>CALSBV010012175.1:2388233-2429069 GCA_943590825.1 Bovichtus diacanthus | reverse complement strand
GTGTGTGTTCATGTGTGTGTGAGCAGTGTCGAGGAATGCTGAGGTTTGGTGTTTATTGCTGTTGTACTGGTGAGAACCGACTGTGGGAGAGGAGGGGGTGTTTCTGTTTACCAGCCAGACTCTTGAAGACCTGCAGGACGAGATGAGCTTCTCATCTGTATTTAATATCTTGGATGTGTGCCGGTCCCTGGCAGCTCTCTCTTCTTTCTACCCGATCTTAAAGACTCCCTGTCTCCTCTAATGCATTTGCTATAGACGCGGAGCAATTTACTGCGCTTCTATATCAGTTTTTATTCTCTTTCTGTTCCAAACAATCTGGAGATGTAGGAGTTTCAAAGATGAGAAGCATATCTCTTCTTCTCTCTAGAAAGAGAAAAGGCTCTGTGGATTAAAGAGAAGTTTCTTGAGTCTTTCACTGAAGCTCCTTTTTCAAACAAAGATTTCCAGGAACTACCATAAACAAGACGAAGAGTTCATTTTGCTTCCCCCGTCTTTGTGACTGTGTGGATGAAGCTGTACTGTACACAAGTTGCAATCTTTCTTCCTGAACAAAAAAAAACAAAACACTTATTAAAATGCACTTAATAATATTCTAATGCAGCAACTAATGGACATATGCAACCGCAGCGTAGACTCGCAGGCTTCACGAGAGAGACAGCATTACTGATGTCTGGGAAGTTTTATTGTACAATTAATTTATAACTTTTCCGATCAAGTTTCAGTTTCAGCCGTACATGCATATTTACAGTGTAAATATTCTTACACCCAGTAGCATCTGTGGCAGCAGTAGCTCAGCTTGTAGGGACTTGGCTTGGGAACCAGAGGGTTGTGTGTTCAAGTCCCTGAATGGACCAAGTGCAGAGTTTGAGATTGGTACTTTGACCTCATGAGCAAAGCACCAGACCCCCAAAAAGTACAGTTCCTGTCATTTCTTCAACCAAAAATGTCAAACATTTGCTGGAATCAGCTTCTCAAATGTGAGTGATTTTGCTTTTCTTTATCATATATGATAGTAAACTGAATATTTTTGAGTTTTAGACTCAAAAGACATCGACCTGGGCTGTAGGAAACTTTATGTCTTTGTCATTTTCTCAAATTATAACCTGTAATCAATGAATAATTTGTAAAACAATAATCATCGGTTGCAGCTCCCACTCCTGTCTCTCACTTTCTCTCCTTTCTCCATCTTTCTCCATCTTTCTCCATCTTTCTCCTCTCTGAGCTTTCTCTGTCGGACTCTTTCTCTTTACATATTAATGCCTTCTTGGAAGGTTCTCTGTTTTCTAACATTAGCACCTGAGCGATGGCTCTGCATGGCTGACCCGGGGCTGAACCTGTCTGCCGGTCACATGACTGGCACCCTCTCATTAAGACGCGCTCTACTCTTTCAATCTCGCTCCAATTTAAAGCGCAAGCTCATTCCTCCACCGCATCAGCTGACGGCCTTATCTCCGCTCGCTGTCAACACTTCACATTCGACCGTGTCAAAACAAGACGTAACAGACGTTTATCCTCCTCCACTTCACCACCTCTTTTCATTCTCTTTCTTCTCATCCCATCTCGTCTCCTCCCTTCCTCGCCGTGCCTGACTTTTATCACTTTGCATCTTCATCCATCATCATCAAAACTCCGTCGCTGTAAATGCTGAACTTGCAGTATTAAGGTCACGTCTGTCCATTGTACTTCGTGTGTAATTGCCGTCCAGTTCCTGCCTGAATGACCTCACCGCATGCAGCTGTTCAAGGAAATGCCAGAATCGTTTTTTTTCCCCTTCTCGTCCAGCTTTGTAGCGCCACACGCGTGATTTGTCAGAGACTCAGCTGGTATGTAACCTTGACTCTTCACTCTGACTTTCGACCCACGAAAGAGCATCCATCAGTCCCCACCCCTGATCCGCACAACCTTCCAGCTACTCCTGATGTCTGCGGCTGTCAGCTGGTTCGTAAAGTCTCAGCAGGCAGTACAGTGACTTCCGGCTCCGCTCCCGTGAGGGTTAACTCAGGGATCATAGCTTTCGAGGCTACAAGGGAAAAATTAAACTGGCTGTATATCTGTTTTTTGGGGGGAAAAAAAAGTCATTACCTGAAGTAGGGATTTAGATTTCCCTCCTATCCTTTAAACTGGTAAGCCGCAATATCCTTTTATTTTGGTCACATCTGTGGTGTGTATGAATGGTATTTCCGAGAGATAATTTTTGTATCAGAGTGGCTTACCGTACTGTTATGTCTTTTTGTTTTAGTTTCATGTTGATAAAATCTTTTGTACCCTGGTTTTCTTCTGTTTATTACAAACAGACCACTTTTGTTTTTCTGCTGGAAATATATAAACCCAATTACTTTGTGTTTAAATAGATTTTTCTTTTAACAAAACCCACCGGACTCGAGCTGTTTAGAAAATGTACTGCTCTATATCAATCAGTGATAGGAAAAGGGCAAACAATGCATGTATCCATATTCTTTTATGGTTGATTCCCCATAGTTTGTTTGTACAAAATAGAAAATTTCCTGCTGGTTCAGAACCAACGTTTAACCAGAAAACTCAAAATAGTTCTGTCTTCATAACTTTGTTGATCCAAGCTTAGTTTACAAGGAAACTTTGACCAAATGTGAATTCAGATTTTTATATATTTTGTATTTATATCTTTTCTTACATTTTATCCCCTGGGTTACAGTTATATTTGAATCTGTATAACACACAATATCTATTATCTGGTCTGGTCCAGGGTGAAGAAATATAATAACAGTTGGTACTTACTCACTGAAACCAACACGCACTCTCATGCTACATCAGTCATGCATTACATTACATTACAGGTCATTTAGCAGACGCTCTTATCCAGAGCGACTCACAGTGAACTAACTACAGCGGCTCAGGGTTCAGGGCCTTGCTCAGGGGCTCAATGGTGGCAGCCTGGTGTTGAACTCATCCAGCAGCCTGACTTTGTCCCCTAGCGTCTTACGGTTTAGCGGTGACACGACGACAGTCATAAGTCACTATTCTCCAGCTGAAAGACTCGCTGCGTTAGACTGACAGCTGAGATCATCCAGCTACAGAGAACTGATGAAGACGAACCAGCTTCAGAGCTGAATGAAGGTCAGGACGCCTTGTTTCAGTAACTGTATATTTATATCAAAGCAAAAGAGGCCAGCAGGTGGACTATACAGAGCATTTATAAAATGATGAGGTAGGATAAGCCCGTAAGACACGAGGAGAGACTGCAGTGTTCCCCCTGGGTTGACTCCAAAGCCTGGCGCATTAAAACTACAATAATGAGTGGAGTGGAGCCAAATTGCTAAGTTACCATATGACCTGTTGCTGATAAGCAATGCAGCATCTAAGGCTGTTAAAAAAAAATTAAAAAAAACACACCGGGGACTACATTACATAGCTGAGCTAAAAAATACAAAAGAGCAGAATCCGTCAGCAGGTTAGCGTGTGTCATTACCAACAACGTTATCTTCACTTTACAGACACACTATTTGCAGCATGAATAAAGGGGAAACACTGGAATGGCTGTTTGCCGTTATTTTTGGCATTCAAAGATACTAGTTTTGACCTGCCGGGGTCCTGTTATGGGGGAAACACTGAAAAGATTAGTGCTAACCAAGCTAGCTAAATGCCAGAGGCTAATGTGTTGCTAATACAATCGTCGAGGTCACTGTTAAAGGTGCTTCTTAGACTTTCTTTAGTTTTTTCATCTCTCGTAACGTCAGCTGTTTTCTGTTGATATGATTCCTCAAGGATACACACAAAGCATTTTTGTGAATGTAAACATATTTCTTGTTATGTAAGAAAACTCTGTAGTGCATCTTTAATGGGTTGCATTTCACTTTTTCAGTTTCAGTTTTTTAGTACTCTTGTGGACTGTGGGTTACTGTGGCAGGTCGCTGCGCTGTGTGTGTCCTACCTCTTACCACGTGTTGGTTGTGATACACACTCTTATTGTATTTAAACTGGACGGGAAGAAGCAGAAGTTGTGTGTTTTAATGCTGCCGGATATCTCAACAGAACGTGTGGATGCACGCCGTTCTCATTCCTATTCCTATTTGTTTGTCAATTCCTCCGGCGTATACATTATCTCGCATACTGCGGATCAGATTTGGATCTGCAGCCCGTGAATACTGACTGTATTTACATTTCTGCATAATGGACTTGAAACTCTGACCTGTTCCCCGCTCCAACAGCTCATTAGCGTCTCTGAGTGACTGCATCAGTCGCGGGGGACGTTTGTTTCGAATCTTGTGTACTCTCTCATCTCTGTCTGTCTCTCAGCTCTGTCTGTCTCTCAGCTCTGTAGTCTCTGCCTCTGCTCTGTCTTTTATCCCTCAAAGTTCACCTCTTTGTTTCTTACAGACGCCCAGCTGGTTATTTCCTCTCTCTCTCTCTGTCTCTCTGTCTCTGTCTGCTGGTGGCTGGCTGCTGCAGACTGCTGTAGGTGGTCAGGAACACTCCAGACAGCAGGAGGGAGAGGAGGGTCTGTCTGGGGCGCTCAAAGAACGACTGGCTGGCTCATCCTCTCTTTCTCTATCTGTCTACCGCATGCACTTAGCTAAGAGAGCCTTTGAAGAAAATTAAAAGTCATCCAGCTAAAAAGGCAAGAGATGATTGAAACCAGAGCAGGATTCAATGCAAAGAGCCTGAAAAGGCCAGTGGTACATGTTCTCATTGAAATAATACACACATTTACACAATATACGCTGAGGTTGTTATCTCATTTGAGGGCCTTATGGTTCCCAATAAACGGCCAGTTGAATGAAAAAAAAAAAAAAAAAAAAAGGTTTGTTGAATGTAGAAATGTTCAAATGTGATGCATGTATTTGTTTATGTTGACAGTGAATATCCAGAACATAGTCAGAGAAAAACAAAAGCAGCATGAGAGAGATGAAGCCAGATTAAAAACCAAAATAGGAAACTGTCGCTCTTCTGCATTTTAGAATAGAATAAGTTTAAATTCCCAGATCAGACGAGTATTTGAAAGAAACTGACAATGAAAAGGCTTTCATCTTAATAACATTTATCTCGGCAACTAATAATTCAATAAAGAAAGCGCATGACTGTGATGCCATTACTCCCCGTCCTTTGATTAATATTACCTATATATTTGCTTGTGCCAGTTGGGACACAAAAACCGACTATAATTGTTTTGTGATATAAGATACCTAATTAAATTTGCAGAATTTTAAAGAATTTAATCTAAAAATGGGAGATCTTTTTTTAAATAAGGAAATTATAACGTTGTCAGCGCTGCAAAACCTGACTCATCTGAACAATAAGTTTGTAGAATAGTTACTTATAGTGAATTTTAGTCTGGTTTGGCAGCATTTGGATATTTATCATTTAAAGTTAAAGCAACTGAAAATGACTTGTATACTTACATTACGTTCAGTGAGATAAACATAACATTTTTTTGTATGAATTTTAACATATATATATATATATACAATATAATAGCAACGTTTTATATATCGTTATCATATAGTTATCATAGTACTTTGATCTTTGTCCAATGATCATCAGCATAGTTGACAGTACTTTTACAGTTTATCTTTTTTTTTTCCAACATCACATTTTCTAAACACAGCTTTGTAGTATTGTGTAGCTAAGTGTGTAGCTAAGTGTGTACGTGTGTGTGTGTGTGCGTGCGAGAGAATGGAGTGCTGTGTTCACTATCAACAGGGAAGTGGTGAATTAAACCATTGTGCTCTCATTACAGCCACTTTTGTGTGGAAGGTGGCAGCTGTTAATCTTGGCACACGGCTAGAGCCCTTGGATTATCACATGAGCACACACACACACACACACACACACACACACACACTTAGGGTATGTGGCTCTGATAAGCTGGCCAGTAGCCTTTAAATTCATGAAGCAGCTACTGTTCCTTATTGTTTTGAATAGCTATCAGTTCTTGTCTCTCTCTTTGACTCGGTCTCATGCTCCTCTTTTGTGGCATCTGTGATAGAAGTTCCCTTTACGATCCAAAACAGAAAGCCTATTGAGTCGACCTACTGTGTCATGGGACAGATGAAATCGCCATGAGTCTACTGACCCTGTTGTGACTCAATGTACTGGAAATGCCCGGGAACATGAAGTGATGCCTGAAAACATCCAATTCTCCTTTTGAACTCTTCTTGTTGTGTTCCATTGCTGCCATTTCTAACCTCTTCCATCTCTTTTTTTTTTCTCCGTCTCTGTCCTCCTCCAGTTGGGATGTCCTGAGTCAGTCCTTCACGGCCCAGAGAGCGCTGTGCTGATGGGACCTACTGCGCCAACATGAGTTTACAAGATGGCGGCTGCAGTTACGCCAGCAGCGCCAACATGGCCGCAGGCAGTGGCACCATGCGGCGGCGCCTGGAAGACCAGGAGTTCAGCCTGCGCGTCTACCCAGGCGCCCTGGCTGAGGGCACCATCTACTGCCCCGTCTGTGCCCGCAAGAACACCACAGCTGCTGAAGCCATCGAGTGCCTCATCGAACGGTTGCGCCTGGATCGTACCAAATGCTACGTGTTGGCTGAGGTGAAGGAGTTCGGTGGGGAGGAATGGATCCTGAACCCATGTGACTGCCCTGTCCAGCGGATGATGCTGTGGCCTCGGAGCGCCCTGGAGAACCGCAGCGGCCTTGGCAGTGGCGACGACTACCGCTTCCTCCTGCGGGAGAAGAACCTGGATGGATCTATTCATTATGGCGGCAGCCTGCAGATGTGGCTGCGGGTAACTGAGGAGCGCCGCCACATGGTAGAACGGGGTTTCCTCCCCCAGCCTGTAGGGAGCGACCCTCCGTCCGATCTCTGCGCTCTCCCGGAGCTAACAGAGCGCACCATTTTGGAGAGCCTCCGTGCACGTTTCCGCCAGGAGAAGATCTACACTTACATTGGGAGTATTCTTATTGTGATTAACCCCTTTCAGTTCCTGCCAATCTACAATCCTAAGTATGTCAAATTGTACGACAACCACACACTGGGGAAGCTGGAGCCCCACATTTATGCCGTGGCGGATGTGGCGTATCACGCCATGCTACAACGACGGAAGAACCAGTGCATAGTTATTTCTGGTGAGAGCGGGTCTGGGAAGACCCAGAGCACCAACTTCCTCATTCATCACCTGACTGCGCTCAGCCAGAAGGGATTCGCCAGCGGGGTGGAGCAGATCATCCTGGGAGCAGGGCCTGTGTTGGAGGTAAGAAACTCGCATGAAAACACCTGCAGTGGCAATCAAATGTTACAGAGGATATGTTCATGTTAGTCTGTTGGTTTGATGTTACCAATAGATTTTTTTTTTTATCAAATTCAATCTGAAGAATGCACAGATGATTTGATTTTGATGTTGGTTCGGATCTGGAGTTCCGCCTTTACATGCCACGAGCAATATCTCTGAAACTAATACAGACCGACACTTGCTTCTAAATCTTTGATAGGAATAATATATCTGAACCTTTCAGTGTTGTTGTATGTATTCACGCTATAAGTGCATCGTACCCGACTGTCTGGTATGACTGTAAGACCACCTCAGCTGAGTTTAATAGCCATTTTCTGCTGCAGGAATTTTCTCAGAAACCTACAAACCTATTTTTGAACTCAGGAACTTTAGCTGCGGTTTGATCGAGAGGAACTCGTGTCCAAACGTTGTTACTGGTCCGTAGTTCCTGCCTCAGAAAAGTCAAATGGGAATGTGCAAAGAGAACTTCTATGGTCCTGATTTAGTTCCTGACTGTAGTTTGTGAGGATCCTTAATTTCTGTGACTATTTGGCAGAAAAGAGCCAAAAATGAACCCCGAAGACCAAAGTAATGTACAAGTTCAGTCTGAGACGTCGTTCTGCTACTAACAGAGTCTATGTTGTTGCTTGATTGTACAGATATCTTTTTAAGGTTCTCTCAACATGTGTGTAAACCTATAAGAGGGTAAAGGTGTTTCATAGCTAAAACAAAACACAGACTAATAAGGTTCAAATTAAGATCAAGAAATCTTTGACCTTGAGATCAATGCTTGTTATAGTGCTATAGTTATGGGCACTCTGCTATAATTGTTCTGTGTTTCTCAACAAATCACCATGTTTAGTTGTGTTTAGTGAAAAATTGTCCTACTTTTATAGCAACAAGCCCAAGCCAAGCTAAATACGATTTTCATATGTTGTGAATTAGACACCTCTGTTGTACTAGAGAGGAAATGACAAATGCCTGATGAAAGTCAGCAGGGTATTTCTCCGGGATTGGAATGTCAGCTCATGAGACGAGGCATGAAATGGATTATAGAAATGTCCCTCTGAAACTGGGGGGCTTCAACGTGCAGGGAAACCTATATTCAGCCCCGGCTTTACCACATATGCCTCGTATATACAGTATGTTTGACCCAGAAACTAGGTATCCAATCTCTGCATTGACGTAAAAAAACAACCCTAATGGAATGTCTCCTAATCCGCCGTGGATTATAAATCAATAATGGATTATGGATTATGGAATTTCATTGGGAATTCATGTTTAAGGAAGGTCTATCCAAGGACAACATGTTCTCTTCAGCCTTATAAATATGACTCTGTGAGCTCCCGATAGTGTTTTTGTTTTCTGGAAGCCATTTTGTTCTGCAGCACGCAGCTTCCTGTCAGGACATATGGGGATGTCATGTCAGCACGCAGCTGTGCATGTTGACACCATGTGCGTCCCATGTGGACTTCTGTACAGTAAAACAGGGCAGTTGTACGGTCCGTTGGATATACGGTTTGTCATCTGGAAATCATGAATCATCTTCTAGACCTCCTCGCTCTTTGCCGGGAAGAAGCTTGTGACTGCAGCTGCTTTTGTGTTTACACTTTACTGACGCAAAGAACGAACGGTCTCTTGCCTCTGTGACGTTTATTAGACATTTTTTGTAAAATCGCATCTTTGGAGGCATCTGACTACTGCTTCATACTATGCCATATATCCTAGGAATCTTCTTGCAAAATAACAAACAAAGGATGTATTACACGTGTCGAAAATGACTGGTATTTTCACCACATAGCTGCGGTTGAACCTGGCCGTCACACTGGCACAGTCGCACTTCTTTGCAGGTGATGATTTGATGCTGGTGACTGAATACCTGTCAGAGCTCAGGTGCCAGAGGCGACAGCGCTGGGAGGACTGAAAAAGCTTGTTTTGATAATAACACAGATACAGTAGAGAGGAACATTACTCTCTGAGGAACTGGATACTGTTGGTTGTGCTGTGTGTGGCAGCACGACGGTGTCCCATGTGATCACTTCCCCATCGATCACCTGTCTGACCCAGGTGTGTGAAACAAGGTGCACAGTGGACATTTCACCCAGACAAACAAGCAAAGAGAGTCGGGAAAATCCATCTTTGATTTCTGGTTCCGGTTTGTTTTTGTGTCTTTTCTTGTGATCTCGTCGATAATTTGCCACATAGGAAACAGTTTGGTGTCAGAAAAGGCTTCAGTGATCTAAAATACCAACTTGTTTCTTGTGGAAGTCCTTAAAAAGGAAGGGCTTTTGAGTGGCGGTTTGAGAGGAAGCTGCATCAATACTAGTTCAAATGAATAATAATAGTTATTTTACATAATATGCAGAATATGGAACGATCACCAAAGATATGCAACTTTGCAGGAAGAAAAGGGAAGAGTTGGATTTTGCATTTACATAAATCAGTAACAACACTTCTATTTAAAAAAGAAAAAACAGCTGTATTATAAAAAGGGTAATCTGATAATAATAAAGATGTGTAACCACACGTGCCAAAGTGACGACTTCGCACTGTATGAACTTGTGACTCGCAACATCCAGCTGCTCACACACTATAAACAACACATCTCCTGTGTGCTGTAGCTTTTCCAACGCTCCCCGACAGCTGAACATGACGTCCACATTAATGCACTGTTTGCATCCCAGGAACAACAGCTGGATGCAGAGACATTATGGGCTGCTGTGAATGCCCCGAGGCCTGACGTGTTTCTTTGAAAAGTAGCTCTCTGGGGTAAAAAGTTTACCGGCGGCCAAGAAACAGGGCTGCTGAGTTGAACCAGCCGAATTCTTTGGTTTCCACAAGTTGTAATGCCAATTACAGAACCATTTGCCTCGGTCAGATGCTGCCGCTGCTGCAGCGAAGCTTTGTGAGAGATTGAATTTTCGCCTGAAGCAGAGTCAGGCGGAAAAAATGAGGTCAGCGAGGCCTTTTCGGATGGTTTTCAAATGCATGGTAGTGAAGAAGTATTAATTCTGGTCAGTTTGTTGGTTCCCTGATATTGTTCCCGATGCTCTATATATAGTCTACTACGATGTTCCCTGTTAAAGTCAATTAGTACGCTTGTTGTTTGCAGGTATCTCAAGTCCCGATACAAAGATGGGCAAGTTTCTCAAAAACACGTCATCAATTACTCAAAATACACTTAATTTATTAGGTGCATCTAGCTAAAACTCATGCAGTCAAACACAACGACCTCCATGAAGGTTATAATGTACATTTTTATGTTGATTCAACTTTCTTATCAGATCATTTTGGCAGATGTAGTTTGTGATGATGTTGTATTGTGGTAAACCGACAGGTCACATTGCTGTCAGACTATAACTCATCCACTATATTGACTGTGAATGATGAATGATTGATGAATGTGAATGTGAATGATTAGCTAATTAATTGATTAGTTGATTTGTCGATTGACCGTCAATAAATCTGCAGCTTTTTTGATAATCGATGAATCATTTCAGTCATTTTCAAGCAAAAATGCCACAAATTGACAAGTTCCCGCTCTTCCCGTGTGACGATTTGCTGCTTTTCTCTATTTTTACGTCATTGTAATATGAATTTCTTTCAAATATTTTAATATCTCAGACTGTTGGTGGGACAAAACAATCAATTTCAAGATGTCATCTCGCGTTCTGAGAAACTGTAACAGGAATTTTTCCACAATTCTTTAACATTTTGTACATCAAACGATTAATCGAGAATAAAGTCGTCAGATAAATCAATATTATTAACAATCGGTAGTTGCAACCCTATTATATTCTGTACATTTGCATCTAAATCATATGGCCCTACAAATCCAGATACCACACCTGACAATTCATAGCCAAGAAGAAGTACATATGTGGATCTAAACTTAGAATAAAGACAACCAAGAGAGAAACAAAGCCATGTCAGAAAAATAAGAGAACGGTGGCAAAACCAAGAATGTAGTTACTGGCACAAGTTAGTCAAAACCAAGGACAGATTGTGTCGACAAGCAAAGCGGGAGACATCCAGACTTTGACATTAACTGCGTACGAGTGTGAGAAAGAAGGTCTGGAAGAAAAAGGAAAACATTTCTCAGGATGAACTATGTCTCGCTGGCAGGAGATGCTGTGGTTGGGCCTGGAGTTGAGAACAAGTGCCTGTGCACTCGGATAAGTCTTTCTTTTTGGATTCACTTAAGAAGCTTACTGCCAACTGCATGAACGGAGGGAGGGAGGGAAATCTGCAGGTGGACGAAACATTAGTATTTAAACCTTGTTCTCTTATAAATATTTAATAAAATCAATTCTATTAAGATGTGCCTTCCACATTTGAGTGACACAATTTAAACGTGATAAGCTGATTTTAAATGGCACCATGGAGTGTGCTTTGAGGCAAAATGAGAGGGATTATTGCCCCCCCCCCACCACCCCCCCCTCCTCATTTTTAACTCTAAACAGTAAAAGCTACTTTCTGCTCAGGGGAAATAAAAAGAAAATAAGCTTTTAGTGAGTGTGATGGTTAGAAGAAAATGGAAAAGCTCGATGCAGCCTGAGCGTCTTCTTCACCTCTGCATCTGTCGACCTCTCCTGTTGGATGCGCTGTGGCCATCAGCAGCCCTGCACTTCACGTTGTGTTACCGTGAGGTGCGAGGTCAACAGCGTTGCAGTTGAAGGCTATTTCAGTCGCCCGTCGAGCCAGTGTGGAGGACTCTGGCTCCTTCACACGATGAGACGCGAGCAAATCCGTTCATATACAACAAAAAAACCTGAGAAAAACAAGCTAAAATGCAAAAACTGGTATTTGTAATCAGGGCTTCGTGATAGTGTACAATAACATGAGTAGTTGTGTCTTTTTGTCTTGTGTCTTTCTGCTGTTTATTGCATTGAACACCATGTTCTATCATGTGGTGACATTGATAGGGCTGCAAGTAGCAATTATTTTCATTATTGATTAAGCTACCAATCATTTTCTCTCTCAATTGTTGGGATAATGTAAATATTTCTAAGGTCAAATTGCTTGTTTTGTCATACAAATAGTCCAATATCCAAAGATATTTAATTTACTATCTCATAAGTCAAAGAGAATCAGCCAAAGAGCAGCTGAAGCAGGGACACGTTCGGGGTTTTTCCTTGAAAATGACTCAAAAGGTTTTCAATCATTACAGCTGCTGACACATTTTCTGTCAATCGATCGATCAACCGATCGTTTCAGCTCTGCTTACTCTATTAATATCCTGCTATTGATTTTAGCCATAATACCAAACCTCTTCTTGTGTTTCATTTTGTTTTTAAGGGCTTTTTTTTTTTTTTTTTTTTTTCCCTGCTGCACAAACACATCCACTCACACACATTAACACACACAACCTGCCAGTTTATGACAGCGACTTGACTCTATTAACCTTCTTTCAAGGACAAAGTAGTGTGTGTGTGTGTGCGTGCGTGCGTGTGCGTGCGTGCCTGCCTGCGTGTGTGTGTGTGCGTGCGTGCATGCGCTTGCAGCTTTAAAGGCACAACACCGCAGTCTTCTTTTTCCATTCAACACTTTCAGCAGCGAGCTGACTCACTGTGACTGAGCATATATGCTTTATTGCAGTGTTTCTCAAAGAGTGGTCCGTGAGTATATTGGTAAGATGTCACATTTTAAATTAATATATTATAAGTTTAAAAGTGTTTCTCAAACGGTTTAAAAATGACTAGTATAGAGTGTAGCATAGATGTAACATAGCTACGTAGGTTCGTTTTACGATCTTGCGTCATAAATTATCTGCGCAATCAATTTGAGCATCAACTGACAAGATGGATCGATGGCTCAAAAAAAATTTTTTTTTTAAATACTTCATTTTTCTGAAAAAAGTTTGGATGTCAAAATACTTAATTTTCACGGAAAAAGCTTTAAGTAAAATAAATAAATAAATAAATAAATTTTCATGAAAAAAGCTTGAACGTCAAAATACTTAATTTTCATGGAAAAAAAATTATTTAAAAAAAGATACTTAATTTTCACGGAAAGCTTGTATGAGAAAAAATACAACATTTTTTCATGAAAAAAGCTTGGATGTGATTTTCAATTTTCAAAAGTAAGTTCGGCAGCATTTAGCGTTTAGATCACATATGAATGAAATGCTTGTAGAATCCTTGTTGTATTTGTATTGTTGATTTAATGTAGAGAAGGTCACATAAAGCTCAATATTAATGTGTAATATACTGTTGGAGTGGTAAGCAGGCCTGTTGTTTCTGGATATTTGGGGAGTTAGGTTGTCCGTGAGTGTTTTTTTATTTATTGGTTAAGTGGTTAATTGGTTAAGTTTGAGAACCCCTGTCTTGTCTGTCTTGATCGACGATCGTCAGCTCTTGATGGATACGTCGGCCGCTGCAGGGATCAGTCTCATGACCTTTTGGCTACAGTGCAGCCTTTGTAGCCACTGCACCACTGTGTGTGTGTGTGTGTGTGTGCAGCCACACGGCGAACACTGGCGGTCAGCATTACATCACGCCCGCGGTATCATCTAACAGTTCTCTCTTTGCTCTGATCGCCCGCTGGAATCGTTTCTTTGTCATAAAAGCTCCTTTTTAATAACGCACCGCAGATGGCCAGTAACTGCAGTCGTGTGTAATGTGAGCCGCGTTCACACCCAGGCGACAGTAGAGATATGACTGCACAGCGGGGGGGGGGGGGGTGCTGACGGGCAGACAGCTGGAGGGCTGATGGGAAGGACTTGGCTTCTGTGGCCGTTTGTGTCCGGTCACCGTCGTGCGGTCAGCTGATCTCAGATGCGCTTTTTATCCGTGCCCCCACTTCAACACTGCACCCTATTGAGTACTAAATATATACACAAGGTGAAATTTGAATATTATTTGACTGTGTTTATTTATATCAGACATACAGGACGATGTTTGAAAAGATCAAAACTTTCAATGAATTGAAACTACTGACAAATATTGTCTTTGTATTTGTATCACAAAGCTCCATCGTTTTGTATTAAACCTTCATTAATTAAAAACGCATCAATGAGCCACACCATTGCAAAAAAAAATAAAAAATGGTCAATTTAGATGATTTTGAGTCAATGCTGCTGCTGCTGTAAATATTCACTAGAGCACTACACGTGTATTAATCCACAGCTGAAAATAGTCCCAAAGAAATTGCAATTTACTCAAGTTTGAGTAACATTTGCAAACAAATACAGTGCCCAGCTGTTTTAGAAATGTATTTAGCCTTTTTCAAAAATCAAACCATATATTCACCTGTTTTTTTAAAGATTTACGTCTTCAGTAGGTACAAATGAGCAAGTATTGAGAGACAGACCTACATGGTTTTGCATTTGGTCTTTTCATGCGATGCGTTGATGATAACAAGAATATAGAGAATCACCAGCTTTTTTCTGTTTGAATTTTCTTCTCTCTCCCTAAGTGCTTCGTAGACGCTCATCAAGTCAGACGTTTCACTCGTCATGCAGAGGGTTTGCAGACAGTAATGTGTGACAGGGTTTTGTGGGTATCACGGCGAGCCGATAATTACACCTTGTTGTCACTGACGGTTAGAAAAGGTTGGAGGTTTGCGTCACCCGATTCATCGTATAATTAACTAGTGATTCAGCCTCTGACAGATAATCTGACTGAGGGCGGCACAGAAATGGGAGTACAGTTATTCCAGAATATACACAATGCACTCTTTCGATTTTAACTTCACCAGCTGGTTCTCTGCAGGTCCCTGAGATGTCGTCTATAGCTCAAGCGGCTCAGACGTTACCATGTGGTGGTGAAAATAAAGATCCTTGACATCATGTTGGATCCTCAACAATAAAGAAATAGTCAGGGGAGGATGATACGTGAATAAAAGACCCATTTACTTCTTGCTTCTTTCTAAAGTAAGCTGGACAGACTACCACGCAGACTCATAAATCTGAACAGAAAAAGAAAAAGTTTATTCAGAAACCTCATGCTCTGCGTGAGAAACGACCATTATTTACCTCCAAATACTTGGTATACACATCCAGTAAATTATTTAAGGTCTCGTCCAATTCACGGTCCACAGCTGTTGATAGACACGTTGGCTGCAGTTGACTGCACAACCTTTCTACCCAGTAGGACTCTTTTTTTTTTTTGTTTTGCCTCAGTGAACTGGCATCTGGCCTGCAGTGTTTTGCTGACATGCGTCTAGTAAATGCTGGAAAAAAATCTTGAATGCCAAATTGACTGAGTTGTAACTAGAACGGCAGTCGGAGAGCGCAGACCTCCGCCAAGGCCGTTTCCATAAGTGAATCATATTTCATGTATTCTCCCGTGATTCCGATCCACTCCAGAATTTAATGGGTTCGTTCATGGCCCACGCTACAACCGCCCGCCAAGTTTCATAAAAATCGGACCGCAAGTTTTTCTGTAATCCTGCTAACAAATAAACCAAACCAAAAAAATTTTAAAAAATAACCACCATGGCGGAGGTAATAAGTTTCACATCTTTTCTCATTCTTGGACTTGTAATATATTATCGATGACTAGGTGAACCGGGCTCTTGCATGACGGGCATACGTCCGTGCCTCAGATCCTCCAGAAGACCGACCCCAGCTGTGTGCTGCTGTATCTGGGGGCAGACAGACTGAGGGCTCCTGCGGGGCCTCGGGGGCCAGATTACAGCCTGTCTTTGTTCTGGTGGTGTGGCCAGCAGACCTGCCTGCCTCGTGCATTAGTAGACGAGCAGACCCCCCCTTTACCAGATGGTTCCCATCCAGATGTCCCCCCCCGCTCTGCTCTTAACCAGGCCCTCAGGGACGAGACCTGTCTCCTGTGGCTGATAGATGGCTCCAGGTAGTGTGTCGGCCCTTTGGTTTTAAAAGTGTGTGTTCAAAGGCCTGTGTACCATTAAGTGTGTAAGCGTCTTGAGAAGCACCACAGACCCTGGAACTGGAGGCCACTGCTCAGTTGGGCTTCAACCATCGATTCTTTTCATTATCGGTTAATCTGCCGATTTTATTTCTCGATTAATCGGTTTATAAAATGATCCCAGTTTTTCAAAGTCCAGGGTGATGCCTTCAAATGTCTTGTTTTGTCAGTCCAAAACCCAAAGATATCCAGTTTAATATGATATAACACACAGACAAGCAGGACTTCTCCATATGTGAGAGGCTGAAAACAGCATTTTCTGCCATTTTTGCATGAAAACTAAATAGTTGGCGACCGACTAATCGATTAGTCGGCTAATCGTTGCAGCTCTACTTCAAATCTCATGTAGCCTGTGCACGTAGACACACTTACTTTACGGTAACTGCACCATGGCTGATGTGGCTGAACCCACTGAACCTGACCGACCAACTGGAAACCGTGAAGCCTGTGAGGAGGCTGCGTGTACGTTAGTGGAGCTGAACACTGCTCTGTGCATGTGCATTACTATGTGCGGTGCTGACCTCTGTGCAGAGGAGAGCCGCCCCGTCAGAACGTGTTAGCGGCCAGCTCTCGCTGCAGCAGAGGAGCCGGAGACGCTCGCCCACCACTGAGTGTGTCCTTGCTCTTTAAATCCCAACGAGACAACCACAAGCTCTCTGCTATCGAGGCTGGTCTCCGCACTTCACAGCAGTAAAGTGTAGTTCTGCGCCTCCCTCAGTGAGAGGCTCACTTCATCGGATGCTGAAGCTTTAACATCGCTGTTAAAAGAAGGTACTTCCTTTTGTTTTAACCCAGCTCAGGTAGAACATTGACTGTAAAGCTGTATTTCTTTGTAAAACGTCTTACTTGAGTATCCTCGTACCGCTTCCTCTGCAGACTACTTTTGTGCTACTTTTAAATCCCAGCTTTTCTCCAGCAGCAGCAGAACGAGTCTCACTTTCATTACATGTGGCTTAACAATAGCCGCCGCCTTTACCTCAGAAATCCGTGCGTTGGCTAGCTATCGCGGGTGTATGTTGGCTAATCGTGTAGCCCACCTTAGGCCCTCTATGTTCCTGTTAGCACTTCCATCCCTATAATCCGTATCCTCTGGGCAGCGGCCGCTCTTCGATGCGCTCCCAAACATCTGGTCGCTGGATTAATCCCCATCTCCTTCTCATTCTGTCTTTCTCTGGAGCGTTCTCTCTTTTCCTCTCTCAGGAAGCTCAGCACCGCGTGCATTTATCCGCAGACAGCTGTACACAGTGTACTCCAGCACTCTGTGGTCGTACAGTTGACCTGAGCGAGCTTCAACATGGTATCAGCGGCCAAGTTTCCTGCTCTCGCTGCTCCGATCGATTTCTTTCATTCTTAACTTCTTAATCTGCATCTGTTGCTTTAAAACAAAAAAATGTTTTATGTCTGTACGCTCGCTGTTTCTTTGTGCAATTTGAGTTTTCTTGGGTCTCTTATGTATAAAAGTTTGGCCCTGGGCCGAGTCATCAAGCAGAGCGTTTCCACATTCACGGAGATGCACGCACGTTGTTGTGAAAGCAAAGTGAGTTCGTGAAATTATGATATCAGCTTTTTGGCTATGGAGTACAAAGAAAAAATACAAAGCATTGGTGTTAAAACCGTTGCACCCAGAGAGAATTAAGTGCAACATAAATGACTTTAAACAAAACATTCTTCAAGAAGCCCAATTCAAATAAAAAAAAGTTTCTCTTATCCGACACTCTGTAACAAGATTGATTTAAACCTAGATGGATGATTTATAAATATGATTCCTATCCACACTTTTGCATCGTTCCTCGTGGATTCTGGTGAACCCTGAAGTCACAGTCTGTTATTCCGTCTTTCATGCGATAGGTGCTTTAATCTTATGCTCGCTGTGCCGCTTCTTTCTTGCTGAAATGATGCCGTGACAGTCTCATCTCCGTGAGAATCTGCCATGATTGTTTTTTTAGTTTTAATTGAAACATTTTATACTTTACTCTCAGGTCAGAATGCATCAGTCCATCAAAGCGAATTCACTTCTTGCGTTATAGTAAAAATAAAATCACAATAAACTAGATTTTCTGGCATGTGGGTATCACTTCTATGATGTAGTCAAATATCTTCTTTTGTGCAGTGAACCTGAATAAATGTGGTTTTTGTCTCATTCCTCCGCTCTGACGGGACGAAGTCGCCGCATTTCTTCCCTTCTTCATGTTAATATTTTCTTCCTTTCTTGCGGCTCCACCCACCAGACTTAGTGAAAGGCTCGCGACAGGAAATTGATAGTCCAAATGGGCCTGATTCAATCTGAGCCTGTTTACGTGGTGTCACAGCAATCAGACCCAGATGAGATTACGGACATTAGGAGTCGTAGTCGGACGCAAGGCCATCTGGGAGGATGGGAGCAATTGAGCGAACTTGATCTGAGTTAGTGATCTGGTCTATTTAAACCTGTTAACTAGACAGTCATCAATCACATTGGAATCGAATTAAGCGTCATCTATCGAAAGGGAAAGGGTCGTCTGTTTTCATTTGTGTTATCAGTGACAGTGTCTTTCTCGACGTGATATTGTTTCGAATTTCATCTTCATTCCTAGAAAGTTTTCAGTGTAGTTTTAAATGTACATCTGTCCTGATTACCGCCTTCCTCGTTTAGTCTCAAACACACACAAAGCAGCAAGTTACTCATTACCTTTTCTCTCTGTATTCTGCGGTTGTGATGCGTCCTTTGAAGAGTTATTCTAAGTTCCTAAAAAAAAACGTTCTTTTGTTTGTGAGTTTCTCGGGGGAAGGTTTGCCTCAGACTAATTGGTAGCCTCGGCGCATGATAGCAGCATATGGTGGGCCGAACATCAGGAAGGAGAGATGTCACAAATTACATAAAAATGCATTTTCCAAAATTGCTGTGCATCACGTGTGGGAGTTTAAAACCATGCAGTAAATACCCTTTTCCAAACACACATTACAAAAGAGAGGCAAGCTGTGCGCAAATCCTTTTATATTTCACCATTTTTCTTTTTCAGTATCACGCCTTCAAGCTTTTTGTGAGCAGATTTGAGCAGAATTAAGGTCAAGCCGTGCCATTGAACTCGGCATCGGATTGATACACGCAGTAGTGCTCTGATTACTTACAATGGGGTCCATCAATAAATCACCTGCTGAGCTGAATCGGACACATCCTGACACTAAATATGTAACTGGACCCAACGGCTATAACAACATGACATTTAACAGCAACTTCTCTTTCCTGAAAAAAACTTCCTGTAACTCTATAAGCAGATTTCATAAGGACTATTTCCTCAGCAGAAAGTAGTTCCCGATTTATAAAAAGAAAAAAAAACTGTTTACAGAGAGGTCTGTGTATAAAGAAAGAGTCTCAGCAGCGAGATAACTGCGTCCTAACTCTGCTTTTAGTCAAACTGCTCACTCTGCTAACTGGGCTTTGGTTCTGCTGCCGTGCGAGTTTAGTAATAGTCGTGTTATCAGATGGGCATCATCTTCAGAGGTCTGTGTGCAGCCCACACTGCTTTTGCTTTTGTCTTTTATTTGTGAGCGTCTTTGTGTATCGGGATCACTGACAACAGAAGTCCTGATCCCTGTCTGTGTACACTTTTGCGAAACACAACTTTACACGTGAACATGAAGCCTCCATGCATCAGGTTTCAACAGGTCCGTGTTGCAATGCATTTAAACCCCCCCACAACCCGTAACCAAATGAAGTACAGTCAGTCTAAACATTGAAAGCAAAGCAGGCTGTTGTTGTAAGTGAATGATGGGATGAATGGTGCAGATGTGCCATTGAGATTGTGGGTGGATGAATGAAAAGGCTGGTGGAGGTTTGAACTTGTTCCCAGTCCGACTGATTCTGACAGCTGATGCTTTGGTTTGTCATTTTATTGTACACGCACCTGTGTGTGTGTGTGTGTGTGGTTCGGACTCTACCATCGTCACTTTATTTGGTGCTCTGAGCCCACGTGACAAAGAAAAGCATGTTGGTGTTTATATCTGCACCATCTCCTCTCATCCCGGCTCTTTCCTGCTGTAAATTGGTTGTTTACCGTCTCCCTTTTCATGTCTCCGCGCTTTCACTTACTAAACCCTCTATAGTCCTCGCATTATTCAGTCCCAGCTTTTCTTCTCTGTTCTTTCTTCCTCCTGCATATACCACGAGTTCCTTGTCCTCCGACTGCGGATGATGCAAGGAAAGCTACTGCAGCTATTGTGTCCCACTGCAAGAAGAGAAATACATGACGTTCAATTTTATCACATTAAATCACATAAAAAGAAGAATGAAAAAAACAAAACAATTATAACTTTCAGTCTATATTTTGCTCATTGGGAAGAGAAGATATAGGTTTTTATTGCTGATGACGATAAAAAACCCTCATAATATATTGATCATGGCAAATTTTCCATTATCAGGATGATCATAAATATTCTCACATGAGTGACTTGAAAGATCTGTCCAGCTCGTTGTCATGGTAGAGGAGTAAAAAATAGAGCCAGATAAAAAAAATAAATAAATGTTCGAAAGAACAGATTTTATTTGCAATTTTTTCAAATTTTATTTATCTTTTTTCCCTATGCAGAGGAATCTTATGATTTACTATTACCTCATTTAAGATTGTTTGATTTCCACTAAACAGGAAGTGTGTCCTGTCTGTGATTCTGAGGTGAAGTGAGTTCATGTCGTTTTAAGAGCTTTAAGCATTTTTGATGGTTATCGGGATAATAATGTGAATTTCAATTATTTTGACCAGGATAACCGTGACATGACTTCTTCATATCGTTTCACGCCTCGTCACGCGAGAATAAATCATGTGTTTGGACAACATTAAAGCAGGAAGCCGCAGAATCTCGCGAACGCTTCCGATGAACGTTTTCTGTGATGACTCGAACAGATTCACTGCATGTTGCTCGACCTGATTAGTGTAACGCGCTCGTGTCTCTGCGATGCCCCGCTCGGTAACGCGTTATGACTGATGGGTGAAGCTATATGAAATATGTCTGCGGTGCACAGTACTGATGTTCTGGTTCTGCTGTATCACTGCAGCCACTCGCCGGGTTTTCCCCTGATGCAACAGCCCTGCAGAGAGAAGATGAAAGCGCTCTGTTGCAGCACCCGGCCTTCATCTTCTCTCCATCCCACCCACCCCACTACAGCACCGGGGGCACACAGGGTGGGGGGAGATAAAAGGGAAGGGGGTGGAGGATAACCGAGAAAGAGGAGAGTAAAGGAAGAGAGGAGGAGGAGGAGGATGAAATCCTTGCTTAAATAATACAGAGCGAGAGAGTCATTTTCAAGCGAGCGAGCTCCCAAGTGCCCCAGTTTCGGGGGTTTAGTGAAATCAAGATGAGGCTGGTAATGACGGATTTTTTGCTCCCCTTGAAGGCCGTCTCTTCCGTCCTCCGAGGCAAAGCGGTGCAGCAGTATGCACTCGCCTCTCACGCCCTCAGCAGCTCGTGCACCTTGTAAACAGCCGGCATGAAGACGTGTGTCTGAGCGCCCTTGGAGCTCCGACTTCCGTAAAGTTCCTTTTAAGGTGTTTAATAGGCCAGGTCTGCTGCAGTCTGCGCCGTTTACCGCTTCCTCCCAGTAAACGCTAAACAAACTGCAACAACCGCAGCACTCGTGGGGTCAGAGGTCACGCAGGATGACCTCTGGTGCTCTCTCACTAAGCCGAGCGTGCAACAATGTGCACGGTGGTCATTTTTAGGTGTGTGAAACGAGATTCTGCAAATACTGATGGATGGAGCGGACACATCCTTTCTCACTCTTTATGATTTAAAGCCATATGTCAAATGTATTAACAAAAAACTGTGTGCTTTCCATGACCAAACAGACTTTTTACGAAACAAAAAAACCTGCGATTAAAACTCAACTAATTTAATAATGTTGACATAAAAAGAGTAAATGTGATTGTCTGTGTTATTTTTATCCCGAAAATATAGAGAGAAGCTGTTTTCTTTTTGTAAATGTCAGAAAAATGTCCTTATTTAGGTCATGATAATGATTTCCATCCACATTACGCTGCCTCAAGGTGACGTCACTGGATTTTTAAAACCTGGTTCCTCACCTCGAAATTGCTGCAGACATATTGGATCAGTGATTCAAGTAGAATAATACAATATTATAATAATAATAATAATAATAGTAAATACAAAGCTGCAATTGAGCCAGTTTATCCTCTATAGTTTCCTGTGTGATTTGAGGAGGCTGACGTTGCTTTAGAACTATAGTGATTATTAATGAATCCAAGTAAAATTGATTGTCAGAGATATTGCTCCACTTTGAACTATGTAAACTGAATAAATTTGGATTCACACAGATTACTTGTTTTTAATATGGATTCACACAGATTACTTGTTTTTATGCTTTTCATGCACAGATTTCTTTAAAAGCACGAGGACACTTTTTAACACAATAAAAATGTGTTTTAAAAAAGAAATAAAAATGTTTTTTTTAACGTGCTCTTCAACATCCCTCTCATCACGTTCACGCTCGTTTACTGAGTCGAGATAAAGTTGGAGGGACGCTGCTATCGCTGCACCATCATGACACGGTTGTTTGTCAGTCGCAGCTCAGACGAGCCTGTGGTGCAGCTGTGTGAGTCTGTCGTGAGGGGACCGTGTGTGTTTGTTTTTGCGAGGGTGTACTCTACGTGTGTTGGTTTTGGCCGTACATGCGGTGAGTGCTCCAGTGGCCTGTTGTACTCTTCACATTGGCGCCACGCATTTTTGCGGCATCGCTGGCCGCCGGCTGGTGTAAAAATAGACTTGTGCTGCTTGGATCGCAGAGCGAAGCATCGTCCTGGCGTCTGAAACACGTCGGGTCAGGGAGGAAACACAAAGAGATGAGATAGAGAAGTAGAAGATAACGAAGGTTGGAAGTGGGGGAGAGAGGGAGGAGCGAAGGCAGCCGAAAGAGGCAAAGGAGAGACCGAAAAAGAGGGAGCGGCTTAGTATTAGAAAAACTTGAGAGGGAAAGATAAAAGAAAGAATAATGAATGGCTGCTCAGTTTCCAGAGAAAACTCCAGCTAAGTTTCGTACAGACAAAGAGGAAATAGAGCGGTCTCACAGGAAGGCGAGAGCGTCTCGCTTTAGGTGGCTTCACCTCCTTCCGATGTCTCCTTCCCCCGACACAGAGATAAGACAGGAGGAAATGCCATGCTCCTTTATTGAATTAGTTTGCCAAATCCACTGTTCGCACTGAGACTTGTTGGCCAAAATAAGCCGCACATCCACAGGGTTTAGCTCGTAACTTCGAAGGCTGTATTTCTACAGAGGCAGTGAGCGCAGAGAGATTTGAATATGCTGCTGCTGTTCCCCGGTGTTTAGTCTTGAAGATATTTATTTTTAGCCACGCTAGTGACATGGCTCTGCGGATGACGAGGTAGGTTGATCAGTCACAGTCACTTTGGGGACCACGGATGGACAGAATTTCATGACAATCCGTCCAAATAGTTTAGACATTGCAGCCTGGACCAGAGGACAATGACTTTTACTGACTTTTATACCTGCACGCCCTGCAAGCTGCTGGTTACATGGCGTCCACACGAGCATCCAAAGTGTGGAAGTGGAGAACGTTTTCTTTTTTTTCCCCCTCAGTCAGATTGGGGGGGGGGTTGAAAAGTGATGTGAAGGATCCTGTTTTAGCAATAAGCCCACAAGCGAAGATGGAGAATGACTCAGCTGAAGTGACTCAATCTTTCCCTCTCGTCGTGCTTGACCTTTGAGACAGTCCTGACGTGATGGATGATATTCTCTGTCTCTGTCTCATGAGACTGCAGCACATGTGGATGCTGGGGCTCATATTAATGTCTTCTGTCTTTAGAAAAAAGTGCTCCCTCGAATGATTTCTCAGCATTTCTTCTTCCAATTTCCGCTATGACCTATTACATTAGTATACCATACTATAGATGTTTTTGTTTTAAACTGCAGTAACCTCTCTTGTTACTCTTGGGCTTTTAAGGAAGACGACTTTTTATTTTTTATTTAGCAAAATGTAGTTGTCAGAGTGTAAGTCGGGGGAAAGTCACAGGGAAATGGGAAGAAGCCCAGTGAAGTCGCAACGTCGTCCGACACACAAACTGTCGCACAATCGCACGTTCACATCACATCGCCGCACTTCTGCCCTTCACGTCGCCATCAATGCGACCAAAAAGATCAAATAATCGCAGCCCGTGACACAATCCCAGCACTGTTAAATCCGGTCTTTGAACATTATAAACCACTGCGCGGTGTTTTGGGTCTGAAACCTTTAAACGCATTAATCTGTGACTCCAACTGAACTAGCTGGATAGTGTTTCATTGCATTTCTTGGACATTTACAGCGCTACAACAGCAGACAGTGCAGATAAAAAGCCAAATATAAAATAAGTACGAGTAAGAATAGAACACAACCTTAGTAAAACAAGTAGCAGCATAAATGTATTGCGCATGCGTATTGCACAATAGTAAAAGGTTCTACTGTTTAGATTAGTTTAATATTAAATATGACAAAGAGGTTCAGCCTAAATCCCCCTTTTTGTATATTTTATAAATGGTAGTGCTGCAATTGCCGACAAAGGAATGAAAGCAGCGATGAGTTCGTCTGCGGCCTGAGGATCTGAGTTATTGAGGTGAATTGAAGAGCGATGTGGAGGAGGAAGAGAAGACGAGAGAGAGGAAACGCCTGAGGTTGTAACCAGCGTTCCCTTCCCCTGCGAAGCACAGGCTTGTACACACAAACGGACGGACGCACACTACAGTAGAAATCTATACTCAGCGCGTGGTTTCTCCTCGCTGAGGGCGCCGTTACGTCGCACACATTGCTACTGCGCTGCGGTGGACCTGTGTTTTAGAGAAGTTTCTGAAATGGTTCAACCAAAAAAAAGCGACAACTTCAGGAAATAACAAAACTTTAAATGCAAGTTTTACAGCTGATGACAACAAACGATACTAATGTGTAATACAGTTACAGGTGGCACATAAATACTGTTCTTTACAGCCTTTATAGTCTCACACACGCATAAAAAGTGACCTTTTTCACACACGCACGCAAGCATTCGCCCCCCCCCCCCCGTGCACAAACATACTCACACACTACGTCATAACGTCCAAACTTAAATGTGCGACGTAGACAAACACACTGCTGTATGTATACTGTACACACTACCCACACACACTCCTCCCCAACCAAATCCCTAAATTAATCTTCTCTCACTGCTGCACACACACGCCAACACGCACACACACACCGACACACTGCAGCATGTAGTCCAGCTCTCCAGGGATTAACACTTCAACACAGTGAGTCGTGGGATTTTCCCACACCACCTCGTAAGCTGAGTTACATTTTCTGTCAGTCACACCGCGCAGCGTCACAGGCTCTCGGCCAGCTCCGAGCGCACTCTCACAAATTCTCAGGATTTGCCAAACGCTGCAAAGCTGTGGAGCGTTAGAGCGCTGGATCGAAGCGGAGGTGGTGTGGGGTCATGTGAGGCGTCTTAATGTTTGTTGAAAGGTGTGTATCTGTCTTTGAAGGTTGTTTTTTTTATTTTTTATTTTATTGGATGGCTTGTAGCCGAGCACACACACACACACACACACACACACACACACACACACACACACACACACACACAAAGTGGAAAGCGTGGAACAGCTCAGAAAACAAAAAAGGCTGAAATATCTTAAAGACATTTTAAGTTTGGCTGAGATGGAAAAGTTGGCCCATAAGAGAGCAGATACAATAAAGGCCGATATATAAACAGATATGCATTACATACCTCCACTCCACCAGAAGTCGTTTTTATTCTAGATGATGGATTCATTCATTGGCTCATTTATTAAAGGAATAGAGATGTCGCCCACTTTCATATCTGGAGGGTAAATGCGAAGCTACAGACAGGAGCCGGTTAGCTTAGCTTAGCTTAGCTTAGCTTGAAAGTCGCTGCGCCCGAACCCAGAAGTCTAGCCTAGTCTAGTACATAACGCCCCACAACACACAATTCTTTACTCTTTTTATACCTATTTTGTACAATAGTTGTTTTCTTATTTCCAGTCTTTATGCTAAGCTAATAGTTACTCTACAGACATGGGGGGGGGTATTAATAGCATAAATAAGCATATTTACCAAAGTGTTGTACTGTTCCTTTTTAAAAACACTAAACAAACACAAATGGCATTTGATGAATAATTTTGCATCATGTTGGTGGAAACACATATTTACATTTTATACATTTTAGAAAATCCTCTTGTGCAACTCGCATCTCTTTCTCCTCCTCCTCCTCCTCCTCCTCCTCCTCTCTCCTCCATCCCTTCTACTTATTGTTTTCCTCCCCTTCTCTCCTCACTCTTCCTCTCCCACTTCTTATGTCTCCCTTTACTCCTCTGTACCTGTCCTCCTCCTCCTCCTCCTCCTCTCTTCACCTCCTCGCCGTAGAGCCTGTTGACAGTCCTGTGCAGTGGAAGGAGGCTTTTATTGGACCTCTGTGTTCAGCCCTTCCTGAGGCCAATGGGATCCAGATGTGGCCGAGCACTCTAGTGACAGCAGCCATTTATGGAGCGAGGGAGAAAATGCGTGCGCGCGTGTGTGTGTGTGTGTGTGTGTGTGTGTGTGTGTGCGTGCGTGTGTGTGTGTAATTTTGTGTGTGAGAAAGATGTGAGTTGTCGTCTTCTCAACACGTGTACTGTACAGATGTGTTTGGCTGCGTGGGACTTAACAAGTCGGACACATGAACGTGTGTGTGTGTGTGTGTGTGTGTGTGTCTGTGTGTCTGTGTGTGTGTGTGTGTGTGTGTGTGTGTGTGTGTGTATCTTTTGTGAAGAATAATAAGAGTTTTTAGACCTTGAGGCTGAGGACATTTTTAGAAAGTGAGGACATTTTTTACATTCCTCATATCTTCAAAGAGCCGTTTGGTTTAAGACTTGGTTTAAAGGTTACGGTTAGAATTAGTTTCTGTGACTTGCGGTCTAATACGCATACCACATAACCACACATTTAATTGGGGACCTTTGTTGCATGCCCCCCCCCCCCTGTCTGTCCTGTTTACTATAGAATAGAGACGACAACAAAAAAAGACGCCGAAGTCAAACTGAAATTTGAATTATCCTCACTTTTCTTTGTGTCAGGTATTATAAACTATATAGGATTTTGCACACTTATGTGTGGCGACAGCATCCACATCGTTTCCATGGCAGCAGATAACTGACCTGTGAGAACTGCCGTTGCTAGGAAATAAAACATTTCTTCCTTTTGGAAATCCAAAACAATTTTGACGAAACGCGTACACAAGCAATCACGGGGGGTGTATCTACTTATTCTATTGTAAGAGCTGAGGAAGACCACGTGTGTGTGTGTCTGTGTGTGTGTGTGTGTGTGTCTCATGTATTACATACTTCCTGAACCATATTCAAACTTACGTGACTTTTCTTTCTCTATCCCCTTTCATGTTGTGTGTGTGAGTGTGAGTGTGTGTGTGTGTGTGAGCGTGTGTGTGTGTGTGTGTGTGTGTGTGTGATGTTTTTATCGTAAAGATGCACAGCAGAGGTTTGTCCTTTCATGTGTGTGAATGGAGCAATGAAAGGATGACCCTGACAAAGCCTCAACAGACAAGAATGAAGAGCTGCAGATGACTAACACTGTACATTCATTGAGGCACGTCCTGAGTATGTACAGAAACACTCTTCTTCTTCCTCTTCAGCCACTTTCTGGATTATTCTGAATGTGCAGTATAGGAGCAGAGAGACTGTGCTGTCTTTGTACTGTATGTTCTCTCTGGAAGGTGCCAGAATTTCCCCTGCAGCCAAGACAAATGGCTACTTGTTTGTTTTCAACTTTTTTTATGTGAGCTAGAATGCAAATAGAATATTTTTTCCCACATACTGTATGTTCTTTAACTCATTTAAAGTCTATAACTTTAACGATGTACACCACTGTTAGTTCAATTTAATACCTTTTGGAAGCTCCACAGGCCAATATCGGCTCGTTGCCCAGTTTTAAACCTTCTTGTGGTCCAACTGGGCAATAAATACTGAACATTAACTCAACTGGATGATGGTCGCAGATCAAGGTTTCTCACGTCGAGCGCTGGTCATTACGCTGTGACGCTAACTGCTCGCGTTCACCACATGAAACGAACCTCCGTCTCAGTGTGTCGCCTAATAGCGGAGCACTATTAGCCAATAACTACACCCACATGGAGAGACACGATGAAGCCGCTTCTAGAAAAGCTGAACCCAGAGTCGACTCTGTTGGGGATGAAAAATAATGAACGAGATGTGATTCAAGTTATGCTCAATATGCACTTTATTGGGATTTACATTTTTTTTTTCATTGGTCCATTAAGGGGACATTTAGTTGCAAAAAGACCTTAGAACACCATTAAAAGTGCATCATAATACGGCACCCCATAAACTCCCACTACATGTAGCATTTATTCAACAAACAGTTGATGAAAGCGGGCAGACAGTCAATAAATATTAGCTCATTAGGGGAAAATGTCAAGTTCCCATATCCAGGAGAAAGTTGCTCCATCGTTTGTAAATCAGTTCAAGAGAGTTTGACATTTTGGAAACGCTTTTATTTGCTTTCTTGCCGAAACTTGGATGAGAAAATCAAAACCACTCGTGTGTGTCGAGCGGCAGAGCCAGCTCTTTCCAGTCTTTATGCTAAGCTAAGCTAAGCTAAGCTAACCCTCTCCTGGCTGTAGCTTCATATTAAGCACACAGGCAGAGTTTTATCTTCTCATCTAACTCTTTCCGAGAAAGAAAATAAGCATATTTCCCAAAATGTCGAACTACTCCCCTAAATCTGAAGTTTAGTGCTGAAGAAATATTAATATTGTGCGTGCGTGTGTGCGCGCGTTGACTCATAGATATTAGTGAATGTTTGCTTGACTGTGCATATTTCCAGGCCGTGTCCAAATACTGTATTCAATTTCTTTGTTTCTCCGTCACCCAAACTAACTCGCCTGCTTTCCACACATGCTGGCTGTTACAAAGAGGCCCCTCCAGTGTGACCTGTCAGGGTTACATAACTGTGCTCCTCACCTCCTCTTTCCTCCCTTCTTTCCTTTTTTCCTAGAAAGCAGGGCTCATCCCATGTGTCTGAAGTATATAAGACGAGGACCAGAGAGAGAGAGAGGGGACGGGGGGAGAGAGGGAATGTAAGAGTCTGGGGAGTGACACTGAGATGTAAGAAAAGAGAGAGGAGGGAAACGTTAAGTGTGTGTGTGTGTGTGCGTCTTTTGCAAAACTCTTGATACGAATGTAGCCACAACAGAGGATTTATCAGAATTGGCTTTTTTTTTTTTGGTGTTATTATGTACTTTAATAAAAGTACAATGATGCTTTGGATTTATTTTATTATATTTGACAAGCACGTAAAAAAAAGAAACCTTCATAAACACATGTTGCGTCACATACCAACATAAATTAGCTGAATATTGTCAGTAAAAACGATGTCCAACTGCTACCAGAGTAGTTTTTATAAAACAGTACAGTAGTACATTAATCAATTAGCTGGTATTATACAAATATTATCAACAACAATTTTGAAAACCAACTTATCATTTAAGAGATCTTCACTGGATTTACTGCTTTTCCCTGTTTTTGTATTATTGTGAGAAAATAAGACATTTAAACTAGATGAACTATACAGTACAAACAGTAATAGACAGATTAATCCATAATGAACATGTTTGTCAGCTGCAGCCCCAGTTTACTGCTTTGCTGAAGGACATTTAGGCCGTGATGAACAAATATAATAATAAAACCTTTCTTCTTCTTCGCTCTTCCTGCAGAGCATCGAGCATTTCCCCCTTCAGTCGTGACGAACACCAGTTAGTCCAGTTAATGACGACAAACTCGGCCCTAAACAGATGTAGGAGGCAGTGCACATGAGCGGAGTGCAAACACACACACACACACACACACATACACACACACACACACACACACATTGCTCCCATTTGTCGCGTCTTATGAATGATGTTGCAGCTCGCTGTGATATGAAGCACCTGCTCTCCTGCGTGAGCGTGTGTTTTTCAAGCCCGACCGCACACCTAGAGGAAAAACTGGCACTGAAGCTACTCCAAACGACACACACACACACACACACAGACACACACACACACACACACACACTGTGTTTTCCCAGCGTGTCATGTGAAGCCGAGCTGCACCTGCTAGCGGAGGAATGCGATGTGATGTCATCGCTCTGAGAGCTCCTGTGAATGTGGAAGTGGTAAAGCCTTAAAAAAAATAAAAGTCTGTGGGTCTAAAAGCGGACTCAGACGGCCCTCTGGGGGAATTCACACTGCATGAAATCATTCTGAAAGATTGTTTTTGAGGCAGCTCTGCTGATCCACATGCTGTTAAACAGCAGGAAACGGGGAAAGAAAGATGGATAGTGAAGAGACGGAGGCGATGAGATGGATCCAAAGTTGCAACACGAGTAGCATTGACATCTCTCCGGCCCCGCGTGCTTTTCTTTTTTTCTTCTCTTCTGTTCACCTGCACCTGCAAAACGAGTGATTTTTCTATACTGTGACTGCATAGTGTTGTTCTTGTTTAGTGTTGCTTGTGATTCAGCACAACTGAAACAAAAGCAAATGCATTAAATCACTAGAGACTAGATCACATTAGATTGCAATCAATTGTAGTAAGAACAGTTTCAAAATTAATTTAGAGATATAAAGATTGATGAATGGACAGAATGGACAAAGGGGCAGTGATAGTAAGAAGGGATGTGACTGTGATGTGTACAAAATACACGAAACAATTGGACAAAACGTGCAGTACGAATGAATGCAGCTATGTAATATAACTAAAAACGGAAATCAGTAAATACTTTGTACCGCAGAATAGATCCGGTTGTGTTATATACAGTATGAAGAGCAAAGCAGGGGGTGTGATGTGTTCAGTGTAAAAGAAGACAATTATATAGAGCTGGATAAATGAAATACAGTCAGTTAAATGCAGATACAGCAGGTAATGAGACAGCAGCAGCGGTAGCATCCCAGCATTATTGTAAAAAAGCGGAGGTAAAGCGTTTTAAAGGCCTCACATGTGCCCTAAAGACTCAACTCTCCTGTATTTAGAAAGATAATAGCGCCGATGTAAGGTTAGTAAACAAATGTAACTTTGTGCAGCAGAAAAGTTTTATGTAGGAAGGGGAATCTAAGATAAATGGCTTGTTGAACCCCATGTTTTCTGACCTCGGCAGCCCACATTAAAACTGACTGGGTGGTCTTATTTCACGGTTTGTGGGTTGGTAGGCACCAAATGTACAGTACAAGCGCTGAACAAGTGAGTTTCTCATGATTCGTGCCCTTTAAAAACCTAAAACTGTCAATTATTAAAAGCTGGCGTTGAAGCTTAAGCTTTGTAATCGTGTATACAGATAGCTCCTGATTTAAATCGTACTTTTTTTTTTGTATTTCGGCTGCTTGTGTTTAGGGAACATTTAACAATTCAATTGAACAAACGTTTGCTTCTTTCATCAAATGAAAAGAAAAAGTTCTTTTTTTTGAAGAAAAACGTCTATATACTTTATCAAGTAAGGTATGTAAAAACGCAACAAACGCATAGTTTTGTCGTTGCTACATCAACTTAGTTTCAACACTGGTGACACAAAAACATCGTCAGTATGCACAGAACTGAGAGTGAGGCTGACGACTATGTAACAATATTTGTCAGCCTATAACGTAGTTTAGCTGAGTCCTACCCTCCACATCCCGCTGTGACTGTCTCTGCCTGTATTTCATCACGTTGTAGGGCAGACGTCTGCTTTAATAATGGCCCAGCGGGCTGAAACTAGCCGCTGTGGAGTAAACCGTCACGACGCAGTCCAACACGTCTGAGAAGTGAGAGAAGAAGAAGCTTTGATGAGCGGACAGGGCAGAAATCTTTGCAGCAAATCCCTTCAATGTTTCTCTCGAATATTCCTGAATGTTTATTTTTTTTTGTTGCCTTCTCTCTCTGTCTGGCACTCGTTTGTTGCAACGTTGATCCAATACAACTTTTACAGTTTTTGTACAAAGCCCTAAAGTCACGATTCTGGAGAACTCTGTCTCTGTGTGTGTATGAAGGTTTTCTCGTCGCCATATTCGCTGTTTTTGCTTGGGATGAAGCTGTCAGTTTGGCACGCGTGACTGTTCAAGTGTAATCGCAGTTTAACTTGGCAGTCTCCTCCTGTCATGTTATAGTTGTTTAATGAAGCAGCGAATGGGGTTAGTGTCTCCCACCAAGCCTGTGAGTCCATGTAAGTGACGGCATTTACTGTATCTGCTAAACAAAAATGTTCCAGCGTGTGTTATAAGCTTGACTGACGTGCTGCGTACTGACTGTAGCTGTGCCGCTGTGCACCGCTGCCTGGGTGCCCACAGGCTGGATGCCGAGCCGTGCTTTCTGGTTGGGTTTTGTCAGAGTGAATCAGCAGAAGAAGGTCCAGCACTTCTGCCCACCTGCTGGTTTTAAAGCCAAAATTTCCATGCGGCAAAATGAAACAAAAATAATCCACTTTTTGGAAGTGCTCTGGACAAACACAATGTTTTGTAACGTGTATAGTGTGTGTGCAGCGATTTCTCCCAATACAATGGAAACGCACATTTCAACAGACCTGGTTTCATACATCAGCAGAATATATTTTAATCCATTGATTCAGTGGATTATCTATTTGGCTCCATTGCATTGGCCACTGATTCTGAGAGAAGGTAAATGTTGAATTTTTAAAATGCTTCTTTTAAAATGCTGTGAGTAGAGCTGCGACGCTTAGCGGATCGACAGAAAAATAATCGCCAGCTGTTTTGATTTGATTATTAATCGTTAAGGTCATTTTTCATGCAAAAATGCCAGAAAATGCTATTTTCAGCCTCTCAAAAATGGAGATTTCCTGCTTTTCTCTGTTTGATACAAAATGAAATTGAACATCTTTGCGTTTTGAACAGACAAGACATTTAAAGACATCACCTTTGACTGGGATGGGCATTTTTCACAATTTTCTGAGAATATAATCGGCAGATTAATCGATAATGAAAGATAAATCACTATTTGCAGCTTTAGCTCTTAATTCAATTCCATTCACCTTCAAAAAGCGTGGACAAAAAAAACTATCTACATGGATAGATACCAAAAGAGAAAATACTTCTTATTGAGAAAATAGTACTTTTTGCAGTTATTTTGGTGAACTGAGCCTTTAAATAGCCTGGGGGGGAGAAACAATTATCTCCATGACGTCTCACAAACACAATAAGACCCCAAATAACTAACATCCATCGGCCCAAATAAAGGCAGAAAATAAAACGTCACAAGTCAAGGCTCTTATAATACTGGTGGCCATGTTTACATCACCCAGCTAACAGCTGGTTGGGGACCAGTCTAGATGTGGGCTGCCAGTCTGACCCAGGTCCTCCACTTAATGTCCCTCCTCTGACCTGGATACTCACACAGCCTCCTGCTGAAACAAGCCGTCACCATCACCTGGTCACCAGCGCGCTGCAGCCGGCATCAATAATTTCAACCACTCAGCGCTCCATAGAAGAAACTAGCTGATGGGAGCTAACCCAGCAGCGGCGTTGGCACGACTCCACCTGTTTTTCATAATCTAGGTCACCAAATGGATTTTGAGAGTGTTTGGGGAAACACTTCACTACTGGAGGAAAAGAGGAAGAGAAGAAGGAGCATAGGAGAGAGAGCACCGGGGTTATAAGAATTAGCATTTGAGCTGATTTCATCCACTGCTAATTAACAGGCCAGCTCCCATCTTGTCCCCGCCACACTTCACACGCCAAACCCTGCTCCTGAAAGAGCAGCCGCACCACTGCTTGCTTCCGCTGAGGCTGAGGTGCCGGGCTTTTTCTGCAGCGGTGGAGGAAACATGGCTAACGTAATGTGACAGCGTGGAGGAGCCCACGGGGGCATAGGCGTACATTAGCATACTGTCAGTGCGGAGCCAGTGTTGGATCTTAAACATAGAGACACACACGCACGGATACGCCCACATACGCACACATACGCACACAGTCAGAGCAGGATTAAGCCTTAAGGTCAGCTCATTTTCTTTAACATAAATTCTAACATATGGCCGACGTGGCGAGCTGTTTTTAACACACTTAGTTGGTTATTTCTGGACTGCATATGGCACCACAGGCTGGGGTTAATTACGTTTGTACTGCGTCACGTTGAATTTCAAATCGACATGACAATTTGGTCTTTTAAGTCTATGACAACGACAAATGTAAGCAGTCCGTGTTCCCTGTTTTTGGATGTTTCCCTCAGGGCTACGTAGAGAGCAAACATGAAGTCCCAGTTTGCTGTGTCTTTCTGTCATTAATTTAGATCGACATCCAAACAAAGCCAAGCGTTGTGTTCAATAATATTAATAATGTCAGTCTGGGGAATAGAAATATGGACGAGACGCATTTCTGTATTTGTCAAAAATAATGTTTTTCGGCAGTATTTCCTTCACAGGAATTAATACGAGTCTTTACGTGTCGATTAAGTTCAGTACATAAGGAGGGAAAAAAACCTTCAGAATTGAATACATTTAACCTGAATTGAACCCCGACCCAGCGGCGAGCTCCGGGGCTGAGCAGTGACACCTACGCCCACAACTGCAGTTCCTCGAATGGCCACTTGAGGTTGTCTCCAAAAGTGAGCAATCTCCATAGACCCCAAAGTTATAATTCCCAACTTCACAGCAGAAATAAACATGTTTACAGCCTGGTACAACAACGGATTTGGATTCATTAAAACTGTACCTGGGGGGGGATTTTTTTGTAGAACCCTCTCGTTATAATTACATTAGGCTTAAAGTTGCGCATTGCTACAGGGCGCGGCCGCTACAGGAGCTTTTAAAGCATTTCTTCACAAATAACTACCTTGAACTGGATCCTGTGATGCACAACAACAACAGAAATGTCCTGATTTTTCATCATTTCTATAATGATCTGTCTCATCGGTTTATTGACAACTTCCTTGTGCTTTTTATATTTATTGTGGCTTCATTGCCTCAATTAAAACTGTAGATAGATGAGAGGAAATGTGTGTATTTGAATATGCAAAATGTGCATTCTTTTTTAAATTAGTAAATAAAAGTTTATACTTTCCTACTCCTTTCTCGTGCACTCACGTTTTCTCTGTGTACTAATATGTTTAGCGCGCGCGCACACACACACACACACACACACACAAACAGAGTAATCACCAATTCACAGTGTGTGTTTTCCTGTGCTGTGGTCACAGCAGGCGTTGACCATGAAGCAGAGTTCACCACTAAATCATCCAGACACTGCCACCTGCTCATTAATCTCTTTCAACACCCACACACACACACACACACACACACACACACACACACACACACATGTAATATGAGGTCAAACAGCACATACATCTTCCTATACACACACACACACAACAGACACACAGACACACACACACACACACACCCGGTGTATTTCTTTTCCCAGGAGCGGTTCGATTGACAGTTTCCATTAGAGTGCTCATTTCACTCAATCGTTCCAGGAAGTGGATACTCCTCTAAAACTCAAAACTGGAAACATTTTTAACACATTTAACACATCACTCTCATATCGAGTGAATTATTGAGGATAAAAAGCTCCGTCGTTGTCGCATAAATTTAAATTTTACAGTTTGGCATTGAGGGAGTTCTCGCCGCCAGTCCGCTGTTTCTTCCGCGGTTGATCGTGTGTCAATAGGTGGAGAGAAAAGAAAGATGGAGGGAGAGGATAAGTGCTGTAGGAGAAGGAGAAACACGGCGAGATGAGCCGAGATGAAGCGGACTGCAGTTCCACACGTTGTTTCCTTCCCTTCGTCTCTGCCCTGGTTGGGTTGTTGAATGTGTGTCAGGTCGGGAAGCTTTGGGGGAGATTTTGAATGAGTCCTCGCAGACATCAAAGCCTGAATCACGAACAGGATTTTACTTTTATTAAACCGTGTTATTCCAGAGCTGCAGTATTCACCCAGCAGCCACAATCAATTATCCGACGCCCACTTCTCCCTCCCTCCCTCTCTCTCTCTCTCCCTCTCTCCCCCTCTCTCTGCTGTTTCCCATTTAGTCATTTATCAGAATTCCAAAACACCGATTGCATCAGCCTGAAATTTCACCCCTGCTTCTGTGAACCGTCGTGCTGAAATATGAAAACATCTTTCTCCAGTGTCTCACGCCTCTGCTGATTCTTTCTCATGGTTCTCCTCATCTTCTTTCTCTCTTCCGCTCTACATTTGACATTCCCTTAATCTTCTTGTCCTCATCTCTTTACTCGTTTGTTATTGATCATGCATCCCGTTCTCGTTTACTTTCTTCTCTGCTTTTTGTTACATCTTTCTCCTCCTCTGCTTCGCTCCTCCTTCATTCATGTCGATGTCTCCTCTGTCCTAGATGATCTTCCCTTCTTCCTTCTCCTGAACCTTCATAGCCTCTCCTCCGATTCTTTTCTTTCTTCTTTAGCGTCATGGCTTTCTCCTCAAAAGTCTTTCATCTCATCTCTTCATCTTGTTCCCTCTACCCTCCTTGTTTCCTCTCCTCTCCTTGTTTTTCTTCTTCTCCTTCTCCTTGTTTCCTCTCCTCATCTCCTTGTTTTTCTTCTTCTCTTTGTTCCCTCTCTTCTAACTAACCAGCTCCACTGGGCCCATGAGACACCTAATAAGAACCTGAATGAGTCCTCCAGGGTCCTCTAATGATGGACATCCTGTGTGTGTGCGTGTGTGTGCGCGTGTGTGCGCGTGTGTGCGCGTGCGTGTGTGTGTGTGTGTGCGTGTGGCAAACTCCCACGAGTAGTGACTGTGTCTCTTCTCAGCTCAGCAGTGTGTTTGGTTTTATAGGAATTTGGCAGTTAGTGCACGGTTGACGTGTGTGAGTTTTTGTGCATGTGTGTGTGTGTGTGTGTGTGTGTGTGTGTGTGTGTGTGTGCCTTTTGTGGGCCCCTTCCTGAGCCTCATGACCTCTGTTACAGTACTGTGATTGGTAGCTTTTCCCTCTCTTTGGATCCAGTTCCCATCATAACGTTTCCTGTAGACGCTCGGTGTCTTGAAGACCTTGTAGACATGAAGAGCTTCTTTATTTGCTGTAACTTATTGATAAGCTATTTGTCCTTCTGCTTTTTAGAGGATGTCTGCCTCTTTTCTGTTCCACTGCTGTACAAAGAGAATGAAAAGGAGATGAACACACACCTGCCAGTTATCACCTGACTACACACTGATATGTCTCCATTTTCTCCTCAGGCCTTTGGAAACGCTAAGACGGCTCACAACAACAACTCCAGCCGCTTCGGCAAGTTCATCCAGGTCAACTACCAGGAGAGTGGCACTGTGAGAGGGTGAGACACACACACACACACACACACACACACACGCACAGACACACAGAGTCACAGTACACAAGTCTTCCTTGTATGTTGTTAACATAACATCAGCTGATTTCAGCGTCAGAGCTGCAACAGCTTCTTTCTCTCACACTGGCTCTTCTGACTTTCACGTCCCTGTGTGTGTGTTTTATTTTCAGAGCCTACGTGGAGAAATACCTGCTGGAGAAATCCCGCCTGGTGTACCAGGAGCACAATGAGAGGTGAGTGGACCAGACTCACTATTGTGGACGATTTCTCCCAATACATCTCACTGGGTGTCTATAATTTCGTCACTGGGAGATCTGACGTATATTGCGTTGACACATCGTTACGTACGTCACTAACCACAGTGTTCAGGGTATTGTAGTTTATATTAGATATAAACTAGAAGATATTACCTGGCAATTCATCAGCTAAGAGTTTGATTATTCCATGCATGCTCTGTTTCATTTTTCCTTTGCCTGTGGTGCAGAATCAGCTGCCCACGTTTTGAAATGTGTTCATTGTAAGATCATGTTAACAACATCGTGTTGCAGAAAAAGGTTGTTTTGCATTTTCTGTGGATATAGAAAGTCATGTGAAAGTTTAAACCAATCTGCTCTTTTTACAAAGTCACACATTTCTTTCTGTAATAATCTCTAAAAGATAAATAAATAAATAAAACAACCTTAAGGAACCCTGGGACAGCCATAAATAACACTCAGAAGTCCTTTATTCGTCCCACAGCGGGGACATTTACAATAAGAGAGAAGGAGAAAAATGTGACAAATTGAGAGTCATATTCCCACTTGTCTGAGAGATAAGATGTCAAATCCATATCTCAACACGGATGTGTTGTTTGTCTAAGAAACTTAATACTAAAATAGCCTTCATTTCCTCTGCAGGCTGAGGACATATATCAGGTGTCCATCTGAAGTACACTTTGCCCTTTGCTTTACAAGTTAACACTGCAAACTATCATGTTTCCTTTTGAGTTATTGTATTAATGCACACAAGACATTATTGTTTATTAATACTAATTACACATTAAAACTATTTATTGGAGAATTAGAAAATAGACTTTGAGATATTTCATAGAAATCTTTTGTGTGTAACAGCAACACTGTCTCTCACTTCTGTTTTTATTTATTTTTTGACACACTAGCAGACGCTGGTTGAATCTCCTACGCAACACACACCCATACATAAACACACACACAGGACTTTCCACCTGTACCCACATCCCTAAAATAACGCTTCTTCTCTCAGACAACACGCTCTTGTCTGGCTCGGTTCCCGTATCGCAAAAAACGAATCCCACCAGCGTAATGGTTTTGTGAGAGAAGGGAGACAAAAAACCAACGTAAAACCCTCCACCGGTCATCTAATCCCTCTCACCCTGATTGGCCCGGGGTTTTCTATTTCATGCTGATGACAGGCCCTGGCAGCCTTATTGATAGGGTGGAAACTAAAGACAGGACCCCCCTGACGGCTCAGACCTGAAGCAGAGGGGCAGGAGAGGCGACTGATGATGAACTGCAAACCATCTTAAATCTTACCCCCAGTGTCACGACGCGTTGCCTCTGTACGACCTTTAGAGGAAGGAAATATAAACGAGAGCTTTCCAGTGATGCTGTCAGGCTTTATGACTGAAACTATTAGTATTATGGTTTTAGGCTTTAGTTTGTTCATATATTGTGTTATTAGCTTCACTAACTGGAAATGTACCAATAGCATTAAAAGTCACCAGTGTAAATTTAGATTTTTATAGTGAAACATACAGTTTAATAATCAGAAGTATTTTAAGTACAGGTTTTAAGAAGACATTAAAAAAAGAAAAAAAAAAAAGAAACAGACATTATAAACACAAATAAAACAAATCAATATTTTACAGGTGCACTATCATACATGTTTGAGGAAAAATAAATATTGCAAATGAGCTAGTTTTGCAAGATGATTTAGGGGGAAATAAAACGGAGTAATGGAGTGGGGAAAAATGTTTTGGGAGAAAGAAAATGGAAGTGGATGTCGAATAAGTCGATAATGCTTTTGTGAATCGCGTTAAAAAAAAAATAAAAATATTGAAGGAATAATTTGACATTTCTTGGAAATGTATTCAGCAATTTTCTTGCCAAGAGTTAGATGAGAAGATTGATAAAAGTCTCACATCTGCATGATGAATTTGACCGCCAGCAGCTAGCTTAGCTTAGCTTAGCACAAAGAATGGAAGCGGGGGGAAACAGCTAGCATTGGCTCTGTTGACGGTTGTAAAACGCTGCCTTAAGTCGAGCCTTGTGGCAGGTCGGCACACGTCTTTTTTTGGGGTCAAGGGCACTGGTTTGTGTCCATGTTGGTGATGGATGTGCTCAGGGAAATAACGAGCGGCCTTTTGCCCTGAAAATCTGTATCATCAAGAAACCTGATCTGCACGTGTCGACCTTTACTGCTGGGATTTAAGACAGACGGACAGACGGCCAGCTCGGCAACTATACCAGTATCTTAGTCAATGTTCATTAAGAGGAAATGTTTATTAAGAGTTTTTAGTACATACATAAAAAAAAAAAAAATCAATTTTAGCATCTTCTGGAGGATTTTGTAACATCAACTTGTTGCGATGATAGAAAACCTTAAAGTGATTTTGAGGTCACATGTCACAGGTCACAGTGGCTGTAAAAACATAATGACACTACTCCACAGTACTCAATGTTATTTAGAAGTGTGTAAACATTAAAGCACTACAAACACCCTTCTACCCATCCACCAATTACAGATCAGGATTCTTTAATAGCCGCTCTGGGCTTTTTAACTGTCCACCTGTGCAGAGAGCTGAAGCTTGTTTCCAGATGTAATAGAATTACATCTCTGTGCGTTGGCCGGAGCCTCCGCTTTTGTCACAGAGGCACAACTCCTGACCTCCAGCCCACACACGCCACACTGCTGCTTTGTTTGACTTGAAACGTGAGCCTGCCGAGTGGAAAAAGGTGTGACTTATTTGTTACACGCTACAGGTTCTGGGTTGTGAAGCTGCGGAGGGATAGCTTTTCACTGTGCTGTACTCCACTGGAGTCTCCTCCCTGAGGCGTCGTCTCAGCGCAGCGCGGAGATGTCCTCAGTTCACCTCTGATGGAATATAAAACGAATCAGGAAATCAGTGTTTCTTTGTACTGTTGAATCATGCCTTCTAACTTGTGGTGTGTGTGTGTGTGTGTGTGTAGGAACTACCATGTTTTCTACTACCTGTTGGCCGGAGCCAGTGAAGAGGAGAGGAAGTCCTTCCACCTGCTGAAGCCTGAGGAATATCACTACCTCAACCAGGTCCGCACACACACACACACACACACACCAATGCAGACACAGTATTCAGTTCATGAAAAGTCCACGTCCGTATATATTAATGGCGCTCTGTTGTGTTACCTGTCAAATGAATAAAATCATGTGTTTGCCATCA
>CALSBV010012175.1:2353887-2365727 GCA_943590825.1 Bovichtus diacanthus | reverse complement strand
CTGTCTGTCTGTCTGTCATCATTTGATTCCACGCTCTTTGGCTACCTCCACTCCCAGAGGCAGGGAGTGGTGTGATGTGAAATTCCACTATGTGTGTGTGTTTACATGTATATATGTGTGAGTGTGTGTTTGCATGTATGTGTGTGAGTGTGTGTTTACATGTGTGTGTGTGTGTGTGTGTGTTGGAGTGGCAGCTGGCTAGTCAAACCCTGTGGGGGCATCTAAAGGATTAGAAAACAGATCATTGTGTGTGTGTGTGTGTGTGTGTGTGTGTGTGTGTGTGTGTGTGTGTGTGTGTGTGTGTGTGTGTAACATTTGGGCAGATGGCATCAAGTTCCCCTCAGCTCAGTTTACCCCCTGCGGCCCTCTACTGTGTGTGTGTGTGTGTGTGTGTGTGTGTGTGTCTGTCTTGGCACTGACATCATCTGTGTGTGTGTGTGTCTGTGTGTGTGTGTCCTCTCTCGTGCTGTCAGGGGGTCGATGAGGTTGCACTTTCTGTCAAGGTCATTGTTCTTATGTACAGATAACACTTTAGTTGTGCGTGTGCTCATGTGTGTTTTTAAGAAAATTGGCCTTTCAGAGAGAAATAAAACACTGCTGAATAAAAGTGAAATGTAATTGGAAACAGCCTTTACAGTCCATTTCATAATTAAAGGCCGTCTGTGAGTGGACGCCTCCATCAGATGGTGCATGTTAAAGATATATGATGTCATGAATCTTATGACACCCAGGAGGCAACTGGGTTACTGCTGTAAACAATGAGGTATAAAGAGAAAGACACCTCTAGATATCTCTAAATAATTAAGAATCATACATTTTCACTGTTGTTACACTGTTGCTAGAGGATATTTTTTTCACATCCTGATCCTATAAATGTGTAAATCTGAGCCGTCTTTCTTTTCCACCAGATTCTGTCGATAGGCGTCCTGGACATCTTTGGTTTTGAGGACTACGAGAACAACAGCTTTGAGCAGTTCTGCATCAACTTTGCCAACGAACGTCTGCAGCACTACTTCAACCAGCACATCTTCAAATTAGAGCAGGTAGAGTGTAATTATCTCCTCGCCGCAGGCCGCTCTCCTTCACTGTTCCTACGTACACCCACGGAAAGTAAAGTAAAGTCGTATGTATCGTTAGCCAGGACGTGCAGGGCTGCCTCTAAGAAAGTCAGGTGACGTAGTGCAAACGTAGTACAAACCTAGTTCAAACGTAGTGCAAACGTAGTACAAACCTAGTTCAAACGTAGTGCAAACGTAGTACAAACGTAGTCCGCGTTGGGAGGGTGTCGGGGTGAATAAAGGGGTCAGTAAACGCAGGACTTTCTCCCAGGAGACCGCTGTTCTTGTCCCGTCTGAAATCAAAAGTTGACTTATTTTAACATATTTTTGTTGCGTAACTTCCGTAGCTTGGAGTTAGTTAAGAACGTAAATGTGCGCTAGTTCTTTCAACCCACACCACAATCTTTTCCTGAACCTAACCAAGTAGTTTTGATGCCTTGTTCTGCACTGAAGACCAAAGTAACTTTCCATGAGACCTCACACTGTACGTTTCTCTCCTCTTGATGCCATTTTGCCCGTTTTTTGCCGGTTTGGTTTGGTTTATGCCGACGGGCGTCACATTATTGTTGCTGTTACACATCCTTGAAAAGAAAACGGCTTCGTGCTTTTTCGCTTGATTGAACTGATGGAGTGATGAAGAGGCCTCGAGTCCTGACGTGCAGTCGCGTTAAACTGGTGAAAGTAGACGACTTCCTCTTCAGCGGAGCGCTCTGATGCAGTACGGTTTAACACGCTGTGGGACAGGAGCTGCAGGAGCGAAGCTGCCCACGTGTTCGCACATCTCCTCTGTCATCATGTCTGCTTTAACACACTTTCTGTAAAGGCTGAAGACAGGAGTGAGTTTTTACTGGAGGCAGTAAATGAGAGTTTTACCAAAAAGTATTCCAAAAACAAATTACAATAACAAATGATTGTGCTATATTTCTATATATTAGACTTTTTTCAATTAAACCGGTCACAATCGATAAATATATGCAATCAGTGAAAAGGGCTCACCCGCCTGCAGACTGCACAGGGGTGAAAGAGTCAAAGCTTACTTCTAAAAACAATAATAACACAATAATACAACAGATTTGCTTGGAAATTAAATAAATTCAGCATCAAGGACCAACATACAAAGGAAGGATGTTGCACTGCTTGGACAGAACGAGATTTAAACAAAACAACACGACAAAAAAACAGCAACCGGCTCATTTTATCCGTTTTACCTTCAGTCATATTCATCGCGGGGCTGTTTATACAACATGGCTGTGAGAGGAAAAACACTATAATACACAACTCTGTAGCCTTTTCTTTATCTGAGTGGCACCAGACTAACAGTGTCAAACCTTTCACTTATGCAAGGCTCGAGCCGTCTTTTGCGAGTTAAAATATTCCCTTTTACTGTATGATCGCTTTGTGCCGGACAGCCACGTTCCCCCTGACATTACAGTACTAGCAGCTGTAATTATGTAGCTAGGTTAAAGTTAGCACGCACATCCATTAAAGGAAAAAGTCAGAGGAAAAATGCTGAATGACCAGAGGAAAGTGACGGGCCGGTTTAGAGAGCAGGAGTCTCCTGACAGCTGAATGCTGCTAACACCGCCAACTTTGTGCTTTTTGTACATTTACTGGTACAGTTTGATTTATTTGTTTATGCCTCTGGATGGCCCTTACTCTCCCTTTTTTATTTCCTGGTGTCATTTCATGGCTGTTCCTGCTCTTCAACAACAGCTGTGCTTATCAGAGACGTCAGCTTTATCGCTCTCTTCCACTCTGTTACTGAACCACTAATCCCCGACCAGCTATATTATGCATTCATTATGCTCATTTATTCACATACCCACTACCGAAACACTTAATATTCAGCGGTGCATGTTTTATGTATTTTCTTTTTCCAACTCGTATCTATAGAAGAAGCGAGAGAGCGGCGGGAAAGAAACGAGAGGCCGAGACATTTTGGGTGAGATAATGAGTCTCAATCGGTCGGAGTGTGTCGCGGAAGTTGTCGGCTCTCGTCTCCGTCGTGCTGAGCTGTGATAGGCCGTGGCAACCTAGCGGGCGGGCCCATCGCTGAAGGCAAAATTAGGAGAACAGAGTGAAAGAAAGAGAGCAGTGTTTCAGTAAACGAGCGCAATAACGTCCCTTCACCCGCGATGAAGATCACAGACTGCCGATGCACTAATGATTCTGTTATCTGTTTCTGACAGATAGCCCTCAGGGTCTACACACACACTCACACACACACACACACACACTGCAGGATGTAACATGTACTAAAAAACAGGTTGTGTTACTGTAAATGAAAAATTGATTGCTAAGCACTCTGTGCCTTCGATTTAATGTTAGATTTTCCACGGCTGAAGCTCATGGTCATACAAGGACAAAGTTAAAATAACTGCTTTCAATGCTAAACATCAGGAAAGAAAATACTTTAAATATATATATATATATATATATATATATATATATATATACTGTATATTAAGAAATTGAGCACTCCTGCTTAGATTAAGGTAGAAATTGTATTTTATGTGTCATGTTATGTCTATTATTCATCCATAAAAATATAGAAATGTAATGACTCATGCTGATTATAAAATATAGGAAATAAATGCCCATTGGAAGAAAATCCTACGCAAAGTAGAAGAGCACTCTGAGAGCGCAGAGCTCTGCCAAGGCCGTTTCCATAAGTGAAAAACCTGTTTTTTTTTTAGAGGCAATGGAACTTATTAAAAATAATTTGTGTTATTTTTGTTTGAAAGAGGACTCAACATGGCCTCGTGTGTGTATCCTGCTAAATAGAAACCCGATGTTCGATGTTCAAGTGTTTTTAGCAGGTGCTCCTCGACGGTTATCTCTGTTTTCGATTGAACCTTTTTCGCTCGAAGCTTTTTTCCTTTCCTGTGTTATGTTCAACTAATAAGTGTCAAAGTGCCGCGGAGGCGCTCGCCCTCGCAGGACGGTGCCCGATATTGTTCCAGGAGAGTTCACGTTTATTATCCTTTAATCACTGGGGTCCTCCAAAGCTTTGGCTCTCTGCCTCTCTTCAGTTTATTTGACAGGACAACAGTTCGGGGGGGTCGCTGAGCTCGGGGGCCCCTCGGAGGCAGGTGGGTCGAGCTTCCTCATCGCTACTGATTTGTGTTTGTTTGAATAAAGTTGTGCAGTTCACGCCACTGGCCCCCTCTACCCTCAGTTTGACGTCATGGGGGGAGAAAGCACTCCGCACCTCGTCTGTTGCTTTGTGTTGAGCCTTTAACTGCTCGCTCTGCCTCTTAAGGAAGACACAGAAACTTCCCTGACTTATATAAACTCACCAAACCAAACGGTACGGAAGTTTCTGCTTTTTGTTGTGGATTTATCACCAATTTATTGGAAACATCTAAATGAAAATAAGAAGATTGATTTTGTCCCTCTGCTTGCCTAAAAATTGAAAATTGAAATCACTGGAATCTCCTGTGCAAACATGTCTTGTTATTGCTTTAATCATACTCCCCACAGTAAGAAAATACGAGACTATTCCAATCGCTTCATTCACTCTGTGAGCAGAAGGTTTGAGGTAGTTTTGCATTTTATTGAAATGTGTATTACCGTACTGACAAGGAGCAACTTTCTCCAACTTTACTCCACACTTCACTATCAGACCTTAGCTCAGAAAACACGAGCAGCCCACGTTTACCAATCCCAGTTCTTGCACATCAGGTCAGGTGTGTATCTACAGCTACGTCCAGCTGAAGGTGTCTATCTGGAATATGAAGATATATTCAGCAGAAACCGCATCTGAAGATCTGATAAAGACCAAATCAATTAAGATGTTCAAGCCTGAACCCCTGTCTTTTTATTTCACCGTCAGTCTGACTTTAAAAGGTTATTTTCTATTGGGGGTGGGGGGGGGGGGATTTTCCTCTTCTCCTTCCTCCGGGCTTTACTCCCCTCCAACCAATCAGTCTTATCAGCAGCGTGTGTGTTTACCTTCGGAACAGCAGCCAAAGCTAATAGGACCACACCAACCTCAAGCCTCTGTGTGTGTGTGTGCACGTGTGTGTGTGTGTGTGTGTGTGCGTGTGACTCGAATCCAGTGTTTACACTCAACATGCCAATTGGTGCTTGATTTCTTCTCTGTGTGAGGACGGTATATCTAAGTAAGAAAACACACGACTGCCCCCGCCTTAGGCAAACACAGTGTCCTGTTGAGATATCGTAAAAAGAAATAAAAAAAACACGTGGCCAGGTTTATAGAAAGGGAGACTCCCGGAGAAGTAACTGCTGGGTGATTCTCAAAGGATGTGTAATGGGAACGTCCAGGTTGCACCTTAATGTGCTCTCTATTATAGCAGCGGTCATACTGAGCAGTCAACTCGCGAAGTTGGCGTTTTTGCTGCAGATTTCCCGCACTTTACACCCGTTTTTCATGACGTCAACTTTGTGAGTCATAGAGTCCAACTCTCACAAAGAGTTTAACGACCACACAGCCAGCACGCCTTCTTCTTGTATCCACGTCTTTGTCAGTTTCAAGCCTTTTTCTCTCTCTGTGTGTGTGCTAACAAAAAAACTGAACTTTCTCCAGCTCTCATGATTCCTCCTGTCTGCTCGATAATAACAAGATAAATAAAATCTGCTGTCACAACAAGAGAGAAGGGCGCCGAGGGAGGGAGAAGTATAAAGAACGAAGAGATGGAGAGATAGCGACACAAACGAGCGCTCAGCCTCTCAAACCCAGACGCAGAGCTGGCCGATAGATGGAGCGACGGCCTCGTCGACCGCAGCACAGCTCGCTGCTTTGTTCAGCACCGCAGGACGTCTCGGGGCTGTTTATTAATCGCAGATTGTCTTTCGGCTTGGAGATGTTTTACATCTGTGTCCCGATATCTGCCATGTTTATCTCTGTTTATTGTTATTTGTGGTCAGTGGACACATTTTTTATTGGCATCAGCTATGGTCAGTAAGTAAAAGGAGCAGTAGCACAGTGTAGAAATACTCTGTATGTAACAGAGCTGCATTCAGAATGTACAGAAAGTATCAGCATCAAAATATACTTAAAGTACTAAAAGTGAAAGTACTCATTTTACGTAATGGTCCCTTTAGAGCATTTTTTACGATTATAATTATTGTATAAGCATCGCTTTAATTTTGTAGCTGGTAAAGTACTCAACCAATAATAATACATCATGATTATATTATGTATTAATAATCTGAAAATCTGCAAAATAACTAATGTGATGCATAATAATCAAATGAAGTGCAACAAAATTGTACTTAAATCCATCCAAGTTTTGCAGCGAGCCTTAATAGAAGCCAGGATGTGTCAGCGTTTGTAAGTATTTTGCACTTATAGTCTTCCAGTTTTTTGGTGAGCTCTGGCTCTGTGTGGCTCGTCTTTGCTGACACAGCAGATCAAGACAAGATGTGAAGCGTGTTGTGTGAGTTCTGAGATATTCTGCGCCGTCGCTGTCTCTGTTAGCTCAGGGAAGTCTGACGTCTATCTGCTGCAGTGATTTGATTTTAATGTCTCCATTCTCTGTAAAACTCCACCAGTCCGCCCTCAGGGTCCAGAGCACTGCTGCTTTTTTTAAAAGCTGTTTTTTTTTTTACCAGGGATTTAGTTGCATTCTCATTGTACCAGTGACCAGCGACGGACCAATAGTTATGAGTTGAGAGAGGATGAAGTGATCAATAAAATCTGTTAAAAGTAGGACTAATCAACAATCATTTTCATTATTAAATACTCTGCCGATTATTTAGATTTAACAGATGAATCATTTCGTCTAGAAAATGTCAGAAAACGGCCAACAAAAGTTTGATACTTTTATTATACCAGCGTAGGCTCATCAAAGTTGGAAAGAATTACGGAAACAATAAATCAATTAACAAAATAGATTGGCTGTACGACGACTGTTTGTTTTCGGTTTTTAGACGGTGGCAGCTGGTGCGATCAGAGTTCATATGAAAATGTGAAGACTTGTCTCCTAGAGCAGCTGTTTGTCTGCCGTTGGACCTGGCGTGTCTGGCACTTCATGATCAAACTGTAGCTGAACCACCTCCTGAGCCTGCTGCCTGCAGGGCTGTTTACATGCTTCACATGCGCTCACTAACCCTCTTTTACAGACACGCCAACGTCTGAACTGAGTCCGTTCGGTTTAGACAAAAGCACTCGCGTGTTCTTTTTTTTATTATGGCTCCGCTTTTGTTGCGCTGGATCAGGTGCAACCTCTGAGTGAAACCAAACAGACCACATGTTCTGAATGCCTCGTCAGTGATGCAGCAGCCTGAAATAAAAGGAGGAGAGGGGCAGACGCGTCGCGCGTGTGGAAGTGGTTTCCAGTGCTGCTTCGAATACCTGACTGCTGTCTCGTTATTGGGCTCCCTTCATTATCATCATGCAACGTCAAAAACACGTGCACGCTCTCATAGTTGCATACAAAAGGATGCAAACATGCAAATGTAGAGACACAAACACAGAAAATACACAGTATGATGATCACAAACTTGTAGTTCATGCACGTAAACTGTCATTTACAGATTATTTTAGAGTAAGTCCCAATCATTAGGCGCGTTCCTGTGCTTGAGGTGGACTCATTCTTTCTCTACACTTTGCGTACCTGACCTATCAGATCCGTTCCTCCCTGTTCTCTCATCAGACGGGTGTTGTGTAGCGGGGTGAAGAGACTGCTCAACAATCAAACAAGAGCTTAGTTTGGAGCACGCTGACGCCTTTAGGATGCAGATGTAAGTCCGTCTGTTCGTCACAGAAAATATCTTGACATATTTGGGCTGTATTGCCTTAAAGATTTGGTATCAATATTTCTGGTTCGTAGCGGTTGACTCCCCTGATCTTTCTTTTTCGTTTTCTTGAATTCGGACTTGTTTTCGTTGGCGCTTCTCTGGAGTGTAACTTTACATTTTATTGTTTGCACTTTATCTCCTTGTTTTTGTACTATATTCTCTTCTCTGCTAGTCTGCAGTCCCATTCTTTCCTCCTGTAAATCTCTTGTAACTTCGGTTTTGAGAAAAAGGGCTTTATAAGGTTCTGCCTGCTTTTGTCTTGCGCCAGCATGAGGTCACAAATTACCCACAAGCACAGCTGGGTCCACGACAACAATTGGAAACCTGAACTTCTGTGTTGGCGTTCATGGTGAGCGTATTCCTGGCTCAGGATGAGACTGTCTGTTCCTCTAATATATAACACATATATATACATAACCTAATAGGCATACTGGCGTACGATTTTCTGAGCACGCTCGTGCTTCCAAGAGGGATAAATCCTTTCGTTCGTAATGATCCCACTGCTTTTAATCTGGCAACGGCCTGAGAACAGCAACATTAGCAGTAGGTTGTTCTTTCCATCGTTTGGTGTTGGGGGACGTGAGGAACAATGCAGCATCTGCCATAAGCGCTTTCGTCATTGCTGGTATTGATTCTCCTGATACACACACGCTCCTTGAGAGTGTGCACGCTCTTTTCCAGCAGCAAGACGCACATCGACCTGCGAAGCTCCTGGAGCAGGGATACGGTCAAATGTACCTCGCCAGTAGCTTTCCAGGGAGAGGAGAATGTTACCCACGTACCCCAGTCAGTGGGATTGTAACTGGTGTCTCTCACTGGTTTCTCCCATAGGGGTATTAAAATGACATGGGTCGTATACTTCACTCGTCATTGGCCCGTGGGGGCCTGTAGACGTAGCCAACTACAAGCAGCCAGGTGTTTTCATTGTGGGGATTCAGGTTTTTAGTGCTGCGAAAGCATTGCTTCTACTTTTTTGGTTTTATGCCTTGGAGAGTATGCACAAGAATGATGAATCTGGCGCATGTGAGCCACACTTTCCTTCTTGTTATAATAGTCAGGGGGCTTGAGAGACACTTTGTCACCTGATAGTTGTTGAAAACTACTGAACTTAATTCTCTCAGTGTTCAAAAAAAAGCAATAAAAGGAGCAGATGAGCCTCGTCTCTGTAGAAATGCTCTAGGAAAGACCCTCAGGTTGTTTCTGTGCAAACAATAGATGACAGTTGTACGATTGTTGTGCATCAACATGAACATTTTCGAGAAAACAGTCAAGTCAATCCTCGTTTAAAGGTGAAATAATTGTCAGTAACCTCAGCACAATGCCTCTTTCTGTGGAACAGCTCTGACAGAGCGTGTAACTCGTTCACCCCTGAAGTATTTACCTCCTCTGTGTTTGTCCCTGCAGGAGGAGTACAGGGCCGAGGGCATCACCTGGCACAACATCGAGTACATCGACAACAGCGGCTGCCTCAACCTCATCAGCAAGAAGCCCACAGCGCTGTTCCACCTGCTGGACGAGGAGTGCAAGTACGCCTGAGTTACAGTTCATACTTCATATGCAGAAGTTAACTATAACTTGTAAAAAATAAAGTTTTGTACTTCTGGTTAGAATTCTCGAAGTTAAACTTTGGGATAACTGGATGGATGATATGGTTATATATTGTTTTACAGTTTAAATGAAGGGATGTAGTGGAGGGTAATCCCATCTCGAGACAATTTAATAACCTGCTTACTTTGTTAATTACATTTTATTTACTCATTTAGGCAAAAACAAACATAGTAAATAGTGCCGAACATCAGTGTTACCGATGTAGTCACTGCTGTCACTGAACCTCACTCAATATGTGCCATTTGTTCTGTGATTGCATGTTTTTTCCTGAAGTAAAATATACTTTCTAAAGATGTAATCATTTCTTAGCTTTAGTTATGTCATGCATGGCGCATCAACTCCACTGCAAGAAAACCCTGAACTCTGAAAATATATCAAATCATTTGTAATTATTTGGTCCACTGGTACCAATTTGCTTTATTTATCTTAACTAATGGCTCATTTTCCATGATGTTAGCTGTGACGTTCACCACACCAGTGTTTTTTGTGACCTCCCGACCTTTAATTTAGCTCGACAATCAGGACACATTTTCCACTATTTCAAAAATAATATCCAAACAAGAGGCACCAAACATATTTTGTATTTTTAACTTTGATATACGTGGTTGTTTGGCGTACGCGAGGCACTAATTGGAGAGCGGAGTATTGTTTCTAAAGGTTTAGGTGGGAAGCCTTTTTCCCTGCGTAGCCTCGCTTCACTTATTTATCCCTGGCTTGTCGGAGTTATGTGGAAAGCAAAACATAACTCACTGCAGAATGCTTTGTTGATACCACCCTGCACAGGCTGGTGGATCGAGGAGACAAACTGCTCCCTGCGCAGGACTTTCCCTCATTAGCTTGATTGATACCAACACTGGGGCTTCTACCAGAGTTTAGTTAAAGACATTCTTATTCCTCCGCCAGCATCTCTGGATCACGTTTCTCTCTCTGTTCCCTGTAGTGAGACGCTCTCCTCCTTCAGGTCAGCACTCTGCGTCTTTCTCCTCCATAAATCAAACCCAGCGCTCCTGCCGCCCCCGTCGCATAAAAACACATCGGGCATTACACACACGGCCATATTTATCCATGTTAGCTGTCATCTTACTTGCCACTTAGGATAGCTGGTTCTTCTGAATCTAATAATGCCTCAAATGGACCAAATGGTGTGTATATGTCTCTGTATATAAATATATATATATATGTGTGTGTGTGTGTGAGGAGGGGACCACTATGTGGAGAATAAGGGTCAAAGGGGGATCTCTAAAGAAAAAATGAGGGGGGACATGGTCTCTCCTGGGATTTATGCTGCCACAGGAAGAAGCTTCATGCTAAATGATTACGCAGAAAGAAAGAAAGACGCTCAGAGATCTCATCATTCATAGTTAGTGGAGCTCGCGGGGCTTCAGGGCCTCTGGAGAAGTGGATTAGGTTACTGCGGGATGGGCGGCGAGTGTGGGGGTTCATTTTCTACAGTAACAGCATCAAGCTTTAAGACCCCTGCGGATATACTTCAGCCAGCAGAGGTGGAGGGAGGAGAGGTTTAGATGATGTGAAACATCCCCCTTCAGGTATGTTTAGGTTGGTTGGAAATGGGTAAAATGCCCATGATGCAAAGGTGAAAACACCAGAGAAGAATGTGCAATAGAAGTGCTGCGACTTTGGTTGAATTTGAGCCATAGCATCACGTTTGTGAAAGACTTATACATTACTGTGTCCTCTGTTTTAGAGAAATGCAGAGCGGAATTATCAGCTGCTACGGTGGCTCTGCTATAAATATAAATAAAACCATGGAAGAGTTGGTTGTGTATGCTACTGTATTTAGATTCCGCTTTTTACTGTGAATTGATGAAACTGCTGCAAAATAAGTCCCAAAGGAGAGTTTTCCAGAGAAAGTTTTGTGGTGCACAAAGTCTAAAGTCAGAGCTTTGTTAATTAATTTTAGAGTCTTGTATTTCCATTTTCAATGTCCCTCTAATAGTTGAATTGTTGTTTTATGTTTGATTTTTTTTTTTTATGCTGTTTGTTTGAACCATTTTTGTTTGTTTTTTTTTGCTCATTTGCTGTCAGATTGGGAATATAGCTGAAAAAATAAAGCTTAAATAAAAAAATATATTTAGTGTTTTTTTTTACCTGAGTCTAAAAACCCCATGTTTCCTCTAGTTTCCCTCAGGCTTCCAATCAGACTTTGCTGGACAAGTTCAAGCGTCAGCATGAAGGAAACAGCTACATCGAGTTCCCCGCTGTCATGGAGTCGGCCTTCATCATCAGACACTACGCTGGGAAAGTCAAGTACGGAGTCAAGGTGAGACGCCGGTGTGTCAGTATGTGGACTCTTCTCTATGTGAGAATGTACACGAGTTACATTTACGATCGGGAGTTACACGTCGGAGCGTTACAGGTCGGAGCGTCACAGGTCGGAGCGTCACAGGT
>CALSBV010012175.1:2318140-2353877 GCA_943590825.1 Bovichtus diacanthus | reverse complement strand
GTTACAGGTCGGAGCGTCACAGGTCGGAGCGTCACAGGTCGGAGCGTTACAGGTCAGAGCGTTACAGGTCAGAGCGTTACACGTCGGAGCGTCACAGGTCGGAGCGTTACAGGTCGGAGCGTTACAGGTCAGAGCGTTACAGGTCGGAGTGTTACACGTTACAGGTCGGAGCGTTACACGTCAGAGCGTTACAGGTCGGAGTGTTACACGTTACAGGTCGGAGCGTTACAGGTCAGAGCGTTACAGGTCGGAGCGTTACAGGTCGGAGCGTTACACGTTACAGGTCGGAGCGTTACAGGTCAGAGCGTTAGAGTAAGTCAAGAACAGCTTTAATCATCTAACAATGAGGGGGAAGCTGGTGTGGTGCGTGATATAAATCAGGATTGGATCTTTTCCTAATCCTTGAAATGTAAATTCAACAGAACTCTTCGGTCTCTGTGTTAAAGTCTAAAATCAAAGCTCTGAACAGATGAAGGAAGCTTCACTTAAAGCTTTATGAATCTCTACAGAGACCTACTTGTTGTTATATCATATCAGCTAAATCAAATCCTCTGTTCACTTCCCAACTGAGTTTTGATAAAAAGCACATGTGCTGGAATGGGGCGAGCGTATTGTTGTTTGAATGTATAATATTAATCCATAACACTTGGTTCTCGTGGATGTGGAAAGGTATCTCATATCTACTGTGAGCCAAGCAGTTGTTTGGTGTGAATCGTGTAGCGAGAGCCAGAGGTGTGAAATGTGTCTGACGCTGGCTCGGTAGTAAACGCACAGCTGACTTGAATCATAAGGAGAATATGTTGAAGGGTTTATAGGTCAGAGCTCTGTTATCATAGCACAGCTTCAGTCCAAGTGTTTCACTGCTCACAAGCACTCGAGGCAGAAGAAGAAATGGTGTGAACGTTGTGTTTCTGCCTCTCGTATTTAATAAGAAGTGAAAGGCGTGCGAAAATGACATGAAAACAAATAGGAATGAATGACGTATTTCCAGTTTGTGTAACTTTTTTGCTTTAATAATGATTATCCTTGAATCATAGAAGCTGAGGATTCAGATATTTGCCTTTTTTTTCCCCCGACTCAAAAGCGAGATTAAGGAAATATGCTTATTAGCTTACTTTTACTTTTGTACAGATTTAATGAATCAGATATAATGTGTTAGTTAGTGAGCTTTAAAGTTGTTTACACTGGACAGAGCCAGGCTAGCTATTTCCGGTCTTTATGCTAAGCTACAATATGGTGGTTACTCTTCTAACTCTATTCCTTTATTTGTGGAGTAACGGCAGTGAAACAATTATTAATAATAATAATAATAATACAATAGCTGTAAACCTTTTTGTGATACAAAGAAGAACTGATAAATTTGCTCTTTTGATGAGAAAATATCAATGGGAAGATAAAGAAACGGACAGTTTATGGTCGTCTGTGTATAATTATGATGCTACAAAGTCCTCAGAGGAGAAACTAACACTTGAGTGGATGCACATGTGTCTTTCCTTCATTCAGGACTTCAGGGAGAAGAACACTGACCACATGCGTCCCGACATTGTGGCTTTGCTCAAGAGCAGCAAGAACGCCTTCATCTGCAGCCTGATGGGAATCGACCCCGTGGCGACCTTCCGCTGGGCCGTGCTGCGAGCCTACTTCAGAGCCCTGGTGGCTTTCAGGGAGGCCGGCCGCAGACACACCCACAAAAAAACTGGTAAGGAAGCTTCTTCGGGGCATCTTAAAAGTTGAAAGCCCTTAAAATCTGGATTGTAAATAAATGTATTGTTTTTTTTTAATAATTGCATATTTCATGAATGTTTTATGTTAAAGAGAAGTACTTAAGATTTGAAGATTTTAATGGGCTTTAAAGCTACACAAGAAAACAATTAAGACCAAATACAGTCATAAAATACAGTTTCTCCCACTGACCTTGAATAGAGTCCAATATGAGGTGACATCACTTGCAGATGTCCAGAAACATTACATTTCATTATATTTTGTGCTTAAACGATAGGTCTATAAATTCATTAGTGGGTCGATGACAACAATTTTGATAATAAATTAATGCTTTATGTAATTTTCGAAGCACAAGTATTACTTTTTTCCAAATCCTTTGACTTTTCTCCACATACTATAAAATGTTTTCTTCAAATTTTAACTTTTTTATATATATATATATATATATATATAAAACTTTTTTCTACAAGTATTACTATTTTCTAAATATTTGGATTTTTTTATCCAATTATTTTTGACTTTTTTCGCAAATATTTTGAATTTTTTCGCAAATATTACGACTTCTTTTTCTCCACATATCATAAAATGCTTTATTCAAATAGTTTGACTTTTTTCTACAAGTATTACTTTTTTCCAAATATTTTGACTTTTTTCCAAATATTACGACTTCTTTTTCTCCACACATTAGAAAATATTTTATTCAAATATTTTGAGTATTACTTGTAATTAATTACACCTGTTCGATGCACTTTCTCAAATATGGACATGTGATTATTTTCTCAGTCAGAAAAAAATTTGTTTTTTTTAAATGTTATAGACTAAATCTTCAATTAGTCAAATAAATAATCCAAATGACTAATCCAAAATGAAAGTATGCATGAGTTACGTCCCTAATCATGTTATGTCACATGATTAAAACACAAAATACACACTCCTGCATTTTGCCAGGAACAGGAATCACCATTACATGTTGTTTTTGTGCAGCAGGCAACAATAATTGTGTTCCCCGCGTGAAGTTTTCTGCTTGACTTGAGCACACACTGTTAGTGAGCTGTGATTCATTACCGTAAAGAACGGCGTGCTCATACAGTGGCGTTGAAAAACTCCCGTGTTAACCAGGGCCGCGAACATCAGGGTGCGTTTGGGGAGTCGTGCGTCTGCTGTTGATGATGACGAAGGAGGAGGAAGAATAGATGTTTTAATCTCCTTCTGTAGTGTTTACTGTCAGGTCGTTTGAACACGTCTCCACTTCTCTCAGACGCCTTCGTCTTTGTTCTTTCACCCTCTTAATTCTTATCTTCCTCGTCCTCCTTTTGTTTTCTTCCTGCTGCTTCTCTTCTCCTGTTTCTTAATTCGCCCGACGTTTTTTTCCATCATTTTTCTTTTTCCTCGTTTTGTATTCTTTTATTTAACATATTCTAAAGTGTAGATGCGTCATGTGCAAAACATTAAGTCTCTTCCTGCCTTTGTTTTTCCTCTCCCTCTCTCTGTTTTAGGGAACGACGCAGCCGTTCCCTGCGCTGTTGTCAAAACTGTGGACAGCTTCAGTTTCCTTCATCACCCGGTTCACCAGAGGAGCCTCGAGATCCTTCAAAGATGCAAAGATGAGAAATACAGTAAGTAACTCCAAATACCTCAAGACGCACAGATTGTGTCCGATCACACAGTTCTTCTGTTTCCTGCCTCTGGAGGACGTTGTTCTCAGCTGCAGTGACAGTAAACAGGGTCCATTATTATGATTATTATTATTATTATTATTATGTTTCTGTTCATAGAAGTGAAAATTAAGTAGTTAAATAATTAAAAGAAAAGAAAAATGCTGATTCTGTTTTTCACTGTAAGCTGATTTTCACACATTTGTTGCAATATTTTCATCCAATTTCACCTTTTTTTTTTTTTTTTTTTTTTTTTTTTTTAAATCAGAAATTGAGGAGTTATTTTCTTCTTAAAAAGGGTTATCAACACACACAACAGACAGGAAAGGGATGAAGACTTGTATTAAAGTAGCCACTGTACAGCGTTATGTCTGAAGTTAAAAGACAGCATTACTGAAATACATTTAAAATATAATTAGTTTTAACCCAAAACTAGATATTCACAAGTTATTTGTAGGTTTTTTTTGCCTTCAAATGTATTGGTCAGTGTTTTTTCTCAATGTGTGTCGTTTTTTTTTTAGCTTTAACTGCATGTTTGACATTTTACTCCAAGTTCTGGTGGTGTGTGTTTTTTTGGTTCAACAAATCCATTAAACTTAACATCAAATACCAGTGACAGTAGTTGTGACAATGTCTTTGTAAAACGAAGTATTTGTGCTTACTGTATAAATTAGCTCTGTTTGAGTTGTTACAGTTATGAACCACCTTAAGCGCTTTTCTTAGAAAGTGGTTCCTCAACTTGTTTTAAACTGAATTTAAAAATGAAATTCATCTGAGCAGCATTAAAAAGATGCTCCCTGTCAATGGGTTTTATAATGGAATATATTCCTGTCGATAAAGGTCTGTTAAATTACTTCTATTTAATAAAAAAAAAAATCTTCTCTTAGCTCAAGAAATGAATTCTAGGCTGTATTGAAAAAGACGTCGGTGTTCACGTTGAGAATAATGGATCATTTATGATTTTCCGCCTCAGTAAGCTGGTTTTATTAGCGCTGTTAATAAGATATTGGTAATCAGACATCTGGGTCATTCTGAGCTCTGGTCCGATTGGCTCACCCAGCGGCACAGACTTCATCCCACGCACGAGTGATTCAGTGTCATGTGAACCGTCAGCGCTTAACGACGCCCTCGGATTGTCTGGTCCTCCTTTAAAAACGCATTCGGCTTCAGATGTGCGTATTCGTTCGTACACGCGGGGCCGAGTGTGTCAGCGTGTGCTCTGACCTCCGAGTGTCACGCGTCTTCCTGTTGTAGAGCAGCGTTTCTGGAGCACATGACTCCAGAGGGATTGAACTGGAATTGATTTCCAAGGAAATTCCCCGGAGTTTCCTCCACTAAAGGGAAATTCCACTGGTTTTACACATCAATATCTGTGTACTAGTCGTGGTTTGTACTGTTCATCCTGTAAAAAACTGTTGTATGATGTCGATTGTGGCTCTGGAAAAATATAAAAATAACCCTGTTGATGTCATCAGGGTTATCTCGACTTGGGTTTGGAGACTATTAACGTAAATCCTGCGTACAAAGGGTGTTTGATACATGTGGGCATTTAGCAGGCGTGTAGTTCCTAATGGAAAGACTTGTGTTGCATTATGGGAAATGAAGTACACCCATTTTTGGACACTGCCATTTCAATTTCTTATTTTGAATCTGGATAATCACATTTTGTTACTCTGACTTTGGGCACAGCCAGGTTAGCAGTTAACCCTGTTTCCAGTCGTTGTGCTAAGCTAAGCTATCTACAGGGTTTCTGTGGGTCCGTGAGGAGTCTTAAAACATTTTAAATTAAATTGTCTGCAATATAACCCTAAAAAGGTATAAAATGACCTTAAATACAATGTCATAGGTTTTAAAATTAATACTGTTTGTGTTAACTGCAAATAATCTAAAGGGTTGGAGAACAGAGCCCCAATCAAAATAAAGGTTTTCCTAATAAATTCATTGCTGTTCTTTATTACCATTGTATTGTTTAAACATGTCTATGAATTCATTGACTTAAAGTAATTCTAGGATTTATTTTTGATTAATACCAGTTTTCCTGAATGCTTCTGACACTATGACCGCACATTGAATTTCTTTCTGTTTGGTGTTAAACGTGTTGTAATCTGCAGGAGCCCGGTATCTAGCTGCTGCCCGTGGCGTCATATTTACTGTACAAACACAAGAATTGGTATCATTCTCCCGTAACTCTCTGCATAAAAGCGAATAAGCACATTATCTCAAAATGTGGAACTCTTCCTTTAGTCCCATCCAGCACCTTTACTGAAACTCTCTGTGAAATAACTCATTTCATAGTGAAAAGCAGTGAGTTTAAACTTTTACAGGCGAAAAAAACCACTAATATAAACTGGAAACACCCAGCTCATTAGCTGCTTGTTTTCATATGTAATGTCTCCATCGGCATTAATGTCGCACTGCCAAAACCACTGAAACACACACACACACACACAAATAAAAAAAAAGCTTGGGGCCGAACGGGGGAAAGTAAAGCCAGTCTCAGACGAGAGCAACGTGAAGCTTTAGTAGTCTCCAGATAAGAGAGAGATTAATAGAGGGTGGTTGGGATAATGAGCGAGAAAGTTCTGTACCAATGAAAACACAGTGTGTCCACAGTGAGAGCAACATGGAGGTGGAGTGATGGGACATCTTCATGCTGTGGTGGGAGATGGGGATAGTAGATAACTCCAGCGAGCTTTGAATCTCTAAATGTCTCTTTCTCTCTTCTCCAGGTATCACCAGGAAGAATCCCCGCACACCTCTGTCAGATCTTCAGGGCACCAACGCCCTGAATGAGAAGGCCAGCTGGTGAGTACGACCCCGTACTGAGTCTGGGTCGAGCCAGTTTTATTTATACACCCCGATATTATGAATATGCCTCAGGGGGCTTTACAGTCTGCACAGTGTACGACGCCCTCCGTCCCGGGACCCTTGACTCGGATAAGGAAAAATACTTAAAAACAGGGTATACATTTTATTTTTTTCCTCAGTGGCTTCAGTGTGTTGTATGGTCCTTGAAAAAAAATCTTCATTCAAAAAAAGTGACAAATAATTATTTTTTTTTATATGTATGCAAGCAAGAACATTTTTGCATGTGAAGTTATACAAGTAAATGTATAATTTGTATTATTGCTCTTATTATTACTTTGTTTTAAATTAATTAATTGTAATTTTTTTTTTTTCTTTACTTATTTGTGTTGTTCCTATGTATTTTGGCATTATGTTTGACATGCTAAAGAAGCATGGCAATACCATGTTTTTTTTATATTTTAAAAAGATGCTTCACAATAAAAGCATTTGAAACAACAAAAAAGTGACAAATCAAAATGTAAAAGTGTGCCACAAGCAGCATTAATGATATTAACATTTTCTCAAATGACTGCCAAACCGAACTGAAGATCATTTACTCTCTTTCTTGCCCTCCCTCCGTCTCCCCGTCCCCCGTCCCCCGTCCCCCCCTCATAGGGATGGCTATGGCTGCAACGGCCGCAGCTCCAGGTCTGGTCGTATGTCCTCCACAGGAAGTCCCGCCCTGGAAGAAGACGGCATCTTCCTCAACTCGACCAGCAGCAAACTCCTGGAGAGAGCTCAGGGCATCCTGCTGTGAGTGACAGACACACACACACACACACACACACACACACACACACACACGTTTTAGCTACCTCTGTTACCTGGTACAAGTGGATTTGAGCATGAACAACCAATCCAGGGGGAACTTGGGAAAGATGCTACCCATTTGCATTGTGGGTATTGTAGTAGCCTGTGTATTCAGAGGAAGAAACATACGTATATGGACTAAAGTGGCGGGTGTCTCTGCTTCCACTGTATACAGTTTATAGAATTGTCTACAATAAATAACCCAACCAAATGAATGTGCATACTCTTTGATTCTTATTTTAATATATGAATAAAAACGACATTTCTCACCTGTAGGAGGAACAAAAACATCAAAAGCAAGCCGAGCCTTCCCAAGGTAAGACACGGCACCTGGAAACATCTTCAGCATCAAAGAGGTCTTCATCATCAGGTATCATTTTACAGACTCGTATAAATCTTATATCTTATATTATCTGGCTTTGTGAATGCAGCACTTGTTGGACGTGAAATCTCTGCGTTACCTGAGCAGCGTGACGCTCCATGACCGCATCACCAAGTCTCTGCTTCACCTGCACAAGAAGAAGAAGCCGCCCAGCATCAGCGCACAGTTCCAGGTCAGTGCTGCCGTCGCCCCCCGCTGGAAGATCAGTGAATTACAACAACGTGTGTCTCAGCAGCAGCAGCAGCCTAATAAGGATAATAAATAATAAATCATTTATACACATTCTTCTCAACTATACTGAACTGGAAATAAATATATATTAATAAGAGAAATGTTGACATATTGTTTCGTAACATAAAAGTGGCATTTTTCCCTTTTGATGGAAAAAGTATTCAGATATTTTACTTGAGTAAAAATAGCAAAACTACAGTGTGAAAATACTCTGTTACAAGTTAAAGTCCTACATTCAAAATGTTACTTAAGTAATAGCATTAGCTTCAAAATATACTTAAAGTACCAAAAGTAAATGTACTTGTGCAGAATGGCCCATTTCAGAATAGTGTATATATAATATTTTTTTGACTATAATCACATTTACGTGTCAGTTTAATGTTGCAGCTGGTAAAGGTGGAGCTCATTTTATATTATACTGCTGTGCATCTTAATCTATAAGAACACATCATATTTGTTGACAATATTATGTATTCATAATCTGAATATGCAAAGTAACTAGTTACACAATTTATGAAATAAATGTAGTGGAGTAAAAAGTACAGATGTGAACTGTGGAGTAGAGGTATAAAGTAAAATAGAATTACTCAAGTGAAGTACAAGTAACCTCAAAATTGTACAATACTTAAGTAGTAAATGCACTTAGTTGCGTTCCACCGCTGCAGCTACATTTAACGAGGCTGTGATGTCACTGCTTTGTGTTCGTGTGCAGGCGTCTCTCAATAAGCTGATGGAGACTCTTGATCAATCGGAGCCGTACTTCGTCAAGTGTATCCGCTCCAACGCTGAGAAGGTAAGTTCTGCTGCTGCAGAGGAGTCCTCACTCAAATGCATCTTTTCCTAATGACTGACTGCTGCTTCCTGCTCTTAACCATTTCCCCTCTCTGTGTGCGTCAGCTGCCGCTGCGTTTCAGCGACAGCCTGGTGCTCAGACAGCTCAGATACACAGGCATGCTGGAAACCGTCCGGATCCGACAATCCGGATACAGCATCAAGTACACCTTCCAGGTAACCCTCTGCCTCTAACCTCCACCAGCTGCTCTGTGGTTCCTGCCCCTTAGTGTCACAATGTTTATTTGTAGCATTGGGCAGTTAGTTAGCATAGTTAGCATTTGTTTCCACGTTTTAATGGCTATTATATTGTTGCTTTTTTTATGTATCTTTTTATATCCCATGCATATATGTGTATGATTGCTTGTCTTCATTATCCTTTTTGTAGCTGTATGTTTACATTTAATCCTTCTGTACATTTGTTCTTGGCACTGTGTGTAAAAGTCAGATTCTTTGTATGCTTTAAGACACTTTAGGCTGAATCTGATTTTGGATTTAACGTTTTTTTACGGTTATTAATCTCCTAGGACTGCAGTTATCAGACTGTCACTGGCTCTTTTACTATAATGAGTTAATAATAATATTCCCAGATTTAACAGTAAACGCCAGCTACCACGAAGCCTCATTTTATCTGAAACTGCTTTACTGACCACACATTCAACATGTTGCAGGACTTTGTGCGTCACTTTCATGTGCTGCTGCCTCGAGGCACGAGCCCGACCAAGTCAGGCATCCGGGAGTTTTTCCGACGGATCCACCTGCCACCTGCTGGGTACCAAGTGGGCAACACCATGGTACGGATTCTGGAAACCAGTTCATCTTGTGGTGTCCCCCATCCCATCTGTCTTGCTTATTGAAATGTTCCTGTGATGTAGGTGTTCCTGCGTGAGGCGGAGCGACAGCGTCTGCAGACCCTCCTGCACCAGGAAGTGCTGCGGCGGATCGTCACGCTGCAGCGCCGCTTCAGGGCCGTCCTGGAGAGGAAGCACTTCGTTGACATGAGGAGAGCTGCCTTCGTCATCCAGGTGAGACGTCGTGCTGGGGAGAAGAAGAACACCCCTACATCCCTGTTCCTGTGGACTTGTTTTACGCAGTTGAAACAATATGTCAAGTTATGATTAGCTATAAAAGGTTTGCTGTGAGTGCATCATGAATCACTTTAACGATCCTGCACAGCCAAGTTTCTCCCTCCCGACATTTCAGGCGGACTTTGCGCAGTCCATTTAGGACTACTTAGACTGTTTAGGCATTAAGTGATTAATACCGCTGCATTTACTCCTGATATGTTCTCTAAATATAGCCTCCCGATTCGAGATGATGCACATTTATGTTCTCACAACAGTTTCCGCATTACTCTAGCAATTACTGCTCTCGCTCTGTAATATTTAAGGATATATTTGTCTTCTTGAGGGATTAGCTTTCATTCCAAAATTGGATTTCCCCCATTTGTAACAAGTCAGAACGACATGATAACTTGATTAAAAACGTATTAAAGAGTAACTTAAAAACCCCTCAATAACTTGTTTTTCGCTGACCCGCAGTAGTTTAACTTCTCCCCGTGCTGCAGCGGCGTACAGGCGTAGTCCAGGACTCTGTGACTGGAGTTTTTTGGGTGTGGTTACAGGTGCAACAGTGCACCTTCAAAGCAGAGAGGACAGCAACACGGTGCTTTTCAGCCTGTAAACGGGTAAATTTAGGAAATGTTGAATTTTCCTAACTGGATATTTAACGTTTCGAGCAGAGCTACATAATGCAAATCAAGTCAAGTCCTTTGATTTGTAATCAGTCACTTTGAGAAGGAAAAGAACACGTATGTTAATAGACTACAGACCCATACTGTTGTCTCTCTGAGGAGGGAAAGAAAGAGAGACAGAGGGAGGGAGAGAATCAAAGAAAGCAAACGCTGCATTCAGGACACTGTCTGTATGTTTTTTCTGGAAGAGCCCTCAGAGGGGAGCTGTTCAAGTCTTATTCAGGCTGAAAGAAAACAAACCCAGTCGCTCCAGAAACAGCGAGCAGGAGCCAATGATGCACAGTTAACATTTAGTAAAACACAGACCATAAACTGCTGCTGGAGCTTCAACACATATTTGAGGTCTAATAATTGTTATTTTAAGATTGCAAACTGATATCTGATGTCTCATGCAGTGCGCTTTTAATTAGGAAAGTCATTTGGAAATCCAGAGTGAAGCACATTTTTTCAGTAGCTTACTGATCAAGCTTCAGTTTGAGGAAAGAATACAAACAGAAATGTAATACGTTTCTGAATCAGAAAGAAAAAATGATCTCTGTTATTCCAGAGTCGAGTCAGAATAATACAAGGAGTTTTCAGCCTGTTTGAATGTGTCTGCCAGATACGGACGTCATCCTGTATTACATTGTTCTGACATGGCACAAAAACATCAAATTCACACAAACTTCAGTTTCTTATTCGGCTCTCACCTAAAAAAAAACACAGCAGGAAGTGAGGTGTGAAAGTCAGAAAGGGGGATTAAAACCTTTTTGCTTTTCAAAAATATCGGTATTTGCTACCCAAAGTGTCCACGTAGCAGCCTGTGTTTCCACCTTCATTAAATAAAAAAACGTTCAACACATGTTCCCTTTCTGTTTTCGCAGCGATGGTGGAGAAGCTGCCTCCTCAGACAGTCCACCATGGACTCTGACGAGGAGGAGGAGGCGGCGGTGTGTGTGCAGGCGGCCTGGAGGAGCTACAGGGAGCGCAGGAGGTTCCTGCAGTGGCGGGACTCGGCCGTCGTCCTGCAGAGGAGCTGGAGACATTGCTGTCGTCGCAGATCGTTGGCAGCTGTAGCGATTCAAACAGCCTGGAGAGGATTCAGGGAGAGGAGCCGCTACTGTCGCACGTACAGGGCCGTGACGCAGCTGCAGGCGATGGGCAGGGGACACCTGGCTCGACTCAGGTGAATGAGGTTGTAATAAAGGGTGAAAATCAGATCGGATTTAGTGTCTCTGCAGCCTCTCAGCGCTGAGTTTATCAGAGACGCAACATTTCGGTCGTAAATATTCATCACGCATCTACTAGCGACTACTTGTTTGGGGAAAGAGTTGCTCGTAGTGATGAACCCATTAGAATTATCACCTGACTCTGCAGTTAACAGAATCGCCCTGCAAGTCTCCGTAGGCAGAAAGGTCGTTGCTGACCTCGCCTACAAACCATTTCAGCGTTACATTCAAAAGTGTATCTTGATCCAACTGTTTGCCAAGAAGTTTGTCATCAACTTAAAAGGTGATGATATGTCCGTGTTTCCACCGGGTGGCAAAAAAAAGAAGTGAAAATCTGTAGAAAGTGAAAGTGGTGGACATTTGTTATCAGCAAACTCATGGCCGGTGTGTATTCTATTCAGTTTTCTACCTGCTTTGTATTGACACTGTTGATAATTACACTTACGTTATTCACTGATAATGTCTTTAGGTTCGGGGAAGTGAAGGAGCAGCATGAAAGACAAGACAGTCCTCCAGCAGAGATGGATGCCGGAGCCACGGAGGACCTCACCTCATCAGTACAGGAAGGGTATGACCAGGACATTTCTGTAGAACTCTCTGAAGACTCGAAGCCTGTCCGGTCAGACGTGGGAGAGATAGAAAGAGAGGAGGACTCCGAGCGAAGTAGGAGCACGGATGAGACGAGCCATAAGAACCGGTCCAAACGAAAGAGCCGACGGATGAGAGAGCTGGAGCAGGCTCAGTTCAGCTTAGAGCTTCTCAAGGTCCGAACCACCAGCGTGCAAGAGGAGTCCGTCCCAGACAGCAGCACCTGTCAGCTGGAAGACCCTCACAGACATTCGCCCCGGGGATCTCTGGCTAGTCATGGAAGCTTTGAGCTGCTCAGTGTGGAAGACATGGAGACCGAAGGCTCTGGAGGTCTTGGCTCCCAGTCCACCGCACATTCCCAGGCACTGGATGTCCAGCTACACGAGGGGCTGAGAGATTCAAACTTCAATGAAAAGACTGTGACGGAGCCGCCAAACAAGGCCGAGGGTCCGAGGGCAACGTTTTATATTGCCTCGGACCAAAGTCCGGTTCATGAACCAACGTTCGAGAGCCCCGGCAAATCCTCCAGAGAGAGAAGGGAGTCCACGTCTCGGAGGCCTGTAGTGGTGTTGATCAGCATGCAGAAGGAGAGCCCAGTGGAGGAGGGGGAGCTGCTGGCAGCCCAAACCCTGGACGGAGCGTCTGAAACGGGAGCAGCATCCGGTTCCCAGATGGCCCCCGTTGCATGCTCGGAGGTCGTATCAGAGATGGAACAGCCGCATGGGATCGTTACCCAGGCTGCGAGTGACGCGTGTGAGGAGGAAAAACCGCCTGAGGTCCCGTCATCAAGTCCAGAATCAGGGATTTGCTCCTCAGAGGTGGACATCAAGATCGTCCTGGAGCCAAAGTCCAGCGTTCCCGCTGTCCTCCCCAGGCAGCCGGAGAGGAAGGCGGTCCGGCCCGCGCAGGAGGCTCCCAGCCCGGTCCTGGACACCAAACCACCAAAAGCTCAGAAAAAGAGCTCAGCCCAGACTGTGATTGTGAACATGGTGGAGAAACCCCCCAACGCTGTGTTCTCCCCACCCAGACGCAAGCTGCCTTTCTCCAAGTAAGTGATCCAGTCTACTGAAGGAGGTGGCTGCAGGGTACCAAAGCCCCAGGAGCCCCTTCAGGGTTTCATGAGCATCATAGTTATGACAGACTGCCAAACTCTGCTTTTATCACACCTCAAAATGCACCAAAACCCCCATACCATTACAGAGGACTTTTATAAGCACGGATTTGCTCAGAAAATTCAGGAACAGAGCATTATGCGTATGTGAATGAGTTATATTGTAATGATTAAAACGTTTTTAACCTCATTTAAGTGCCATTTCTTTTTTTTATCATTTAAAAAAATATATTTTATTGGAAGGAACATTATGTGTACAGAAACATACAAATACAGCACAAATGTAAGCTCTCAGTTAAAGTAAAAACACGACTTTCTGCTACTAACGGAGGAATGAGATCCTTCTGCTGCAGCGGAGAAAACGGTAAATACTTTTACTAAATAACTCTTTTAATGTCTGTTTGTGTTGCAGGTCAGATAAGGATTTAGTGAACCAGGAAAGATCTCTTGCTATGTTCAGAGACGACTCTAAATCTGCTGGATCCAGAAACAGAGAGGTAGGACACACACACACACACACACACACACACACACACACACACTTGCTCACACACAGAGAAGAGTTTTGACTTGTTTCTCAGTAGCTCTCTGTGCTTAAAAAAATTAAGAAAATAAACTTCAGAATAGACATACAGAACATTTACACAACAGATTTATAGAGAATAAGAATAATAAAAATAAGCTGTAATATAAATATATAACTAACCCTGTGCAGCCTTGTCTCCCAGTGCTGAAGATCTTCTCTCAGAAAATAAATGTTTATGAATTGCAATATACATGGTTAATATAGTATATTCACATCTGTATACATGTGCGTGTACACACACACACACACACACACACTCGTGTTAGCGGCTGACCTGATGTTCCTGTGGTTGCCTGGTAGCAGGTGGGCCGCCCCGGCCCCAAAAAGAAAGCGCGAATGTCCCGGACGCGCTCCGACTTCCTCACCCGCTGTAACTCTGAGGGGGCGACGCAGTCGGACGACGACGATGAATACTACACCCCCGCCCACTCCCACACGCTGCCCCCCTCCCTGTCTCCCCCACACGACCACCCCGAGGCCGACTGTCACAGTGACTGCGAGATGGTAAATCTCCAGAGGTCCCGTGACCTCCGAGCAATCGACCGTTTCCTGTCCACCCATTGCACCCTCGTCCTCCACCTTCCTCTCAGGTGGAGCCGGCCGAGCGGCAGGGGAGGAGCCTTTTAACACTGCTAACCCCCCCTTTTCGTCGCACTGTTCACTACTGTTGGACTGTTACTGCTGAGCTACAGTCCGACCTCACAGACTGGTGTTTCTCCGCGTCACTCCAACAGACCGTCGCCGTGGTCGGTCGGAGTTGTGGCTTTGCACGTCGCTCTTGTGGCTGTTGGTTTGAACATCAGCCCGAGCTGAGACATCTAAACTGTCCCCTCGAGGCTTCTCTCTCCTTTCCGTCTCACAAGAATACATCACTTTATCCAGGGATACTGCAGCATTTTGGAAGTTTAAGCTCATATTTTCCCTTCAGTGCACAAGGTGGCGTGTTGTAAATAGGACTGGAACCAACAATTATATCAAAAATGTTTTGACCAACAAACAAACAAACAGCCCAGACTATGATGTAAAACTAAAAAAAGTGGCAAGATTTTGCTTTTTTGAAGGTGAAACCATTGAACTATTTTAGCTATTTGCTACTAAATGCTTCAGCACTAGTTCTGAAGTAAAGGTGAAGCTGATTTAGCTTTTAGCTTTGTAAGTATACAGTATAACGCACCATTGAAAGCACAGGCTGCAGCTTAAGTAAAACGTTAAAACGCAAACTGTATTAAGGTGTCCCCGTGTCTTCTTCTTGTCCACTCATATGTTGGTCCTGAAAACACGACATCACGCCTCGTGTAGCTCTGCACGCCGTCTGCTGCTCCTGCATGCGGAGCAGAGAGACGTCTCACTAACAACGGCCTTTATTTAACAGGATCTTACGAGCATGACTTCTGTTTCTCTCTCAACATCTCAACATCAGCGTTATTCTCTGTCATACTTCTCCATATTCAGTCGATGTATTATAGCGGTGCATTTAGTATCACTAGAACCAGAAGAAGAAACAACACATTTACTGCAGGGATTTGTAATTATGCATTTTATACTATTACTTACACAGCATCCTGGAGCAAGTTTTAAATCCTAAACAAGTTTTGGGACCCTGCTCAGCCAATTGAAATAAATATTAATATATTTTTTCTCTCGCCCGGTTGTCGTTCTGTGCTGCAGCCATCTCACAAAGACCAGAAGAAGATCCATAAGACCATGTCGTCAGGAGACCTGGGCAAGGTGGAAGTCCTCAGGAAAACCTCCAGTCAGGATGGAAGGTCAGATCACCGGAGGGTCTCTAGTTATATTGTTTGATGTGTTTTCACACAGAAAAATCCCGATCCTTGCACAATTCTGTAAGACTTGAATACTGACTGTGTGTTGTTCCTGTCGTGGTTTATTTTCATTTTGCTCCACAGCTGCCGTGTGACGTACAGTAGAGATGCATTACTTATGTCACCTAAATCACTTGGAGTTTAGTGTTTTTCCATGACTTTTTTTTTTTTGGGGGGGGATTTGTATATTCTCATATGAATTGAATGAAATGTGTTATGTGATTTAGCAGGATGAAAGGAAGGATACGATTCTGGAGTAAGACGAAGCACAGCGAGAAGAAACAGTCGAGAGAGCAGCAGGCCAGCAGGAGTGAAGCGGGAGAGACGCAAGGTAAAAGAAGAATAATAATCTGCTAAAGAACATATCTTAGGTTTGGTTTGCTCTTTGAGGTCATGATGAGTAGCACTGCACAGCAAACTATAGAATATTATTTAACAGGTTAACCGTTTTATGAAGATTTTATTTGGACTTATCTTTATTCACACATAATTTTTTAAGTAATCTGCTCTCTCCCTCCCTCCACCTCCTTCTCCATCCTTATCTCCGTCCTCCCAGAAGGCCCTTCTTCTCCTCCTCGCAGTCCAGATTTGGAGGCAGCTCCCCCCCGGGGGGTCAGGGACAGCAAGGAGAACAAGGAGCCGTCTCCTAAGATGAGGAGGCGTCGCAGTGTGAAGATCAGCAGCATCGCTCTGGAACCCGCCCAGTGGCAGAACGACGCGCTGCACATCCTCAGCTCCGCCCACGACTACCGCACCATGAACGACTTCCTCATGAAGAAGGTGAGAGGGCAAACCACACACACACACACACACACACACACACGCACACTGTCTGGGGGGTCCCTCAAAGGCTCTGTTGTACATATAATTATGTCATATACTGCAGACACATGGTGCTAAAGTAAAGAATCGTGGCACAGCGTCCGCTTTTTAAAGACGTTTTTTTCTTTCAAAGTTGTCTCGGTAAACAGTTGGTGACTTTTTTTCAGCTTTTTTTTACGTTTCATCATCAATCATTTGTCCCTCCAGATCGCCGACCTGGAGTCTGAAGACGGTAAGAAGGACACCATGGTGGACGTCGTCTTCAAGAAAGCGCTGAGGGAGTTCAGGATCAACATCTTCAACTCCTACTCCACCGCCCTGGCAGTGAGTCCTCGCTGCTCCTCTTTAAACTGAGTGGTGAACGTTCACTGGTGTTTTCGGTGGATTCGTTCGTCATTTGAAACCCAAAGAGCTCTGATGATTCTTAATATTTCCTCTCATTTGCCACCCCACCACCAGATGGATGACGGGAAGAGTATCCGTTACAAGGATCTCTACGCCCTGTTCGAGCACATCCTGGAGAAGACGATGCGTCTGGAGCAGAGGGACTGGTGCGAGTCGCCGGTGAAGGTGTGGGTCAACACCTTCAAGGTCTTCCTGGACGAGTTTATGACCGAGTACAAGCCCATGGAGGGAACTATCGGCAGGGTGAGAAAAGAAACAGCTGGATGGATATGGAGGAAATTGTTCAGAAAAACACGTTGCACATTTATTTTATATGAGACTGATTTGCTCAAAAGTTGCAAATAGGCTCCCGCACACTGTTTAACCTGCAAAAACAACTTACTTACTGCACTTTGCAATACAGTAAACATCCATAGATTATCAATGAATGTGCAGAAAACTCCCAAAATACACAAGGTAACACACGTGTCTCTTTCCAGGCTCCTAAACGTGAACGCAAGAAGTCGAGGAAGAAGGAAACGGACATTGTGAGTTGTAACTGTGATGGTGCACCGAAACAAAGTGTGTGTGTGTGCGTGCGTGTGTGTGCAATGAAAGCGTTAATGGAGCTGAGCTGACTGGTGTCTCCGCTCACCACGCAGGTGGAGGAACACAACGGCCACATCTTCAAGTCCACACAGTACAGCATCCCCACCTACTGCGAGTACTGCTCCTCCCTCATCTGGATGATGGACCGAGCCTGCGTCTGCAAACGTGAGGATTGGACACACACACACACACACACACACACACACACACACACACACACGCTTCATTTTGACAGTGAGGTTGTTTTCACAGCGCTACGTAAGTAAACATATATACTTCTCTCTTCTTCACTTAAATGCCTGATGATGAGTGTTCGTTGTCAATATCGCAACTAGATTCTTATTATATTATCTTATTATTATTCTTATTCTTCATGAATATTGACAATCGTTTGGAAACAGGACACGAGAGTGCCGTTTACAGTCGTAATCACGGTACTTGTGTTACCAGACGTGGTTCAGAAAGGAGACTTCTGCGTGTGTCACGTGGGTTTCTTTTCCACTCAGCAGACAGGAGGTGTCTAACATTTCATACAAGTCAAGTCATTATTTGGGAAAGTTGCAATTATTTGAAATATCTGTTTCGCTTTAGTGTATCACGTTGGAGGAGTCGCAGGTTAAAAAGCATTAGATGGATGTGAAGTTTCCACAGCAGTGAAAGCTAAAGAGTTTCCTACTTTACAGCAACAGCAGCAACAAAACCTGAAAAGACTAAATCAACGGTAAAAAAAAAATTTAAAAAAAAAATAAAAAAAAGCACTTCCCCTCGGTAGACAACAAGTATTTTACATAACACAATTATTTGCCTTTTGTTTTGCATTTTTGCATTCACCATAAAAGCTGGCTCTAAATATCTGCAAGTCTGACTAATATCACACACACACACACACACACACAGATATACACACCACCAGTAGTTCCTAATGTTCCCATAACTAACTCGCCACAGGCACTCATGCCCATGTGTGTAGTTTTTATTTCCACCCACACAGAACATTACACTCCCTCCTCCTCTTTTCACACACACACACACACACACACACACACACACACACACACACTTGCCCTGCCTCCCTAAGTGTCCGAAAAATTAGATTAAACCCCATAAATCCATCTACTCTCTAGTTACTGTCTCAGTCTGCACTTTCAGTGAGCAGCAGACATCACATCCGAACTCTGTGCCGCCTCGACGCTCACCTTCTTAAGTCTCTGAGGTCGGGACTGACTGCAGTCGCGCGGAGGTTGTAAAAGTCTCATTGTGTTGATCTGTTGTCTGCAGTGTGTCGCTACGCCTGCCACAGGAAGTGCTGCTCCAAGATGACCACCAAGTGCAGTAAAAAGGTAGGAGGAGAATTGTTTTACATGAAGGTTTTGTGTTTCAGGATGCAGCAATATCCCGTGGGTGTTAGAATGCACAAGATAACAATGGATACGGATATTATAGCGCATCAGTTTAATGACTAATCAAAACGATTATTCAATGTTAGCCTGCTTGATTTACTTTGTGTCATCTGGAGAAAAAAAATTAATGTATGCCTGCCAGATTTTGGGCAAGATTTGTTCAATTTTCAGTGCTTCTGTTGTGGGTACACAACTGTACGCTCTGTAAACCTGCAAACAAAACGTATTTTTCTTTGGTGTCCAGTCTTCAGGTCTCCTTCTGGGTCAAGTCATTCAGAGGTTACAGTCACTCTAAGCAGTTACAGTGGCACCTTTCTGAAAGAAGAAATACGACATCCTCCTATTAATTCATGGCAATAAAACACACCTTTGCTCAGTTCAATACACTCAGAGGTTTTGCTGATTCAGGCTTACTTGGTCTGGCATGATTAGAAGCTTACAGTAGCTAATGTGAGCATGTTTTAAGTGGTCTCAAAGTCCCTCACAGTCTGCTAACTCTACCGCGACGTGTTCCTGTGTTTGTGTCCACTAGTACGACCCGGAGCTGTCGTCTCGGCAGTATGGCGTGGAGCTGTCCCGTCTGACCAGCGAGGAGCGAACAGTGCCCCATCTGGTGGAGAAACTCATCAACTACATCGAGATGCACGGCCTCTACACGGAGGGGATCTACAGAAAGTCAGGCTCCACCAATAAGATCAAAGAACTCCGCCTTGGGCTGGACACGGGTGAGGGTTTTTTTCCACAAATTTACATGAATATATGAACTTGTGTATTGATTGAATAGCTTAGTATTGGATGCACAATAACAGGGTAGCTATGTTTATACATGGCACTAGGCCCAGTTTAATATAAAACACAATTTTATACAATATAGTAAGGGGTCCCTGCTCCATCTCTCCATCAGTTTGGGGGTCCTTGGCCTAAAAAACATTGGAGACCCCTGACCTAAAGTTTTAAAAAATTCTTCAACTTTCAAGAAAATGTTTGATTCTCAAAAAAGGACCACCATTTTCATAAAAACTTTAGATTATCGAAAAATTACCTATTTTCAAAAAATCCATCGATTTTGAAAAAGTTACCCTAATTTTCAAAAAAAAACTTGATTTTAAAAAATTACCTCAACTTTTCATAAAAACTTTCGATTATCGAAAAATGGCTTCAATTTTCAAAAAAAAGCCTTCCATTTCGAAAACATTATCTCACTTTTCAAAAAAAACCTCGATTTTGAAATAATATTACCTTAATTTTCAAAAATCCCTTTGATTTTCAAAAAACCTTTGAAAAATTACCTTAATTTTCAAAAAAAATTACCTTAATTTTCAAAAAAATTACCTTAATTTTCAAATAGATCCTTCAATTTCGAAAAAAATATATACTGTATAAACAGTCACCAGAAGAGAAGTTAACCATCCTGAATGTATCTGTCTGTTCCAGATGTGAGCATTGTGAACCTGGATGACTACAACATCCACGTCATCGCCAGCGTTCTCAAACAGTGGCTCCGTGACCTGCCCAGCCCTCTCATGACCTTTGAACTGTACGAGGAGTTCCTCAGGGCCATGGGTAAGCTCGTAGGCGGTGTCTCTTTTTTTTGTTCTTTCAGCGGCTGCTCCAGCTGAGAGTCCGTTTCAGAAGGTGAAATATTACTTTGTCTGAGGATGCGTGTTTGTTTTCTTTCCAGGTCAGTCAGACAAGCGGGAGGTGATCCGAGGGGTGTATTCAGTGATCGACCAGCTCAGCAGGACGCACCTCAGCACGCTGGAGCGCCTCATCTTCCACCTGGTCCGGTGAGTGACGAGAGAAGAATCAACATGTTCGAGGCCGCGAGCAAAGTGTCTGGCCTGTGGTTTATAGATTCTCTATGTTTTTTTTACCCCCCTCTTATTGCCAAACGCACTGGATTAGCTGTCTCGTCACATGTTGTCCTGTCTGTTCTGTTCGGTGTGTCATGCTCTGTAAAAATCAGGATTAACAGGATTATGCTGTGGTGTGTTTCAGGATCGCACTGCAGGAGGAGACTAACAGGATGTCAGCCAACGCCCTCGCCATCGTGTTCGCTCCCTGCATCCTTCGCTGCCCCGACACCATCGACCCGCTGCAGAGCGTCCAAGACATCAGCAAGACCACCGCGTACGTCCACTGTCCTCAACTGTCCTCTGTAGCTTCCCAAATGAACTCTTTGCCTCCTCGAATCAGCATCGGAATAAGGTTTATTTCCAAACGGACAAAGACTCCATCACTGTGGCTTTAAAATGTTTTTTTTTATCTGACAGCAGCACCAACCTGTTTGGCAGAAGGTTGTCGATGCACTTTTCAAAGACACATTTCGCAGCTCTTCTGGCTGAGCTGTTTGCACAATCTTAGCCTGATTGCAACATAAGTGGTGATTTAAGTATCGCAAAATTAAAACTGATCGCACCGCACAAACTAGTTCTTCTGTAAAGATTTAGCTGTTTCTAAATATTTGCATCCATTAACTGGTGTGCAGCTAACTGAACCAACTGACAAAGCTAACATTAGCTTGCTAATATATGACTTATATAAGGTAACTTTAAGTTACATTTTACATAAAATAACTAACTGACTAAATGACCAAATAGCATTGGATAAGTTAGCGTTAGTATTCACTCTAAACTGAATGAATATTAACTATAGCTTTGTTTACTCGTAGCAATACCACAGTGTTTACATATTACATGTAAAAGTCATGCACTAAAAGTTTAATTTAAGTGAAAGTACAAACGTATTAGCATGAAATCATACTGAAAGTACCAAATGTATAAACTCATTAAGCAGAATGGTCCATTCAGAATGAAATGTGTTAGGTGACTGGATTATAATTAGTGCTGCATTAATGTGCTCTGGTTATAAAGATAAATGTAATTTAAATGTAAAGATGGAGCTAATTTGAACCACTTCATGTACGTTATCTGCTCGGTAGTTTGTTCATTTGAGATCAATACAGTTTTGGCTTCGTCATCATTTATTTGTTGATTTATATTTTGTATTTGTAATCTCAATCTGCAAAGTAACTTCAGTTATCACATACATACATTTACTAAGGATTGGTAGTTGAGTTTAATATATAGTTTACTTCAATATGTGACTTCCTGTTTTCATAGTTGATACTTTTGATTGGACGGTCGCCACCTAGTGACAGATTTACGTACTACTAAAGGCTTTACCAGCGAAGAAAGTATTAACACTGCAACCCCATTTAGAAATGTTTGAAACTAGCAGAAAGGACTTCACGCACAAACTTAGTCTTTTACTCAGCAATAGCTGGTGGAGCCCGATCCTCTATTCTCCTTGTATTATATTCAAATCTCTTCCCCTGTAGGTGTGTGGAGCTGATCATCAACGAGCAGATGAGCAAGTACAAAGCTCGTCTGAAGGACATCAGCAGTCTGGAGTTTGCAGAAAGCAAAGCCAAGAGCAGACTGACCCACATCAGGAAGTCCATGGTAAGATGGGACGGCTGTCAGCAGGCTTCTATACTATCACATGCTCATTATGCTAAAGACGTTCGTGTGAACAATCCTCATTGATTGGCATCGACATGGATGTTTTTCCCACCTGTTCCTTTCACTCATCATTTAAATGGTGACACGACTGTTTTCAGCTCCGTGAGCAGCCGGGCCGCAGCAGGAGTTCATTCATACGTCTTTCATCAGCAGATTCTGCTGTGTTTTTTGTTACATAAGCAAAAAACCTGACCAAAAACACACTCAAGGGGATGCATATTTCTAACTATCGTCACTAATAGACCTTATTATTAATGCATGTTCTCACACTTATATAATCATTGAAATAACTTTGCTGGTAACAGGAACATTTAAAACAACAACTTACCTTTATTAAGACATTGAACATGATTATTTCACAACAAATCTGAACTATAAAAGTCTGAAAAGTTCGGCGTCATGCAAAATAGGAGAAGCAGTGACTTACAGTCATTGTGTAACGTTATGTAACTTCCTATTACTGCAGTTTAACAAGGAACTAATTACTGTGCTCCATAAGGAGCATCAAGCTGTGTCATATGTGTTCCTGGCAAACATTCATCCTAAAATTATTCTGCCAACTTCCTTGTGATTCTCTAGCCTCTCGAATTCCTCTACCAACCAGCTGTGTCTAAACTCTCCCAGTAAGAGCGGTTTTAATGATTCGCAGATCGAAAGATGTCTCGACATCTTGGTTTGAACATGGAACAGTTTGGTTAAAAAGTAATGTTCGGACATGTCACATTTTATTGTGTCAAAAGCCTTATGTGTCAACATGTAGTTAGGAAACAGTCGAAGAAGTATTCAAAACATTTGCTTAAGCGGACGTAGTGATATCACACTATACCAAGTCTAGTTCTGCATTCAAAAGTGCAGAAGGTATCCTCAACAAAATGTAGTAAAAGAAGTAAAAGTATTAATTTGCCAGGCCCTGTCAGTGTTATAACATTATATTTCTGGACCATTATTATTGGTGCATTAACATGTAAACACTATAGTAGTTACGTCTGTAACACAGCATCATATTTTAAATACTGATCGCATGTTTTGTTTGTAAAATCTTGTTCTAAAAAAAGTATATAGCTTATCAAATAAATATAGTGGAATATAAAGTGCAATATTTGCCTCTGAAATGTGGTGGAGTAGAAGTATAAAGTAGCATAAAATGAGAATATCAAGTACAATTTAAGTACAGTTCTTGAGTTAATGTACTTTGTTGCATTCCACCTCTGTGAGGATGTGCCTGAAACTGAAACAGTTATATTTAACAAAAAGAAAACTTCATTTAAAACTTGAATTCAAACCAAACTTAGCTCAGTTTTAACCTAAATGTCGAGACATCTTTTGGCCTGCAGACGACCGGATCCATACTTACTCTTTACCTTCACCGCTCCCTAACCCTAATCTGTCCTTCCTTCCTTCCCCCACGTCTCTCTCCAGAAACCTGTACTAATTGCTGTTAGGTTTATGAGCATAACCCGCACTGCCACCCCGGTATGTATGCCCCTCTCACTCCATGTGCCCGCCACCGCCACCAGTCCTGTCCGTCCGTCCGTCCGTCCACTCATACTGTCTGTTACCTTCAGTCACAGTACTCGTCTGTCTGTAGCTCTCTTAGCTGTCTGACCTCCTGTCTGTGTGATTCTCACTGTTGTGTTACAACGTGGCTGAACGCTGTTATGGATTGTTCATAATCGAGTGATAAACACTGCTTGTTAGTGGTATTATAGAGTTATGTGTTTCTAGATAATGTCAGCTTGGACTGAAGTTGTGTCGCTTGATAAATAATGATACAGCACTGACACGTGACAGTGTATCGAACAAGAAGCCGATCAACTATTTATTTACTGTGATTTAAAATGCTTTGGGCTTCCCATCAAACGTGCCATTGTTAGTGATATACTGAGGCTGCAGGCTCAGAACTTCATTATGCTGAAAGGTTTTTGAGACTGAGCTTGAACTTCATGTTGTCTTTGTCCCGAGCGTCTGTTGTTTGTGTGAAGTTAACTGTCGGAAGAGTTTCCATCGTGGCATTGTTGCTTTGTCTCTGTGCAAAGCAAAGCAAGCTAACGAGCTAGCTGTTAGCATTGTCAGAAATGACAACATTGCTATCCAGCTAGCGGTACCGTTTCTGTAGGACAAAGGAAGATTATTATTCCTTGTTTCAGACTATAAGTGGTGAAATTAAGCAAGTACTGTATATTTGTACAGTTTCACGACAGGTCCTGTGTACAGTACTGCTATAACTGTAGTTTTGCCTTTTGTTAAAGTTAATATTTGAAGTCTGAGAGAGCAGCACTGACTGCTCTGTGCTTTGTGTTTCTGCTCCACTACTTACTATCATGCAGCCTAACACAGCTAAACTTAAGGTAATGCCTACCTGTGTGTGTGTGTGTGTGTGTGGTGATAATCAGCTGACCTCACAGTTTCTTAGCCGTTATGTCGTGAACTTATCGTCAATACATCCTCTGTGTAGTCAGTGTGTGGATAAAACATCCAACCGTGTCTATAGTGAGTCCGCTGTCTGTGCTTCATCGCTGTCACTGTCAACAAAAAATTTATTTTCCGTTATTATTCGTCAGCCTCCGCTAACGCACTCTCTTGCTCTGTGATTTGTGTGTGAACTTGCAGTGCAAAGGCCGTGTTCGGCAAAGCAGCACCCACACGCCCTCGCCTCCTCTCAGCCCTAAAGTGCCCCCAGTGGTGGTGGATGGAGAGAGTGGAGGAGGAGGAGGAGGAGATGGAGGAGATGAAGGAGGAGGAGGAGGAGAGGATGCAGCAGAGGCAGCAGAGGCAGCAGAGGCCGGCCTGAATGATCAGCAGCATCTGGCGATGCAGCAGGAAGAGCGAATCCTCACAGACCAGATCGAAAGTCTGCAGAAAGAAAAGTACGACGTCTCCCTGGTTGAACTCTTCAGAGGCTACATAATTGCACCATCGCTTGCAAAACCATTTAAATGATTTTCGCAGATGCATCAGTCAATAACGGCCACACATAAAAAGACAACTTTAGCAGCTGTGTAGGAATGAGCATCTTTTTATTTATTGTACGTCATTACTCAGCAATCTGTTACAAAAACACAGTGTTACATCTGTTATCAGGACACAATAGGAACTTATGGTGAGTCTAAATTTCACACAATGGGAAAAGCCCTAAACTGTGTGTCGTGTGTGTGTGTGTGTGTGTGTCGACAGGGAGGAGTTGACGTATGAGATGTTGATCTTGGAGCCGCGGACGTCCGACGATGAGACTCCTGAATCTGAAGCCTCCATCGGCACAGCGGACAGCTCTGAGAACATCACCATGGAGACGGAGGGAGCCACCTCAGACCCCTCTGGTGCGTGCGTGTGTGTGTGTGCGTGTGTGTGTGTGTGCGTGCGTGCATGTCTTAATTACTCTCTATAGATTAATTAAGGTAAAAGCTTGATTAAATCTGTTAGAGTTTTTTAATCGCATCATGTTTACTCGTTTTGACCTTAATGTGAAGTTTGTCAGATCTACTCCGGTCTGTTTGGTAACTACCAAAAAAAACAGAAAAAGAACAACTTGTTTAGTTTAATAGTTTAGTTACAACAATGACAGTTTACCAAGCCAGCTAACAACTATTCATCACACATGGGTGGATGGTGAGATGGAGTATGAGCGAGACAAAAGTTGTGTTTGTTTCTTTTTACTTTCGGGAGGTATTTCATGCCAGTGTTAGGGAACTGGCTGTGGGAAGATAACAGAGAATGAAGAGAGAGAGATTGGGATGAACATGCAACAACGGTCCCTGGCAATATTTGCATTTGAATAGCCATCTTGCATTTTGCATTTTGTATTTTGCATTTTTCATTTTGCATTTTTGCATTGCAGTAGATCCATACAGTCATCTCACAAGTAGTATTTTTACTTTTTTTTTTTTTTTTTTTTTTATATATATATGGATACATTCTGGTCAGCAAAATATATAAAATGAAAATTATTGTTATTTTAAACAAGTATATTGTTTGTTGTAGTGTGTGTTTGTTGTAGTTGGAGAGTGTGGTGTGGATGATTTACATCCTGCACCAGAACACTTTTAATAAATGTACCCGCGGCTCTTTAAGGTTTGAGGGTTTTTGTTGGTGACATTTGCATTTTTGAACGGGGTCAATGCGTCTGTACCGTGTATTGTCAACATGTTTAGAATGTTTCTTTAATCAATAACATTGCTTGGGTAGGATTAAGGGTTTCATAATGTGCTTTTAACACCCTTGCTTCTCTCTCTCCGCAGAGCGTGGCGCTTATCACTCCAGAAAGTCTGAGACGAAGGGCAGAAGAGTTTTACGCCGTCAGCCCGACTCCCAGGACTCTGCGGACTCCACCTCCACCGTTTCCTCCTCCTGCCACCCCTCCTCTCTCTCCTCCAACGCCTCCGGCTCTCCCTCCCCTCACTACCGCTTCCGCTCCTCCTCCTCCGGGCCCCTGCTTTCCTCCTGTGGTTTGGGGGCCCCGTTGGCAGAAGCGGAGGGTAGCCACGGAGCCGGCAAGAGCCGCCACAGGCTCAGGCTGAGCCGCAGCTCACCACGCGAGCCCTCGGGAAGCCACCGGAGGGAGTCGGACTTCAGCTCGGGGCCACAGCAGCTGGTTCTGTACGGCAGCAACGAGTTCATGGTGTGAAGCCGAGGAGGGAAGGAACAGCAGCCGCCGCCTGTTGGAGTGCAGGACGGTGTACGAGAAGAGGAGGAAGAGGAGGAGAGTCCGGGGTTGAACGAGGCTGGTCACGGGGCGAGGTTCGTGCCCCAGCGTCGCCTGCTGCCCCTCCTCAGTGCACACCCCCTCCTTCCCCAGAGTCACAGCAGAAAGCTGTGGGAATAAAAGACGACTGGAAATATGACACGAGTGGGAGGGGGGGGGATATAAAAAGGTCAAAGAAAGAGGTCTGATGAAAGCTGGAGCAGAGTGACGTGCAAAGACACGGTCATGTGTGTTGACCCTCTGATCTCAGTGACCCCGGTGCTGCTGGAGCACCAGGGGTCGGCCCCGGGAGAGAGAGAAGAAGGGAAGGACGGTTGGTGAGAGGAGAAAACCCACACCTGCAAAGCCAAATCTTATAGTGCCCCACCTTTATTTCTTAGCATGTGGGCAGGTGGGTAAAGCCACCCAGAAGAAATGTAGCCATACTGACTGAACTGGCGGACAGTTTGTCTGTAACCAGCGCCAAGTCTGCTTTTCACGTTTACACAGGACACACCAGCCAAGAGGCTGCATGCTTCTCCATCACACTTTTTTCCTACGTCAGTTTGAATAAACTGTAGAGAAATATGTTACATTATTATTAATTATTATTGTTATTATTATTATTATTATTATGTTACAGAGGAAAAAAAATGTACATAGAAAGAAACTCCAGTGCTGCTCCTGGGTCGTTCATCGTTGATTAATCTCTTTTTTCCTGTTGTCTGTTTTGCAAAGTGAAGTGTCCGGAACTCAGGTTCCACTTTTGTTTCTGTGCTGTTTCACTTGAGTTTCACTCTTTTCCTATTTCACAAGGAACAGAGCCTTTGTCTGTCCTCGGGTCGTACTCTGGAGAAATAACAATAGAAGGAAAAGCCGTCGATGTGCTACGCATTGCTACGCGTCTGGTGTCACGTTTACTTTACCCGAGGTGTCAAATGTCAATCAGCCATAAGTGTATTGTATCTGTCGTTTCCTGCAAGCTTTTCGTTTTTTTTCCTTCTGTTTTATTCACAAACATCAGTGTTACTACGTCAGGACTTGAATTCTTTTTTTTACATATATATATGTGTGTATATATATATATATGTATATGTATATATATATATTCATATATATATATATATATATTATTGCTGTATTATAGGTGTTTGTTATTGATATCAAAGATTTCATGTTTTTGTTGTCAATATTGTTTCATGGTTTATTTTTGTTCAGATGAAAGCCATTTTTTTTTCTTGTCTGTATGTATGTGTGTGTGTGTGTGTGTGTGTGTGTATGTATGTGTGTGTGTGTGTGTGCATGTTTGAATGAATGAATAATTCCTGCCACTGTGTCAGCTCCCACTTTGTGCATGCGTAGTCGTCTCTACGCACGCACACACACACACACACACACTGCGTTTCCCCTCGAAACATTATCTTCTTGTAAAGGTGAAAATGACATCGGGTGACACTAAAACTAACTCAGACTTGTGAAATGTTTAATAAGTATAATGAGTTATTAATGAGTTTCATTGCACCTGTGGGGAAACTCGCCCGCGCTCTCAAACCGTCCACGACGTCCTCTGAGCCGTCCGGAATACTCACTTCTTCTTCTTCTCTTTTACCATAACAGTAGCTCTTCCATCCTCTTCGCTCGCCGCTCTGGCTGTGAAAAGTAGCATATAACCTGCCTGTTAACCAGACAAAGACAAGTAGCAACTAACTCAGACCGTCCACGTGTTTCTGCATATTCTTACTCTCTTTCTGTCTCTGTCCATACAGTGTAATATTCAGTTTTTTGGGCATACTCAGTAGCTTAACAGCAATGATGTCTCCGTACTTTAGCTGCAATATCTCTCCTTGCTTGCTGCGTCTGCGATCGGATGCTTTCGAGCAACCTTTGCTCCGATCTCGTCAACACAATCAGTGTTTATCCACTTTTCCTCGAAGCGGGAAGTCTCACTAAAGGCCGTGCTGATCTCCGTTTTAACGCAGGTGTGGAGACTTGCAGTGTGTTGTCTTTTCACAACATAAGCTGTAGACCTGTTTAGAAAGGAAAAAAAAAAAAAAAAAAAAAAAAAACAGTTTCAGAGGTGAGCTGAAAGGACAAAAATGGATTCCAGGTCAAATATCTTTTAAGATGATATTTAATGGGATGGGATACATGTCCTGGCTGTCAGTGTGGCAACAAAAAGCAAAAACAAAAAAAGAATAAAAAAACAAAACAAGTTAAAATAAGTGAATGTACCCGTCACTGGAAGGCATGCTCTGCTTTCTCTGGTTGTTTTTGTTCCTCTTTTATACACAGTGTATGTACTATTTATGATCATGCTTTTGGGGTGTACATTGGTTTAAAAGAATCTGTTATAAAAGGTGTTATAAAAGGATATATTATCCTGTGTACGGTTCATTATCTAATATTAATCATGGCAACATTTTACCGGGCCGCACTAGGTCTGTCATGTCTGTGCGACGGAATCGAGAAAAAATGAAAGAAAAAAAAAAAAAAAAAAAAAAAAGCAAATGTCCGTGTCTCTTTGTCTGCGCCACTCTGGACACGGTTATGTATAAGGTGCAATTTGTGTTATATTTCTTTTCTTTTTTTAATGATACAAACATGTTTATGGTTGTAAGAAAAAAAAAAAACTTTATGGGGGAAATTCATCTGCTTATTAAAAAAGCAAAACTGCAGCCAAACACGAATGAGTTGAGTAATATTTTTGTCACAAGTCCAGAGATAAATGTGTTTCACGTGAGACGACGTCATGAGTGCATCTCTCCACTATAACATGTACAGTATAACCTACGCTGCCATGTCATGTTTGCATTCACCGTTTCAAGGTATCCTTGAGGTCCTTCCTCAACATTTTAAGACTATTTAAAAAAATAATAATAATTTAAAAAACATTTTAAGGAGATACACTACAGGTGAGTATGATTTATTTATTTTTTAAATTTTTTTTATTAATAGATATCATCATGCAACTTTTAACTACTTATATTAAGACACTTTTCTTTTCTTTATTTATTTATTTTTTTAATTTTTACTAATAGATATCATCATGAAACTTTTAACTACTTATATTAAGACACTTTTCTTTTATTTATTTATTTTTTTTTACAAGTTTTCTGAACTGAGACATTATCACATGCTAACTTTTGGTAAAATCTAAACACGCAAATAGACAAAAAAGGTAGTAAAATAAGCACATTTGGGGAACAACCTTCAAAAGCTTCCAAGACTTCAGGTAAAGTTAAGTATGTATTTCTTTATTTACTTAAATATTATTAAAAACTGGAACAACCTTCAAAAGCTTCCAAGACTTCACGTAAAGTTAAGTATGTATTTCTTTATTTACTTACTTATAATTAAAAACTGCATACAAATAGTACAAAAAAAATTCGGAAATGTATGTATTCTATGTTGTGTTCATTTTTCAAATGTATATATATTTTTTTTTTCTTAAACTTGTATAAGTTTTAGTCTCATAAATCGTCCTCCCGGCAGCAGCCTGTACTTTCCGTTATCCACCGGGACAGAAGCTGAACGAGCAGTGGGGGAAGTCTCCACCTTCACAGGAAATACGCTTTTCTTTCAAAATGCTTGTTGTGGCAGGCGATAAGACACCGCACGGCGCAGTTATGCTGGTGATTCATTTTAAAAAAGAAAAGAAAAAAAAAAAAGAAGATGCATTGAGTTTCTTTTCCACTCAAATGAAAGTGGTGTTCAGTGTCTGTCGGTTTTGAAATGATGTGGCAGTGACTCACCTGGTGACTCCTCCCGAATGAGTCGGATCATAATATAATCGAGATTATTACAGCTGGCTGCTCATGAAACCTGCCACACAGCTCAGCTGACAGCACATTCAACCATCCGCGGTGAGTTCACAATATTTGTCTTTTTTTTCTTTTTTTTTCTCTCTCTCTCTCAAAAACATGTCTGACTGGATCTGTTAGTTGCGTTCAAAATACCTTTAATTAGACCTTTTAATTAGCTATCTCACTTTTTTGAAAGCTGAAATTGAATTTTTAAATTATTGGAATACTTTTCCAGACATAGATATGACTGTATGAATGTGTTTTGTTCCTGTTCAAATGTCTCTTTCTTTTCATTCTTGCAGATGTCTGGTGACAAAATCATTGTTTTCTTTGACCTGGAGGCCACTGGATTAGGTATCATTAACTTTATGTCTGTTTATACTTATCAGTCAAATGACTATTTATTGACCTATTTTGATAACAGTCAGTGTTGTAATATTTACCTTGTTAACACTATTTATTTATATTTTTATATAAAGGTTCATATTGGATTTTGGAAATAGTACTTACTGGAATTTTCCAGAGCTTTCAGCCACATCTTGTTGCCTTTATTATTACTGAGAATATTATGTCAAAATAATAATATTATGTTCTGTAAAAATTACTAACATTTTATTTTTTTATCCTTGGTTGCTTTTAAACCAGTCATTTTCTGTGGAATCAGCTAACAAAGTAAATGTTAGTTTCTAGATTTAAAGTGTAGCGTCAATTATCTCCTTCCTTGTGTAATAGACAGAAACCATTGAACTAATATAAGCCAACGTCATAGATGCTTTATCAATGTGGCCTGAAGGCTCCACCTGTTGACTGGCACACATCAGCTGGAATGTATGTGATAAGGAGGCGTTCCTATTTTTATTGGTTTTGTAATCTCGCATGTATCTTGAGACATTTAAGTTGGTAAGAAAAGGGTGGAGTATCACTCGGTTGGCTTTAGACTTTGAACAAATAAGATTACAGTACGCAGGACGTCTGTAACTCCACAGGATGCCTCTGCTACATGACAGACACAAGTTACAACATGCAGATTGAATTAGACATTATACAGATTCTGCATTAACCTAAAATATTACACCTGGACAGCTGTGAGCTTGGCAAAATGTAAGGCTCTTTAAATCAGTATGTTTCTAAAAGTAATGGATCAAATGGCTATGACTTTACGCTTCTTGTGCATTTTGTCATATTTTCTTTCAGTGCTTTCTGACATTGAGAAAAAGTGGATAATAGATATTGATGATGGAAATATTCATTAGCTGCAGCCCTGGTTGTTGTGCGTCTGTCAAAAGGACACTTCCTCTTAAAATCTTGAACCTTTTGAAGCATCGATGTGGCTGGAACCAGAAGCTGAGAGAACGGATATTGTTGTGCTTTGAAAGCAAAGTTCCTGAGTCTGTGGTTTTTTGGCTCAGTGGCTGCACTCATTACCTTCACACATTTGTCAGAATGTCGTGACAGAAAGTGTATTTAATGTTAGTTAGTAGGAGCACGGAATAGCTGCGGAGGCGAACAGAGAAACAAGAAGATACATCACTGTCCGTCAGCTGATCTCTGATGAGTGAGGAAAACAACAATCAGCTGTTCACACCAAAGATGTTTACTGAAAAAAACATTCTTAAAATGTTTAATATTGTAATCTATATGTATATGAAGAGTATGACACCAACAAGTTGCATCTTCCACTCCGCATGTCTATATTATCCTTCATTTATTCACATACATATGCTTTTCTGTTCTGAATATCAGGGATTAGGTTTCTGTTCCTCAGAAATCCTGTTGCTTCCGTTGCAGGAAACGTCTGTTTAAAAAAGAAGAAGTGAAAGACAATCTCAGCACAACTTGTCTGAAAATCTCATGGCCTTCGTCAGTGAAAGGGTCAAAATCCAACATCTATTTATTTTTTTTCTCTCAGCCACCTTTCACCCAGTCCTTCCTTCTCTACTTTCAGACACTACAGTGTGTGACATCATCCAGTTGTCGGCCATCCATGGAAGTGAGGACTTTAACGTCTACATCCTCCCCCGCCAACCCCTCACTCTGAGCGCCAAACAGGTGACGGGCTTCACGGTCAAAGACGACAGCCTGTTTTGCCGCGGGACCCCTGTGGACACAGTCCCTCTTGTTGACGCCATCACCTCCTTCATCGACTTCCTTCGCTCCTTCCACCGCCCCGTGCTGCTGGCGGCCCACAGTGCAATGCGGTTTGACGCGCCCTTGCTCAAAAGAGTGCTGCGACAGCTCTCCCTCTACAAGGAGTTCCAGCAGGTGGTGTCTGGGTTTGTGGATACCTTCCCGCTAAGCAAGAACCTCCATCGAGGTCTGTCCAGTTATTCTCAGGTGAATATGGTCCGCCACTTCCTGGGAAAGACCTACAACGCCCACAATGCAATGGAGGACACCAGGATGCTGCAGGAGCTGGTCAACTCATGGAGTCCCAGCAAAATGAGCATCTCGAGGGTTACCTACCCATCCTGAGAATTAGGGTTTTTTTTCAAAAAGCTACAGAAAAGAAAAATTAATATATATTCTATTTAAAAATCAACCTTTCTGTTCTCGTCATGTAGCCACAGGGGGTTGGACAACAATTGGGACTGGAGACAAATAATGCATTTTACACCCCAAGATCACAGATATGTCATATTGTGTAATGATTTGTACTGTTCAGTTTTGTTGTCTAATTTAACATGTGTCTTACTCACAAGGGTTGTACTGTATTATCCATCCAGTAAATTGTAGCATTTTTTTCCACAAATAACTATTACACTTCCATTTGGTTCTTCTAGACAATGTGTTTGTTTGTTTTATTTCAATCTGCACCCTTCACTAATCATACATGGAGAAATATCTCTCCGAAAATAGAACAGCATGCAAAGTCGCCTCAAGGCATGCTTTGCATTATTTCCATTAAGTAAGTAAAAAAAAACATTATATTGCGCTTTTCACTGACATTAGTCACAAAGTGCCTGACAAGGGCATTTAACAACATACAAAGCGTGTTTAAAGTGCAAAACTGGAAACACTGGATTGAACGTATTTGATCGAGGAGTGTCAGCTGATGAGTAACAGTGGAGACGTTCAGCGCGAGGTGAGTTAAAGGAGATCCATCAAAAGACTTTTGTGGTCTAAGTGTGTGTGTGTGTTTTATGCTGATTTGCATAACAAAGACTTCCGTGTACATTTCAACCTCAAAATCTCTCCTCTCAAATATTTCAAAACCCCTTTGTTACTTTGCTTCTCATGGGTTTGGCATGTTTTCATATTGTTTGATAAGAAGTCTGTGTCCTAAATGTAGAATTTGCCCCGAATGACCGAAAGGGAAAATCATAAAATGATGCTTTGCTGAAAATAAAATGTATTTCTTTTTCTTATAGATTGATTATAATTTGCATAGTGGACAATCAGATGGCACAGCTTTAAAAAAATAAATAAAAATGCATTCATTATCTACTATTAATCTTGGCAACATTTTAACAGGTCACACTAGTTCTGTCATGTTTATGCTACAAAACGAGACAAAAAAAAGAAGAAAGAAAAGCGACGTGTCTCTTCGTGTGGACAAGAGTGTTTGCCCTCAACAAAACCAGCCGGGAGTAAATGTATCAGTCAATATAGGGAAGTTGAAACTCACACTGCATGATATTATTACATATTATTATTATTATTACTTCTTTTGAGTGATGCTATTTCTTATCTATTGTGGTGTCACTTTCACTTCTCCAAAAACTGTCTGTGGCACTCAGCCATTTTATTAGTTTTATGCTATATTTATTTTTATTTTAAGCAATTAAAAAAAAAAACTAAATGGATTTAAATGTTTATGGGTGACTTAAAGTATTAAAAAACATTTTTTTTTATATATTTTTTTTTTATATATATATATATTTTACAGTGAAAGTATAGATTTATTGAGGGATTGTAAAAAGCTCTTAACTGTTGCTTCACTCTCAGTCCTGCTTAAATCATGTAATTACTGGGGGAGCAACTTCACAGATATTTATTTAAAAAAAAATAAAAATTAAAAAAAGTAAGTTTTAGTGTCATAAACTGTCCATACGACAGTGTCGACAGCAGCCGGTACTTCCTGACACCCACCGGTGCAGAACTGAAAGTGAAGCAGCACCGGGGGAAGTCTCCACCTTCACAGGAAATGCGCGGGGCTCTGACGGCTCCTGCCCCGGATGAGTGCGCTCACTTCACACCGCTGACACAGCTCAGCTGCTCCACCCAGAACTGTCCACGGTGAGTCCGCACTTCCTTTCTTCTCTTTTTATTTTTGATTTTTGATTTTTTTTTTTTTCTCCCACATTTCTCACTTTTATCAGTTAGTCACGCTCGGAATAACTTTACGTTTACGTAAGCTGTGTGTTTTTTTAAATTATTATTTGTGTGTGGATGTGTGCGCTCGTTGTTCAAAGGTCTCTTTCTATTTATTCTTGCAGATGTCTGATGACAAATTCTTGGTTTTCTTTGACCTGGAGACCACTGGATTAGGTAACATTATTATATAACATATTATGTTCTACATTCATTGTGTAGATAAATGTACTTTTATGTTTTATTACTTTTAAACCAGCCATCTATGACTGACTTAAAACATCAAAGATCACAGTACAGATGACGTCTGTGCCAAACCTCAAAAACGCTCCTCCTGAGTCACAGGATGCCTCCGATACATGACAGATTGAATTATCATAACAGGGTTGGGTTGTACATCAACCTAAAATATTAAACTCTGACACCTGTGACCATGGCAAGATTTAAGGCTGGATTGCAAATCAATCAACAGGGCCACAGAGCCCTGGGGGCCTCTTCAAATCAATATGTTTGTATTAACAATGACCAAATGATTCATCTATTAACTGAGAAAAAGTGGATAATAGATATTTATGATGGAGATATTCATTAGCTGCAGCCCTGGTTGTTGTACGTCTGTCAAAAGGACACTTCCTCTTAAAATCTTGAACCTTTTGAAG
>CALSBV010012175.1:2287424-2298140 GCA_943590825.1 Bovichtus diacanthus | reverse complement strand
CTTATCCACATTATTAACTCTAAACCCTCTTTCAATATATTTGAAAATGAAACCAAGCAATACATTAAAACTTGTTCTCCTCAAAAACAAGAATGAATGTGTCCACCTCCATTAATGTATTTATAAAGATGAATAATGTCCTCTGGCTATGTATACGTATATTGCCATCCTGGCATTCTGTTTTTTATTTAATTTTGTATTGGAAATTATTGATATCATGTATGTGTCTTTTGTTTTCGATTTCTAATAATAAAGAAATTATTTTTTTTTAAAAAAAGAAAAAAAATACACGTCACTATCCAACTGGCTCAGTGCGCCTGCGCCGTAAATTCATTCGAGGAAGTGGCAGGAGAGGCAACTCAAACGACGGAGAAGAGTTTGTTGTTTATTCTCCGTTTAGAGAGGACAAACCGGCCCGTAGCCTTTTCAAAATGTCCGGATTTGATAGCAACCCGTTCGCAGAGCCTGCTGCCGACAACCCTTTCAATGTAAGTGTGTGGTTTTACATTTCTTTTTACTGGTAAGCCACAGTCGAGCCTGTGTGCTGACATATCGTTAGTTAAAAGGTAGCCAGCACGTCCGGAAACGATGTCGTCGAGGAGGGATCTAATTCTGCTCTCTTGAAAGCCATTGGACAAAGATGACATGATTGGCAGTCCTTCAACCAATCAGCGGGCTTCGTTTAAAAAGAGGGCGGGGTATTCTGCGAGTTTGGTTGCAGGAAGTTAAACTGTAGCCAACTAGGAATGTGTGTCAAACCTTTTTTGAGACATATTGCAATCCGTTACTTTTGATTTTAAAAGAGATTTGTACCATTGTGTGGATTTCCTAATAGGTTGGATGTGATTTGATTCTTGTACATTTCCCTCAGACACTCTTATTTCAATTGGTGCTACTGGTTTGCCCTTTGAAAAATAAATTCTAACCTACAGGTTGTAGCCTAGAAGACTATTCAATGTATAAAAAGTGCTGTATCTTCATTGTCTTTATGTCCTAAACATGTATTGTATCCCGATAACGGCTGGCCTGCCATGTTCAGTTGGTATTGTTCAATATTCACAAGTAGGGTCATTTATCACTTGTTGCTTGTATGTTAAAGTGGCTGACCTACAAATTAAAGTGTTAATTAATGTAGATGTAAAATGTAAAATTATGTAAAAGTGGATTCATTGATTTACTATATTGAAATGCACTGGAAATGTTGCATTCCAGACAAGGTGCATGCAATTTGTGTTATGTTACACCTTCCCTGCCTGGTAAATTCCCACTTATTTCAACATAATTTGAGTATTTTTAATGCTATATTATTATTATTATTTGCACACCTACACACAGCTAGGTTTAATCCTCTTGTTTTTTCCAAATACAAGAAAACTTTTGGAGTCGGTCTGGAACCTCCACACACCCTGTGTGTATTTTTATAATAATATATGACCCATGTTTTTTCTTTGTAGCTGTAAAACACATTAGCCTACTTTTCTGCAGTAGTCATGAAGCTGTATATTTTCTCCATCTTTTCTTTCTTATTATGTAGTATGACGGCTAGGGACCTGAGACTGCACCCACCTGTCACTCAAAGCGACCACATGTAATGCTAACTTTAAGCCTTAATTTAATTTAAACCAGTGAGTGGTATAGACATTCACCCACATACTTAGGGAAATAAGATATAGAGCTGAAAAAGTTTTTGTACCAGGCTGTAAACGAGTGTATTTCTGCTGTAAAGTTGGGCATTTTAACTTGGGGTCAGTGGGGATTGACTCTCTTTTAGACCCAGCCTAAAGTGGCCATATGAGGAACTGCAGTGTTTTTGAGCACTTAATAATCTTTAGTAATCTTTTTCATCCCCGGAGGCTGCTGCTTGGTCTGTATAATTATAATATTTTCTGTTTATGTTAAACACACTTGCCTAATTTTACAAGTGCAGAGACACAAAATAGTTTAGATGGTAAAACAGAAATTCACGGCTCAAGGGCATTCACATACAGTATCGCACTACATATTATAAATGAAGTCTTTTATGATTATATAACACATCTTTCACAGAGGTGCAGAGTCACACTTTATTATATCAGGTGCACAATGGCCGTGAAGTCAGAGGAGACCACTGTTTGTTTGCTGGGTGTGGAAGTGACTGAATAAACAACCTAATAGCAGCTGGATTATGTCGTCTCTGCTGCAGATCTCTATCAAGTGGTTATATTCACACAGGCCTGCAGTCTGCGGTGGCATTCAAATAGTTATATGTTGCCAGCAGTTGAAAGAATTTTAGAAGGGCAACATTGAAAATGAATTGAAAATGTGGACACTTTGTGACCCCCCCCCCTCCCTTTATTTATGACCATGCACTTCTAAAAATTGTTGGCGGTGTAATGTGACTACTTAGTAGCAATATCCAACTGCGGTTATGAAATGATATGTCAGCCACACCTGGGCAATCAATGGTTATCACAGCAAGTCCTGTTTCCTGGTAAAGAGACTTTAAGGTCAGAATGTCATGCTGCTTTTATCCCAAATGTACTTTTACTCAGTTTTAGGTAAGAATTAGTAGCATTTTCAGACCTGACGAATATAGAACTGCCGTCAATATCAACGGAGATGTGTTTTTCGCGTCTCCACGCCCCTTTGCTTTTATTTTCAACATGGCGTCGTCTTGTTTTGGCTTGCCTCATCTTAATCCTTATTTCAGAGAGGCTTATTTGTCCTCAGCTTGGCGGTTATAGATTTCTTCATTGATTGCTGTCTATGCTGTGTCATCAGAACACACAGACTCACTCAGTTGTGACTCGGCAGACTCCTGCCGCTAGTTACACTGTGGTATAATAATATAATCGCCTTTCTGCATAATAGGCTGTTTTTGCATATCTCTGGTGATCAACGAAGATCAAAGATTTTGAAAATCTCAAGATGACAGTTAATGAGTATTCTAAAAAGACGTGATTTCGTTGTGTTTTCTTTTTTTTAAAACTGTTTTGAGGCACATTTTCCCTCCAAAATGCCCCTTCATAAAAAGCCATAAGGGGCTGAACCTGCTCAGACATCCTTCTGTTTCCTGCAGGGAATGTTTACAGGTGTGTCCTGAGCAGATAAGGGGCCGTGAGTAACGTCACACTTTTAATCACATGTCCAGTGAGTGACGTGGGTTCTCATGCGAGGTTCTTGTTCTTGCCTCAAACCTTTTTGAAGGAGAAACGGACACACATTCTCACAGTTGTAAGTGTGGTTCAGCTGTTTTTACTTTTATTGTATATCAGTTCTCACAAAAGTCCTACAATACCCACAATCCTTTTATGCTGCCCTTTCCTAATAGACGTTCTCCGGGCCAGGGCTGCAATGATTATCGATCAATCTGATGATTTATTTTCTCCAGGGATTGTTTTATCTATGGAATATCAGAAAATATTGACAAAATTTCAGGCTATAATTTCACACCGTATTCAAATAGCTGGCTCAATTGATAAACGATTAATTCATTAAGATAGTTGCAGATTAATTGTTTCTCGATTGACTATATGATTAATCGACTAGTTATTGCAGCTCTAATCTAGTTTACTCATTGCATCATGAAAGACAATGTTACATACTGTACATTATAGTTACATGTTAAAGCCATTAAAAATGCTCCACTGTAAATATACAACCAGGTCTAAGATGTGTCCGAGGTTCTTGCTGGAAAACATTCATTACATTTTTTTAATATCATGGGATGTTTATTGGTATTGCCGACTATGATTATCAGGGAATTTGAAAAATTCTCAGAGGAACTCGTACTCCCTGGTATTCGGGGAATGACCACAACATATAAGACGAATGGTTTCTGCTGCAGGGATAATATCAGGGCCAGACAATAAGTTGACCTGATCCCTTGTTCACCAAACGGCACCACAAACACTCAACAACCAGCGATTCTTTTATAAATCGATTCATTGTTCGCTTTTTAAAATGCCGGAAAAAAGAGAAGAATTATCACCAGAATCTCCCGGAGCTAAAGTTAACGTCTTCAGAGCTAGAGATTTTTTTAAACATTTTTTCTTAAATTATTATTTTTTTTTTTTTTTTAAAGTTCCGAAATGATTGATCGATTATCAAAATCATTCCTGATTAGTTTTCTGTTAATTGATTAATGGACTAATCATTGCAGCTTATTTGACACATTGGCTGCCTTGTTTTCAGCTTTACTTTCCTGCACACAGGAGCAAACGTATTGACTCATTTAGTATTTATTTTCTGTTATACTGGAAAATACATTACGTTAGGTCACGAGAGATTTGATTTAGTCCAGGAACGTCTTGGAACATTCTTGGACTTCATCACGGGCCACAGACTTGCAGAATCTGCTTTTTTTCCCTCCTGTTCAGGCTCCGCTCACCGGCCTCTGATATCAGTTCGAACCCACTGAATGAATCATCCCGCCTGTGATCATACACTAGCGTCACTGAATGTTTACCATGCCTGGCCTCCGTTAAGAAGCTAATGATTGATCACAACCTTTTTAGAGGTCATTGCAACAAGAGCTGGATGTTAATGTTCTTCATTTTATGTCTTTGTCAAAGCGTGTCTAGCCTGACATTTGTTTTTAGGTTTGCCTTTGATGTTTTATGAAATGAAAGTTTCTAAAGAAGGGTTCTTCTGGAGATGAGATAATCAGCTGTAGTTGTTTTTCAGAGGTCAAATATCAAGATTCAAGGTTAGAGTACATTTGAACATGTAAGGAAATATCAATAACCTTGACTATCGCAAAATGATGTCTTGTGATAATGATCCGTTCTCCGAAACATGTGCAATGATCTGTGGCAGGCAGTGGTGCAGATCATTGCACAAAAAGTAGTGCTTTGATGTCGGATGTGATGGGGACTGTGTTTGCATACCGCATAAAAAAGAAGATCTTTTTATGCATATGGTGGTGTGTTCTTTATACTATGCCAGGGTTCATTAAATTAGATTTTTTTAAATGGCAATATATTGAATTGTAACCGCTGTATCACGATACGTATGGTGTGGCCAGATTCTTGCCAATAATCTGAACAAGCCACAGGTCTCGCAATACAGTTCAAAGGCAGTTTATCCACGTTTCCTTTGTATTAGTGTCTTTAGTGTAACAGAAGTCGAGTTATTAGGAGTGTAGGAATGTATTTTGTTGATCAGCTTTGTATAGATATGTTTGCGTTGCTTAGCCGAGTGACTGATGACGAAGAGCGACGCGCTCTGTTGTGTTTCAGGACCCGTCGGTCACACAAGTGACCAGCTCCAACGTAGAGCCAGTGGACCAGTTCAACCCTTTCCCTGCCCATCCCACGGTAAGACTTTTGAAACCTACGTGCTTACCTTCCACTTCCACTTTTCTGTCTTTTCATTTTCTAATCTTTTTTTTGTGTCCTCCTCTTTCTTCAACCTGTCTGCGTCTTTTCTGACTCCCTTCTCACCGTCTTTGTCTTTTGGCCTTTTTGTTTGTCTCACTTTTTCTCCTCCTATTCGATCGCGATGGCCATCCCCACTTTTGGCCGCATGTTTTGGTTTCTTCCTTGTTAACCTCCATCCCACTGCTCGCGCACACTCTCCCTAACTATCATTTGCATGTCCTCCTTCATTTTCCTGTTGTCTCACCCTTGCACATATCCTCACAATCACTGCCATTTGTTTTATTGTTGTTGTGTTTCAGGACAGCCTAGCTACTCATACCACTCCAGCCTCCACCTCTCCCTACCAGCCCGCTGTGCTGCAGCCGTCTACAGAGCCGAGTCCGCAAGTGAGTCACCTACAGCGTCTCTCTGCCAAACCCTCCACTTATCTGCTGCAGTTGAAAAATACTCCACATAAAGGACAGTACTTCCCTGCGTCCTTTTCCTATTTTTGTGTTTCATTTACAGTATATTGCAGCTCCGTTATTGTTCATTCAGTTGGTACTGCTATATGCTTCCACATTATAAAGGCAGAACAAACAACAGGATGAACTGAGGTAGCTAAATAAAATGTACTATAATGAAGTAAATTATAGAATAAATTAAAAGATTAACTAATAAAATGTATGCCCTACCAGTAGCCACTATTGACCAATCCTCTACTAGTTCCTATTTCACTTCTATTTAAGGGCATTATAAAGAGTGCAGCGATGCAGGCATGTGGTTGTTTTTCTTGACTGTTCTTCTGTATATTATGTTCTATGTGTTGTTTTTTTTTAATGTTATACGATCGCTACCGTGGTCAGGTCTCTCTTGTAAAATAGATGTTTGATCTCAATGGGACTTCCTGCAATCAAAGGATTGAAAAAAGAAAGAAAAGGAAATGATATGTTTCACTCAATGGAGTTAGACCTTGTAGTTCTCACAGTTGAGGGATGGTTTGGAGTTTATTTGTCCTCCAATGTCGAAGCCTGATTATTGTTAGAAAAGATCGTAAATATATTTTGAATGTGAGTCTTTGAATTAAACAAGACACTAATTGGTCTGATGAGACACCGCAACTAAAGATCCAAACCTTTCCCTCAGACGTGATCTGAGATGGCACTTGATGAACTTTTATCAAACTTCGAGGACGGTGCATCTTGTTTCTGACGTTTACACAGTTACACGATGATGGATTCTGTAGAGCCAAACGTTGCCCTCTGAAAGGGTTGGCTGACAAATGATCTTGTTTTTAAGGCCTCTGGAGAGATGATGTATGCTATTGCTCTTTTGCTTAAGGCGCAACTGCATTATTAATGTTTACTGAGTAGTTGTTTACGTAGAACATAAGAGTAGGGAGCCCAACAGCGTCTGATCTGCAGCGTGTACTCAGCCTGAATTGCACTTTTAGCCAACAGTTTGCTTATTTTAGACATGTAGCTGTAATGGCTTTAATAACTGTTTGTGACTAGGAGCCATCCAGTGCCTCCCTGTACCGTCTCTCAGACAGCGTGTGACGTGTAGTGGCTACACAAGCATTTACTGCGCTTCCACAGGGTCATAATGAGCCGTGCTCTTAGAAATATTCATGAATGGCCAAGTCAGACATCAGGTGTGAGGATTATAAATATGTATTTTTGGTTTTACGTACAGTATCAAGGCCTTTTAAAAAAAAATATATATATTTTTTTTTTAAAAATGCATGTTTGCCTTTTTAAACTCTTGTGAAAACATTTGCAACGTTCAGAATGACTGTTGACGTCCACCTGCAGCTTCTGAAATAATTAGCACCCCTTTCTTAGATGTTATATGTGCAATGTGTTAAATATTGAAGATGTAATGATACGTTTAGTGAATCATTTTGCTGTTGTGTCTCTGTTGTACCATTTGTATGTGATGCTGAGGTCCTGAGAGCCGCTGATGTGTCTCTGCACTAATGTCGGCAAAGATAAATTCCTGTACGGTCAATTTTTAAAAGTTTTTTTTATTGTTGAGTAAAGTGTTTCTGACTCTCTTTTCTTCTTCAGGCGACTGCTGCCGTAGCTCAGGCCAATCTGCTGAGGCAGCAGGAGGAGCTCGAGAGAAAAGCTGCCGAGCTGGACCGCAGAGAGCAGGAGCTCCAGAGCAGAGGCCCGTCAGGTCAGTCGACAGCAAAGCTCTGCTCTCTGCAGTGCAGCTGCAACTCACTGACACTGGAAAACAATGTGCTACGTGTGCGTTATGCATCGAGAGAGGGATGTAGAAGACGTTCTTTGCACGCAGGCTGTGAACAATGCTCTGAAATGCACATTATCAGTTCTACAGGGACCGTGCAGCCGCCCACTGAACACGGTTTTCATAGTTTATCAAGGTTTATGCAGGTTACAGCATCTCAAATGCAAAGATTTTCATTTAAAACCTGCTTGTAATCAGACAATTTTAACTTCACTTCCTCATTATAGGCTTGAGTTAGTTGTGATGGACAGTTATTAGTTGAAAATAATTTAAAAAGCCAGTTTTATTAATAAAAAGAAAATCATTTTAATGTAATCTTATGTAAAGATGTGTGTGTGCTTCACTACATCGAGGAGACAGTGTGCAGATTCTCTCATCAGCAATGCTGTATAGTTTTAGTACACACACACACACACACACACACACACACCCAACTGCTGCAATGGCTGCTTCAAAGTGTTTAACCTGCAGCTTGGGAAATCTACCAGCTGTGTTTGTCTGCATGCTTGCGTATATTATTATCTTTTTATAGTATATTTTATTTATTTAAATATAAGATTTTTCAAGATTTTTAACGTGTGAATAATCAGAAGACAGGCGTGACATTTAATTGCACATACTACGTACATTTTATTATTTTTTTATCCGATATAAATGTGTAAATAACAATGAAAATAAATACAAACACAGATTCACGTTTCAGTAACTTCAGGAGATTTTATTTTTATTAACATTTTTCATAGACTTGTGTTTTGGAGACGAGCTCCTCCTTTTCTGACGGTGCAGACGTTGCCTCTTGTCTCCACAGGTAAAGTGAACAACTGGCCCCCGCTTCCCAAGAGCTTCCCCATCAAACCGTGTTTCTATCAGGACTTCTCCGAGGAAATCCCTGTGGAGTACCAGAGAGTCTGCAAGATGGTGTACTATCTCTGGATGTGTAAGTACAGTGCCATAATGCAACCAGCAACTCAAATATGTTGTGTATTTTATTTTTGTATTATCTTTTTTTTTTTTTTTTTTTTTACCTTTTTTGTATACTGAAAATGGCTTTTGGCACAAATCCTGAGAGGTCACACTACACAAAACTTTAATGTACTTCACTTTTTTTCTTTGGATTTATTTACTCCTTGACTTGCGGAAATGTTCATTTATATAGATATAATATACCTCATTTTAGTTTAGAAAAAAGTTTTGGTTTCTCTGCCCCTTTTTAACCCTCGTAGATTTATGACACATTATCTTGTTTTTAGATAAGCTCCGATTTAGTATTAAGTACTGCTTTATATTGCATGATTTATTATTATATTCTTAAATCTTTTTTGGTCAAAGATTTGCAACATCAAACAAAGACGGCAACAAAAAAAACTAAAGCGAAACAAAAAAAGTAATTCATTTATTCACATTGTTTTACACATTCCATACAGTCCTGTAGATGGATTTAGTTGCGGCTCCGTTCCGATTGTGCCATTTTCAGTCTTGTATAAAAGCCATTTTTTCCCATTTCTCTTCTAGTCTCAAGGTATGTGTCACTTTTTCCGTTGAGAAGGTTTCTGAATTGATGGCTTCACCTTCCCCCAGTTCCTTACAATAGCTTGTTTACTTGCTAGTAACAGTATTTTAACCAAATATCTGTATCTTTCCATTAAACTTCCAGCAGAAATAATAGTGAGATGAAGTACCAAGCAACTCGTCATTACGCAATAGCCGTAGTATTTCCCGAAACACAGTTATTTTCTGACCTTTCCAAAAAGAAACATGCGAGTGAAATGATCTCCGCCCACTCGTCTGAGTAACGCCTCACATTTCACCTTGAGTCTAATAAATGAACGAATCCGATTTTTCCAGGAGAATTCCCTCCATGTCCGTGAAACTGGTGGAAGTATGTTGCATCTTCCACGTTTTCCCACTCAACATCTGCTATTTCAATGTTATTCTATTTTTCCCAACTTCTCTTTTATACGCGCCTCGTTTCTCAAGTGCTTAGTAACAATTACTCTCACGTCATCACAAGTCGTGGCATGTTTCTGCTATACAGATGAAGACGAAGCTGATGCTACTGGTAGTTTTTATTGTCTTTGACTCGTGTCTCTCTCCACTGTTTCTTCAGTCAACTGTGTGACTCTGTTCCTCAACCTGCTGGCGTGCCTGGCTTACTTCACCACTGACGCGACCTATGGCGTGGACTTTGGCCTCTCCATTCTCTGGCTCATCCTCTTCGCCCCCTGCTCCTTCCTCTGCTGGTACCGGCCCGTCTACAAGGCCTTCAGGTGGGTCAGTTTGGGTTTGCAATACCACAGTAGATCAATGTAGGTATCCATCTATAATAGGTACAACTATACTTGCCTTTTTTTAAAAGTTTTTTTATTATTTTTATTTTACTTTTTTTAAAGAAAAGCAATGCTAGGTAACTATGAGAAGAAATCTTTTAATTATAAACCATTATTTTGAAATGCCAACCACTCAGCTCTCTGGCTTCTATTGTTTTATCCTGTGTTTATCCACAGTAGGCCAAAGAAGAATTATTAAAAGTGTTGTTACACGTTTGTTATACACTCACCCACGTAGGTAGCTTATTTATTAGTGATGGCGTTAAATGGAGCCGTGCAGTACAGGAATGTAATGTTCCTCATTTGCTTTAACTATCGTACATAAGGTGGTGTTTCTTTTATTTTTTATTATTATACTATGGCCATGAAAAATACTGCTGTCTCTTTGGTTTGCATGTCTACACCCACTGTTCGATGTACAGGGTGTGTCGAACTGTAAGGAAACAATAGCAACATAATATATTCTTTGCACCGTATTACGAGTTAACTGACAGGCGAAACTGAGTGAGTACAGACAAATATAAAAGATATAGCAATATAATATGTCATCCCTCAGTGTCCCACACCCAGCTTTAAAAAAATAAAATAAAATAAAAATAAAAGCTTTCCAAAGTGTAATGTTTAAAGTAAAATGCATTTTTCTTCTTCTCATTTTCAGGACCGACAGCTCCTTCAGCTTCTTCTTCTTCTTCTTTGTGTTTTTCTGCCAAGTGGTGATCTTCATCATCCAGACCGTAGGCATCCCCAAGTGGGGGAACAGGTGAGTCACAGGCTGTGTGTGACGTGTGTGTGAC
>CALSBV010012175.1:2262452-2277289 GCA_943590825.1 Bovichtus diacanthus | reverse complement strand
ATAGATAGATAGATAGATAGATAGATAGATAGATAGATAGATAGATAGATAGATAGATGGATGGATGGATGGATCCAGGCATCCAGTAGGTTAAAAGACATGACATCTGTCCCGTCCCCCACACCATTAAAAGTAAGAAAAACATTAAGAGACAAAAAACAAATACAAAAATACACTGCATCATTGACCTGTGGCTGTAAACCTGAGCAGATTTAGTGCCACTAGAGTTAGTGCCAACAGTGCGCTGCAAATGTGCATACAGATCTATAACCATAAATAAGTGAGCATTAAAATGTCTAAAACTAAAAATGAAGGCTAAAGTGATATGAGCGGACGGGCCCTTTTAGAGGTACAACTGTGCGGTGTCGCTCGTCTCTGCGACCCTTAAAGACGCACGTTGAAAGACACCAATGAGAGATTTGCTGCATCTAAAATATGATTTAATTTTCAATGAAGGTTTCCCGTCATCAGCGCCTGGTGTACAAGGCAAAGCTACGGAGAGTAACTGTTGTGCTGAGCCTGTAAGCAGAGGCAGGGAAAGGTCACGTCCCAGTGTTGTTGTTGAGCATACTAATTACCTCAGGATGTCATGTCATGTGACGACATCACCAACACCTGGGCTTCTGAAAGCTCAGCATCTGTTTGCTCGTCAGCAGTAAGTGACTTCATTTAACAAAACCTTCCTGAACTCTCCTTCCACATCAGTCATGTCCCTTAGTACTGTACTGCTCAGCTCTTTTTTATGGAACTTTTAACTTTTACTTCACTTTTAAGACATTTATATGATAGATCTTTGCCTATTTCTTTCTCACGTTCTCCTTTTATTCATTGGTAGATGTGGACCCTGACATTGTCATGCTTTGAGGCGACACATTTGATTCAAATGCACATTTTTTTGTTTGCTTGGCTTTTTGAGCGTTGATGAGTGTAGAACATATTGGAGAAGAAACCAGTGTGTTGGGCAGGAGTGATGGTTTGTTTTAACAGCTCATGTCCAGCAGATGGCGTGTTAGAGGCCAATTTATAGTTGCTACATCTTAATACAGTCATCTTCTCAATGTGGGATTGGGATCTGCAACTTGTTTGAAAAAACTGACCCAAAACCAGTGAGATTTGTCTGACTGGAGGAAATTTGTTGTAAATCAAAAGTTAAACATCGGAAGCATCCTCAGGAACTTTTATCTATTTCAGCAAAGTCACATTTTTCTTAAAATGAAAGCAAAACATCAGGTTTAACAGAAATCTTCGTTTTGAATCGAACATCTACTATAAAACAGTGTTTCTGAACATTTGCTTCGTCTGTATGTTTTTAAGACCTGAAACTGTCTGTCTGGTGTGAAGACATAACTTAAAGATATACTATCGTGTATTAACATTATGCCTTGCGTCATCCACCAACTTGTAGTGTGTTGGGAGTCTCGTTCTTTACCACTAGAGGGAAGCATGTCTGTAGGTGGTGTGTGAAGTGCTGACTCACTGTCAGAGAGACCTGCAGCAGAAAAACAAACCCATATGAGGCATCTTCACTCTGCTACTGTAGCACCTCTTTTTATTTTGACTCCTTTCATTGTGTCTCTTACAAACACAGCTGATTGGAGCCAAATTGATCGAGCATTTACACTCTAAGCATGTTTTTTTAATATATATATATATATATATATATATATACACAACATATGTTAAGGTATTTTGAATTTTGCATCAGAAATACTAATAGAAAACAGCACATGGACTGAAAGAAAGGAGAGCATTTACAATCTGCATCAATGCAAACTGTAACCGGGACACATCTGAAGATGTTTGCTTCTGTTTGCACGTCTCCTGTCACGCGTCACATCGGTGATAACTACAGTGAAAGGAGGCTTCATGCTTATTTGTGGGGCCCAGCAGAAGTTAGCGTGGACCTCCTTATTCTCCCCCTCAGTGTGACGCTGACAGTTCGTGCTGAGACGCCCTCTGCCACAAACGTGCCAAGCTCAAGGTTGACCGGGAGGACAGCACTTCTGAGAAGAAAGAGGCTATTTTAAGGCTGCTCCGTGTTCTCTCGCTGTCTTCATCGGTGCGCGCAAACCTGTCGGAACTCTGGAGAAATCGTCCTTTCATTTTCTACTGATTATTTCTAATAAGTCGTCCACATTCACTGCACAAGACCGACTACATTCATACATTCGAATCCTAAATGGAGATTAAGAGGGAACCGCAGATTGACGTTTAGAGAGGTCTAATCCTGTTTTACTCACAAATCCTGCTAGACGACACTTTGTGTGACAGTTTATTGTTGCATTGAAGCTTTCTGGCTCAGGTTTTGTGAGATACCAAAACATTAGCATGACACAGTAAAAAGCAGAAGCTTCTAGGTTTTGTATTTCGTATTTATACTTCAAGTGGTAAATGCGGTAAAGCATTAATTGTTGTGCAGGAATAATATATATCCTGGAACCAGAGATGTGGACTCGAGTCGCTGTTTTGATGACTTGCAAGTTGACTTAATAAAATAAAGGACTTGTACTGGGAAGTTAGACTCGTGACCTGAGACATGAAGACTCGAATGACATTTTACGTTTTCAGTTTAAATGTAAAATATTCAAAATGTGTCTGTTTATTAGAAACAATTACAACAATTATTTCAAACAAAAACTAGAAAACATTAACATTTAACAGAGTATCTTTACATTAACAGCTCTATAATGGGCACGTGTGCCAACCAGCCCCGCTCACATTTGACCCTTTGACTTTGGGATGAATGTTGTTAGACAGCTACCATCACTAATCACAGAATTTAAAATCTTATACCAAAATGTAACTGATTCTTATGTCTATAGACTGGAACCAACCCAACCCGTTTCCAATATCTCTCTGCAAGTTTTATAATTCATTTAGTCCACAGACCATCTACTATGTTTTAACATCTACTATGTTTTAACATAGTAGATGAGTTCAGGTAAAGAAAGAAAAATGTGTGACGTTACATTTTTAGTTTCTGTGACCTCCGAAGGACCAGAAAATAGCTGTGCACCAACCAACTCCCCCACTTGGAGGAAATAAACTGAACACAAACATAAACAGAAGCAGGACTATTCCCATGTCTCCCACCTCCACCTGCCGAGCTGGTCACTGCCACGTTACGTCACTTCCTCTCTTCTGCTGAGCTGTCACTTCCCATATAAGGAAAACGTCAACGCTGCAACAACCAGTTCTCATATCCGGGATCTTTAAATAGCACGCGGGAAAACCTATCCTCCAGTATCGCGTGAGCACTTGCCAAATCCTGCTACATTCTTCACAACGACGTATGTTTATGTATGTATGTGTATGTTTACTGGCTATTATCGTGTGTTAGAACATCGTTTTATCCTCGTGTCATTACCACCTCACCTGTACGTGCAGGTGCGCGAGAGGCTGTTAGTTGTTTTTATTGCCCACGTGAAGGTTTCTTTCAGGGATTCATTCATTCATTCATTCATTCATTCATTCATGCAGGGCTTTCACCGGCCAGCTCACCTCCCACCACTTGCCAATATTAGTGAAAATTATGATTATTATTATTATTATTTTTTTTTTTTTTATGTATAAGCTACTAAATTGGTCTCGTAGCACACTTTTTTTTTAAATTTTTTTATTACTAATGTGCAATTTATTTATTTTACATTCATTTTTAAATGGAAAATAATGTATTTTTCAATAACTTTGACCTAGTATCTCAAATTTGAAATGTATCACTCATACATGACACATGTGATTTTTAATGCATTTAAAAAAATAAAAATAAAAATGTATACATTTTTATAGAAAATTCATGATTTAAAAAAAGAAATAAATAAGTTGTTTTCAATGTGTCCCAGTGACTCGAATTTAATACCAAAATGTATCACTACATAGGATGCATCTTTTATGCTTTTTCTAATTTCTATACATGGTTGTATGGAAGATTCATGGTTTATTTTTCTCTATAACTTCCATGTAATGTGTCCCAGCTACTCAAATTTAATACCAACACTTATCACTACATATGACAGACAGGACACACAGGATTTTAGTACCTTTTTGAAATTGCTTTACATTTGTTTGCATTTATTTACAATACCTGTACTAATATTTACACTACATTTATATTTTTTTCACAACCTGTATTTATATTTACACTATTTATATTATATTAGCCCTACTGCACTACATGTTTGTTATTGCACCTTGTCTTGTATCCTGTTCTGTACCTGGTTTTTCTATCATTTTGTTGTTTGCACCAGGACCAGGGAAACACAAACGTTGGTCCTCTATGTACTGTATTAACTACACTTTAGCCTATATAGTTGGATGAAGATGATACATTTGTTCTTATCGTGTCTTAAAATGTCCTGAGCTGCTTTTTTAATGACTATAGTTCTATTTAAATACATTTAAAATATGTTTTATTGTGGTACAGCTCTGTATCTTGCCTTGTTTTTATGTGTTTCTCATCTTTTATAAAAGCATAGAATCTTTCACCAATCTGCAGCTCAATGGTTGAGTTGAACCCTACAAATTTACCAAAGCGCTCTTATTTTGAAAGCTCCACCGGAAATAAAACTTTTTTTATCCCCCCTCCCCTCCCTCACCTCTCGGCACCCCCCACCCCACCGGACACTTCCCCTCGCTCACACTGGTAGTTGTCATGGCGATGGAGTCAGCCTCGGCGTCCGCTCCAGGAGTTGTTGCCATGGAGATGCCGATGCGAGGAGCGCTCCCGGTGGTTGAAGAAGACGAGGGTTACAGCGCGCCGCCGCCGGGGTCCGAGGAGCGACTACGGTACCGGCGAGGAGGAGGGAGACGGCGACGCGGGGTGCCGTTCAACCGGGCCGGCTACTACCTGCTGATAGTGATCGGGGAGATCAGCACGGAGCAGCAGCTGAACACCGCCAGAGCGCAGATAGAGCGGGGTGAGTGATGGACGGAGCACCGGGCTGTGTCTGTGGCTCCGTGTGCTGCTGTGGGACGGAAAGTCATGGGAAACATCAACAGGAGTGAAATGTGTTTGACGCAATGGACAGGGTGGCATGATACCCATAGGTAGAGGCAGTTGCTGCAGCATTGCACCATGGGACACCACGCATTTTCCCTGACAGGCTGCAGAACTCTGACTGTGAAATTGCAGAGTCAAGTTGTAGATGCAGCAGAGGTCTTTATACAGGCAAGCAGCCTCCCTCTCTGGGTTATTTATTTTTATTTTTTTTAACCAAAAGATTATATCCACCCTGCACAAAATCTGTGAATATCACAATCTGTGTTGCAGCAGTTTGCTTTGTGCAGGCGTGTGTGTTTTTATGCATGCATGCATGTCTCTCTCTCTCTCTCTTCTCTCTCTCTCTCTCTCTCCTACATGGGTGTAATTCTGGGTGGCATGTCATTTACCGTCAAACCAGTAACAACAAACTAAATCTGCAGTTTGTGCTCAGCAGTGAGCACACAACAACTTCGGTTCCAAAAACGCGTAGCTTTTTCCTGTCGGACTCTTATTTTGTCACTCTCCGGCATCATTACTCAGCTGAATATCTCCAGAGTTAAAACCAGGCGGCAACCTCCGAGTCTGGAAGGTGAAGCCAATGCAGAAATGCCTTAAGCTTGCGTTCTTTCTAATATCCAGCAGGGGAGACTCCACTGGCTGCAAAAAGACATCCGGTTGTATAGAAGTCTATGAGAAAATGTCCCTACTTGTCACTTTATTTATTACCTCAGTAAATCCTTTTTCATGAAGAGTTTATGGTCGCAATCGTAGTTTCAAGTCTCAATTATGACCCCATTTAGAGTAAACTGGACGATAAAGCAGCGGATGCTTTAGGGCGGGGGCTCCTTGGGATTGACAGGACGCCACAGTGTCGGGTGCTCGCCGTGTTTTTGTCTTACAACTTTAACCCTTTTCACACTGGAAGTTGATTGTAACATTTTGGTCACCCAAAAAAATTACATTTTTCAGCGTTCTGTTGTACTTTGCTCCACCACCTCGTGTCACTTCTGGTTGCAAAAATACACAAAGACTTAAAACCCGTAGTCCACAAACTACTTCCTATTTACAGTCTGTGCTTAAAACCCTTCCTCCTCTGCAGCAGACTACTTCGCCCTGCCAGTGTGGGCTCTCTGAAGTTCAGGGGAGCAGTAGTGAAAGATATCAGGTGGAGTCATGAGCATGCCGGTCAGCAATCCTCTGCGTCGAAGCTGTTCTCTGTCCAGATGATCAATCGCACTTTTAGATGCCAGTCTGGCGCCATAGCAACCCCATCCATCCCCTCTGACCATCTCTAGCGTCGTTAGGGGTTTTACTGCTCTGCTGCTCTGTAGCAGGCGCCGTATCAGGCTCATTACAGCATCGATTCTTTCGCCCAGGTCGCTGTTTTCAGTGCGAATGACCTGCGATCGACTCTCATTACATGTTAGCTGCAGGGTCCACTGCAAACAGAGGTTAAAGATCTTTTTATTTAGACAGATTTAATTTCCTTATAATCTGATGCAACTAATTATTTTCATTGTTGATTAATGTGGCAATCATTTTTTCAGCTTATCCTTTAGTCTCTAAAATGTAATGAATTTTTCCAAAACCTAATGTGACATCTTGAAATTGCTTATTTACTCCAATCTAATCGGCTAACATTTTGTTATAAACCTGCCTAATATTCTTTCAAATTAGATTTTATTTTTAGATTAGATTCACCTTTTATTGTTATTGTGCAGGTACAAGCCAATGAAATGCAGTTGGTGTCTCACCAGAAGTGCAAAAATGTGCTATGTTGCATACAAAAAGTGCATTGAGTGATGCTGTGAATAAGCACTAATTTGCTAAAACTAGTCAGACACTGAGCTTTTTTGAGCACTTTTTATTTATTTTTTTCAGTTCTAGTCCAACTAACGGTCCCTAACCCAGAGGTAATGGATTTACAATCGTGTGTATAACAGAGAAAAGCAGCAAATCCTGACAAATGATTTGTTACATTTTTGTAAGTTCCTTTTTTAATTTGATAAACTAATAAATGATTGTATCAGCATCACATTAGCATGTTGTTACTGCCCTGTCGAGACAGAACTGCTGCATTTGTACCGTTTTGGCTTTGCCATTTGCAAGATCTCTGAATTAGAAAGTAAAGAGAGTAGTGAGAACGATCAGGAAACGCCGCCAGGGTGAAACTTTAATGGGGTAAAACTGGGGTCTCGTGTTATTCCAAACACTGGCGCATAATAAGGAAACTGGTAGCACACACACAACATGACTGCATGAAACGCAGCAGCTTTTTAAGCCCGAGGCCACAGACAGCCCAGCGCTATGTCTTCCACGTGGTTATTTTGCGACCTATGGCTTACGCTCGGCCACAGATTACGGACCCCCGCTTCAAAATGAAGAGCTCAGGGTTATAATATTTATCCTCGCAGTGCACGATCATTTAAATCTGATTCTTTCATTTGCACTTTCTCTTCTTCTTCCTTCTCTATTTGGCGACGATCCTCCAAAATGTTTGTCCATCTCCTGCATCTTGTGAGATGTTACTTAAGTTATGACATTGCACTGCTAATATGAGGATTCGTGCGTATACGAGTGTTGGACTGTATACATTTCACCGTCTATTGTCTTCATGTACGCTGGATTTGAGGCCCGGTCACTGCCTGCACTATGTATTTGTCCACTTCAGTTTGTTTTCTTGTAGTGTCCCTACTCCAGTTCTCTAGTACAAAAATTAAATGACTGTTTCTGAGAAGAGCGGCTCATCAAACGTCACCAACACGTCTACAGCTGGTGCTCCAGTGTTTCCCCCCTGAGGTGCAGGGGAAGACTTTTTAGGCTTTAACACTTTTCATTATAATTTATTTTTTTTTTCCTTCCGTTCAGCAGATCTAAAACCTGGAGGCAGTGAAATAGAAACTGAGTGACTTCTGACACTGTGCTGTGCCCCTCTGCCTCAGACACCATGTCCCAGCCCTCAATTCAGAGTTTGTATTGGAAATCATTTGAAACGGAGTCGCTCTCACTCTCTCCTCCACACAGGCGAGTGCATTTGTTCTGCAACATTAAGCAGCCATAGTACTTTGGCTACATCTCGAAGTGGGAAATTATGAAATATTTTACACACAGTGCAGACTAAGATATAATAATAATATGTAACCTCCGCATAAAAATGTCAAAAAAAACAACTGTTCTATTTGGTTCAGTTTGTGTACTTGTATCATCCCAATTGTTTTATAACTTAAAGTAATTGTAATCAAGGTAACGGTGTGTTTCACTTTGCACATGCATCAGTGTTGTGGTTGACTTCCAGAAGATGTAATAATCTGACTTTTAGTCCAGTTTTAAGCCACATTTTCAGGACTCATTCTTCAGATCCTGGTTGTTTTTAACTGCATATTTTAACCAGCTGAAGGATTTGTCATCCGACGTCTGGAATCTTAAGTTATCAGAGAAACGAGCAGAGCAAACATGAGCTGTTAGCGCGCAGGTTTGTAGCGTAGCGTGTAGTTTTGCCCTTCAGAGGACGGGTGTGGTAGATTCAGACGGCCACAAAGTTTTCACAGTAGACAAAGTATTGATCTGACTCCTGCATCACATACTTTAATATAATCTTTGTCCAATCTTGGCAAAATTCCAACCATCACTATTTGACTCTATCTGTTACTGACATAAATCAAACTACCAACAACAGCTGTTTTTAAAGACATTTCACAGCCACCTTCGCAGACTACAGCAGATCAAATGTTGATACTAGAAGAAGAATCTGGTGGATCGCTTTAAAGCGTCTCGAGGCTTTACTGGCCAGACTCCTAGTTAAGGTCTTATTCAGGTTAAATTCATCTTTACTGAGTCTGTATGTAAGCAAATGCTTAAAAAGTGCAGCTGCAGTGTGCACGTTGTTGTTGTTGAATTCAAAGTCTCTCATTCACTCACAAAGCATAGATTTCACCTTCTTTGTTTTTGTGTTGCTTGTCCAAGCAAGTTTTTGAGTGCACCATCTTCTTTGCTTCATGTGCCAGGCGGTGTTTGTCTCACTACTGCCCCCTGCAGCTGGAGCGCAGCACACATTCACTGCAGCTGTACTTGGTGAGAACTGCAGTCACAGTGGGTGTGTTGCCCCTATTGGTCACAAGGTGCAGCAATGAACCCGTTCAACACTACGAAATAAACTTATTATAGCTACACAAAGCTAACATTTAAGGTTCATCCAACTCTACGTTTTTATTTTTATTTTTTACAAGTAAGTAGGCGTCCAAGGATGAGACCTTAGTTGTTGATTTTAAAATGGTCATCTAGTGAAGCTCCTCCTCCCATAATAAAGAGCAGCATGCAGATGCTTCTCTATGCTTTGCAATGGGAAGCATCAGGGAAGAGTCCCACGCTGGCCATCATCATGCATACTGACTAACTGTGAGAGCAGATGCTGACAACTGCAGGTAAAAGAGGTTTTCACTCCACATTAACTTGTAGCAAATCAATCTAACCAGGTCTCATCTTAGAAAAGTGAGTTTTCTGGCTTATTGGAACAGCCTATATTACTCTCTCCAATTCTTGTATCATGAATGAATCATTTAGTCTACTCTTACACGTTATGTCTCTATCACTATTTCTTAAGACCAGAATTGTTTGTTTCATGTGTTCAGTCCAAGACTCAAAGATATAAAATTACCAATCATATAAAAGAGAGAAGAGCAGTAAATCCTCACATTTGAGAAGCTGCAACGCTCAAGTGCTCCACCTTCCTGCTTTTAAAAAAAAAAAAATGACATGATTAATTGATTATCCATATTGCTGGCAGTTAATATTCTCGACACAAAGCTGGCATGTTGCATGTATACACAGCCACTGACGGTTGTATTTAATGTGACGTCATCCTCCAAGAGGAGCAGGCTCAGATGCACAGATATGAAGGCCTCCTTTATTCCTTTTCCCTGTCTTTGTGGATGCTAACGCACTTTTTTTTATTTATTTTTTTTTCGCGTGAGGATTGGGATGAAAGAGCATCGACATCAGAGTTGGGAGGTTGTAATTTTTATGAGTCTTGTAGTGCAAAGAAAAACATTTGCCACTGAATTCTATCGAAAGTTAACAGCAGTGACACAGCATTTCTGGGGAAGGACTGCAGTCTGCAGCGAGGGAACATTTTCTCCTCAGTTAAGGGCAGAACAAGGTCTTCAAAGTCTTCCTTTGTGAACGAAGAGTTAAGTGTGGGTGTGATGATCCAGTGAACTCAAATGACGTTTCGTGTTTGTGATGCTTTCATTTTGAATACAACACAAAGTAAGGTGACAGAGGATGCACATCAACCAGGTCTGAAATGAAAGAACATCTCAGGGAGAGCAACTGAGGAGGGATCCTTCTCCCAGGACATTTTCATGAAAAAGAAAGTTAGAAAAAAAATAAAAACTTAATTTTCATGAAAAAAGATTGAATGTGAAAAAATATTTCATGAAAAAAGCTTGAATGTGAAAAAATATTTCATAAAAAAACTTGGATGTGAAAAAATATTTCATGAAAAAAGCTTGGATATGAAAAAATATTTCATAAAAAAAGCTTGGATGTGAAAAAATATTTCATGAAAAAAGCTTGAATGTGAAAAAATACTTAATTTTCATAAGTAAGTTGCGGCTCTGTTCGCTTGGACATAAATGAAATGAAATTAAATGTTTGTAGAATCCTTGTTGTATTTGAATTGTTGATTTAATGTAGAGAAGGTCACATGAAGCTCAATATTAGTCTGTAATGTGTAATATACTGTTGGAGTGGTAAGCAGGCCTGTTTCTGGATATTTGGGGAGTTAGGTGGTCTGTGAGTGTTTTTTTTTATTGGTTAAGTGGTCCTTGGTCTGAAAAAGTTTGAGAACTCCTGCACTATGTTAATACATGATCCGTATTTTATAAAATAACCGTTTTATTAAAATTTTAAGAAGAAGAAAAAAATCCAAACACAGAATTGAAGATATTTGCCATTGATTGTTGAAGAATATGTTTTAAAACTTTGACACAATCTCTCGTTACTGTTCACTTTATGTAAACGGTGACTAAGCAAAATTTTTTTTTTTTTCCTCAAATGAAAAAAGACAAGCCTGGCGGAACCTTTTATTGCGTCGTGTAGGGAAAAATACCTTTTATGTCATGATGTAAACATGTACAAGTAGAACAGCATGTGTAAGTGTTTTCATTGGATAAATGTGCCCACAGAAACATTATTATTATTATATCATTCATTTAAGTTGAAGGTGGGAGGGACGATGCTGCAGCAACATCTGGTGAAAGGTTACGCAAGTTTGTGCCTCAGGTTCATCAGATACTGGAATGTTTCTTCCTCACTAATCTGCCCTTGCCTGCTTCATGTTGTCGTCCTAAAGCAATCTTTCTCTTTCCTCCTTCCTGGCAGGAATTCGATCCTGGGACGTCGACCTCAAGTGCTGCGACCTTGATCAGCAGCTGCAGCTGTTTGTAACTCGTCACTCCGCCCACTTCTCCTCCGAGGTCAGAGGTCAGTGTGATACGCTGCTCTTTGAGCCAATAGATCAGTGATTAGGACTGTTTTATATATATTTATATTTAGAACAGATTTGGACCTAAACAACCTCTAAGGAAGCTGCATTCAGAAATAATTTAATGTAAATATAAGCATGAAATAAAAGATGGACGCTGCAACACATTAGCGTTCTATTCTCTAACCTGAGATGATGTAGATGGATGTCTATTAATGAATTTGCTGAATAAGTATAGGCTCATTGCAGGTTGGGCTACTTAAAAAAAGCTTGAAATACTAATGTTTGAACATTTTAATATTTAAAATGAAGCATTACTTGTTCAAAATGAGCACAATTACAACCGGAAAAGTCAGAATGATCTATTTTGCATATGAGACAAGTCAATTATCGTTTTCTATTAGGATTCAAATATATAAACCGAAAATACCAAATAAAAGTAAGATGATAAGCTCATATATTCTATTTCAAAACGTCTCGTTAAAACATATATTTGTTTAAGGGCTATATAAATAAACTTTATTTGATTTTAATTCAAGGATGAATGACAGTAGTGATTTGTATTTAGTGCACATTTAATCCATTGCATCAAAGCTGAACTGTGTATAATCACCATGGTGACTGTTTCGGGAGCCGTGGAACTGCAGCTTTAGGCATGTGCGTGCGTGCGTGCGTGCGTGCGTGCGTGCGTGCGTGCGTGCGTGCGTGCGCAAGATGCAAGCCCAGAGCCCAGGTTGAGTACAATAGATACTGAACAGGGAATTATATCTATCTTCTTCCAGGTAAGGGCCGGATGGGATCACACACACACACACACACACATATATATGAAACGGACAACCAACAGAGATTATTCATGCACTGGTGGAAAGTGCTAAGTTGCAGCAGCAGTCAGCAGAAAAGAATGACACAGCATTTTTCAACACAATTGTTCAGAGCAGATACCTTCAGAGGAAACAGAGGAATTCATGTGAAACAATAAACATTATTAGTGTCCTTTTGTCCATCTGGCCTCTAGTCTGTCCTTACTTTTATGAATAAATACTCTTCAGCTCCTGTGAACCAAAGTGAGTCACCTTCATTCGCGCTCACAACTGTTGTTTACTGATACAGCTGCTGATGAAACATCCAGATAGTTTAGTGATTAACTCCCTCAGGTCTGCTCCATCTGTAACATGTGAGCTCACAACATTTCAGCTTCGGGTTAGGACACAAGATGATGGGAACGTACCACAAATCTTTATCTTTATCTTAATCTTTATAATAATTATCTTGACATTTCTTGGATCTTGGTTGATTGTGTTCATATTGCTTTGAGAGAAGCTGTGATTTCTAAACAGTTTCTCACAGCACTGTCCTGGGATGTAGAATAACATAGTGGTCGGAGAGGAGAGGACGCCCTGTAGGTGTCATTGAGTCACTGTCTGAGGACCTTAAGCATCATACCTGCAGACGTGACGCTGAATCCCTGCAGGTGTGGTTGCTGCTGGTGTTTCTGTGCAGAGAAACAAACAATATCTCAGAAATACGTCTTCTCTCTGCACTTTACGGGTGTAGAGTTATTCAATCATATCACATCTTTTTCATCTGTCTTTCTTCATTTCCTGTTGACGATGTTTGACGGTTTGTAGTTGATGGAAGTTGTCTTTTCAGCGACAATGGCGTTTGTTGTTTATGCTACGAAGTGCTTTTTTCTGACCTACCTGACATTTAGTATGTGAAAAACAACTCGTCTGAAAAGTTGTCGCACCTGCTGCGTTGTGAAAGTGGAACTTGGGCAACAAAACCACCTGGTTATGGTTTAGGAAAATGTCGAGTTTGGGTTTAATCAACTACGTTTGTAAAGTCAAAGTGAAACTTAACGTTGTGAACACGATGTCGGTTTCTCTCTGGAGTTTCTTCTTCTTTATAATACGTCACCTGACTTCTGCTTCTGTCATAATTACTACGGTCGCTAGAGGTTGTTGTCGTCTTCCTGTATTCCTCTTTTTTTTCCCGGTAATCAACCTCGTTAATCGATGATAAAAACCTACTAGTTGGTGCATCAGGCCCCTTCTGACCCATATGTGGCTGATAACCACTGATGGGCGGCCATTTAATCAGCTAATAGCATTCGAACCGGATGCTTAAGTTTGCTTAAATGATTTAAAATGTGCCACCATAAGCTACTGTAAGTAAAGCTGTAGGGATAGAACTTCATCATGCATTATTTAGAAAGGCTACCTTTTAATACTTTTGATTTGTAAGAGGAGAAATCTGTTATTTCTTCTTCCAAAAGTTACATAGTGTCCTAAAACTTTTAATAACCAATGTAATGGGGTGTAAAAAAAAAACAAAAAAACCGAACACGTTGGACTGAAGCACCATATATTAGTATTCAACATGCACACATACAGTAGGGGTTGAAAAGTAACAGTGTGCTTTCCCTAAACTGATAAGGGAGATAATTTAAAAAATGTCTCATCCCCTTTTTAAGACTGTGAGGTGGCTGAGGCCGGAGGAAGGATGGAGGCCGGGGGTATTGATTACCCCCCCCGCCTTTTCGCAGTACAGCACACAAGGCAGATCAATAGCACTTCAATGGAAAGCAATCTGATGGCTGTAGTGCAGAAATAGATAAGGGGATCAAATTGCTTCGGGTTGGCGGAAAAATTTGCATTGTGGGAAAATGGCAGCGACGGTCCTCCTTCTTCACTCGGCTGATTTTGGACATGAGGTGATAAGGTGAGGGCTGATCGGTCACCGATAAAGTCTGAGAAGGTCCCGGTGAATATAGGGAATCGATTATGCTCTACTGTCTCGCTCAACTACCTGAGGTGCTCTTTGGCCACCAATTTAACTTCCAGTGCTGGAATGATGTCCAACTCCTGTTGTATGACTTTGAGCCAAGATGTTGGTGGATATAGCATGTAGTACATACGTATATGTACATACACGTGTATGTACACACGTGTATGTACCTGAATATTCTCAGTATTGTGGTAACGACAGCAAAAGTAAAGTTATGGCTGACATCTCAAACTCAACTTTACATCCTTACAAACTTTTAATTAACCTTTTAAAAGAATATATCCAGTTTTGAGGAGAAACTAACCATTTACTTAACTATCAACTATACAAATAGAGAGATTTAGTCTGTTTTTAGTGGTTAATTTCCATATCCCCAATCAAAGCCTTCAGCCACCTACTTACCTTTTTTTATTCTTTGCAAATTACTTTCAGTTTTGTGTTGCCCTACCTCTTGAGATTGTGTATCAAAACTGAGTATGAAGGGACATTTATCTGATAACTCTTCTCTTGATGCACAGAGCTACTTACCACTCATGAGCGTACGGTTCTCTCCAAGGGGCATCTGTTGTTAATTGAAGGGTT
>CALSBV010012175.1:2235775-2247452 GCA_943590825.1 Bovichtus diacanthus | reverse complement strand
AAATTCCTTGTCGGTCGTACTCCAGTCTGCTAGCTATGCCAGACGTCCTCCCTTACGACATGAAGCGATCATGAACATGTTAAATTGTATTCATTTTACGGAGCCCTACGTGCGGTTTGGGTGACGGTGGTGTTTCAGTGATTTAACTGTTGACATGACTCAGCTTTTAGTATATCCCAGAAAAGCTCTGATTTTGTTTTGGTCGTCTTTTGTCTACAACAGCCGTTCGTTAGAGCTTCACTCCGTAAAATACGAGATGTGGGTAGTGGTGTGAAACCAGGCTAGCATTACCCTGTCTCCATTTACAGATATGACTAAGATACTTTGTTGCCAAGACCAGGAAGGAAAATCTTTTCGGCCTTGTCTATTCAGAGACGAGCCGGGTGCTCTCTCGGCTCCTCTGATTGGCTTCTGGGGTGAGAAGGCGGGCTTAGTGAGAGGAGAGGTGTGGCCTCAGCTATACTGAATGGGCTCTGGTGATCTGATCAGCTGACTGGTTTTATTCCTGTGACAAAGGAGATAGAGAGATAGATGAGGTGCGTCTGTCTGGGTCCAGGGGATTGGTAATCTATTAGATGGCTGGCAGTTGCTGCAGTGTACTCGTGGCACCAAACGGTCAACAACACACAACATGACGATACATAATGGCCAAAAACGACACATGCCAAGTACTTAAACACACAACTTACAAGCATTATTGTATATAAAAGCCAAAGGCACAAAGACGATCGCAAAGACACGCTGCCAATCCCTTTACTGGAGCGTAAACATTGTCATCATTTTATCTAACGATTAGTTTTAAGCTATTTTTATTACACAGCGTTGTGGAGAGAGGTATAAAAGATTAGAGAACGTGAGAGAGAGATTTGTCACATAGGGCGACACTGAGTCAACAACTAAATACGAACCAGTGTTGTGGGCGGACGCTGTTCACACAGTAAGTGTCAGCATTATGATTAGGCTTGTTCAGGTCTCTGTTTGTGCAATATATTCATCTCGTTAACTAGGATGATGCATATAGCTCAAAATGAACACTGGACACACACACACACACACGGGCCTTGACATGATACTGTCTCCACTCAACGTCTTGGGACCCGTCTGCAGGGATTCAGCCAGCGATGAGGACCGAATCACAGTCCGACTAGAGGTGTTTGAGGTCAGCTCTGTGCAGGCCAGTAAAGTTCTTCCACACTTCTACATGTCAAGACAGAAAAGGCCTTTAGAGAATACGTCAATGTATGCTTTAACATTGAGGTTTTGTGCAAACCAAACGGCCCCCGACCAAAACGATATAATAGCATGTTGACTGAAATGTCCACATACTTTTGCCCATATACTATACATAAAAGTATATTTGTCGAACACTATTTATACTATAATAAGACTTGCGAGTACATCCACAAGGCTCCAGTAGCAGCAGCAGCTCACTCAGAGTCAATGTCAATGGACACTAAAGCAATAAGACCCCATTTTATAGACGGGCCCTGAGTTAAAATGTAGTTTTTAGTGCCTTTTTATTATTTCACTTCCTATCGTGCTTACATGGCGCACATTTCTTTATGAATGTGTGTTTGTTGTGGGGCATTAGGGCCTCCATGTTTGCACCGTCACTGCTCGTACTGTTGCTTTTTGTCTCGTTGGGTTCCTCCTTCTCTGAGTGCCATGACATTTGTTTTTTATATTCTTGGTTCCCTGATGTTGATCCCTTTCCTGTAGCTCCACCATCAGGACAAAATGTTAATTTTTTTCCCCCCATTTATTTCACCAAGACAAAAGGTTATTGAATGTTTAAGCATGAGCCTGGCCTGCATTATGCAGCCCTCCCAGTTTAACAGTAAACTTAACACAATTTACTATAACTCCCTTTGGCTCCATTTGATCCACTTTTACAGAAACGAATCACTTTTTTTTAATTGTCATGATTATAATGTTTCTAGTTCATTCCTTAGCAGTAGGTTGTGGACTAACCCTGTGTGTGCTTCCATATGCTCTACACACACACACACAGTCAGTTAATAGCTCATTTAAATTGACATATATTTAATGGACTGTATTGGGTTAGTTTTCCAAATCTTTCTAGAACTACTGTTTTGTCTGTGGTCATATTTGATGTATAGTTGTGCCTCATGTACACACCGCTGTGGTGACTCTCATGGTGTCATTGCATCAGCTGACAACATATGTTGTTATTGGGCGCTGTGAGATCTGGTGCATAACACCACTCACTCACAGACACACATACAGAGCACAGAGCTGCTCTCTCCCTCTGCTTACAAAAGCGGTCCACCCACCCACACCGGTTCGGCAGTGAATGTGTTACTGCTGGTGCAGTGTGTGTGAGCCTGGTGCGCCCCTCCCTGGTTGGACCGCACGCCTCTGGTCGACTGTCTGCAGACGGATGTTGCCGCATCCAGGCGCGCTGCGCTCCGCCACCAGGCTGCGTTCCTCTCCAAATGTGCCAAATCTCCTCCTCTGTCCTCCTGTCTCCGCCTGACGCACACACACACACACACACACGCACAGCCGACGCTCCTCTCCGGTTGCTAGACACCCAACTCTCCGGTAAAGTGGCCCATCTTCCTTAACGGTACGTACATTGTGTCTGAAAGACCCCAACTGATGTATGATGTTTGTTTTCTCTGCCTTTTCTTCGCGGGGTTGATTTCGACGGCAGGTTTCTTGAGTGGGATGCTGTGGAGCGACGGCTGCGTATTTTGCCTGTTTTTATTCCCAGCTCTGCTTTTTTTCCCTTCCTTCTCTCTCCCTCCTCTCCGCACAGACGCGAGGCTTTACCCTCAAACTACTGCGTGACAATCGGTTTTCTTTTTTAGACTGGCTTTGTTTCCTCTAATTTCCCCGACATCCAACATCCAGGAACGAAACATGTACTTTTATGCGCAGTGTTTTTGATGTCGTGCGAGGGTAGAGACATGTCTGGAAGTAATTAGGGCATGAGACAGCATAAACTCGTTAAACAATCAATCATGTCAAATCTACATTGACATAAGAGGAGGCACGCAGGGTTCAGACGGGATTTCAGCGAGTCCTTTCTTTATCCAAAGTAACGGGATTAATGGGCGGTGAAACAGTAGGTGCCTATTTAACCTATTTTCCGTGTGACTATATTCTGAACACGAGCCAATAGATCTAATGTATATGTGTAGGAGGTTTTATGGAAAGGAGGGCAGCCTATATCTACTTCTATCAATTCAATAATTATTAGAAAACAAGAAGATAAGAGGTTTGAGGCTGATGTGGAAGGTGTACAGGTTGTCCTGGAACTGCAAGGTTTGATCCCCTAACATAAGCCTCTTTCTGCACAGTCATTGTTAGTCGATCTGGATAGATATGAGAAAACACCTTCCAGGCAGGTGATGCGGATGAACTCAGTGCCCCCTGCAGACATGAGAAAAAAACACAGTTCTGTGTTCATGGTGTCATTGCTATGGTTTCCAGTTGGCATGCTGGCAACCTAATGGGATGAAGTCAGTCTCCGGGCTGTGTTCTGGTCCAGAGCAGGACAAATGACAGTGCAGGTTCAGACTTGAGTGCGCAAAGAGGAGAGAGAGAGACTGTGTGTGTCTGTGTCTGTGTGTGTGTGTGTGTCTGTGTGTGTGTGTGTCTGTGTGTGTGTGTGTGTCTGTGTGTGTGTGTGTCTGTGTGTTTGTGTGTGTGTGTGTGTGTGTTGGTCGCGAAACAACCAGCCATCATTTATACTCTAAAATAGATAACTGTGTTTTGTGATGATTCATTCATGCTGAGGATGTTGCCATTGCAGAGAAACCATCGTGTGTGTGTGTGTGTGTCTGCGTGTGTGTGTGTGTGTGTGTGTGTGTGTGTGTGTGTGATGACGATTGATGCAAAGAAAAGCTGTTATTTTCCAGTATTGCTCGGTATTCGTCCTGTGTTATTGAGTTTTATCACCATGTAACAGGCTGCTCTAGTTTCCTGTATTGGTTTCTTGGGACTGGATGTTTCCAGTGACTCAGCAGTGTGTGTGTGTGCGTGTGTGTGCGTGTGTGTGTGTCACTGATCTGATTGACTGTCTGTCTGCGTGCAAAATTATTTTGGCTCTGTGATTTAAACTGCGATTGTCTGCATGCATGGTCGTATCTCAGTAATTACTTCACGGCGTGCTAATCCCAATTTTTAATTTTGGGATAAAGTTGAGCCGTCAACTTGGATGATCATGTGAAAGATTTCCTCTGATGTTCGACTTTGATTTTTCTCGGTCAAGGATGCTCCATATCAGTCGATGACTTTGATTGAAATAAATATGAAGCACTCGGATGGAGCCAGGGTATTTTAACATTCTACTTGAGTTGAACTACGCTAACCTCGCTCTCCCGCTGAAATAAGCTTTGTATGTGTGTTGTGTTTGCCGTGGGTTCAATGTTACTATTCGTACTAAAGTAGTAAATGTCTGTGTTGATTGGAATTTTGTGCCAAAACTAATATCTTTGTCGGAGACATCTTTGATACTTGGAGCAGAAGTTTAGCCCAACTATCTGTCATTTATTGCTTCCCATTGTCAAGCAACCAACACATCGCATACGTGTAAAAGAAACCAACTTAAAACTGCACGGTTCAAATCCCCGGCGCAGTGGCACTCTGTGCTTCGTAGACAGATACTGCTGCAGTACCGCTGAGCAAGGCAGCTCAGGAATGACATGCATTAGCATAGCTGCTTGGCCTGCCAGCGAATCAACAGTTAGTAGTTGCAGTGAAAGCGTGCTGAGTCACAGTTTGACATTTGCTTCCTACGATTCAGTCCTCACATCCCACACTGAATCTACATAAATGCAAGGTTTCAACATTAACATGTAGAAAGTGCTGTGGGCTATAAAGAAACAAATTGCTGTTGATGATTTATCAAATCCAAAGGAAATGTCTTCAGTTTTCTTCACATTTTTGATACCAACTGGTCGTCAATGCTAGTCGGTCATTGACCAGTTTTACTCTTCTTTTACCATAAAACCCCAGGTAGATATTTATTAATGAAGCCTCTTGGGTCTCTTTTTATAGTTCAAAAATCATAATGGAGTTTTCCAACAGATGCTCTCGATAGCCTGGAGGGACTTCTGATGCTGGTATAGTTTTAGACTCTTGACATTGACTAGTGTTCCAGTAAATGGAGCAACTGAAGCATAAAGGTTAGAGCAGATTTAAACCACAAGACAGAAATCTCAATGGAGGAAGGAACATCAATGAATTCTTGTCCTTCTTGTTTATCTACTCATCACATTTGACAAAACCGAACACTGTTGATGTGTTGCGCTGTTTTCTTGCAAACAGGTAAAAAAAACAAACATGAAACTACTCTTATTTATATTTATATGAATACATATTTGTACTACTGTATAATAAAAATGACAGATTATTATAAATAGAGTTTATATATATATATATATATATATATATTTATTATTATTATTATTATTTATTTATTTTTTTTAACATTTGAAATGAATTTGTTTAGCTTTAAAACAAATGTCCTTTTGATAACCACCAATATGGCTTTTTCATAATAAGAAAGTGTTTTGAGAGCTGAACTGCACATAACTAATATTAAGGGATAATAATGTGACATTTTTAATTGATCACGAGGGGTAGGTGTCCTTTCTTCTTCCCCTCCTTGTTTCTTGTAACTATTCTGTCTTTTTTACCCTTCAGCAGTGCAGGTGTAGGACGACATGGAGGTCGTCCATTTGATATATGGATCCTGCTTTGGGACCCAGGTATAGACTAAGGTTGCTCCTAATGATTAATCTGCTCATTATGGTTGAAATTGTAAGCAGTGTCCAACACAGTTTCATAAATCACAAGGTGACGTCATCAAATTGCTTGTTTTGTAGGACCGACAGTCCAACAAACCAAAGATATTCAGTTTACTATCCTCACATAAGATGAAGAAAAGAAGCTAATCCTCACAATGTAGAAGCTGGAACAAGGGAATATTTGGCCTTTTTGTTGCAAAATTACTTCAACAATTAATCAGTTAATCGACTAATCTTCTCCAAGTCGGACCATGCCTGGATACGAAACGGGTACAGACTCAACGGCATGTTTTCAAATCACTCTTAGCTGCTCAAGCAGGTGCTTATTTGTCAAGCTGCAAGAATTTGGGATTGTTGATGGAGGCGATGAACCGCGCTCGCTCTCAGCTTACCCGTGGGCCAGCTAAACACGGCGTAGGGGAGGCAAACGTCTGGAGAAATTAATCACCTGGTAGGGTCATTTAGACTAGAAGTTCATTGATTGAAATCGTACTCATTTACAACACACACACACACACGGCTCCATCGTATTTATTTTCTCTTAATGGTTTGACCACTAACCATTATAAAGCCTTCATGACTCTCCCAGCTCCACTCGGCAGAGCCCGAGTTGCAGACCAATGTGATCGTCGACATACTTTATTAGGTGGTCTTATTGATATATCAGCCGTCTTACGCCGCTGGATAAATGCTCGAATGGGGGCATTAGATGGCTTTCCAATTAGTGAGCAACTTGATTATGTAAATTAAGTCTGGGCAGCGCTTGAAATCGGCTTGAACCAGCTTCTCTCGCATGCCAGTTGGACTTTGAACGATCCTCTTGGTGACTTTAAAAAATAGTTATTAATTCCGGCATGTCACAAAGTCCAGTGATGTGCTAATTCAGCTTTAGGTCGCTGCTCTACCACCACTACTACTGCGCTCACCATTAATCTCTGAGAACTTGGTGTGACGTTTCTTTTTTTCCACACACCTGTCTAACAAAGCAAATGGTCCGGTTGCCATTATCTGCTCTCCGCAGGCCCAGCAGGGTAATGGAGTAGTTATATAGGCAGACTTCTAGCAGGAAAGTTGTGGCTTTGATGCCAGCTTCCATCAACAGCAACACCTTTTTGTGTGGGACAGACACTGAGCCCCTACCTGCTCAAATTAGATAAGAGTATCAGCTAAAGGCCGAAATGTAGTTCAGAGACACCAGGAGTGTGTTTCATTGTTAGATGGACTGGGAGAACATTATAAAGCCGATGCAGGAACCTGGCATCACTAGGCTGCTGGCTGATTTCCTTGAAAAAAACCTGTCTGCAAATTGTAGTCCGTGTCCAAAATTATTATTTTTGGACTCATCCAACAAACACTGGCAAACTGAAAATACCAGCTATTAATTAAAAGTTTTTTTTAGTTTAGTTGTTTTTTAACAATATATACCAGTTGTACCAGTCAAACATAGCATGTATTTACAGGATGGGATATATATTCCCCATCCGTATATATGTTTTTCACTTATGTTTTTTGACTTTTTAGCTTTTACTGGCATTCATGTAGCTTTTTTTCTCAAGCGCCACCATCAGGTTTGGAATTTTAATTTGTCCAATACTTTGTTTTATGATTTAAATACCTGCAAAAGTAATGACATTCCCATCCTATTCAGTTGAACTTTGTGTTCAGTGCTAATTTCTAAATGTTAGCATGCTAACAAGCTAAGCTAAGATGGTGAACATTGTTAACACTATACCTGCTTAACATCAGAAGATAGATAGATAGATAGATAGGTAGATAGGTAGATAGGTAGATAGATAGATAGATAGGTAGATAGATAGATAGATAGATACTTTATTGATCCTGAGGGAAATTTAGGAAAAATGTTAGCATTGTCATTGTGAGCATGTTAGCATTGTCATTGTTAGCATGTTAACATTATCATTGTGAGCATGTTAGCATTGTCATTGTGAGCATATTAGCTTGCTGATGTTAGCATTGTCATTGTGAGCATGTTAGCTTGCTGATGTTAGCATTGTCATTGTGAGCATGTTAGCTTGCTGATGTTAGCATTGTCATTGTGAGCATGCTAGCTTGCTGATGTTAGCATTTAGCTCAACGCACTGCTGTGCCAAAGTACAGCTTCATAGTTGTTGTTATAGAAATACTGTTTTGCGTTGATTTATTTAGTTTAGCGTTGGTTAGCATAGCCAAAGTTACCGAAATACTGCAGCTTCCTATCAAAGTTGAGCTTCAAAGTTTTAACACCATTTAACTCGTGTTAATCTGACATCTTGATTGTGATGTCAGCTATCTGCGTTTTCATGACATGTTTTGTATTTTTACGGCTCATCTCATGAATAGTTAATACTGTATGTACCCGTATGTGTACCGTGTGTTTTTAAATTTAGAGTGAATCAGTGACCTGATCACTTATATCTATTCATATATTTCTTAAAATTCTGTTTTTAGGTCTTCGTTTAAAGGGGAAGTGCATACTAAACCGTCCCCTGTTGTTGGGTCACTTACTAAGATTACTACTAAGATGGCTTAAGGAGAAGCTGACCTGCCAATCGACAGTTTTAATGTCCCATTTTTAACTGCTTTGTCAGACTATTTTTGGGGGCATGGAAATTGCTATTAACATGCGGAACATCCTTACGAAACTCTGGCTTATGGCTATAAACCAGTGTTTTGTAAGGATGTTCCATGAATATTAGAACTGACTTTCATAAAGCCTCCATTGGTCAAACCCTTGCGTGGTGTACCTTTCTGTCCGAGCAACAGCGTCTCGTTAAACTCTGCTTAATATCTCACGATATAGTTGATCCCGTCTCCTGGAGATATTTCTGTACGATAAAGAGGTGCTAGTTCCATACGTAAGAACCAGACAGAAATCACCATCACCGCCGCGGAAAACATACAAGTCTGTGTGTTATTTCTGCTTCTGAGAACCATGGGTAGAGTTTACGAGACAAAGGATGAGTACAGAGAGAACGGGTACTGAGTCTCGGGACTCGTCGACAACAATGGAGAGAAAAGAGGGGAGGTTCTGGCTCGGAGAATGCAGCAGTGAGCAGTCTTTGCAGTGTTTCGCACCTCCCTGTATGCTCTGCTGCTTAAGCCAGCTCTCCCTGCTGCTGGAATCTGTGTGTGTGTGTGTGTGTGTGTGTGAGAGAGAGAGAGAGAGAGAGAGAGAGAAAATGTATAGATATGCAGAAAATAGCCATGCTGTGTTTGTATTATATTTATGTAAAAAAGAGAGTGTTTCGACCATTGGTACAGACCAATGCGACGAACCCCTCTGCCCCTCCCTCCATTCTCCAAATGCCCCCTGCTGAGATTAGAGTCCCCGTTTTTCTGAAGAAAATATAATCTCAAGATGCCGAAGCTGTCTTCAGTTTCTGCTTGGTTCTGCTTGATGAGCTCTGTCTTTCTTTACATTAGCTCTGCCGCTGAATAAATTTCGTCTTTTAATTTTACCGGTGCAACCATGCGACCCACATCCGATGGTTTCGTAAACATACTGCCACGAGCCAGTAGAGCCGAATCAGGGACACACGGGGTTAAAAATGTTTCAGTTTAATTTCTCTCTTTTCTTTCTACACACTGCGGGGTTACGAGGGATAGATGTATGAAGTGAAAAGAGAGTAAGTGACATCATTATGCAGCTTTTTTTCTTTAAAGATGGAGAGCAAGAAGACTCAGGGAAAGCTGCAGAGATTTAAGGGTCTGAATGACAAAGCAAAAAAAAAAAAAAAATGAGAAAGAAAGAAAGAAATAAGGCGCTTTTACACAGAGTTCGTCAAAGTGAGTAAAGAGGAAAAAATGACGACCGAATCGATTGACAAAAGAAAAGGCAGAACAACAAAGACGTAAACGGAGACAGAAAAAGAGAGTAGTCAAACCGCAAACAGGCAATTCATGCTGATGGCAGCCATATTGGGCAGGAGTGCAGAGGTGAAGCCTCTGTGTCTGCTGTCGTTCCCCTCCACCATCACAGGGCAAGAGCAGCAGTAAACATTGATCCCTCCGTCAGGAGTTGTTCCCAGAGGGCCCCAACCTCCACCCCTCTGTCCACTCTGATCTGCTGACAGGGACGTCGCCTTGTATCCAATGTGCCTGACACACACACACAGTCTGAGGGGACGGACCTCCGCAACGTATGAGAATACAGCCGACGTGAATACAAACCCTGTTTCCTTTTTTTTTAACAGGTATTTGCGACGTCTGCCTCCATTTTGTTGTTGTATAACTGACCAAAGTCAGACACTATGGTGTAATTTAAGTAACAATGCACGTTAAAAGGATAATCAATCAATCAATTGGTATTAAAAACTTAGTAATTACCTAGTTAATTGCTGAGCTATGGGAATGCGGTGACCGTGGAATAAAAAGGTCTGATATTGCAGGAAACACAAGCTGTCAGATCGTTCAAATATTACACACCTAATATTGCAATTTGAATCTTCAAACTCCTCCTGCAGACTTTTAAACCTGCAAACAGAACAGCAGATTGAAAGAAATCCACCACGCCAAGCTGCACAGTCCTGAACTAAGCCTGTGTGTGCACGTTGATCCAAATCTAGTAGCTGAGCCCAGAAAAGAAACGGAAGCATGCGGTGTTTTTCTTCCCTTTCTTATTATTACTTTCAATTGAATGCATCCAATAAATAACAGTGAAAGCTCACGATGTGTGCTCCGCTTTCCTTCTGAGCTCGAATATGCATAGATTTGGATCTACAATTCTCTGAGAGCCTCTACTGCAATGATACAGTTCTGTATAATTGCAGTATAGACATTCAAATAGAGGAGCTTCTCTATGTTGGACTGGATCAGCACCCGAGTCATCTTCCATCCAAAGCCACGTATCTATGAAGCTGTTGTTTCTGATAAGCTGTTATTAGCAAGCGACCAGCCAGTAACCCGCACGCTGGCAGTTTTAAAGCCACCTTAAGCTGAGAGTAAATCCCTGAGGGCCACTGCCACTCACTCAGGAGCCGCTGCAGAAAAAGCTCCAAACAAATAGCAGTCTATCTGCAGCCAATTTAACAGCCAGTGACTTCCCACCTCTACATTTCTCATTTTCTCTTTCTGGAACTTGTGATCTCTCGCGTCTTCTCTGTCAGGGGAGGAAAGCTTCTTCTTCTCTCCCTTCTCCATCGCTCTGGGTTCTCCTACCTTGAGGGATTGAATATCTTGTCATTGTGTAAGGGAAGGTCACATCGACGCTTATTTTTCATAACTGTCGTCTCCCTCGCCCGTATGTGCCTGACCCAGAGACCCTGTCATGTGTCTATCGCCATGATGGATGAGACGTCCCGGCTCGTCAACATATTGCTGACAACCAGTTCATAATCATTGTAGCTCTCTCCTGACAGAGCAAGACCTCAGCGCTGAAAATGAGGAATGTCCTTTGAAAAAATAAATTAAAAAGATGTGGCCATGTGAGGGTGTGAATGCAGCATATATTTATGTCACTGCTTCATGATGAAAAAGAAGCTGTAAGAAAGTCTTCAATATGCTCAATCTATTTCTGCTTTAAGCTAAATTGTGAGTGAATTCCTTTCAAGTTTACATGCCGCAAGTGCAGTGGGTCTAGCTCTGGGTTGTGTTGTGTGAAGGACACGCACCGCCACACTACACAGGACAGTCTTTCAACACCTTAGAGCAAGACACCCCAGATGGCATCAGTGTAATTTTCCTTTTGATTGGAGAGAAATAAAGCATTCACACGGTCTCGCTTGCATAAATACTCTCTGTGCCTTGGAAAGAAAAGTCTAAAATAGGCAGGTTTCCATCCAAATGTAACGCAAATTTGAACAGAATTTAGAGAAAATCTGCAAAGGAAAATGAAAGTGTATCTGTTTCCGTCCACTACTGTTGTGTGAATGTTAAGAGTTGGTTCATTGTGCTGCTAA
>CALSBV010012175.1:2197294-2226921 GCA_943590825.1 Bovichtus diacanthus | reverse complement strand
TTGAGTTTGTAAACTATATTTATACAAATAAAAGTAATAATAATAATAATGATGGGTTTAAAAATAAAAAATAAGCAAGATATGACCACAAATTCATTAAAATCTAATATATACACTAAAAGAAACACAAGGTTCTATCCAGTATAAAATATTCACACGCCGCCTCACGTGTGTGGTTATTTCCCAAAAAATTGCCTAAAGTCGCTCCAGTATGGAAAGGAAACTTTTTTTTTTCACAGGCCCTATATAGTTCATGCATGAGGCTATTTATTTGATCCTCATGAAGGTGTGTTATCATTCTTTCATGTCATAGCGGTTCATTTACTGCCAGCAGTTATAGCCATTCTGATAAATTGTGCATTATGTCTTACATCCCAAAACAAGACCAATGTACCTCTTGGAGGAAAAGTCCTTCTCAGTAAAGTATACCAACCTCCTTTTTTCACTAATCGACTAATCATCTTAGCGATAACAATGAGCCTTTTCTTTGGCCTAAGCTAGAAATGTGCATTATACCAACATTTAATGCTTTGACCTTGTTTGTACCGTGTGTGTGTGCTGACGTGGACGGCTTTCATAGCATAATACTGTCCACTATCTTTGCTCTTTGGTTCTATATTTAGAGCAGGATGTTGTCTGACATTACGTTACAGTTATGACTTTTACATTAGAAAGAGGAGCTGTCCTTGGTACTGAATCCCTTTCATTTCTGTGCGATACACTGGCATCTTACTGAAACTAGACTCTGGAACATTGATGATGCGGTAACGAGTGAAAAGCTTGTTCTCCGCTGAAAATATTCCAACTTCCTTAACTGGATGTTAGCAAAAAAAAAAAATCATCTGCATACTAAACCGTATTAGAGTCTCGCTACAAGTAGTTACTGCTCAAAATGTTTTACATGTTGTCTTCAAATTCCTTGAACCCTCTCACCATCCCACTTGCCTCTGTAAATGTGGAACATGCTATCTGGAGCAGTGCAGTGGCTGGGCCTCGGTCGATCAGTGCTCCGTTTTAGTCGCCTTTAAACAGAGCGCTCTCGTTTTGGGAGTTCAGACAGTGGGTATTTATATCAAGCAGGTCAGCGGAGGAAGAGCCGCAATGAGCAGAAACTCTGAGTTCTGTCTGACAAATGACCTTCCTTCCTCTGGGCCTGGCGGCTATGAGCAGTGTCGCGCAAAGATCGAGTGAGGAGTTCACTTTCCAAGATCCTTATTGTAAGTGCACAGACTGTCCATCCAGTGTCCACGCTGCCGCAAGTTATTTTTGTCAGGAAAATGGTTCACGGCGATGATGTGATCTCAGGCACACATCTGCACACAGATACCGAAAAAAGGCGTTTTCTTTTCTATTTTTAGTCCTTTCAGCGGGATGGTTTTGAACCCTTTCATGCATTTGAACAACATTTTTGTACAATTTAATTTGCTAACTACTTTTCTATTTGATGAATATCTGTGCAGATATTGTATCATAAATTCAAAATGGCGGAAGGAAAAGGAGACGAAGCTCAGGAATAACTGTCCAATTATTTTATTCTAAAAAATAAAAAAATAAAGAAAGTTAAAAATACTAATAATCCAGATGTTAATAATAGTTTCTTGTACTATATCCGGGATCAACGGTATAAAAAATGTTTCAGTGGAACTGAAGAAAAAAAAACACGTTTGTTGTTATTTAATACTCTTATTCATACCATTTGAGCTTAATAAATATTTTAAAAACGTGTATTTTTGAACCTCTGTTGAGTTCATTGAATTACTTTTTAAACATTACTGATCCGAAACGCCTTCGAAATAACATGTATTGAAAAATAGAGAAATATTGGCAGGATTTATCAGTTGTTTAAAAGAAAAAATAAATCATTACTCATGCATGAAAGGGTTAAAAAGCACTAAATGCAAAGCTTTGACAGTCAACCACACTTACACAAAATCCACAAGTTAAGCAGTGCTTGCAGAAGGAGCTTTGTTTTAATCCTGAATCACTTGCCATGTCTTTTGTTGTGGACCGAGTGAACTGCAGAAATATGTCACAACGATATGCTAATGATATTCACAGCTTTGATGTTCGAAATCATCGCACGTTACTGAGCTAGAGAACCAACTGATATGATGAGAAAAAGCTAAAAGTATTTAAGATCGTTTCAGCCGACAACGTAAGCAGGGAGCCCATAAACCCCTGAGCAGTAAGGAGAGGTATTTTAAACTGGTGCAAGTAGAAACTATCAGCCAGTGTCAACATTTTCATAAGACTCTGCAAATGCCTCTGGCTGAAAGTCACTTTGTGTGAAAGGATGATGCTCCCTCTCTGTCTGGGATGCCAGTGAAGGAAAGCCACGGGGATGAATAGATGAGGGCAACTTGGCTGAACATCGCACCCTTCAAAAGGACTGTTTAAACAAACACATTTAAGCTGAGGAACAGATGCCGGCCTGCCCGAGGAAGCTTTAGCTTCAGACTGTTTGTACCTCCGTGGATATGATGACACCCTTTAAGGCTGACTCGCTCACATCGGGTTGTAATTTCCCGTTTTTTTAATTTATTTTTAGTACAATTCACAGAGCGCAGGGTTAAAAGACTGGTACGATCCCACACAGTTTTCTTTGTGTCGCCCAACTGTGACTTTGACCGAGTAAATATGCGCTGTTCTGCTGCAGCACACATGCAAAAGAACTTCCGTGAAATAGGCCTCAAACTAGTGCGATCAGTAGTTTTAAGGAGATCTACTCTGACATTTCTCAATTAAATACATTTGTTTTCCACTTGGATTCCGGCCTTGAGGATAAGGACAGAAACAGGCTGACGTGGTGGTGTGTGGACTGTAGGAGGTGGAGATGTGTTGTATCAAGGCGTGTCTGACGCACTGCAGAGATAAGGCCATTCCCCCCTTGATGCAAGTCATCAAAAAATACATCAATCTTCTCCATTTGACAGCGTTTCTTTAGGCTGAGCGCATTTATAATTGAATCATTTACGTAAATGTGACTGTTGTCAGTGTCACACAAAAATGATTATTAAATATACCTTTTTTTTTTTTATAGTGTGCTAATGTTAGCTTGTTGAATAAAGTAGTTAATAAACGTGAGACCTTTTTGAAGAATTTTTTCTTCCATTCAGATCATTTTCTTGCGATCGTTCACGAAATACAGCAGCAGCTTTAGGCTAGGTTTCTTTTTTAAATGATTATTTAAGGCTTCTATGAACAAACAAACAAACCAAAATGATTAAAACATTATAAGGTAAATTACTGTTTGTCTAAAAGTTTTTTTTTTTAGCTACCTCTATCTGTTTGTCGTGATTTTTGTGAATGGCTGCAAGAAACCTTGTTGAAACACATTCAGACACAACATGTGTGTTAGGATATGTTGTGCTGTACAACAAATACAGGCTGTGATGCAACTTTATTTTCTATATGACTCTATCGTCTTTCTTTTTAAAAATGCACACATATATCCATATAGTTTCTTCTTTTCAGTAGGAGGGACGACGAACTCGGCACCTTTTGACCTTTACGTGCCAACATCTTAAATCCTCAGTACAGTCATCACTCTGAGAAGTTCACCATTTAGTCTCTGCAGCAGCATTAAGTAGGTCTTTATTAGAAGTGCAGGTCAAAACAGACACGCCTCAAAGGAGGGGGAGTGGATCATGTCACACAAGCTAATTAAAGCTCAGATTAAATGTGGCTTGTGGTGGGGTGACTAACGGTAAAGGCTTTTTTAGAAACAAAGATGAATCGTGAGTCTTGATTTTTGGTAAATGATGAGGGGATTTTTTTGGACCTTTTTTTTTTTTTTAATTTTTAAACATTGATAATTGAAAAACTAATTTCCTAACTTGAGGGCAACAGAGTCCTACAGAGGTGTCACATGATGCACTGTATGAAGTCGATTGTCCCTTCTCTGTGCATCAGTGTGTGATATGAAAACTGTATAATGTTCTTCCTTCCTGTAGAACGTCACAGCTGGATTTGGCCTTTTTCATTCTCGTCACTAAATCTTCCCATTTCACGATTTTGGTGTTTTGAACCCGAAAGCCTCCACTCAGCTCGTTCACTGCACATGAACATGGTGCTGTTCACCAGTCAGGGCTCAGTCTTGTGACTTCAGCAGCATCTACTGCATCTCATGATTGTTTTCATTATTCAATAATGTGCCGACTATTTTCTAAATTGAATCGTTTGGTCTATATAACCTCATAAAACAGTTTAAAAGGCCAATTAAAAACACAAAACAAGACGTGTCATTAAATGTCTTGTTTTGTTTGACAAACTCCAAAAAATACAATTTACTATAATGTTAAGACAAGGAAAAATTGACGAGCCTTATCGAAAGAAAGTAAAAAAGTAAATGACTTTAAAGATTAATCGACTATCATAGTGTTTGCTGGCGATCAACTGAGCAATCCAGGGACTTTATATTAACTCACAAAACAGCAAAACGGATAAATAAAACTCCTTTATTTGCAAAACATCATGAAAACCAATGGTCTGATCCTGAGTTATATTACAGGGCCTTTTTAAGTCTTTGCGCATCAACGTCTCCTCCACAGAGTCCCGTCGATTAGCTGTGTTTGGGACTGAAAGTGAACCTGATCTGAGAGCCTTCCAGCCTGCAGCAGCAGTAACCGTCCTCTCAGACGCTCTGCATTGTTGCTGGTCTCTGACGCTCCCGGGTGGGGGTGTGGGGGGGTATGTGGGGTGGGGGGGGGCAGCGTTTCAGACTGACTTAGAGTGTCTTTGTTGTTGTAGTATCATATTGTACCAGGCTGCAGTGTCAGCGAGCAGCGAGTCACCCTGCAGGCAGCCATCAACGGCAGCTAATGCGGTCTCTTCTCCTCCCGTTTCACCCGAGGAAAGCGCATCAGGAGGTCAAAGGGGAACTCTGTCTCTCCGGGCTTCATTCTGCTGAAAGTGGATTTACAAATTCCTACCTTGACGCTGGCGTCTCCAGAGTCTGTATGGACGAGGTTGCCTCGGTTGTTTGTGTGTTGCTCTGGTCAGCGTTGGAAGTATCAAAGCAAAAGAAAAACTTGCAACTCACCGCTCACCCTCGCAGCTTAGTCATCGCGCTGTGAAAGCGGACGCGTCTGTGGGCAGATCTGCTGAAGTGTTAGAACTCCTCCTGACTGCAGCAGCAGCAGCAGCAGCAGCAGCAGCAGCAGCGCGTTGATCTGATCACTGACGGGTGTCATCCTCTCCTCTCGCTCCACGAAAGAAAAAAATAATCATTGTTTTCTATCTGGCATTAGTGAAGGTAACTGCAGCGACTCTGCAGGAGGGGGGAACATATGGCCGTCAGTGTGTTGCTATGGTAACATCAACAGAGGGAGCCACATCCTCTCGTTTGCTTCAGCGAATGTTTCTTTGATATTTATGAAGTGTATGTGACTGTATCTTCACTTTACAGGCCAATCTAACATTTTATTATTCTAATCAAATTCGGCAAATTTCTCCTTTTTATCGTGGTTAATATTCTCTCCTTAGTCATTTAAAATCATGACTAAAATATATATATATATATATATTTTTAACAAGTATTTTTTTACTGTCGGTGTAGTTTTGTCTGACCTTCTGTTTCAGATTTATTGTGTCACTCATTGTCTGCTCAGCCGTATTTCCTGCTGCTCATACCTGCAAGCCAAGGCAATTTCGTTCATATATTGTAGCATCTGTCAAACGGTGGCAATTAAAAACTGCTTCACAGGTTGCATGAAATCATTTAAACAGGAGAGGATACTTTTTTTTTTAGAAAGTGACTTCAAAGTTAAAGCAATAAAAGTAATTAATAAATAATAATTAGCAAACCAAAGAAAAGGCAGGGCTAATTTGTTTGTACTTTATAACACATTAAAACAAAAAGGCAATTCACATTGCTTTAAATAAGACAAACAGGCGTCAACACAAGTCGGTGTAAAAAAAAAACACATTAAAATCATTTCAAATAAAGTTAAAGGTTAAATAATAAACAAATGTAATTAAACAGAAGAATAAAATTACTTCACTCCAAAAAAAAAAAAAAAAAAAAAAAGGAGATAACGTTACAGTTTATGCAACAGTGAAAAAGTAGGTTTTATGTTTTTATATATATATATATATATATATATAGCATATGAAGCATACATACATGTTTTCCATGTTTTGTGTTGACAGTATGTACCGTCAGTAATCCCACAAATGAACCTTTAAGAACAAATAAACTGTTTTTGAAGGTTGATATTGAGAAAATGTTGGAAATGTAATTTGGTCCGAACTCTGTATGTGATTCAAAATGTAAACATTATGCCTGCTACACATCAGCATGTTAGCATGATGTTAGCATTTAGCTCAAAGCTCCACTGTGCACAGCTGTAGACACTGTTACAACAGTAGAATAACAACAACCAGCTCAAGATGAACGCGATGATCGCTTTTTTGGTTTTATTTCTATTTATTCTACGTAAACTACAGTTGCTGCAGCTGGAAATGTGAAATGCAACTTTTACTATAGGCCGGATTAGCCTCCAGAACAGCAGAGTAAAAGTTTTCATGATCTAAATGTAGAGAGAGAGAGAAGGAAAAAAAAACTTCTGACATTTCACAGAAAAAAATGTCACAGATTACTTTTTGCGAGATAAGAGGAAAATGTGGTAGAATATAAAACAATTCAACTAATCACCGCTGAAATGTTAATGCCGTTTAGTTTGATGGAGAATAAGAAGGCACAACATACAACCATGGCTGTGATTACCATCTGTAGTGTAACGGATACTTATTGAGTGTTTCTTCCTCCGACTCGCAGATTGTCTAGACTGTTAAGTAATGCGCTGATTGCCTTCTTGATATAGAAGCTATAGAAGAGTTTTTTCTTTAATGTATGAAATTACTTTTCTTATCAATTTCATCCAGACTCTTATGCATCTTAACTGTTGATAATCCTCCTTCTATAGTTTCATAAAGTCATCTATACAGCACAGTTCCAGAGGCGGAGAATGATTTACATCCAAGGTTTTTCATGGAAAACGCATGTTGTCAGCCCTGATCCTAAAAAAAAAAAAAGATGGCGAAGCACCGCAAACTCAGGGGACGCACTGAAGATCCCGGTGGATGGTGGAGTCACTGAGAGCCCTCTATTATTAAAGCTCTCTAATATTAGAGCCTGCATCTGTGCTGAAACAAAGGGGAATTAAAAGCTTAACATCACCCCTGAGTGGAATTAACTGCTGATGCATAATTACAATCAATATGCAGGATGTATGGAAATGAGGCTCAACGCTGAAGTGCATTTTGTGATATTGTCTTTTGTTTTTGTGTGCAGATTTCAATGCATTAGTGTTTTTACTCGCGAAAGTGTTAATATGTCTGGCGTGCAATGAAGAACATGGACTCCTACTCAACCAGGACCAAATTGCAAGTGGCTTACTTATCTGTCCGTGTCCAGAAAAGCAAGAAACCAGGTTTAATAACTAATATCAAGGGTGAATACATTAGTCTCGACTCCAACTTCCAACTTTTGTTCTTGCGTTGATGCACAAGTGTGTTGCCGGTCTCTATAGTGATTGTCCCACATGCAATGCAGAATGCAGTAGAGTAAATCTCCCAGACTCGAAGAGGTTTTCCAGATTAGGTCTGGATGTCGTCCAGCTGCTTGTCTTCAGCCCTGACGGCTGAACTGGTTTAGCCTGTCCAACCTTCAGGCCTGGACGGAGTTGAATCTTAATCTTGGGCTGAAGTGCTTTATCCATGAAAGATATTGACATTATGTTTTCATTATTCTCCTTCAGGACAAAGAACTCTCCACCACAGAAGTGACGTCTTAGAGACCGTGGTGCTCGTCAACCCTTCAGAAGACACCGTTGTGTCAGAGGTAAAGTCAACATATTCTGAGGAACAGGACCCTGCTGGTGACATCGACACTTACATATCAATGGTGTTGCTTATTTAAAAAATAATTGAATTATGTACTAGCAAAAAAAAACAGTGGGAGGAAGGACTTTAATTTCCAGAACTGTTAAATTACAGAATTCATTACAATAACTCACTTAATAGCATATAAACTATAATATACATGTAGTATATGTACCACTGTATGTAGGTTATATGTGTGTATGTATATGATATTTGTGTGTCCACAATTATGTGCTGAACTGTTTAGGAATTATTGAATGTTTGAACATTTTTAATGTAGACACCTGAAAGATTAGCCAATGAGCTAAAAGACATTCATATAAAAATCACATCAAATCATCTCTGACACATTTCCCCTTCAATTCCTTATAAGGCTGGGCAATGTGTAATACCATTGCTAATATGATAGAATAAAATGTAGTCAAAAATAGGCAAACTTATGATTTTATATGATATATCTGATCAAAGAAAACAAGTTTATAAATCTGACCTGCTTTCAGTACTTGACAGTTTGACAATAGGCGCTAATGACGCATATGAGACGGAACAAAATAAGTATTGTGATTAGAAACCGAGTAAATCACGTCCTTCACATTTGTTAAGGACAATAACAAAAAAGATTGATGACCTTTGTGTCTTAGATTGTTTTAGTATTTTTTGCAGAGAATACATGCCACATGTGGGTAACCTTGACACAATTTAAAGTGCATTTATTTGCCAGTAGTTTCTCTTTCTATCACTATTGTTTCTCCTTAAACTGTCCTCTGTGTGTTTGTGCGTGTGCGTGTTGTGTGTCCCAGATCCAGTCTCTGGTCACAGACTCCGCAGGACACAAGCTCCTGGTCTTGAGTGGACAGAGCTCAGATCACGGAGGCCTTCTTCTTCAAACTGGGGTTTTCACCTACCAGACCTTTTCACGCGTCTTTGCTGATCCTGGGGTGAGTCAAATCTACTGTCTGCTAACACTTTTGCTAAATGTATACTGCGCATTTATGAATGTGTTTCAGTGTTTTAAAAAAAGATTAAAGTGACAGTTCACCCTAAAATCAAAAATACACATTACCTGTAGTGTATTTTAACGTCTTTACAACACAAGTCTACTAAATTGAATTCATTACATTACTGACTTTGTGTCTCGGTTTGTCCCTCCTGCAGGTCAGTGAATTACTGGGCACAACAACCCCCAAGCAGCAGGCTACACTAACAGTGTCCTGCCGCGGGGAGGTGGGCTGGAGCTCCTTGGGACAGCAGCAGACCCTGCAGGATTTTCTGGAATACAAACTAAACCCTGAGTCTGTTCTTCCCAAGATGGAGGGCGTCACCGAGTTCACAGAGTACATCTCTGAGACGGTCGACGTCCCTTCACCTTTTGACCTCCTGGAGCCACCCACATCCGGAGGCTTCCTGAAACTGTCCAAGCCATGTTGCTACATCTTTCCCGGCGGACGAGGAGACTCTGCTCTCTTTGCTGTGAACGGCTTCAACATCTTAGTGGATGGAGGCTCCGAACGAAAATCATGCTTCTGGAAGCTGGTTCGTCACTTGGACCGCATTGACTCGGTTCTGCTCACACACATCGGTGCTGACAATCTCCCAGGTATCAATGGTCTGCTTCAGAGAAAGATAGCGGAACAGGAAGAGGAGCAGTCTCAGGGCTCCATCAACTATAGCGACTGGATGAAGAACCTGATCTCTCCTGAACTAGGTGTGGTGTTCTTCAACGTGCCAGAGAAGCTCCGTATGCCAGAATCTAATCTTAAAGTGAAACGCAGCATCGAAGAGGCCTCCCTGACGTTGCAGTACCTTAACAAACTAGGAATCAAACCGGAGCCTCTCTTTCGAGTGGCCAGCAACACCATTGAGCCCATTACTCTGTTCCACAAGATGGGTGTGGGCAGGTTAGACATGTATATTCTCAACCCTGTTAAAGACAGTAAAGAGATGCAGTTTTTAATGCAGAAGTGGGCTGGCAACAGCAAGGCCAAAACTGGTATTGTGCTGCCCAATGGGAAAGAAGGAGAAATATCTGTGCCCTACCTGACATCAGTAACGGCCTTAGTCGTCTGGCTTCCTGCCAATCCTGCAGAGAAGATCATCCGAGTGCTATTCCCTGGGAATGCACCACAAAACAAGATCCTAGAGGGGCTGGAAAAATTAAAGCACCTTGACTTCTTGCGCTATCCTGTAGCCACACAAAAGGACATTGCCTCCGGAGCTCCTCCCTCTGTTATAAAACAAACCAAGTTAAAACAAAGAACAGACAGCAAAGAGAGTCTCAAGTCGTCCCCGAAGACTACTGCTAAAGTCTCAAAGAAAGAAACTGAAGGACAAGATGATGTGTCAGCTGCCACAGAAGCAAAGAGTGACTCTGTCAAGGAAAATATATCGGAGAAAAAAGAGGAGAAAAAGCCTACTAAAACTATAAAATCGAAAAGTGATGTGCCAGAAAAGAAAAAACTCCTGAAAGAAAAATCCTTAAAAAAGCACCCGAAGGAAAGGGTGTCAAAAATGGATGAGAAAAAGGACAAGGAAAAGAAAGAGATCAAGAAAGTAAAGAGGGATGACTCTGCTAAAAAAGATGACAAGAAAGATGTTAAGTCCAAAGATGACAAAAAGAAGGACACATCCAAACCAGAGCTGAGAAAAATTACAAAGCCTGACCTGAAACCGTTTACACCAGAAGTCAGAAAGACATTACACAAAGCTAAAGTGTCAAGTAAAGCGAAGACCGGAAAAGTCAAAGCAGCAAAGGCTTTACCTGCTGAGCCGAAGCCAGAGGAGCCAAAACCTGAAACGATTCAACCTGAACCAATCGAGAACGGAGCTGTTGAGGGCACGTCTGTTCCCTCAACCCCCAAAGACCTCTCCGGGGATGTTGAAGATGTGGAAAAAGCTGTAACCGTATCAGCAGAGCCTCAAGACAGCTATGAGCCGACATCACAAAGCCTTACCCAAGAGAAGCAGGACGCACAAGAAACTATTTCTGAAATTTCACCTGGCACAAAGTCTCCAGAAAAAGCCTCAGAAGCAAAAGCTGAAGTTGAAGAAAAAGACAAGGAGTTGAGAGAAATTGAAGAGGCTCAAAAGTTTGAGGATGAAGGAGCAGCATCTCAGGATGAGGAAGAGGAGGAAGAGGAGGAAGAAGAGGCCCCAGCTGCTGAAAAGAAAACAGAAGAGGAGGAAGAAGAAGATATGGGAATAGGTGAAGAGGAGGATGAAGCAAAGTGGAAGGACGATGGGCTTGACAGAAAACATGAGTTAGAAGAAATGGAGAAATCAGAAATCAAACTCTCAGCCAAGGTTGTGACAAAAGAGGAGCTACAGATGATTCCATCCGAGGAGGAGGAAGAAGAGGAGGAGGTAGTGGAGAAAGCCGAACTGGAGGAGGTAGAAGATTTAGATGTAATAGCAGATGAAGAGATCAAATCTGAAGATGGAGCTAAAGAAGAAATGACTCCAGCTGAAGAAGAAGAGGAAGAGGAGGAGGGCTACCTGTCGCATGTCGGAGGGGCCACAGCTCCAATAACCTCAGTAGTTCAGGGAGCCGCTGCAGCTGAACCCATCTCTTACATCCAAGACGAGACCATCCCTGGCTACTCTGAGACGGAACAGACCATCTCTGACGAGGAGATTCACGAGGAGGCAGAGGAGAGGATACCACACCTTCAATACGACGTCGGTACCTACGACATCTCTGTTCCAGATCAAACCGGATCGTTTGTAAACATTCACGGCATGAGGGAGATGCAAGCTGCGGCTACAACCGAGAAAAGCTTTATCCCAGGCGTGCAGGAGCAGGTATCTGTGTTCACCAACATCATCACTGCTCCTCTGGCAGAAGAGGAGCATGTGTCTTCTGCGACGTCCATCACAGAGTATGACAAGGTGTGCTCCTTCCCTACTTCTATCGCCGAAGACCAATCTGTGGCATCTGTCGCAGCACCTGCAGCTGAGGAACCACTCAAAAGCCCCGTTACCCTTTCAACCCCACCTGACGCCACCCAAGGCAAAGAGCAGCCACGCTCTGCAGGAACTCTTTCACCACCTTCTTTAGAGGAAAACAAACAATACAAGTCTCCATCTGATGACTTACAGCTTCCTGTTGCTGAATTAAAAATGCCAGCTAAAGGTCCTGAAGCCCACGATGAAGAGGATGAGGAAGAAGAAGAGGAGGATGAAGACCAAACTCCTAATGTTGAAATTTCTCTTGAGAAACTCCAAGAGGGCTATGCTTCATCCCAATTATTACAGGATAAAGAGACAGATGTCGAAAAGCTCCCTGGCTCAGTGTCTCCAGTTTTCATACAAGACACCAAACCAGTCCATCTACCAGTTGAAGAAGAGAATATAGATGCTGTTGCACCGAAAGATATTTCATCTGTTGTGCCTACTAGACCTTTTGGATCAGACTCTGTGACTTCAGAGAGTGAGGAGCGCTGCTTCAGTCCGGATGATATCACTGTGAAAATGGCCTCCCCACCACAGTCCGGACCACCGAGTGCAGCTCACTCTCCTCTTCGGCAGTCACCAGTGGAAGACAAGATGAAGGTCTTCCTGGATTTGGAGCTGCAAAAGCAGGAGGAGCTCCTCGATGTTGTCACAGTAACTGAAGACAAAACTAAAAAGAAAGATGAAGCTGAAACGGAAACACAACAAGTTGTTGACAAACAGAAGGCAGATCAGCTTGAAGTAGAAGTTTCAACATCTTTGGACGAACCATTTGAGAAGGACATAAAAGAGGTCCCAGTGATGGAGTCAGAAAAAGACACTTCATCAGTGGCAAAAGATGAAGGCAAACACGCAGAAACAATCCCTATTGTTGTTGCATCTTTAACAGAAGTTCAGTCACCCATGTTAGGGAGGGAATTCCTCATCTCCTCTGGACAAAGTGATGAAGAGGTTGACACTAGGTTCAAAGAGAACGACCCTAAAGTGCCTGCTCCAGGTACATTTCAAGAGAGGGAGAGTCGTTTCCTGGATGATGGTGATGATGATAACAAGAAAGATGATGACGATGATCACGATGATAAATCTGCAGTGAAGACCGTCAAGGCAGAGCAGGAGAAAGAAAAGGACGACACCTCGGATGTCATACAAATGAAGGATGAGCAAAAACAAAAATCTGTCATCCAGGAAGATGTTTCTGCCATTATGTCCATGACAGATGAGAAAGTGGCAGTAAAGGATGATACCTCTGATACTAAACCCATCAAAGAAGAGCAAATTGCAACGGTCACTGTTGATAGAGCCATTAAAGATGAACAGAAAGAGCCTGAAAAAGACCAAACTCCTGACATCAAAAGTACTGAAGAAGCAGAGATGGAAAGTGTTGCTTCACAGGTCAAACAAATCAAAGATGAGCAGAAGCAGAAACATGATGATTTTGACCTCACTGAGTTTAAACAGGGCCCTATGTCTGAAAGTGAGATTTTGAAAGAGGAGGAGAAGAAAAAGTCAGACATGGGTGATATTTCTGATGTTAGCTCTATAAAGACTGAAGAGAAAGATATCGAAAAGGACCACGGCACAGATATCAAGCCTGTTAAAGACGAGATGGAAACAGAGGTAAAGAAGGACGATATGCCTATTATTGAGCCTACTAAAGATGAGAAGAAAAAGGAGACAGAAACAGCTGATATCAAAGTGATCGAGGATAAGAAGGAGGAAAAACAGATGGAAAAGATAGATGCTTTTGCTACCAAGCCTTTTACAGACGAGCAGAGGGAAAAGGAGAAAGAGATGGGTGACATCACTATTGCTATGCCTCCCAAAGAAGAAGAAATGATTAGTAAGAATGACACGTCTGCTGTTACCATGAAAGAAGAAAATAGGCAAGAGATTTCTAAAGATGCTATCTCACCCATCAGCCTTACAACGGTGGAGGAAAAGGATGCAACAGTGAGTAAAGATGAAATTCCTGCTGCCAGGCCAGCCACAGAGCACGAAAAAGAGACAAGTAAAGATGACGGTTCTGACACCAAACTTTCCAAGGAGGAGGAAAAAGATATGATAACAAGCAAGGATGACTCTTCCATTTTCAAACCTACAATGGAAGAAGACAAGAAGGAAGACATAAGTAAAGATGATACTGCTGCTATAAATCTTACCAAGGCAGAGGAAAAAGATAAACTTCCAAGTACGGAAGATACTTCTGCTGTTGAACCAACACTTGGAGAAGAAAAGCAACAAGAGGAAAGTAAAGAGGATACTGCTTCCATCAAATTCACCAAGATGGAGGAAGAGGATGTGAAAGTATGTAAAGATGATGATTCCTCTGTTGCATCAACCAAGGTAGAAGCAAAAGAGACACTTAAGGATGCCATCAAACCAGTCAAGATGGAGGAAGAGGACGTAATGATGAGCAAAGATATTTCCGCTGTCAAAATGCCCAAGGACGAATTTGTTGCTAAACCCACCACGGTAGACGAAAAGGAGAAAGAAATCAGTAAAGATATTTGTGCTGTCAAATCAACGACAGAAGAAGAAACAGAGAAAGCAGCAGATAAGGAGGAAACCTTCACTGAGGATGAAGTGTCAGTTCAAGATAGTAGTGTTGCTATCAAACCCGTCAAGGAAGAAAAAGACACAGTAATAATTAAGGATGAAATTTCTAGTATCAAACCTACCAAGGAGGAAGAAAGCAAGGACACTGCTGGTGTAAAAACCCCTGCAGATGAAGAGAACAAGGTAGAGTTGAAAGATGTAACATCTGATGTAAAACTCAAGGAGGAGGCAAAAGAAATGCCAAAGGATGGCATTTGTGATAAAGAAATTAAAGTAAAGGAGGAAGAAATGGAAAAAGAGAAAGAAAAGAGTTCTGATTGTGCATCTATTGAGGAGCAGAAGGATGATACTCCTGCCAAAAGCATGAAGGATGACAAAGAAGTGGAAATAAGTGATGGACAGATAAAAATGCAGGAGGCTCAAGAGCAGGAAAAGACTGATACCTCTGATCAGAAACCCATTCTGGAGGAAATAAAGGATAAAGAAATTGAAAAAGATGACACGAAAAAGGAAAAAGAAACAGACTCCAGTTTTGAGCAACCCAAGGACGCGAAGGAGAAAGAGACTTCAACCATCAAGGTTGAAGTCAAACAGGGCAGTTGTGATGCTGAATCCGTTAAACAGGAGACGGAGAAGTCTCCAACTTTCAGCCCTAAAGATGAAGAAAAAGGGAAAGATGATTATCCTTTTGATTCTGAATCTGATAAAAAAGAGGTAGATCTTTCTGTGTCTCAGACCTTGGAAGAGGAGAGAACTAAAAAGGATGATATTTGTGACATAAGGGATGAACATATACATGAAGAAACCTCTGATAAGCTTACTGGAACTCAGAAAGAGAAGGAAACTTTTGGCGCTACATCAATAGAGATGCAGCAAGACACTTCTGTAACTATATCAAGTAAAGACCTGACACCAGTAAAAGATGACATTTGTTTGTCTCCGAGCCACATCCAGGAGGAGATAAAGGAGCAAGATAAACAGGCAAAGGATGTTATTAGTCAAGAAGAGAAGATGGAGAAAGAAAAAGACGACACACATGTTGCTGAACTGAGCAAAGAACAGAAAATGGAAAAAGAACAAGAAAAAGAATACACCTATGAGGCCGATGACACCAAAGATGAAAAGGCAAAACCAGATGACGATGAAAAGATCAATAAAGAAAAGGATGTTGTTGACAAGAAAACCGATGAGATAACTGAGAAGGACTCTGATGCAGACCACACCAAAGAGGAGAAATGGGAGCGAGAGGAATTACAAGAGAAAGACCTGGAAAAAGCCATCAAACAACCTGCTCAGACAGTATTAGAAGAAGAATCCAAGTCAGATTACAAACCTGCATTTGTGGTTCAGTCCTCTGATGAAGACAGGGAAGATGAAGAGGAGGAGGACATTTGTATGGGAGGAGCAGGCTCCAGACCTCTGTCAGTAGAGCCCAGAAAATCAGAGCATGACATCTCATCTGCAGGTCTGCCCTCATCCCAAATACCACAGGAAAGAGACGAAACTAAATCGCCAATATCAGAGAAGACCGCTGTGATCATACCAACTCTTACAATGCAGGAGCCCTCTATTGATGAAGACGTCAAAGAGTTTGGCAAAGAAGAATCCAGTCTTTTACCTGAAACTAGCAAAGATGTTGTGAAAAAAGAAACTACAGCTGCACCACTTGCCAAGCCAGAGCCCTCCTTTGATATTGTCACATCAAAGGAAGAGACTACCTCTGTTCCCAAAACAGAAGCAGCTTCTGATGTCCCGGCATCTAAAGTAGAACCAATGTCGGACTCAACCGAGAAAAAGCCTGCGTTGTCAACAGTATCGAGCACTGACAGTCAACCCAGGAGCTCTACACTCTCAAGCACTGAGAGCCAGTCCAGTGTGGAGGAAACACCACAACAAGAGAAACAACTATCGTCCCCGATGAGCTCAGGAGTCAGTGCTACAGAAAAGAAGCTGGAGGAGAAAGCAGGAAAGGAAGCAGAGAGGGAGATGGAAGGAGAACGAGAGGTAGCTTCTCCGGGATTATCACAGCCTTGTTCGTATTTCATGTTGGATTCTGATGACGCCAGCCACACTGACGTTGTAAAATCAGACACTGCAAAAATATCCTCAGAGAAGGAAACGGTCAGTGGAAGCCTCGGAGGAGAAAAGCAAACCTTTGGTGCGTCCAAGTACGATCCATATGAAAAGCCTATTCCAAAGGACCAGGACTTGGACTCTAGAGAAGAAAGCGAGGTTTCTTTAGGTTTTGATCAGGCCTCTGATATGGGTCTCGACGATAACAGAAGAACAAGCCAGACAGAGGCTGGAGGAGCCATGTTCCTCCTGGATGATCAGTACAAAGAAGAGCCTCTGTCCTTTAGTAGAGTCGACTACAGCCCGGTGTCCCTCACAGAGAGTGAAAGAAGCAGCCACCACAGTCCAAGTGCCTCACCTCAATATGAAGACAGAGAGAAAGGCCAAGAGGAAGAGAGTGAGAGAGAAGAAAGACCAGATACACCTTATGTTGACAAGAGCTTTTCCTCCGTAGACATGCAAGATAACAAAATGTCCCAGGCGTCTGAGTCTTATTCTTTCACTCCTAAAGAGGATAAACCTGAGAAATCAGAGAAAGAGAAAGAGGATATGATGGAAAGTGCTGCAGCAGCGGCGTATCAAACAGGGGTGACAAGAGAAAGTGATACGGTTTCTACCAGTGCATCTGTTCAACCAGCAGACGTACCAGTAAGACAAGAAACACCCTCTCCGTCATGGAGCCAATCAGATCTCGGTACCCAAGTTTCAGCTGCTCCAGTAGCTTTTGGGGAATTCACAGAAAAGAGAACAACTGAAAAAGAGAAAGAAAAATCTGCTGAGTCGCTCAAAGACAAATCTCCATCTGGTCGGCATTCACCTGCAGAAAAAGACATTTTACCTCAACAAGCATCATCTTTAGAGAAAGAAGAAACTTCAAGTGATTCAAGGACTGCATCTGCTGCCACCTTTTCAGGACACGAAATTGACGATAATGTCTTGGCATCTGACAATAGTAAACTGAGCAGCTCTGCCTCTAAATCCAAGTTAGACTTCCCTGATCGAAAAGAAAGCCAGATAGATAAAAGGTTACTTGTAGAAGGGGAAGATTTCAATGTTGATGATGATGATGATGAAGACGAAGATGAAGAAGAGGAAGAAGAAGAAGGGGAGGAGTTAAGTGATGTAGATATGGAAAAAGGTGCCAGGGAACTGTCTGAAAAAGAAATGTGCAGACGTACCTCTGGTGAGAGTGCTATGTTAGCAGAGGTAGAGGACTCAAATAAAAAGTCTCAGTTGCCTGAATCAAGCTTCCTGGAAGAGGAAACGGTCTGTAAACCAATACCTGGTGAAGCCTCCGGTTCAGACAAGCAGGACAAGAGTAACAAACTACCATCTCCTGAAACAAAACCACTCAAAGAAGATGACACAGCCACATCTAAACCTCCTGAGACAAAGAGTGAAGATGTAGGTAAAAGTACTCCGTCACCAGACCCAAGCTCTCACGGTATGGACGAAAGCAGTTTCACTACATCAGATGCTCCGAAACTTCCTGAAACAACGAAAGCAGATGACACAGACAAAAAGCATTTGTCTCCTGAACCAACCACAAAGAGGAGGTTATCGTCAGCCGAGGATTTTACCTCTTATGAAGTACTGCAGTCAACAAAAGGAGATGAGGACAAAGTGTCTCTATCGCCAAGCTTTTTGAAAAAGGAAACTTGTCAACAAACGTCCACAAGCAGCTTGACAGGCAGCTTTTTTCCACCAGAGTCCATGTCAAAGATTACATTTAGTCCCTCCCTTCCTCTAAGAGGTAGCTATGCCGACATCGGACAGAGTAGATCTGGAGGTTATTCTGAGCATTTGTACAGTGAGGAGAGTCTAGTAGGATTCAAGGAAGATAGGAAAGAAACCTCAGATGCCTCCCAGCTATCCAAGCTAAGCGATGATAAATATTACAGCCAAAGAGACGTCCAAGAAGAAAGTCTAGATGAGAGGCAGAGTCTAGAAATCACAGCAAAACACAAGGAAACTGCCTCATCACCTTGCACATATACCACCTTAACATACTCTACTTCAACATACTCCTCCACATCGTACAGTTACTCGTCCTCAGCCTCAACGTCTGCCCCTTTGAGCCAACAGTTTGGAGACAAAGGTAAAAGTTTTACAACGATATCAAGCCCTGCTGTAAGTCTAGCCAAAGAGGAGCCATCGACCAGGACAGAGTCTACAAGCTCCTGTTTTGGAGGGTTTCAGAGAGATGAGTACATGGAGGTGACAACTAAACCTGAAACAACAGTGTCTTTATCCAGCCGGTTTGATGAGACCAAACCATCATCTCTTGTCTTGTCCACCACTGCCAAACAGACTGTGGATCAACGTGCTTCTGCAAAGCCTGAAACGGAAACGAAGTCAATCACTGATAGTTTTTATATGCTAGAAACTAAGATTCCAACAACGTCCGAAGTACCATCTTTACAAAGTATCGGACCAGTAAAGGTGTCAGAAGGTTTATCCACATCAGAGGCTTGCTTTGATGTCTCTCCCCTCCAAAGGGCTGACTCCTCTGACAAGGTGTCCCAAGAGTCATCGGAAGATGAGGAGCCTGTTACACTTGAAATGGAGGACAGCACCCTACCATGTCGTTTTGAATGTCAAACTATCAAAGTGGCTGAGCAAACGTCAGATGTGGTAGAAAGTATCACACAGTCCACAGAGACGAAGACAGTCACCATCACTTCTACGAATGTTGTGTCTAAACCTGACGCGGTGATGGAAACAACTCAACAGACAGCCTCACTTACTTCACTGAGTGACAGTGGAGCCAGCAAAACCACATGTGCCATGACAGACGTGTCCAAAACAGAGGAGGATAAAGAGAAAAGGGAGAAAATACCAGAGGTAAAAGAGGAAAAGACAAACGACGCTATTGCACCTTTGAAGGAAGACGAAAAGATGTCAGGAAAAGATGAAAAGGCAGAGACTGCTAAAGACAGTGAAGTCAACGTGTGTAAAGACAGCACAGAGGAGAAGAAGGCAACAGCTGATCCAAAGACGTGTGAAAAAGCAGAAGATGGTAAGAAAGGCGAGGCAGAAAGAGTAGAGGAGAAAAACTTGTTGGAGATGCCACCAGAGAGATTAGAGGTCAGGAGAAGAAGCAGTATATCTGATTGGGAGCTACTACAGAGGCCTGAAGACTGCCCAAGTGCCCCTCCTCCAGGTTATGGTGATGATGATGATGAGGAGGAGCAGGAGGAAGCGATGGAGTGGATGACCAGTGTCCACGGTACCTCTATGTCCTCCTCAAAAGATACGTATCAAACAGAAACCTCTAGCACAGGAGCCGTAAGGGCCGATCGTCCCTGTGACTTAAACACCGGAGCCACCTCCTCTGCCTCCCATCCAGGCTACTCCTCCTGCGAGTACAAACATCGCAAAGGAGAACTTTCTCCATCATTCATCAACCCGAGCCCTCATCCGCTCTCCAGTGACGAGGGCGAGGGTGAGGAGGAAGGCCGCAGTGACCACTCACAGGAAGGGGACGAAGACGATCAGGAGCAACACTCTGTAAAAAGGAGGTCGCACAAGCAGAGGTCCCACCACCCTCAGAGCCATGGAGAAACTGGACAGGGGCAACACCAGCTGCCCGGCGCCATGTCATCTGGTTTGGCCGTGACGTTAGCTGGAGAGGAAACACCTCCGACGTCAGTGAGCGAGTCGTTGCCTTCACAGTCGGATTCTGACGTCCCTCCAGAAACCGAAGAGTGTCCGTCCATAACAGCTGAAGGAAATCTGGACTCGGACGAAGACGCTGAACATCTGCCGGTGGACAAACTATCTGGAGCTGGGGGTGGTCACCATCCTCCATCACCAAGATCATCTCAGAAGACTCATGATCCCCCTCCCACCCCGATGAAGGACCCTCATCCCAACCCTCCTCACCCAGATGTGTGCATGGTAGATCCAGAGGCTCTTCTCAATGACCACAGCAGCACAGAGAAACTTCTTAAAAAGGAGCATAAGACCACCAAGGGCCTCAGAAAGGGCAAACCCAAGTCGGCCTCCCCCGCTCGTAAGGGTGAAGTCAGGAAGAGGTCCTCTACTCCAGCGAAGCAAAACTCCAAGGACTCCACCTCACCTCGATCAGCGTCCCTCAGGAGGAAGGACACGGACAGAAGCTCCAGGCTGATCAAGATGTCTGAAACTCAAGGCTCCAGGACTGAGATCCTCAACCCGGGGAAAGGCTTGGTCAATGGTGTCAAGAGTAGTTCTGGTGTGTTTACATCTTTACACCCCACAACATAATATATATTTACCTTCAAAATGATTTCTGGGCTGTTTCAAACTGCCTTCACACCTGAGTAAATCAGACAAAAAGAGGATTTATAAATCATATTATATTGGATCTTTTCAACGATAAAAAGTCAAAAGTAGATAAGACCCAAAGATCAAATTGAATTATAGCCATTAGCCAGATTTTGTGCAAATTAAACTAGTTGACTGGTTACTGTATTTCTAAATCAAAATATTTTAATTTGTTTTATTAAATATGATTATTTTGGGGCGTTGATGCAATCATGTTAACAGCTTATTCATTGCCTTTCTATTTGCAACTATGATAGTTATGCACTTGATATAACAAGTTCAGACATGCAACAGCTTGAGGTCATTTAGAAAAGGAAGTACAATGATGTATTTCACATTAAACAACATGTATAACTTAAAGGAAGCAATACCACATTACAATGATGTATGTGCAGCACAATCATTATTCTCACTCACATTTTTTAAATTATTGATTTGTATGAATAAATGACAATTATTAACTACATTAAACTGCAGTACTATTTAAGTACTATTATTGCCCTATAATGCTGTTTTATATCTTTGCTCACTTCCAGGTAACAACTCCCAGAAAACTAGCTCGGCGGTCCCCGCAGGTCCACCCGTCTATGTCGACCTGGCCTATGTGCCAAACCACTGCAGTGCCAAGAACGTAGACCAGGAATTCTTCAAGAGAGTGCGAGCTGCATACTACGTGGTGAGCGGGAACGACCCGGGCAGCGGAGAGCCCAGCCGTGGAGTCCTGGACGCCCTGCTGGAGGGCAAATCTCAGTGGGGCTCCAATTTACAGGTATTTACCTTCATCAGTCTGCCTGTGCCTCCATTTCTCAGATTTTCTCATATAGTTGTGCCCACAGTTAAGACTGCTGTACATGGTGTGCTCATATTCTTCATTACGGTCCCAGGGTACATGCAGGACTCCATGTAATGTAATAATGTTTAAGACCTCAGCGCCATCATTGATTGTAAGGTGGCACAACCAGTCTTAGTTTGTGATGACACTCACAACTTTAATAATAGGTGATATGAAACTTTGGTGAGCTTCAGGTGATGTCATGTAGGCGCTCCCTCTTAAAGGAATAAAATGTCATAAAAAAAGTTGTAGTGTAGTATGTCATACAATTTGACAAAAAGGTTATAATATATAAAAATGTGTAGCAAAGTATGCCATAAAAAGTCTGAATAAATGTCAAAGTATACTTAGTAAAAGTCATAAAAAAAAAATGCTATAGTGCAGTATGTCAATAAAAAATACATAATATAGCATGCCATAAAAAAGTCATAATAAAGTTTCCAGGTACATGTGATGAATTGGACGCTATAAATAGCCACAGTCTCGCGTAGCAGTCGCGCTGTCGGAGAACCTCACAGATTCGACAGCCAGTGACTTCTCATTGACAGGTCTAATGACTATGAATGCAAACAGAATTTTACGGGCATTTCTGCATCCATTCATATCTACCTGTGGAGTACAAACTTCCCAAAAATGTCAAACTATTCCTTTTCACTCTATTCTCTTATCCCTCTCACTTCCTCCGCGCTCTCTCCCCTCTCACTTTGTTTCCTTGTGTTCCCGTCAGGTGACTCTGATCCCGACCCACGACACGGAGGTGACCCGGGACTGGTACCAGCAGACCCACGAGAGGCAGCAGGACCTGAACATCATGGTTCTGGCCTCCAGCAGCACCGTAGTCATGCAGGACGAGTCCTTTTCTGCCTGCAAGATCGAGTTCTGAGCTTCATGATCCCCGCTGTGCTTTCCCGCCTCCTCTCCTCCCCGTCATCTGTTCTCACTGGAGGTGGAGCGAGAGGGAAACAGCACTCTCTGCTTCTTCAAAGCTTCTCGCTCTCATGTTTCCAGTCTCAAATGCATTTGCTGTAGCCCTCAATACACTAGATTCTGTTAGCTGAAATCAAAGTCAAAACTCTGGGCGTACGCTCTCTGTTGCAGTGGGGTGTTCGCGCAAATAATAGTGTACTTTTATGTTTGTTTTCTTCTGTGACTTAACCGTCTGCCCTAACACACCTCTTGTACTAGGCACTTACAATTGTGGGGAAAAAGCATTTTCAATGACATAATCTCGCCACATCTAACAAAAAATTGGAGACAAACGCATAACGCCACAGGTGAACTACAGATTAGCGAAGTGTTGTTCTGAAACTGTGGGTATCATTACATTTCCGAGTTAATTTAATTGGATTCAAGAGGCAAATGTCTCATCCAAAGGGCCAAATTAAGTGCCAAAACACTGTCAAAACAGAAGTTAACTTCTCATCCAAACTGTCACCTAAATGAATCCGTGATCAATAATTTGTCTAGATTGTATGCACAGTGTTTTAGAAGAGTAGACCTTTTTTGCAGTTTTATTTTCCATCTGTGCACACGATAAAACTCATCCTTTGGCATTTCTGATTACGCTACAGTAGCTTTTGGATTAACTCAATGATGACATAAATTGATGTTATGTGAAAGACAAAAAAAAAAAAGACAAAAAAAAAAAAAAACACGTTCCTTCTCGTCATTTGTGGTGAAGTTTTAGGAGGTGCCTGAAGTTGCCACTGTTTGAAATCTTTCTTCTCGGCTTTCGCAGCTTAGCTGGTGCATGATGCTTGCGTTTTAGCTCGGACTCTTTCAGAACTGCATAGGGTTAAATTCTTTCTTTAGCCAAGTGTGGAATGCAGTATAGTGTAGATAGGTTACTACACTGTTTGGCTGTCTATGCTCAAGTGAATTCAATATGCGCCAGGCAGAAGGACGATGTTTGTACACTAATCATATCTCTACTGGATGTAATGGCTCCTCTTTAAGTCTTTATCATGCTCTTTGTTGGTTGTATGTACTCCAGTATACATTATAGGGTAAATGTTTCTATATCAATGCAGAGGTTACGTTAAATAAATTATATATTTTGTGATGATGCAGCAAATTATGAGGCGAACGCAGCGTTTTTGATCGTGCATTTGAGAAGAAGGTTATAAGTAACGTTATCTGTCGTTTCCTCCTGTTCGGCTACATTTCACCGTTTCTGTCAATATCACAAAGCGATGGGGGAAAAGAACAAGCAGTGACCTGCGACAAATGTAGCAATGGAAGCTCGTCCGCTAGTCCCGACAGTGGGAACTGCAATATTTATATTTATCACTGGGGTTATCTTTCAGGAAAATGTGTGCGAAGTGTGCTACAGGAGGCTTCTTTCATGTGCCTTTAGCTTGTGGTTTTGGAGAGGAGGGGGGTGGGGGGGGGTATGTTAAGGACATGTGACTCATTTTGAGGCAGAGACAGAAACCAGGGTGAAATGGAATCAGTCCATACAGTACACGCACAAACCGTATCCACACTCTGATAGTACACTAAATAACTTTGGAGCTCTTTAATCCAATTCAGCGTCAATTCCACGTCGTGAAATGCCACTTTAAAACTAATATGAATGTCTTCGAGCAAAGTATTGCACCAAGTAGGAATGTAATTTTCTGAAAGTTTAGAAGTGGGATTCTTGTTTGTAGTTGAAGCACAGAGAGTGAGGTGATGGAACATACTCGTTTAATTGTATTATGAACTAATGTACAAGACGTTCCTCCACACTGAGCTTGACAACATCTTCATCATGAAGCGATGACGAATATTATTCCCAGAGTAATATTTATTATAGAGTGAGCATGAATGATTATGATTGCACTGGACGCAGAATACAAAGCAGGGATGTCTTTGGAGTAGTTTGTGTGTGAGCGCACGGTTCACACTGAGAAGCTGATCTGACGCGGTTTGTTTCTGACTGTGATGTGGCGAGTGACTCGTGATGTGGCGAGTGACTCGTCGTGATGTGACTCGTCTGTGGGCTCGGTGTGAAACGTCGTTCACGGAGGATCGGAGAGTCGCTCATATGCTCACATTGAATGGCCAAGTTTTATTTTCCTCATTTATAACCAAATTTCACACAAAAAAAAATTAGACATTTGCAATTAATTCTGGTTTAATTTGGATATTGTTGTTTTATTTATAGTTATTATATTTCATTTTTGTCTAACTGAGAAATACATGGCTCATCACAGGCTTGTTATTTTTCTGGTGTTTTGTGAGGACTGACATGAGGCTAGGGGACGATGGAGGAGGGGAGGCTTGGATTCCCAGAAAGGACTTAGTTTGAGCTATTGATGACAGATCGGTGTCAGGATGTTGCCAACTAAAAGCAGGGAGGGAGGGAGGGAGAGAGGGAGGGAGGGAGGGTGCTCTGCTCGCACAGTTTAACTTCACGCAATCATTTCTATCAATCGGATTCACAACATGGACCGACCTCCGCAGAGGCTGGAGCGTGTTGTGAGTGGGTCCGGTGCCATTTCCCTTCTCCGTAGAACTCGTAACGCTCACACTACCTTATACCTCATCTTCCAAAGCCTCCGTGCTCTTTGCTCTGCCTGGCCTCCCTTAACATTATGCACGTCCATTATGCACTTTGTAAGCCTTGATATGCATCTCATGCTTGTGATGATTCAGAGGCAGGCATAGCTTCTTCTTCTTTTTTTTTTTTTTTTTTTTACATTTATTTTTTTAATCCCACTGGGGAGGATCTGAGTTTGACGCAGGTTGTGTGTTAAACAGCTGGGCACGCACAAGTACACAAGTCTGGAGGGAGTTGATTAAGTGACGGGCACATTAAGACATGCACACTGAGGGGACAGAGAAGGTTCAACATGACTCCCTTAAAAACACGCAGATTGTCCTTTTTGATGTTGTGTTAAAATGTTGTCCGGGAAGCTTTTCAATGTACGGACCAGATTTTGTGGACGGTCGGATATGTTGTACCTACTGTCTTTGAATAATGTTTTTAAGTTGGCAGATTCCAAATACCCAGCCTTGAGATTTTCAAGGCATCAGTAGAACGCTGTGAATCACTCAATACCGAACTGTATGAATATACAGAAGCCGAATGCACTATAGAGGAGATCTATTTTTCTGAATGTAGAGTTGGTACTACCATGCGAATGCTGATGGATCAAAACAATAGAGAGAGAGAGAAAAAAAAAAAAAGGAAATCAAAACAAAAACACTAACACCAGCCTGGACAGAAGATATATTTTAGGGAGCGGAGGACGAGAGCAGATACTGTTTTCTGTTTTGACATCTTTTCAATTATGGTTCTGCTCCAGAGGAGAGAAGTTTTAATTTGTGACGTGACAGAAAGCAACTGAGATCCAAACACAACACAAGACAAACATCTTAACAATAACACAGAAATAGTACTAACTGCAGCTGATACTTTTTCCTTTTCCTGAATATGACTTGAAACACATGCAGACTCAAAAAACCATCGATGAAATTAAACAAATGCCACATGTACATTTATGTACTGTGCACAGATTTGTACATAACGCTCTGGAGAGAACAAATCTGAACGAGACAACAAACTGTCCTTCTTGTGATACCTGTTCATTTTAGCTGGTTTTATTGACAGTATGATCAAAAACGGCTTACAACTCCTTGAACCAAGATTACTACACAAAATGCTGACAAGATACAGAAGGAAATAAAAAAAAAAAAATAGCATCTTTCAGTTCAATTTCATCGCCATTCCTGCATTGAAATGAAGATATCATTTGATCACGATATGGTGTCATCTGTCCATCTAATCTCTCTGCATGTGATTTATTTAGTTATAATCCTGAATGTAATTGTTTAACATGGAAATAATAATAAAAAAAATACAATGCTATTTTAAAGAGGTATATTTGAAAAAAAAGAAAAAAAAGCTAATTGTCCTAACTGGTACTGAAATGACCTACAGTAAATAATATTGGGCTGTGCTTTTATTGTTTGCCCTATTAACATGTTGTTAAGAAGACGCTGTATTGGTAGTTCTGTTTGATTCTCTCTTTTTTTTTTTTTCTTTTTTTTTTTTTGCATTGTTATTATTTTTTTTTTTTTTTTTTTTTTGCGCAATATTCAATATCTCTCTGTCTCTTTAAATCTAACTGGTAAAAGTAGAACTACTTCAGATTCATTGTAAAAGGGAAACAGCCTGGTGATCATCAATAAAGTACATTTAAATCTCAACGTGTCTCTGGTCTCTTTACAGGTCATTTTATATATTAAAAAGTATAAATCAGAGTGTTATAAAGTAACTAAATAAAAAGGATTAAAGTTACCTTTTAATCTTTCATACTGTATTGTGTAAACTATGACAGGCTGCACTTAGGCATGACTGTGCTTTGAGTTATATTCTAACATCTGCATGCTAATATGCTAACGAGACAAGGCTAACGTTACATTACATTACGTTACATTACATAACGTGCTGATGTTTGACAGACAGAGGTGGACAAAGTCATTGTTTTTGCAAGTCACGAGTAAATCTCAAGTCTTTATGTGCTCTTCGCCAATTTACATTTTCACGTTTTGCATACTGTAATATTTGTATGCAAATGAAATGATCTTTGGTATCGTTATTTATTTTTTAAACTGCCGTTCAGTAACTTTACGTCAGTTCTTCACGGTTCTCTCCTGCTACTTGATTGGATATTGTCAGATTGATTGAAACAAAGTGGTTTTGGTGTCGGCTTGCTGGGAGTGAACAGCGTTTAGTTGACACAAGAAATAAAAAAGGGAAATTAATTGATTTGTGGCACACTTTTAAAATAACATACTTTTAATCTGCGGTCTTGGGGGAAGGTTTCAGGTGTTTTCAAGTCAAAAGGCTCAAATCCAAGTGAAGTCACGAGTCATTGATTTTAAAGTTGCAAGTCTTTTTTAGATTTTGTCGAGGACTACGTCATGAAGTCCAAGTCATGTGACTCGAGTCCACAGCTCTGTAGGCAGAGATTATGTTTCCCATGTCCACCTTCTTAGTTTAGCAGGCTAATGTTTGCTATCTGCACAGTGTCGGCCTACGGCTGTGGATGATTGTCATTAGTTTTCCAATATTTCCAAAATAATTGACTGACCACAAGTTAAGAATCATATCTTTCTGAGTTTTTGTGAATAACCACAGTTTGCAGCAAACCTGTAAATGAAGTATAAGCAAGAGATTTGTTGGCTTCAGTATCAGAGACACGGGCCTGTTTAATCTGCTGGTCAGCTTTGACTGAAGATGGAGTTCCTCCACCAGCACCGCTCAATCCCCACCTGTCAAAATAATTTAGCAGTTTTACATTTGATGTTTACAGATCTTTGACTGAGCAGCAAGGGGAAAAAAAAAAAAAAGAGAAGCTCAATCATTTAACTCCCCGAGGGATGGGGGGGGGCGAATCAATCTGTGCTGCAAAATCAACCTTGATGCATCCCCACCTACACCTGATGCTGTACCACACTCTGCATTCATTACGGCCGGTGATGAACGGCTGCTAATTTATTTTTGTTTTGTCTCTCACGTCGTGTATCCCCTGCAGTAAAGTCTCACCGCTTCTCCCTCCTGCACTCAGGGAGAAATACAGAAAGTGAAGAAGAAGGAGAGATTTGTCCCGTTTGCTCGTGTCTCACTATTACATGCAGCTCGCAGGGATCCACACACGGCTGCCACGTCGCCAAGCACAACAACTCCTTCCCATCTCTGGGTTACCATGACGATGCATTTCGACTATGGAGGAAGGTGATGGGGGAGCAGAGGAGGGGCGTGGGCGTGCACTCAAGGTCTGACTGGACACCTTCCTGCCTTCCTCCCTCGATGAGGGTAATTCTCTCTTCTGCTCCCTGCTCTTGTCCCTTTCTCTCGCTTTGCATTTGCATTTCAGGCAATTAGCTGAGTAATAGTGAAGTCATTGAACAGTAGGAGGCAAAGTTGGAACAGGGCGGCCTCCTGCAGTAGAAAATATACGTATAAAGAAAGAAATAGCCTGAAAGGGGTTTTTAAAACACGCTGGAAATGATTTGTAAACATCAGTCTGTAGCAAGGTTATAATAGTTAAGAATAATAAATAATTTGTTTTTATTTTATTGAGGTTTTCTTTTTGTCTTCAGAGTGCGTTTGCTGTTTTAGTTTAATTTCAGTCAATTCAGAAAAGTAGAGTTTTTAGTTGTTTTTTTTTATATTTAGTTTTACAGTAGTTTTTCTTTGTGCCTGGTATAATGTTTCGGAAATCTTTTTTTTTTTTGACTCGAGTCCTCTTCCACGACCACACTCGGAAGAAAACGAGCACGAACATGAGACCGCAGCTGAAGTTAAATGACATCTGGTCTACTACAATATTGAAATTGTGGTCTAGACTGCACGTGAAAAAAAAAAACAGGGATTAATTGAGAAGCAAATGTGACAGTGTGTGTGAAGTCTGTTTCATTTCTGTGATTTAATGTCATGAGAATTAAGGAAACGTAGGATTGTCTCCTTTTTTCAGTAGTGATACATTATAGCTGAAAAAATAAAACTTAAATCGATTTATTTTTTATTAGTTTTATAACCAGGCAATATTGTTTCATTTCAGTTTTTATCAAAAGGATATCGTCTTTATTTAGTTTCAGTTTCCAACAATGTTTTCCACTGCTTATTTTAGTCTTTAGTCGCTTTCAGTTTACGATAATAACTCTGTCTGTCGTTGATTTTTCCATTTCTTCACCTTCGTCTCCCTCAAGATGATGACAGGATAGTTTGAAAGACGCACTGATGTGCTCGTCCAGTGATCAATATTATATTTGAGCTAAGTGAGGCCTTTCAGCAGCACGGAGAAATGTGAAGGCATGACTCCTGTTTTCTTTTTTTAAATACAGTCTAATTGTCTAATTGTCCTGCATTGTTATACACCTTCAGTTTATGATGTTAAATTAATTCTGCAGGTTATTTGATAATGTGCGCACTTTTCCCCATTTTATCTCCTACCTGTGTCTAAATGCCATTCTTGTTTACGGAGGCCCCTCTCCGTCTGCTTTATTCCTGCTTTCTTCTTGTACTTTTTAC
>CALSBV010012175.1:2169904-2183521 GCA_943590825.1 Bovichtus diacanthus | reverse complement strand
TAATGAATGAAGAAACAAAATCAAACACACGTCTCTCCGATGATTTCGAGAGGAGCTCCTCATTCACGTTGTTGGAGAGCGGCTCACAAGAGCAACTCAACACCCGCCAAGAATGTCGTCCGACCTCCGCTGGTTTAACTTCTCACCTTGCTGCAGCGATGCAGTCGAGTACTCCGGGGTGTGCGAGTACACCGTGACATCACTGCCGAGTACACCGTGACATCACTGCCGAGTGTGGTTAACAAGTGCAATATTTCTGACCACACCAATCAATGATGCTGTCAGACGGGAATTTTATTTGTTATTGCCCAAACTAAGAAATTAACAGGATAAATGATTAAAAATTTAAGGAAAAAAAAAAAAAAAAAAAAAAGTGCAGGTGAGGATATATTATGATGTGTGCACAGATTATCTGCACATGGAAAGTATATCTGAGGCAGGAGATATATTCCACATAAGGCACATACATCCATCCTGTGAAGAAACAGCAGGATCAGAGAGGGAAATTAAACAAGTGCAGGCAGAGCAGGTGGTGTTAGAGGTGAGGGCCGAAAAAACAACACAAGGTACAACAAACACCGAGGGTGTGTGGAGAAACAGAAACTCTTAAAAATTTCAGTTATTATTATTTTTTTTCTTTTAAATTTCGGAGACGTTTAATGTAATTAACGCAGCCAAACGTCAAACCCCCAAAAATAGAAAACACAGGAAATGTTTTCCCACAAAAAAAAGGTCATGCAAGATAACAGGAAAAACTGGAGGAGTGTCGAAATAAACTTGAATAAAAGCAGACATACCATTGGTCGGATGCCTGGCAAACGACACAGAAAATCTCTTTACTGGCGGCATAGAGAACAGCTCTGAGGAGATAAGAAAGGTAACTGGTATTACTGGGACTGCTGGTACCTTTGCTTGCCTGTTTGCCAGTGATGTGGTTTAACATGAAAGAAAAAAGGGGGAGAGAAAAACAGAATGAGGAAGAGTTGGCCTGCCGATTCATCAATGTCCGTCTGCCAACCAACATGCGTGAACATAAGGGTCGTCTCTGAATAAACAAAGAAGAGATAGGCCATCAGAGGAAGTGAGTGGAGTGGGTGGAGAAAATCACGGACGTGTCTTCTGAAAAGCAAACATGCAGGTGGAGGGACGCTGGACTTTGATCTAAAGGACATTCAGCTGCGACAGGAAACACAACCTCGCTTTTCTGGCTTTCCTTGGCTGGTGACTAGTTCGACATTGTGGGAAAAACACTTATTCTCTTTCTTTCCGAGAGTGAGATGAGAAGATCGCATCTTTTTCTAGTCTCCACCAACTACTGAGTGAAGTCACTCAGTCCTAAGCTGCTAAAAGCTCCACGATGTGTCGCCAGCCAGTGTCTTTTGGTGCCGAGCATGCTGTGTACAGTGGGCTTTTCCGAGCTTTTTTGTTTGTTGTTGTCGGCTAAAAACGACAGTATAAGAGCATTAAGAGACAGACGCAGTGAGAGACATACATCGTCAAGCGCCGTAGAGTTGGTGTCGTCTTGTGATCTATTGTTGATGTAGGAATATTGATTATACCCACTTTAAAGTAATGAATCAACCAGCTTCTGCAACCTTAAGTGATACTAGCAGCAATGCAAACTTGACCAAACCTAATAAGAAAAAAACTGATGTTTTGCCAGGATTTTGAGCACTAAATGATTGTAAGAATATCCACTTTTATATAACTTAGAGTGTTAACTTGCACGTTTGAAATCAAAAGAAGACATTGGGAACATAATGAGCGGTGTTGCTGAAGGGGTGTTTGGACTCACCTGATGGGGCGACATGAGATGATAAAGGTTGCTCTAAAGTACACTCACCACCAACACTGCAGGCCATTTTAAGGTCTGAGTTCAAACCAATACACTTCCTCTCACATTTCCCGTAAACAGAATAATACGTCGTCCTGATCGTCGCTTCCCTTAAACGAGCAGCGCTGACGTCAGTCTACACCCCCACCCGTCTCTCTCAGAGGAGAACATGATTTGAATCGAGAGAGGAGAGCATCTGTTTGCTCCCGGCAGTGTGTAGCCTTGCAGTCAGAGTGACACCCGGTGGATAAACTGAACGGCTCAGTTTCAATGTGTTTAAAACCCGCAATCCCTGTCTGTGCAGATCCATATGATCCAAAATTATCTGCTGCTGATTTAACCTCAGGACGTGTCACGTTAATTTTTTGGAAAGTACTACACAAAACATATGCAGCTCAAACAACTGTGACCATGAGAAAGATGTCCAATCAATATGTGTGGGATAATTAAAGCTGCTATAAGGACCCCTGGTGGCTGTAAAAACAGCTTGCTTGTACTCACCATTACCAACAAGAGACTGAGGGAAAAGGGAGGGAGGGGGGAGGTGCAATTGGGGATTATTTAAAGGTGGATTATTGAGTCTTGAAAATATATCTGTTCCAAATAACAGGCTGAGTTTCTTAATGTAAGGATTACCCAAAATTGTGATTAATGAAAAAAGACAGACTTCTGGCTTCCAGACACAAGCACTACTTTACTGCGGATTATGAAATTAAATTCCCTGAGAGGATGTGGTACTACGCACTGCAAAACAACATGCACAGAGAGAAAGAACATTTCAGCACAATCAGACCGAAGTAGACAGCGGTGTGATCAGTGAGTGGACAAGCTGATCTTGGAGAACACTGATGACCGACACGTAACGCAGTCCGATGTCAAGTCGCATGCTCAGCGTTTGCCTCACAGCCGATCGCTCTGCCGTCAAATCAGTGCCCTTATCATGCACACTGGGAAGTAAAATCACTCAAGAAATGTGATGCAACAGATTGAAATTGTTAGCTTGATTTGGGAAAGGGAGCAAAAGAAAGCGGGGAGCTTTAAATCAGAAAAAATAAAGTGACAAAACTGAATGTACCAAAAAGTAACCGAAGCTTAAGGAACGAAAAATAGAAGAAAAAAGAAGATATTTGAAGGCCTAAAAAAAAAAAAAAAGGAGTATGCAGAACTGCTGAAAAAGGATAGAGATGAAAAGACCCGCCTTGTGGAGGAGGACGGAGGTGGTGTGAACATACCAAACATGCCAATCTGGCACGGCAGACTGCCGGGCGACAGAGGCGGTTTTCGGTGGAGGTGGTGGTGGGTGCGGACGTAGTCCCGCAGGTTGGGGGCGCTACAGGACACCCCGAGGGCGGAGGCACTGAAGAGGCCAGAGCAGAGCGACCCTGTGTGAGGAGGAGCCGGGGGAGGGAGGTGTGCAGGGTTAGTTTATACAACACACCATGCCATTATTCAATAACAAGCTGATGCTCTCACATTAGTGCGTGTACATTTCAGAAGGAGGTGCACCTGTGTGAAAACCCTGGCACTACAGTTTCGGTGATTTTCATCCTTTAAAGTGACAATAGACAACTTTATTGCTTTACCTTATCATTATGAAGTAAATGTTAAATCGCACAATGTAGAATAATTCTACAATTCTGTCTGCCTCCGGGTCACGTGATCCCAGGAAAATGGGATAACATGGAGGTTCCATAGTCTCTTTATTGCTCCTATGTTGTCAGTGCTACACTCTTTCTGTTCTTACAGCCCATGGGAGTTGTCTGTTGCCACTTTTAACTCGTGTTGTTGATATTCATGGCCAATCTGAAAACAAAGCTGCCGTTTGTTCCTGGAAATAATGACATGCAAGCTACAAGTTTCGGTAAAACCTGTGCAATGCGTATGTCTGTGTGCATATGTGTAAACAAGGCCAAGAGTGAGGGAACGGGTGAACACAGAGCGTGTGTGTTTTGTATGCAAAAAGGTGTGACGAACATTGTTTCAGACCCCCGCTGTGCACAAACCCTCTGAAGGTAGCGACTTTAGGTAACGAGCCAATTCTCGGGAATTTATCCTATTTTTCACTCTAACATTTTAAACAAATAATGAGTTCATAGACCACACAGAAGAGGGAATATTATCTTTGGAATTGCAGAGAAAAAGATCATTTAAAAAGGTGTCAGCGCCTTGTTCCCTTTGTTCTATAAACAGTACGAAGGTATTCAACACAGCGGTCGTGCCTGACACCCGCGGCTCTCAGTGACCTGTGCACAGTCAGCGCTGTTGGTGTTGAAACTGACAGGATCCACTCAAGAGGAAACCCACCGGCTTCAGTTGGAGCGCAAACACAGAGCCAGCTGCTGCTTTCAGACGTGTGTTAATTAAGCACTGACAGGATAACCAAGTTGTGTTGTCTGCCTGATGTTTATGATTATACGTGATTGCAGCGGAATTATAAAAGGACCTATAACAAGCTTCGTTTCTCAAAAAACTAAGTAGTGGAACTGTTGTGATGCACAGGTTTAATACTCAAAGTGAAAGACAGAAATAGTTTCCACAGAGCGACTCCTCCCCGTTGTCACACTCGCGTTTTTTCCTCCACACGCCTCGACATGCTTGTGAGTCACCACCGTGTTAGCAGGCTGTTGGAGGTTAAAGCCTTTGGAAAATGTACACACAGCAAAACAAGAGGCCTTCAAGGGTGCTTACATTAGGGGAGGGGTTAAATCAGCTTGAGGGACCTCGGGTGGGGAACCTTTTAGAGCATTTTAACACGTCATGTGTACATTGATAGGGGGTCAAGAAGAACTACCCAAAATCACTAATTTATTTGAATACTTCACATTCAAAATGACCATTTCTATATCAATTATTCACCCTCGATTGTGAGTCTGCTGTTTTGACATTATTGTCAGAGGATGCAATCCACAAAGCAAATTCAGAAGCATCTAACATCTTCAAAAAAATATATTATTGTATTAAATCTATTGCGTTCATTTTGTGAAGTTTACAAAGTACCATCTACAATTAGTATTTAGTATTGAATCGGAAGACAGGTCATATTTTAAAGTCTGTTCTGCAATATTATTTACTTATTTACTACTAAAATAAAAAGCAAAATGGCAAACATCAGTGAACAGAGTCTAATGATTCACTTTGATCTTTAGACTGTTTGGTTTGTTTCCTGAACAGACCTTTTAGTAATAAGACAGAAACACCTTCAGTATGTTCCCTATGGTGTCACTTATCACTCTATGTCCGGCACAGTTATCTGTACGTCTTTGAACGCTACGCGACACCAGAGATCCAGCAGTTGGCTGTGAACGCAACTCTCCAGCTGACCTCTCGCCTACATAGTTTGAAGTCTGATCCTGTTTGGCTGCTGCTAAGCTAAGCTGGGGTGAAAGCTATGTGACCGTCAGAAGAAAGAAAAAAAAGTGACAGAGGGGAGACGGGCAGGGGTGATGGAAAGAAAAACACAGCGAAAGGAAAAACGGGAGAGACGCGGAGAGAGAAAGAGAGATTTGGAAAGGTGGGAGGGTGAGGGAGAAGTCACAGCCGGGGCTTGTGATGAGGGGAGTGATGACAGCTGGAGATAAAACGTGTTGTAAGGTCAGTGTGTCTTTAGACACAAACGCTCTCTCACACTCTCTCTCTCTCACACACACACACGTACAGAAAACACACACACCAGAAATGAGGTGCCCACCTAGTCCACTGGCTTGTTTGATGTCAGGAGACTGGCGCGAACCCGAGGGGAAGAGTCGGTGGGATGTGCAGCCTTTGGAGGATTGGGTGGGAGAGGTCTCAGAGAGGACCTGAGTGGAGATCAGGGGTTAAGACCGACACGGCTGCCACAGTTAATCACGGACATGACGCCATTCACACCACGGAAGCACAATGCGTTCACACGAGAAAGAAATATTTGCCCCGTTTTACAAAGTTAACGAGATTATTATCTCAGAATTCCAAGAAAGAGATTACACGGAAGCAGACATGTAGCGCCTGCTTAGTTTAATCCCGTATTATTTCAGTCTGGGTTCGAGACATCAGGAGATACCCGCGTCTTTAAGTAATATAGATGGCATTGTTTTTAGTTTGACTTTGCACATGCATTTCAGGACTTTGCAGTTGTTCAGAGGTAAAGCCCGTCCTGATCTGCTGGCCATTGTGTTGTTTTTCCAGGATTAGTTGAACCGATATGGCATGCTTCACGGATTTTAGGTGATGCATCTGAAATGCGATCGGGCTGGCTACATGGCAACTCGAGAGATAGCGATATAGCAATAGCGCCCGGTTGCACTCACATGACCCATCGGTTTCTCAGCGATGGATGAAACTAAACAGCTTCCATGAACTCGAGCGGTCAAGTAAATGAGAGCTTCTGGTAGGGTTTTTAAAAAGGAAGCTCCTTATTCGTGAAAACTTCTCTCGGTACTCTGAGACAGTAATCTCGTTAATTCAGAAGAACAGGGCAAATACCTTTTTTTTTCCTTGAGTGAACGCATAGCGCTTCCGTACACTTGTAATGCAAATAAAGAAAAATGTACAACTGCTCAGCTAAAGAGAGATGAGAACTACTAAGTGGGGGAATAAAAGAAACCCTGTGGTTGCATCATTATCAGCAGTACATCCTGCCTCCTCCTGAAACACCAACACTACAGGGTCTGGTACCTCCATGGAGCCCGTCTTGCGGTTGCGGATCATGGGGGACCTCCGCTGGATGTTGATTGGATCCGAGAGAGGAAGTGCCTGGTCCGGCTGGTCCTGGGAGAGATCCTCCAGACTGCCCTGGTTGGGCTTTTTGTCTTGATTCTAATTAGTCAGAGAACACAAGAAGGAAATTATTTAAAGATATTCTTGTCAATTGAACAATGTGGAAAAACCCACCTGTGCTGTCCTACATGACGCTCTATATAAAACATGACCATAACTCATTTAATGACGCAAAACTTATTTGACAACATACTTCTCTTAACATGAGACTAGCAGGATATTATGAACTATATTTTTGTTTTTATCCTACCCTTTTCCAGTCAAAAGAATATCACTAATATGCATAATGTACACAGGAAGATGCTTCAAAGTGTAATGAAACACTTGTGTGTGTTTGCCACATAGTTAACAGTCAAAAGAAGTCTTCACACAGACAGACAGATGCCACCACAACCTGCATAGCAGTGTGCGGAGCATAAAGCTTTTATTACCCGTGACCCATTTCTTCCCACGCTTGATTTTCACAACCACGAGAAGACGGTACAGGATCCTTTAAATATCGTTGGATGTTATGTTTTTGTATGTGTGAAAGCATTTCCACACAACTTTGTTAAAAGGTTTGTCATCACAGTGCAAGTATGAACTCACTAACTTAAAAAAAGAAATAACTGGTTTAATTTCGCACCAAAAGGCAAATAATCTCTGAATGTAATAATGTAATGTAATGTGTCAATTTTATAGATACAACCACACATTACAAATTTGACCAAAAAGTGGTGCAGTGGTGGAAAGGCAGCCCGACAGCCTCTTGTCTTGAAAAAGCCAACTGAGGGAAACAACGATCGTACAACCCAAAGGGCAGACACACACGCTCACACACACGCTCACACACCTCTGAGGAGGCTGGGCGGAAGCCGAAGCCAAGAGGTACGTTCTCCTCATCTTCACACCCTTTGACTCCTGGACTGAAGTGAAGCTCGACGTGGAATCGCTCCTCTGAGGAGGGGTCCTGCTCACGACACAGAAATACAGAAGGAAAACTCCGGCGTCAAGGCTGAAAGGGGATAAATGAGGACGAGACTTTAACTGCAGGTAGGCGGCTCTCTGCGAGCTGACCTTATTGTTGTCTTCATACAGCATGATGACTATCTGGGTCATGTAGTTTAGTTCAGTCACGGCACTCAGGTAGTCCATGGCCTGTTTCCACTGCTGGTCCTTCTCATCCTGACACTCAAACAAAAACACATACTGTAAATGCATGCAAACACCCATATCAAATGAAACACCTGATAATATACACATTAATAAGTTTTTTTTCCTCTTCAATATACAATCATACTGAATCTTTGCCAAAACCTGCTGTTATTTCCCCAGCTCTGCAGTAGTAATGTGTAGACGACTGTGTACAACCCAAAGATAAATCATCACATGTTGCTTTTATGCACCTAATTGATAGAAATAATCGTGGCCCCTCTTGGACATTTAGAGAAGACTGCAATGAAGTGTGTTGGTAGATAACATTTCTGATGTTGCATTATGCTAAGCTACAGTCCCATCCAGCAGACCTCTGCTGACGGAGTCATTAAACCCACCGAACTCCAAGAAGTATCGCCATCCTACGTGGACATTTACCTGCTCGCATCTATTTCTTGATCTACTCTAATTCTGGCAAATCGTCATCAGCAGACACAGAAAGAAAGACAGAAAACTATCACGGCTAAAACTAATGGTCAGCGATGATTAAATCCGACATACATCCAGCAGTCCTCCGTAGCGGAAGACGCTGAGCAGGGAGTGGACGTGGCTCTCGCTGGTGAAGTAGAGGCGAGTGCGGACGTGACGGCCAGGAGACATCACGCCGCGAGAATACCTGAACACCGGCGAAGAAGAAATGAGACAAAGCTCATCAGTCAACGCGGCGGCAAATGTACACAAACACACAAGTGTATACATGTGCTTCACTTATATACATGTCAACATGTTTGTGTGCGTCTTGTGTTCTCACAGCGGGTGCAGCTTGTTCACGGCCTCGTCCTCATGGGTCCTCTGCAGGTCCAGCTGGATTTTCTTCATCAGAGGAACGCAGTAAGCCTGAGCGATGTCCAGTTTCTCTGCTTTGGTGATGCCGTACTCCTGATATGGATGACAGGAAGGGAAAAAGATCCATTTGAAGCCTTTCATCCACTTCTTTTGAATCCTCTTAGTCACGGTTGTGAGGTCTTATCTCGGCATATTTTGGGGTAGAAGGCCGTGAAACGTGCTGGACTTCACAGGGTGAACACAGACAATAAGTCACACACTCATGCGGAGGCGTTAATATAAAAATAGGTTTTCTGTGACTCCAAAATGATGCTGTAGCACTTTTCAGAATTAACTCGCTTTTTTCATTTGAACTGATAGTGTTTGACAATTTAAGCTTTTTTTTTTTTTTTTATGGCGTACTTATGGAGTATTTTAGTTTCTTTACTGAGTCACATATTGCTACAGGGATCCATAAAGCTTGATTTTACAAGTCTGGTACAATTCTCTAATGTGAGCCATTTGTTAAAATTCCTGATATTCCCCGACTTCTTCAGATCATTTAAGTACATAATTCAACTCTAAGTTTTATTAAATTTTATACAACTCTTACAGAAAATGTAATATAAAAAAATGAATTCAGTAATAATGTAAAATGTGTGCATATTTAAAGACTTCCATCTCTACAGCTATGACGATACTAGGCAGAGCCTGCGAGAACCTGAAATGTGCTACAAAGCTAAGTGACGCCTTTAACCTGCGGTATGACTATGTCAGCCAGGGCACGGGACAGCCTGAACAGCTCCAGCGTGTCCTCCAGCCCCAGCGAGGCGTTGTGCTGCGAGTCGTATTTGATACAGTCGTAGATGTCCGGGATCTTGCTGATGTCGTAGCGGCCGTTCTTCATGCGAAAGTCTCTCTCCAGTTTGGACCAGCGCTGCAGCATCAGCTCCAGCGTCTCGCTGTGGTACAGCTGCAGGTCTGCAGGGAAGCACAGGGTGACTAATCGGAGTCTAAATGTTAAACAGGTAACCGTCTCTGAAAATATACTTGACATTCACAACATGGACACGTTTAACCTTCTCCGCTTCTGGCTGATTCATGCAGACAAAAACATACGGACTAAACTGGTGGAGCTGCCTTTAGCTAATGTGCTGCTCAAATGTGGAACAAATTGCAAGAAGAGCGACGACTTGAGACAATGCTGACTACTTTCAAATCCAACATAAAAGACCTACCTGTTTACAAATGCTTTTAATTCATTTCCTTTTAAATCCAATCTATTTGATTGTTTTGTTTCATTTTGTGTGCTTTTGATTTTTTTGTTCCATCGTGTGTTTTTGCTTGCTTTTAATGTTTTTATCCGTTTCTTGTGTGTTTGCCAGTATAATCTGTAAAGCACTTTGGTTTGCATTTGTGTGTATATATATATATATATATATATATATATATATACCGTATATATATGCCTAACACTGAATATTTTTGGCTTTAACAGAGTTACACACTTTGAGAATCTTTCCTCCACATGCAGCTGAATATTTTCCTTCTGTATACAGGCGCGGCAGGGTCACACTACCTGCAGACTTGGGGTCCTCCAGTCTCTTGCGGATCTGTGAATTGAGACTCTGGATGAGGGCGTACACCTTGTCACAGGTTTTGACTGGATCCTGTATGACCTTCATCGAGTTCACCAGCGATGGGCTGCTAGTTGGCGCCAACTGGGACACAATGGAAACAGGAGATAGATAACGTGTTCTATAAAACATCCCATCAATCGTCGAGTCAGGAAGGACTTCAGCCGCTGTAGTGAATATCTTCAGCTTCTATATAAATGTTTACTATCAAAAATGACACTTGTGTCTGAAAAGAGATTCTCCTGATACCTGCTGAAGGAAAAGAGATCAGATGAAAAATAAGAACTAAAATAAAAGAGGTAGAAGGAATTTATTATACCATAGGCAGTTAACATTTACTGCCGTAACTATTTATGGCAATAATTATTCCACTGGGTCCAACTGTTTAAACAGTGAACATGTCGAGGGTTAATGGCAAACATCGCACCTGGCTCCTTATCAAGACATTTCTATATTTTCACTTCACCCTCTCAGGTCTGCCACACACCTTCTGATAGTCCTCCTGTGTAAACTCCTGGCCCTTCTGCATGATTTCATGCAGCCTGGCCTTCACCTTCTGTTGGCAGTCAGTCAGGGAGTCGCTGTCGCTGTCCAGCAGTCCGTTCATGTTGGCACTCTTCACCATCTGCACCAGGATCGGTGTCAACTCTCCTTCTAGAGCCAGCAGACCCTGCAGACAAACCAGAGAACTGAACCGCTGTGTGGCATTTCTGCTTAATCCACGTCCTCTGAGAGAGATACATACAGAACATAAGTAAAGAGTAAACGTGACGTTAAAAAAAAGGTACCGTCAAGTTGAATCCCGGTTCCTCATTTGGACCTTTGAACCCTTCAGGCACCCTTATGTTTGTGTGACGTCTTCAAGGTATTTACAGACAAAAGCCTGTTTTCATTTAGTCAAATTATAACTATTTAAAGCCCTGTATGGATGAACATACTGTCATTTCCAAGATTATTTTTTTGCATTTTAAATTCTCTCAAACTGTAAAAATTTGTAGATTAATCAGTTAATCGATCAAAATTAAATGAAATCAGTATTTATTTTGATAAGAGATGAATTGTTTGCAAACTCTTCATTTTTAACAAATGTTTATTTTAGCTTCTCAATGTGACTTCTGTCTTATACAAACTAAATGCTTTTGGGAAAAACAAGCAAACTGAACGCGTCACCTTTTGTTTTGGTCTCGGACATTATTCACTGCTTTAAGACATTTTATAGACAAAAGATATGCATGTTCAGAAGAACTGCAGCTGTATCCATAGCAACAGCGGATACATTGCACGCAGCACTATACACATGCATGCATTATTCACGTACTAACTTTTTCGTACTACTGTAAGTAGGGCAGTGTTTACCAGTAAAGAAAGCCTCCCTAACAGTTGTACAAATATTGGGAATCACAGCATTTGTTTTTTTCCAACTAATCCATCACTGCAATATGACAGAAACAAGTGGAGCTCAAAACAGAGTTTCAGGTGCGGGGTTTACCTTGGCGAAAGCAGCGGCGGTCATCTGCACCCTGCCTTCGTCAGAGGCGTAGATCTTCAGGTCGTGGCGGTAAGTGCTGTGCAGGCGCAGGAGGCCACAGCCTGGAAACCCGGCATAGTCACCTGGAAGATTGTGCACAGAGGCATCATGGTTAACTGGCTTGTACAGTAAGTGTCTCAATTAAGAAACGGCCGAGTCAGGGAAGTAGTTGAAAGAAAAGAGAAAGAAATAAGGAAACAGAGTTTTGATTGTACCCAAAAGTACCAAAGAGTTCCATTAACAAATAGACACACAGGCAAGACACAGCACCTGTGCAGGTGCAACATCACTTTCAGTTCAAATGCATCATCCTCAGAATGCTTTAAAAGCGTTTGACACGGCTCGTTTCACTTAAAAGTGAACTGGAATTGTGTGGGTTAAGCTGTAAAATAAAATTGAGTGAAAGTGAAGTGAACACTTATTGCTAAATATACTTAATTTACTGTAGCTGTAGGAGGTGAATGCATACCAACGCTAAAGATCAAATCACACTGATGCTTCATGCATTTGTCTTTAGTTTACAGCCAAATAACCTGATGTTATATTATTGACTACCTTGGGTTATTAAGCCTGGTTTGACAATGAAAGATCTGGGACGTGTTGGGGCTCAACCCCTGCTCTCAGCTCTAATCCAGGCTAAAGTAGAGCTTTAATCAAACAAAAAAACAACATCCCAAGAACTCATGAAATAAAGATTTCAGTAGGATTAGTGTGAGATGATCCGCATTAACTTACTTCACCCAACTTTAGCAGCTCGTGTATGGATGTGTGGATCACTTCGAACACACCAATGACCATACAAACAATCCACAGCAATCTCAATGTAGGGCAAACAGGACGAGAAATGAAACAGAAATCATGATGAGATGAGAGGAGAGATCAGAGCACGTTAGTGGACGCAGCGGCAAACGCGCAGGATGAGAAAGGCGTGGAACAGCGGTGATGTCCAGGAAACCTCTCTCTTACCAAACTCAATAGGGGACTCACAGCCGAGGGACTGGCGGTTACCGGCTGGTAGTTAACGCAGAGTAACAACAGGTAAGAAGAGAAGAGCAGAGTTAATAGACAAAACTTAAAAAGGTGGAAAAAGAAGTATGTAAACAGTGGCTGGGATGAGAGAATTGTCTTCTTTTCATTCAAAAAAAGAAGCAACAAAAAAGAGGGCAGACTTCAACCTCTACGTTCAGTTCTGTTGCAGGTTGAGTTTCTGTGCAGTCGTTTTTCATGCACTATAACAACAAAAGCACTAGGAAGGTAAGCCTGGAAAAAAGGGGTCATCTATGAATGAAACCAGCAAAGTGATCGAGAGAGAGAAACCTTTATGTAAAAAAGCAGGTTGGTTCGCTTTTCTCATTGTATTCCACTCGGCCTTACAGATGCTGTGCAGAAACTCCACCCCGGAGGAAAAGCGTCGCTGCATTTCTGTCTCACGCGACACCACAGTTTTGGAGCAACCACTAAATGGCAGCACAAGTAGTATTTTCAGGCCGATATATTTGAATATCATTATCTAATGACACCTTCACCTCAAAAAGAGTCAGCAGTATTGTTCGTGCTAGAGTTTCTCAAAAAGAAAACCTCATTTCATGTCCTTTGGTCCCTCATATAAAAGACTGTTAATCTCCAGTAAACTCACTTTGAGTCCTACCTACCTCCCTACATATATAACAAATGAACTGCCGAGCTCAAATGTAGAAGTCCATTGAGATGCAGTTTCTCTAAAAAGACTGAGAAACCGCTGACTGTGTTGAAGTGACTGGGAAATTCCCCAATTAATTTTCTCAAACGCACAGTCCAAATTAAGTGCTGAATATTTCTAATGTGGTGATTTTCACAATGTTTCTTCCATTTAGAAGAAACGAAGGCTTAAACATGTATTTAGCTGTGTTATTTCACGATTGAAA
>CALSBV010012175.1:2127662-2145598 GCA_943590825.1 Bovichtus diacanthus | reverse complement strand
TACACACACACACACACACACACACACACACACACACACACACACACTTTTTGTGTGCATAGAAAGAGTCTTAAACATTTTGAAAGTGTTGCGTTTATACAGTATTTTAGTTCAGTGTATTTAAAGTCACTTTCACTCACAGAGTGCAGATTATTTTACCATTTAACTTTTTTGGCTGCTTAAGAGAAGCCATGGACTTCCAGAGTCCCGGACTTTCTGCCAGGACATACCCGCAACCGAATCTCACACATGACACAGCCTAACCTTGGTACCCAGAAATAACAGTGTCCTCTTCTGCAGGGAGGCGATACAGGAACTGAAGGGTGGAGCAAAAGCACGGGTGTTGGATGCCATGGGCCTGCTACGCTCCCCAAAGATAAATCATCATTACAAACCTCTGAGGTGATGACAGGCCGCACTAAAGCAGAAGCCCTTCTTGCTGGCCCGCAGTCAAAGAACACCAACAGAGAAAAACTTGTAAAAAAATATCTATAACTGCTGTGAGCTGGCACCGCTGAGCTTGAGTTTATTCTGTCTTTACTAGGCCGAGGACATGACCTTCACTCTACTAGAAGCATAAGCCAATGCCTGAAAATCACCAGATGTATCAATCACTGATTAAAATAACTTTCAGCAGGGAGTTTAGCTGGTGTCGTGATTGGCTGTAAGGGGGGAAAAAAACATCATTCACACATAACTCAACACCACTGATGGTTCGACTTTGTGCTAATATTTATCTTTCTCCAGGTACACTGTGCTCTGAAGCAACATTTCAGCAGAAAATAGATTCCTCTAACACCTGATTTGCATCTTGGAGGTATCCATGGTGTACACAAGTCTCGTCACCGCTTGCCACCGTTGCTAAAATCAAGACACTAGAAATCTGTGATAAAACACAAAGTGACTTCCATGTTTCTGTCATTACGGGGCAACAAGTTGTACCCAAGACACGACTGAGATGTTGTCATTTCTAGGGCGCCAAAGGAGGTCGATTAAAGTCATAACTTACTTAATGTTCTTTTCACTGAGGAAAAAAAAAAATGGAGAAGGAAAGCAAAAAAGGAGACAGACAGAAGAACCACAGAAAATCTTTGATGTGAAACCGTCTCCTCTCCACCAGTTAAATTGTTCCCATTTAAAAATAAATAACCCCCTAAATCACCCATGAATAAATTAGGAGGCTGATTAAAAACATCCCCAGCTGTCGCCTGCAGGACCTCGTCCATGCATGAGTCACCTCCGTCATCACTGCAGGGCTGGAGATCAACAAAACGTCAGAAAAAATAAAAGGTTTTTAACCTTTGAGACCGTCTGCCACAGGACGGCTCCATCATGTTTATGACCGGTGAGGGAGGAGACGGTCATTAGCTCCAATTCACTATCATTTCACTGATAAGACGGCAAATGAGAAACATCACGACACCCTTGTGCAAATAACACTTGTCTGCTTGCTAATTACGGACTGATATTCTGTGGATTGATCTAATGACTGTAATTTCTAGAAAATGACATTATGACGCGTTTGTGATTAGGACCTTTATTGTGAAAGGTGAAGCATTTTGATTAGCCCACTATTACTCCTTTTCTTGTGGAGTCAGGACAATGCTGAACAAGTGAGTAGTTTGTTATCTGAAGAGAGTTCAAGACTGAATCATTAACAAAACTGTTAATAATTATTCAATAAAACGTACTGCTCGAGTGCACAAAGTTATTGATGTTGGACACCAACATGAGCCGTGAAACGCCCCCGAGGGTCAGAAAACATGATGTTATCAGGATAAATTACCAGAGGAACAGCAGTTACAGAGACGCCTCTATTATGCAGCGAGCACGCGAAAACATTAGCTTCGTTTGCAAATACAAAACTGCCGTCATTACTGAAAACGGAGGCCATAATAAGCTCGCCGGTGTATCGCGGGCCCTACAAAACAGGCTCATTATTTATATTATAACTCATCAACGCGACCATTTCTCACGGCAGGAGACTCAGTCGTGTTTACGAGATGTTTTATGGTCATGGGAAGACGTACAACTTTATTGTCCTGCTTCTGAGCTACTGATGAAAAAACTTTTTTGCCAGGTACACAGCTTTCAGAGTTACATTCAAATGAAACTGTAATGGGTCCCTCAGAAGAATATGGGAATGGAGAATACGATTATCTTCTGCAACAAAACAGAAGATAAACACGATAGATTGGAATATAAAACGGATAAAAGCAGATTGGAGTTATACTAAAATACGGTACAAAAAGGTGACAATTTTATCGTCATAACAAGCCATGAACAATTTATGAATGAGAGGAAAAGTAGAGATCGTGATGAGTTTACATGCAGTGATCAGATTACATTCATTTTGAAGATACTTTCTCCAAAGTGACTTACAAGTGTTGTTTTGGATTTCTAACTAATTCCTACAGTGAAAATACTGCTGTTATAATGTTAAGTATTTGACTTTTAATCCAAGGCAGCAGAGTTCACATGAAGCCGTCTCTCAGCTAAATTACTATAAGAACCTTTCTCCCATTTTCTGCCACGTTTAACGGTTTATTTTTTCTCTTGTCTTCTACACAGTACAAGTCTACTAAAACTGCAATGTTTGAAACATTAATACAAATTAAAGCTGTTATTTCTTTTGTCTCACATTAGCATTAGCTGTGCCTTTTGCCAGATTATCCCTGGTTAGGTTAAATGTAATGAAATGACACATTAATTTACAAATAGAAACCTTTAGAGCTGAAACTATACTATCAATGTATTGATCAACAAAGTAGAAATGTCAAACATTTCTCGGTTCAGGTTTCTTAGTTGTGAGGATTTACGGCTTTTGTTCGTCTTTTATAAACTGAATATGTCTTTTGGTTGGACAAATCAAACAATTTGAAGATGTCTCATTGAGATTTGGGTATTATGTCGGGCATTTTTCACTCATTTCTATCAGTTTATGGACCAAACCATTCATGTTAGTTTCCACCCAGTAAACTTGACCAACATTTCCATTCGATTAAATACTTCAATAAACACACACAACCACAACACCCGTCATATTGTGTTACCTCTAACTCGTTAATAAAACATTCATATACAGAGCCATAACAAACGGCAATAACTTACTCTTAATATCCGCCTAATAAAAAATAAGCCAGCCATTTAAAAGAATATGCAGAGGCATTTATTGGCATGCAGATGACCGGCTTATTAATAGGCAGTAAAACGATAGATAGATAGATAGATAGATAGATAGATAGATATTTTTTTTAATTAGTATTCCATTGAATTGTACATACAGTGACCGGCTTAGAATTGTATATAAATGCAATTCGCTGTATATGAATGCAATGAAGGTTTATCACGTACATTGTGTTGCATGTCACGTGAGGACCCCTGGGGGATTAGCTGATTGCCATGAATTAGTTCAGGTTTTTTTTTGGGGGGGGGGGTAACTTTGAACGTTTTGTATACAAACAGCAACTTAAAATGCAACAAAATACACTTTTAATGTTTCTATTGAGTCTAATGAGTCTATACACCGCCTGGTAGTTTAACCTGCAACAATGCATCATAATAAATAAATAAATTGATTATTGATTATTTTTGTTTTAATAATCTGAATCCGCTGAGTTACTTGTAAGTAATGAGGTCAAAGAAAAGTAGTGCATTAAAAAAAAGGTACAATATTCGCCTCAGATGTAGTCGAAGAGAAATATAAAAAGTAGCAGAAAATGGAAATAGTCAAGTAAAAGTACCTCAACATTGCACTTAATGTACAGTGAGGTTAATTGAGTAAATGTAGTTATTTTGCAGCCCTGCACACACTGCAGCAACAATGTGTTTCCCCATCAAACTGAAGATATATCCTCTGTGGTTAACACAGTATATGAGCACATCGCAGGTGTCCACCAGTCTGTCTGGAGCCACAACCTGCGTCTCAAACCACAATAAAAACACAATGAATGAACCAGTAGTAAAAAAAAAGTCTCCTGCGGGAGGAATAACCCGCACAAAACACGCATCAAATGAATCAACGCGCCGGCCTCCTCAGCACTCCTCAACAAACAGCCAAGTTACACACCGTTAAAACAGTATTATTATTATTATTATTTAAAATCTTGCCTGCTTTAGTCGTCTTCCACAGCGGCACAATCCCACATCTGAGCACGAGCCGCGCCGTTAGGAGCAAAAAGTGTGAACAACAATGGGACTTACCGGCGGAAAACAACTGGAAGTCCGTCGGTTGCTCACTTCCTCATTTCCTCTGACTCCTCCGGGCTGAAGGGAAGCTGCAGCCGCCTGACTTGACTTTTTTTTTATCAAACTGTCAGTAAAGTTGTGAGCTAACTACAGGCTAAAGTTCACGTCCGGCCACCGTCGCTGCTGCTGCTGCTGCTTCCTTTTTCTTTTTCTTCACTTTCTTTTTTTCTTTTGTTTTTTACATAAAGTTGAGTTCTTTCAAAGCCGCGTCATCACTGCCATCTACTGGTCACTGTGGTGAACTGCAGCACTCCTCACTTTCTTCATTTATAGAAGGATGCTTCATTTAAAACTGTGAAGTAAACAGAGGTGGAAGAAGTATTCAGATCCTTTACTCCTGTAAAATCACCAATTTAACAGTGTAAAAACAAATGCTATAATATATTATTCTATACTATATAATGTAGAGAGTGTGAGGCTGGTTAGAGGTCTTGTTTTTCTTTTATACGTAGGCAAGAACATTTTGTAGGTGAGAATATAAAAAGCAGTATCATTATAGTTATTGTATTATTATTATTGCTATGTTTTTAATACTTTATTAGAATTGTTTTAATTTATTTATTTTGATTGATTTATTTATGAAGAGTGTTCTTCCTGTGTCTTTTGACATTATGTTTGTTAATCTATAAAAGAAGCATGACATTACCCTGTTTTGTTATCTTTGAAAATGATGCTTCACAATAAAAACATTACATTAACAGTATTAATATTACTACATTTATTATTACATATCACCTTGTACTTTATTTTTTATCCATTAATATAGTATACTGTACTACATTGTACTATACTATGTTAATATGTTAAACTGTCTTACTACGTTATATACTATACTAGATAAAATAAGGTTAATTAAAATAAGATAAAATAATCCTTTATTAATCCCACAGCAGAGAAATTCGCAGTGTTACAGCAGCAAAGGGGATAGTGCATTAAAACTAAAAGCACTCTTTTTAAAAAGCATAATATAATGTATAAGTAAACAAATGAATAAGTAAACAGTAAAAGCAAAGTATAATAAGTACAGAGTGGATAGTTGAATTCATATTATTGCCCATAGGAAATATTGATAGTTTAGTATACATTGCATTACTACATCACATATATTTCCATTATGTCGCTATATAAATAACACTTAATTATCATTATCATTACTTAATCATATTATATATTTTTCTGCTGTGCGCTATTTACATATACGAGACTTGCTGATTCTGCTGCTATAAACCAGTTAACTCATCACTTTGTCCTTAATTGCTCTTGTGTAGTTTCAATTTTCTTTCTATTCTTCTTTTATATACCTCTTATTATTTTTTGATTCCCATCTGTACTTATTCTGTCCTTGTGCTGCCAAAACAACAAAATGTTCCCCTCTGTGGATCAATAAAGGCTTTTCTTATCTTATTCCAAGTAAAAGTAATGCATTCAAATTCCTACTTCAGTATAAGTACTTCAGAAACATCTAATCAAAGTATCAAAAGTAAAAGAATTTGTTCTTTGTCAACTCTTTTGCCTCAAGCAATTATGTAAATGTGAATATCTGAATAGTTTAGAGGGGAAATCTCTCTTCGGTGGAACAGCTAACAAGTCTTAGACATCTGAATAATTATGAGGAGCCACAACTATAAACAACGTTTTTTGTGTGCGAGGCCGTAAACAGAAAAGGTTCAGAACCTCTGCTTTAATCTGGAACAATGTGTTGAATTTTTTAAGCTTATCACAGGTTTTTTAGTGTCAAATCTTCATCTAAAACTTAACTCCAGCTGTCGAATAAATGTAGAGGAGTAAAAAAAAACAATATTTATATTAATGAAATGTAGTGTCGAATTATTAAGTCGCAGAAAATGGAAATACTGAAGCAAAGTACCTCAAAACTGTTCTTATTGTAGGCCTCAACCGTCGCGACATAAACGTAAATAAAAGAGTAATAAAAGTATCTGCTTAACACACTATATATACTGTAACATGAAAATGCACATATATCATCATATTAGCGCCAGAGTCTTGTCATTTAAGGGATGAAACACAGACACACTTTTTTATTTCATTAGGTGAAGTTATTCATCACGCCCACACACACAGCAGAGGTATGAAACAAGCCTTACATAGATTTCCATATTCCCACAATTCCCTTTGCTTCCCATTGAGCCATTCCCAGCATCAGACCGGCGCTGGTCGCTGCCAGACAGCCCGGTGTGGCTGATGTGAGTCTGGCAACCTGTCAAGGTTGGGCTCTCTCTCCCATCATGCACCAGGACATGAGGAGTCAGTCTGTGCTGCTGGCATAAGGAAGTAGTGTTCACTAAAAGACCAGTAACCACCTCTCCCTCCTTCTCCTCTTCTCTCTCTCACCACCTATCCAGCATCCAAAAAAAATCTTTTTTTATTTATTTTTTTTTAAACACTTGAAATGATGCAAAAGTTTGAAAGACACAAAGTGCTCTCTGAAGCGTCCTGTCTTCACTTATTCAGAAGGCACACTATCATTCATGGCTATCTTGGGGTTTTGACGAACAAGTCCTTGTCCACGTCCATCTTCCAAGGAGACAGAAACAGAGAGGAAACGGAGGTGAAAAGGTTTGTTTAAGTATGCAGCGCTGAAACATTAAACTAAGACTGTCAGCGGCCAACACAGCGTGGACCCCTGTCGAGAGAGTTCAAATGTGTGCGCTGTGACCAAATTTAGCTCCATGCCCAAAGAAATGGTTAAAAAAAAAAAAAAAGAAAAAACAGGAAACTTTCCTTCATGTAGTTTCCATGTACCACTAATGATGAATAACGAGGTGAACGGGTTCAGTAAATGCTGCTTTCTCTCGGGTCATTCTTCCTCCCACAGGTTTTTCTGAAAGGTTGTGAGACATTTGCTGGTATTACTATTTATTACAACTCATAAACTATGTCGCATGTCAAACTGAGATTGATCTTTACACCAAAGATCTCACGTTCGGGCCGTGACGGCTTTGGATTAAGTTTCATTCATGTTTGAAGCTTAAAAAAGCTGCAGTAATGAGGCAGATGCAGAACAGAGCGCTTTAGTTTAGTAGTTTAGTCACATGGACCAGGAAGCAAAAAGTACAAATTTGAAATTAAAAAAATACAATTTTACTGATTAAAATGCCCATAAAACAACTTGCTTGTAACTGAATTAGTTTAGCTGTAATGACCACTGTTAGCTAGTAGCTAAGTCCATTTACTAGTGTGCTTAAACAATTTTGATGATTTACATTTTATGTCACTTACTCGAGGTCACAGAATATTACACTTTTTCCCTCCATTTTTTCATTGACACTTACAGTTACTAGCTACTTTTCAAAATAGGATTTTACAGAGAACAGCGATCATGAGATGTTCAGACTCTGTGCAGTTGATCCTGACTGGACATCACCTCCTGAGACTCGTATCAGCCGCTGATGGTCGAGCTTTAGCCGCTTTGGGAGGGAAGATAATGGCCTCTGCCTAAGATCAGACTCAGAGAGAGATACGTCCCTGATCTTGTGTGAAAATAATCCACACAATGTCACTTTCTTTGACACCCTGTTTGCAAAAAACAATGGATTTGAGTGATATTAATGAAAATGATTCTTTAGATCCACTAGCAAACACAACAACACATGGGAAAACAATAAACACCGCCTGCATGCCAAAGAGAAAAAACGTAAATGAGAATGAAACTTAACTATAAGAAGTTCCTCCGAGCATACACACTTACACACAAGAGTGTATGCTCAGTACAGCATATATAAAACATCAACAATCTGTTTGAGACAATCGCAGAATGATGAAGAGAAGATGTCCCTCATCTTCTCATCCTTGATATTCATGACATGCTCAGCAGAGCTATCAGAGTGACTCATACATCCACACATATACACATTTATATATAGTGAGCGAGCCCTGACGGCCATAAAGCGTCTATTCACCTCTATGGAGAGGCTGTAAAGAGAAAAATGCAGCCCTCTAACTTGATAGACTGCCAGAGGCTGTGTCAACACACACACACACACACACACACACGCACACACACAGCTCCCTTTCCTTAATGGATAGCAGGACGAGATGCCCAGCCAGGACTGGTTGAAAGAAGGCCTTATGACAGGAACACCCACACACACACACACACACACACACACACACACACACACACACACATTCATAATATATTATATAACTTGTGAACCAACCATCGCGTGTAGAAATGCAGGAAAGTGATTTTTACATATGCATTTGGTGACTGCAGCATAATATGATAATATATAGTATGATCACATTTTAATTCAAGACTAATCTGACCTCTATTGGTCAAGGAAAGAAGCTACAGGATTCCTTACAAATTCTTATTTTATTTTTTCAGAATGCGTAATCCTTAATTCTTTTATTTATTTAAGCCTCGTTTCACAAGCAGGCCTTGTAATTTAGCATGCTTCCAAAAATGTGACGAATTAAATGAAAAATCTGAATAAATCAGCTGAAAAAACACAAAAGTGCAAAGCGTAAAAGTAGATATCACAATGAAACTTCTCCTCTAAGACAACAATTGTTTTTGTAAGTTTTCTGAAATGTTTAAATATGCATCTACACCTTAATGTGTATTTGGCAAATTAGGTGGTCGTGTACAATATGTGTGTGTATGTGTTTTCATACCGACACATTTCGGCTGTATGATATAATTATACTCATACTTTCTAAACCTGTATGTGTAATTTGTTAAGTATTTCTTTTTATTTCCTGATCCATATTTATGGACGCTGTTTTGTTGCAGATAAATGATGTGCATATCACACAGTGCTACTGTTAGCTTAATGCTAACACATCTTAGTCTTATTTTCAAAATGTGATATCTGTTATTCAGGAAAGCATAATTAATGGGATGGAAACTGATTTTTCTTCTAACTGAAGTTGCTTGTTGTTATTCGGGAGGACGAAAATGCCATAATTGACATTTCTGTTGAAAACCTGTAGTTTTTAGCCTTTGTGTTAATTTCCTCAATATAAAAAAAGTTGTATTCCAGTCAATATTCCTCCGTTTCCGTTTAAGATGTAACATGCTGTATATTAACAATAATTATATGCCAATATTAAATCAATTTGATGCTTTGAAGGCACAACAATTGCAATGTATTTTAGGTTAGAAGATACAACATTTATTGATTAAACGCAACCTCCCGTACAAACCACGCCCACTCGTCTTCTGAGTGCAGATACAGAAACAGGTCATTTCGATGGTTGTACAGATGCAGATAGTGATGTCGCTGTACATCTAGTAACAGCTGTGAAGACGTCTTGCTAAAAGATTCAAATGTCAACCTTCTGGTGGCGCTCGAGGGAAAGTCAGGGGATCACCAAAGTCTGCAGGATTCATCCTCTGGGAAGCGTGAATCTCTGCACAAACTGCCATCTAATGGTTGTACGGATATTTCAGCCCTGGAAGAATGCTGATGAGGCTAAACATGTCAAAGATGCTATACTTCTTTTTCTGTGTTGTGATTAATGTGACCTACTGTGAGAGAGAAGCCAAACCCACGTACGTGTGTGTGTGTGTGTGTGTGTGTGAGAACAGAAAGTGCATCGACCCATCAACCGAAACAGCACTTTTTCCCCGAGCTTGAAATTTGTCACCCTCGAGAAAAAAAAGCCTCCGTCTTGTTCCAGTTGATCCCGTCCGACTACCTGTGTCAGCAGTATTCCAGCTTGTTTCCAGCGTGCGGCTGCCCATATTTGGATCATTAGAGGCTGAGAAGCGAGGAGACACAAGCGTCTCTGTGTCGTCCTCCCTCGTCCACTCTGAGAGGTCTTTCAGGTGGACGCTGGTCCCTTGTAAGTCAAGCCTGCGCTCACAGAGACTGCAAATGAGCTGGACTCAGTCACTGCAAGCGAGGGTTTTGGGTGTGTCAACAAAGGCATACAGATAAACACACACGCTTAAATACAGAAGGGACAATTTTGTGTGAACGTGACTTTTAAGTAAACTCAAGTTAACTCGTGAAATAAACCCAATTCTTCACTTTTGTGAGAACAAAAGGGTCATTGATGGTCAAACTAGCATGCCCTCTAACTGAGAGCCTACAGGATATCATTTACTATTAAATATTATTGATTTTGCGAGCCAGCACACCACAGCCATACACACAATTTCGTTACGAGCCAGACTGTGAAAACAGATTACATGTGTGTTTCTAGAGACTCATTGTGTGCCTCAGCCCAACACATAAAGCCTGTACGCTCAACACTTTAACAAGCTCAGGCCGATGACACTATAACATACTGGAGGGGATTTACCACAGACAGAGAGCTTCAGTTCTCCTCTCCGTCTTCTGACTTTGAGTGACAGTTTATCAAACGCCAAACTGGGGGAAAAACCTATAACTTTAATCATATGTTTAAAAGAAAAATCAACAAATTAAGATTTGTCCATTATCAGTGGTAATCTGCATCATATATATGGGAAAGAAGAGGCCTGCTGCACCTATCATCATCCTGTTACTACTAATTATTGTGCAATACAATCATGTGCAATACGTCCTATTTTACTATGTATTATTGTTACTGGCTGCTAGAGTATTACTCTCACATGTTCACTTACTGTATGATGTTAAATTACTACTTATTTACCACGGTTGTTGTTTTTTTTATTCTAATTTGTACTTTATATTGTATTATATTTGCCCTTTTATCTGCACTGTCCCTTTGCTGTTGTAGCGCTGTAAATGTCCCCGCTGTGGGACGAATAAAGCTTTTCTGATTCTGATTCACGTGGTTGCTCACCAATAGGAATACAAGGTGTAATATAGTCATACTAATTATGACGGGAGCATAAGTCACCGTTGACGTAGCCTATGTAAGCATAGTTACGTAACGTACTTCATTTACATAATATTACGTCAGGTAACAAACGTAGACGTACTTATTTCAACCCAAACCATGAACTTTTTCCTAAACCCAAGTACGTAGTGTTGACGCCTGAACCTAATGTAACTGAAAGATTAGAGAGGTTGTGAAAACAACTGATGACGGCCTGAAAACATTAAAAACTGCTGAAGATACCAATCTAAAATCAGAATTTACATCTTAAAGCATTTCTTCACGGCGTAGCAAAGTTTAAAGCCATTCCCATGAGAAGAATTGAAGAAAACCCAAAGTGAAAAGCGATAAAATTCAAAAGTGTGTCATGGAATTACCAAACATATTGATGATTTCTTTTCCTACAGCGTTACCAGTGAGGACAAAAGAGTTAAGTTTGCCGTTTCCAATTTGTGTCATTACCACCAAATGGGCTCATCCTTAGACGTACGTAAGGGCGAACAGACCGATGCATTCACAGGCGTCGCCACTAATGGACCACAGTTGCAATGACGAATACTGTCTCACCTCAGCTCTAAATCTTGGTGCCCGTTGCTGCCAGGTTTGTGTTCTCTTGGGTTCGTCTCGCGACAGTGAGAGGATGTCCCAATGACAGCAGAAATGCATGAACATCGACAGTGTTCGAAGAGTTAAATGAGCAGCTACTTTGTGGTTTGACTGATAATGACACTGCCCCCTTAAGACAGAAAAGTGAACAGTTTAGCTCTATAAATCAAATCCATGATTTAAGATTGTCAAGAGATGAGCTGAACTGTAGAAATGAGCCACAGCAGTTTGATTAAAAGTCAACGGGACTAAAGGGCAGGTTTATGAAGTTGAAATGTTGGGATTCATAGTTTCTCTTTTAACAAACTGGGTCATAATCTAATTTCTATGTTCTTAACAGAGGACTCAGTATGTGTGAGGGTGAATAACTCTGCGTATTTCAGAGAACTGTGACACAGTAGTTCTTCCACAGCGTGTGTACAGTACAGTGGAAAACACGGCTATGGTCTCGGAGACTCGGAGAAATGGTTCCTTTGTCTGACATTTCATTTTTCTCTCATGGGCCACGGAACGGCTTTAGGGGTTTGGCTCAGCAACAGTCCTGGCTGTCTTTACCTTGAGAGAGAAACACTTAATAATCAAGACTGTCTGAGATCACAGCAATAAGTGAGTTACTTTGTGGTCATTAGGGGGATTTTCCATGTAACAAAACTATGAGAACCAGAGAGTTTGTTTGTTGGAACTTGCAAAATACAAAAACTGCATTCTCCATTACGGTTTGAGGGGGAAAGTATCTCCCGGACTGCAGACGCAGTTTTAACACGCCTGTAGTTAACGCTGCAAAATGCAACAAAACTACTTTCAGTTTCTCCTGAGTGAAAGTCCTGTGTTTGCTTGACCCATCCTTCCACACGACCTTCTCCAAACCTGAACTTCTGCTGATTAGAAACGTTTCTATGATGCATCAAAAAACAGCGTTATTCAGGACCAAACAGGCTTCGCTCGAAACGTAGACGATAATGCGTTTTCTTTGTATGGGATAAAATATGGGATTGTATCTTTCAGGAGACCATGATGCACGTACTGCTTACAATCCTTTGTATTATCTTATAAAATAAACTACAGGTGTATAACACCTCCTTAATCTTTAGGCTTTTAGCCTTTAGAGGTTTTATTGCAACTAAAAAATAGTGCCATTTAGAATCCCCAGAACTGCTGTTGTGCACAGTGAGAAACACTTATTCCTCTTCAGCATCTCTGTTGAAGAGTCTCACCTGCCAAGATTAGAAACCTGTGGTTGTACAGGCCATATAACTATGAATGTGCATAAAAATGTTGATAAAATTTTTTTAAAAAAGAGCTGCACCGGACAAACTTTACCTGTATATATATAGCTTTTAAAAAATATATATATATATATATTTTTTTTTAAAAAGCTATAAAATATATGTTTGGACGTGGCGTGTTATAAAAATGTTGATAAAAAAAAAAAAAGAGCTTCACCGGACAAACCTTACCTGTATATATATACTGTATATATATATGTTTTTTTTTTAAAAGCTATAAAATATATTTGGACGTGGCGTGTTATAAAAATGTTCTGGTTACCATGCAACAACTGATTGACATGAATGATGATGAGTAAACCTGATGTTTCTATTTCATCTCTGTGCAGCTGCTGAATAAACATCAAGTCAGCAAATAAGCACAAAATTAGAGCAAATCGGCTGCTAATACTTTGCCCTTTGAAGATGCAGACGGTGAGTGTGCGTCAGTGAGTGCAGGGAGCACACAGCCAGTATTTACGCCTCTGAATAGAGTTTGGTGGGAGACGAGGGGGAGACACGCCTTTCCTCAACCTCAGGTCGACATTAGCATGTTTAACTTTCAGCTGAATGCACACAGACACCAGCGGCAGACACATGTAGCAGTATATATGCATACTGAACTGCAAACATACCTCACGCCTTTCACCTTCTTAATCAGCAAACACACAAATACTCAGACAATTGCATACACTTCTTGATATTCTTTTTTTAGGGTGAACGTCAACACATATTTCAAATCCTCTAACATTATTAGACAGGTTTGTAATTTGCTACCAAGTACTTTTCTTAAGTGCAATTTTGCCGTACCTGTACTTAAATTACTTAAGAGTACTTAGATTTCATGCTTCTCTCTGCTTCACTTCATTTTTGAGGTAATTATTGTACTTTTTAGTCCACTGCATTTCGTTTAAAGCTTAAGTAGATTAAAATGAGCTCCACCTTTATCACTTTTATCAGCGTCAACATTAAAGTGATGAACACATTAACGCATCACAAATTATAATCCAATAATATATATATTATTCTGAAATGGGTAGTATATATACTGCATAGTAAATAATTGTATTTTTGTTACTTTAAGTATATTTTAATGTCAATACTTTTACTTAAGTAACAGTTTGAATGCATGACCTTTACTTTCTATATAATATTTCTATAGAGTATTTCTACACTGTACTATTGCTATTTTACTTCAATGTAAATCACTTTCATATACAGTACGGTAAAATACTATATTTCAACATGATGAATGAAACATTAAGTTGGAAAACGCATTTGTTCTACATACTTACTGTAAGTACATACATACGTGATTTTATCTTTCTGGCTTTAACAAATTTAACAGCTTCAAGATTATTGTCATCGTGGCCAACCTTGCTGAGAAACTGCATTTGTACGACATTATGTATTGAACGTACTTTGTTTGGGTGGAATTGGTGCAGACAAATGAACCATTTAGCAGCTCGCAGGACGAAGAATACTGGTTTCTGATTGGCTTGCAGGTGTTAGTTAGAATCATGTGATGATGCATGATTCTAACTGTGTTGTTTCACCATAGTAGTTAAAAGTTAAAGGAAAGTAACAAAAATGACCCAGTGCCACGGATCTTTTGCCTCGAATATAAGTTAAACTGACTATAAAACACTATATACATATATATTTATGTATATATATATATATATATACCCTCCATATTATCACTCATTTATAATACAGAGGCAATTAGTGTAAGACGACGACAGACAGTGGACTTGACTTTGACTCGAGTCACATATTTAGACTTGACTTGACAAAATCAAAAAAGATCTGCAACTCGACTTTAACACCAAACTACTACAACTAAAATATGAACATTAGAGATTGTATGTACCCGGTGTAGCGTGAAACACTGCCCCCTAGTTATTTGGAGCAGGTGGCTCGGAAATTACACATTGAAGTCACAAAAGCCCAGAAAATAATCTTAAAAACAGAAAGAAGAATACGTGGAAACATCAATTAAAACGAAGAAAGAACAATGAAACACAATTAAAAGCAATGACGATCAATAACATTAGCAGTTAGACCCTGGAGTTGTCTCAGCCGTATTAATGGGGTCAACCTAAAGTTTTGTTGGAGCATATTTCAAGTATGTGGGGCACAGTAACAAAAAGCACATCTCCCCAACTCTGTACGCATTTTTGGCATCTGCAGGGTGAGCCATGTCTGCTATATTGTACTCCCAGACAGCAGGGCAGTGAGGTGTGTGTGTGTGTGTGTTTGGAAGAGGGGGGGCTATGTAAAATAGCTTAATAAATGAATGATATTAAACGCTGATCAGTCCGCATTGAAATAATCTGGCAATGTCCAGGAGCAGTGAGAACCCTTCGCTTTCTTTTAACATTTCTCTAATTCTGTGCTTCAGCTTCGATAGTCAAAGCTGTTTGTATGACCTCACCAACGGGCAGGATCTCTCTCTCTCTCTCTCTCTCTCTCTCCCTCTCTCTCTCTCTCTCTCTCTCTCTCTCCTTCCAACATCTAAATGTGTGGTAGAGTTTGAATAAAGCTTCTTTCTGCTCTCCTACTCAGGCAGGAGCAAGAGGCCCCTGGAGTCGCTGGCACTAGGAGCTTTGGAGCATCAACGGTACGTTTCCTACTCACCACTGGAGTCCCTAACAAGGAATATTGAGAAGGGGTTTTAGGGGGATATACTTTGACTCTTCTTCATCCTCCTAATGGGGGCACAGGTATCGGTTGAGGTGCTGTACTCGGATGTCAAAAGGTGTCGCTGTGTGAAGTTTCGTTTTCGACATCAAGCAGTTCTGATCTATGGGAAGTTAATTATAACTAATACAATTTACATTTTGACAAAACAGATCACGTAAGATTATTTCCTGTGCTCGTGGTGCCGTGGGAGTTGAGCTTTATTAGCTGGTCTGAGTTGACTTTAGTGAGGTGATAATGGAGTCAGCTTCTCTTTCCAACCAAGTGATTTACCTTTTTTCTTTTCGTTGGTTTAATTTCACTGCGCTTTATAACTTTGTGCTGCGTGTGATTTCACAGTGATTTTAAGTGCATAATGTGGCTAAAATAAGAGTTTTAAGAGCAGGAAATTGTTAAAGTTTTATGTGGAATATGGAAATCAGACCGGTTTATATGTTAGTGTGTTTACAGTCTGGAGGGCATGAGAGTGGCATGTATGAAATCACATAAACTAAATACTCAGTGTCTGATTTCATTTCGTGCCAGGACTCAATGAATTGTGGTCTTTATGGCTTGTGAGCTCTTTAAAACGAAGCGATGTCTACTTGTGACGTACAGTATGTGCAGTATGTGTGTATGTTAAGTTTTTCTTGTTCAGGTTTGTAAATATTTTTAGCGTGCTGAAAAGATAAAACTACCCAGTTATTCACAAGAAATGAGCAAAGATTAGAGGAAAGTCTGAAACAATATGAATAATTATTATTAAAGGCCATCAGAGGCTGCAGACTGCTGATCTGTAAGAATGAAAACACATGCAGAACTGTCACATAATCAGTTTCCAAACTGGTGTCAGACCAAATGTCTTAAATGGAAACGGGACAAAAAAAAAAAAAAAGCAGCTTTTCCTTTGGAATTGAAATTCTGCGTGGAGTTTAGATTAGTGAGAAAACACTAGTTACTTCTTGCATTAAAGGAAAATACTGTCAAGAGTGACATCCTGTTACTATGGTAACGTCAGGCTGTTCGAGCGCACGTCGTGAATCGTAATTTTCAGATGTCGGAAATGAAAAAACAATTGACAAAGGGTTCAGTTAAAGCAGATATCTTTACACTTTCCATATGCAGGATAATGTGTAACTCAGCCTCAGATAGTGTGTGTCCGTGCACACGTGTACACTTTAATCCAATGTGCACGTGCTGCTCAAGCACATCTTTGTATGCAGGCATGTACTAATGCACCCGTAAGCAAGTGCGAATATGAATTTTTCCACCTCCACCCTTTTAACTGTACAAGTCTGTGTGTGTTCTCAGACACAGGTCTTACAGTATGTGTCAATAGCGACATATGTACACACACTCCCAAGCGTTTTCTTCACCAGGGGCATCGGACGTGCGCTCTCACACATCCCCATGGTAATCTATGAGTGTTGGTCTGTGTTTCTGTGTGTGTACGCGTATCAATGTCAACTCTGTTCTTCTGCTGAGGGACTCTGGAGGGTTGGGGGAGAGTGGGAGGTGGTGAGCCTCCCCTGGATGCCCGCCTTGTGTTTACCTTGGCAGGGTGCACCCCCCCAAGGCCCTGCCCCTGTCAGTTGCTGGAACAGACTAAGGCCTTATTGCCCTCCACCTCAGCTGGGAGCGGAACATACCACAGCGGCCGAACGGGGGAGCAAGCATCCACCCCACCGACTGAATGGGCACAGTGTGAAGAGCGGGCTGATTGGCTTGACCTGGCCGGCTGTGGCTTGCTCACGAATGCTAGTGCACGTTATGAAGTGGCCACAGTTTAAATGATGCATTCAAAGCGAGCTGAGAGTTTGCTCAATGATCGGATAGTAAACAGTAAGGAGTCATGGTTGTGGTTGGCTCGCTCACAGAATCGGGCGGAGGTTTTCTGCTGGCGTTTTCTGTCCTAATACACTGCTAGAGTGTGAGTGCAGTTTGATTTCTGGCTGGTTATCGCGGTCTTATCCATTTTTGAGATTCCCAACTTGACTGTAATACAAGTCATGTAAAACCACATATGACCAGAAAGAGAGAGCACTAATGCTTTACCCAGAGATGTCCTCTACGTCTACCCACTATCACAAACTCTCAGGAAACAATGTGTTTTACAAGTAGTTAAAGAGCAACTTAAAACTAAACTGAAATATTTGACTGCACTCTCTGGTTGAACATTTAGAGTCTGTTAGAGATGCACTGGGATTTCAACTAACTCCAATGTAAACACATCCGCGTCAGTATTAGATGTAAGAACAAAGGACGTTTATAAAGAGCAACAAAGTCAGACTTAGGTTGGATGGATGGATGGATGGATGGATGGATGGGTGGGTGGAT
>CALSBV010012175.1:2098517-2127262 GCA_943590825.1 Bovichtus diacanthus | reverse complement strand
GATGGATGATGGATGGATGATGGATGATGGAGACTAACCAAGTAGTTCTGTTCTGTAAGTAAAACCAGAAACTAACTAAACATACGTTGGAAGTTTATCTAGAAATAACTGTCGTTCTATATATGAAACTAGCAGAAACTCTACGTTTCCTGTGAACATGGAAGTTTATTTTAAAAAGACCCTGTGCATGTAACAAGCGGAAATCTAAACGCCGTCCCCGACACGTCCAGAACTGACGCTACAGACACTGACCAAGCTGCCGTATTTGACGAGTTGGGAGTGAAAATGTGTTGCAATGTGATTGGATGTGAAGTGTAACCACAGCCAACAGTGACGCCACGTTGTTCTGATACACCCTGAGATACAATTTTACATTCACAGCAAGGTGAGCGTATCTTCAGCTGCTGGAAGGATATGCTTTACACATTACTGTGTATCTCATGGCAACATGTGTGCCATGCAGCTGCAATAGAATGGAATTTTTCCGTTTAAAAAAGTCAATCATAAGCAGGTTTTGGTGTTTATCCCTTACAATTATATAGTTGAGACTTTAAGAAATCCACAATTGAAGATGAACAGATGGCAATTTTTTGCAATAATCTCAAAAAGACAAAATGACATATTCATGGGAGACTGTTGTTGGAAAGTAATTTGGGCAAAAAAAAAAAAAAGTGGTAATAATCCAGAAAAGATTAGAAGAAGTCCAACAATTTTATATAATTGCAGAAATGTCAGGAATAAACCAAATAAATCAGAAAAGGCCAGGAACCACCTCCAAAAGTTGAGAAAACCAAAAAAACAACAAAACCTCTGTGAGTTATACTAAGTCATCGCAAAGATGTTACGGGGGTGGAGTGAACATCACAGCCTGATAATAAAAGTACAACAGTGTGCGATTATTCCAGGGTGGATCTGTCCATCTGCCCACATATGCCGTGTGGTATTTTGTGTTTCCTCCCAAACTAAGCAAACATTCACTCTCAGACAAATCTTAGACAGCAGGGCAAATATTAGTCCTACTGTACAGGATCTGTGGAACTCTGAGAATGCTAGCAGCGCCCACACACACACACACACACACACACATGCACACACAGAGTATAGTCTAACAGTGTTTTACAGTGAATATATGCTGTATATGATCGTGTTTCTTACATCGTGTCGTTGAATTCAAAAGCTCATTTCTCTTTTAGCCTTTCACCAGTCAACCTCAGGGCAGCCACTGCAAACGTTTTGTGACCGTGAGCTCCAGGTTTATTGGTTGTAAATGTCTCTGTGTGGCAGTTTGGAATGATCTGAGCTGCTTTTGAACGCAGCACAATGAGGGTTCAGTTGGGACTCTCAACGGTTTCGTACATTTGCACTGTGCTGCACGTCACAGCAGTGGAAAGCTGAGAGAAAAATAAGCAGCGCGGTAATCAGGGTTTGACAGATGTGGGTTTGTGATAGCGGAGCTGATGTTTTTGGACTGAAGTTCCCAGTTGGTGATATTTAATGATATTTAAGGTCAAATTTGACCAAATAAATAGACCCTAAATCAGCATTTAGACCGTAGGAGCTATAAAATGTGTGTGTGTGTGTGTGTGTGTGTGTGTGTGTTCTTTATGGATCATTGGCCTTTAAATTAAAATGTATAGAAAACAGAAAAAAATGTCAACATGCAACAGTGCTAACATGCTCACAATGACAATGTTGACATGTTTAGCAGGTAAAATGTTTAGGATGTTCTCCATCTTAGTGAAGCATGTTTTATGCTAGAATTGGCAGTAACCACAATAAGTACAGCAGCGGGACGTGAATGTCTGCACAACATTTTCACGTCAATCCATTCAATAGTTGTGGAGACATTTCCCTCAAAATCCCAAAATTCAACCTCATGGTGGCACCAGAAGAAAAGTCAGATGATCACCAAAGTCAATGAGCATCGGCACAAGATGGCAAATTAAGTAGTTTTGAGTCCGGACCAAAGTAACATCCACCATAATAACCAAATAAGAACTCAGTGAAAGAAAAGCAAAAAATAAAAGTAAACTTCATACCAGTTTTAACGTGTGATATTTGGCTTATACGTAGCATGGTAAAAAAACAAACTCAAACTGTATATTGGCAAGCAGATGTCCTCTTACTCTAGTTGAAACCACAAAAAAATAAGACACGATTCTGTTTTCTATTATTTAACAGCAGCCGATTCTATTTTCAAACATGCACAGACACTATAAAACTGTGGAAACAGACAGAGAGACAAAGAAAGAACAGCTAGTGAGGTGGAAATAAAAGCCTCATTTCAACATTCATTTCTTCATTAGTTTTGTCACAAATGGAAAAGCATTTGAAATGAATGAATCATACTTCTCCCTCTCGGCCTGAACTTAATTTTAGTACTAAAGACATTTCCTGTGCCTGGAGACAGAGGGGCTTTCATTCCTCAGCGAGCATGTAAGGTATTTCCAAATGATACTACAGAGTCTTGACGTCCGCTTTCCATTTTATCCAATGAGGCTGACGTAACAACCAAATGCAATGAGTATCCTGGAAGAAATGGAATATGAATGTAGGCGTACAGGAGTTAGGGGGGGGGGGGGGGGGACACAGTGGCATTCAGGGGCAGAGGAAATGATAATAAACTCACCATAAACTAACTCAACACTAACTTCACTGTTCATTCAGTGCAGCATTTCTGGTAAAGAGAAGTTAGAAAGTTTGTATAGTTTCACATTACCTCTATACAGTCTGACTTTAGCCAACTTCTGATCAGTAAGTGCTGTGAAAAGGCCAAATATCACTATACTTTTAAATGGCGTCCAGGACCTTTGAGCTCCGCCCGTCCTTTCCGTCATTAATTATCTCCTCAGCACATAATTGATCGGCAATTTTTGGTATTTTTTCCAGGTAACGATGACCCCCCTGCTTCTGCTGTGCGTGTCCTTACCCCTCATCTCGGCAACTGTATTGTTTGAGCTTAAAAACCATGACGGTAAGTGTGGTTTTATTAGATGGATTCTTATCTTCATCTTCATCTTCACTGTGTAAGAATGAAATACCTGTCTTGTGACATTTGGAAACCTGATTTGAAGACAATTGGAAATGAATATAAAGATGTATTATAAAAGGTCAGTTCTGTCATTATCTTCTGTACAATCTATCTGATAAGAACTTTATTAAATATTCTTCTGATATTAGCCAAGTCTAACTTTTTAGACCGCACAGTTTGTCTCTATTTGTCTGCTTAAACCAATTTTTTTATTTTTTTATTATTATTATTATTCAGAGGACCATTTTTCAAAGTGTTTTTTTTTTAGCCAGCTGTTTCAAGTTCATTAATTTAAAGAAAGGTTGTTGGATCAACGCCTGGCTCCTCTTGTCAACATTTCAAATTGTCCTTAAACAAGAACCTATAATTCTTAAATGTCATATTATAGTACAGTTCTGCTCCCATCGGTGTGTGAAAGTGTGTGTATATGCACTATATATTAGGGTGTATCATCATTAACAAATAAAAAGACTTAACCTATCTTTACCCTAGACCTGGATGGCACATTGCGTGTCAGCATCCCTATGGAGATGCCTCTCCGTCCTCTGCTGGGCAGCAAAGTAGTGGTACCGTGTTACTTCCAGGACAACACAGTCAATGACCCCGGAGCCCCGACCGTCGCCCCGCTCTCCCACCGGATCAAATGGAGCTACGTCACCAAGGAGAAAGTCACCACGATCCTGGTGGCGGCTGAGGGAAAAGTTCAAGTGGAGACAGAGTATTTGGACAGAGTGACGATGATCAACTACCCGCTGGTGCCCACTGACGCCACCCTGGAGATAACAGAGCTGAGGTCCAAAGATTCTGGCACCTACCGCTGCGAGGTGATGCACGGCATTGAGGACAACTATGACTCTGTGGACATTCAGGTTCAGGGTACGCCACAGAAACACTTCATTCAATTTAGTTTACTACGATATTAAAGTCATCATCACCACATGGTAGTGAAACTTCCATCAGTGCAGAGAACAACTTAGCTCCTGCAATCTTATCTCAAAGATCTCAACTCTGTCTACTCAACTAGAGAAAAATGTGTCACTGCTATTGGACAATAGAGAAAATGAACTGGACAAACAAGAAGGCTATGCCGGTACAAAATATAGGAACAAGTAAAAACAAGGATTGTAGAGGCAAAATCATTAAAAAAGCCAACATTTTTGGACCTTTGTCATATACTGTATAGGTTTTAACAAAAGGTTTCTGTTACTTGTTCTTGTATTTTGGAGTGCCTGGATGGACTTCCCTGTTTATCCTTCTTGCAAACATGTTTTGCAGCAAAATCCAAGTGATGCCAAAACTTTATTCCATATTTTACGACAGCAATGCTCTTAGTGCACATGTACACTGGGATAAAACCTCTTTTTTTTTTTATTGTATATCAAAACCTTTCAAAATGCTGCACCAATCATTCATTTGGCTGCAGGTTTAAAGCTACGGCCTCTGCAGTTGTCTCCTCTGTTTGGTGTTTGGTTGAGTACAAACTCTATCCCAAGCATCCATAGTTAGAACAGTTTTATGAAGCTCATAGAGGTCTGGCAAAATGCAAGTGCAAATATTGTTAGAAAAGAGCTTATTGAAATTGGCATAATATTTCAAAAGATATTTCATCACAGTTCTTCCGTCTTCCGCTCACTTTCCGTATCTCACAGGTATTGTGTTCCACTACCGAGCCATCACCACCCGCTACACCCTGACGTTTGAGAAGGCGAAGGCCGCCTGTGTCCTGAACAGCGCCACCATCGCCACTCCTGCCCAGCTGCAGGCTGCTTACGATGACGGATACCACCAGTGTGATGCTGGCTGGCTCTCTGATCAGACTGTCAGGTAGTGTCCATGCATCCGGCCGTCATTTCTAAACTGCTTATACTGATCACTATGGACAGGTCGCCATCAAACAAATTTAAAGTCACACCTACAGGCAATGTAAAGTTTGTAATTGCGCACACTTTCAGCGCACCGACTTCCAACTTCAGGAAGGTTTTGCAGGAGGGGGTTTCAGACAATGTTCGACCATTTTAAAAGCACTAATACAAAAACAAACAACTGTCTTTAACATACCAACCGCTTGCAATAATAAACAGTAAGTCATGTAAGTCCATCTGCTGACTGACGTCTCTCTTGACCTCTCAAGGTACCCCATCCGTGAGCCGCGGGAGCGTTGCTTTGGAGACAAGGAGGACTTCCCCGGAGTGAGAACCTATGGCGTGAGAGATGCCAACGAAACCTACGACGTGTACTGTTTTGCTGAGAAGCTGTCAGGTACACACATCTAACATGGGGAGCAACAAAAGCTGCCTGACCCACATGAAACCTCTCTAGTACATAGACAAATGTGTAGTGTCGGGGTCAGCCTAAAATGTAGAAGCAACTCGGTCCAGAGTTTGGGGGCAAAGGTGCAATTTCCTCTGTGCTTAAGCCTTGATCTTGGGACAACAAGGAGCAACTGGTCAACTGACCTGAGTGACCTTGATGGGACATATGGTTGTAAAATGTCGGAGAGTAGCACATTTAATAATGTGTAGGTGAACAATAAAATCCCAAAATGAATCCTGAAACATACAGGGAGCCAGTTAAGGGAGGCTAGTACGGGGGTAATGTGCTCTCGCATGTGTTCATCCTGTTCTCTCTCCTCCCAGGCAGGGTCTTCTACTCCATGTCTGTAGAGAAGTTTAGCTTCTATGAAGCAGGAGATCAGTGTACCAAGCTCGGCGCCCGGCTCGCCACCACCGGAGAGCTTTACCTGGCCTGGAAGGATGGCATGGATGTGTGTAACGCTGGCTGGCTGGCAGACAGAAGTGTACGCTACCCGATCAACATCGCCAGGCCTCAGTGCGGAGGGGGGCTCCTTGGAGTGAGAACCGTCTACCTGTTCCCCAACCAGACAGGATACCCCTACCCAGACTCTCGCTACGATGCCGTCTGCTTCCAAGGTGAATCCTTCATGGACATTTGAGGAAAAATCGACCTGGAGATACGTGATACATGTTCGGTGGATTCTGGGAGCTTCTTTGTTGACATAATAACTCGTAGCAGTTATGTAATAATGCTATTTTAGTGTGGCCGTCTTTAAAATTCAAATCAAGCAATTATGCAATCTTGTCTCCTCAGCTGGCGAGGATATAAGTGCTGTGCCCGGGAGAACCACCCCTTTCCCAGACATCATCCGCATGACACCCGCCCCTGGTGTGTACCCGAGCTTCACCCCCTCACCTGGGGGAGTGGAGATCAAGGGTGGAGATGTTGACACCTTCTCCCCACTGCCCGTCCCGCCCAGTCTGACAGACATAGATGATGCCATGGCTCCCACAGGTACACTGGTTATGTACTTGATCAATAACAAAAAAGAGAATACATTTCTACAAAGGTGAATCCTTCTGAGATGGTAAGATAAAAGTCGGCTGCACATTTTGATCATATTTAAAAGACCCTTTTGAATGGCCCATGTTGAACCATTCCAACTACCTTTGAACTTGATGGACGGCTGAAGCAAAAACTTTGTTTCCCGAACTCAAAAATGATATTCAGGTTGCAATAGCAGTATTCAAGCAGCAGAGTCCAAGTGTGTTTTACTTAAATATCTCTAAAACAAACCACTTCCACAAAAATGTCTAAGTTTCCATCTTCGTATTGTGTTTCTCTTCTTCCCTCCCTCTCATTTCCCAGGTGTGGTGTTCCACTACCGATCCATCACCGGTCGGTACACTCTGACCTTTGTGGAGGCTCAGCAGGCCTGCAGGAGTGTCGGGGCGGTCATCGCCAGCGTCCAGCAGCTGCAGGCAGCCTTCGAGAAAGGCCTGCACCAATGTGACGCTGGCTGGCTCCGTGACCAGACTGTCAGGTGAGCGGAGGCATGGGTGGAATGAAGATAGGCCAATATATACAATATGTTTCCCATAAAGTTGATTTTCAATTGATAGGATTCAGTTTGATTACAGATTTTTGAAAATATTTTTTTTCCACCACAACAAAAATCTAATCAGAAATTGATACGGGATTAGGCTATTTATTCTAACGATGAGATCACAACATTTTAAAAGACCTTTGCTGCCGTCGCTGGTTGTAAATGGTTTATTTTGTATTAAAAAACTGCCTTAATATACTGTACCAACCCCCTCTTTCATGCTCAGGTATCCCATCGTGTCACCCAGAGATAACTGTGCTGGTAATCTGCCGAACCTCCCAGGAGTCAGATCTTACGGCCTGAGACCAGCCAGTGAACATTACGATGTATTTTGTTATGTGGAACGTCTGCGAGGTGAGGAGCCCACTCCCTTTAATATCTATCTACTGTTTGTGACAGGTTTGAGCTCTTCTGAATGTATGTGAATGCTTCTTCCAGGTGAGGTCTTCTTCACCAGTGATTATGACAGCTTCTCTTATGACGAGGCTGTGCAGCACTGTCAGAAACTCAACACCACGTTGGCCACCACTGGGCAGCTCTTTGCTGCCTGGAACCAGGGGCTTGACAAGTGCCGTCCAGGATGGTTGATGGACCGCAGCGTCCGCTTCCCCATCACAACCCCCAGGTTCCACTGCGGAGGCGGTCAGGTTGGGGTCCACATGATCTACGCCTACCCCAACCAGACAGGGTTTCCTGATGAGCATTCACGCTACGACGCCTATTGTTTTAAAGGTAGGGAAGGGAGAAAATGTACACAAACAAAGTTTCCTAAACATCACTTATTCTAGCCAAATTTTAATAATTTGATGTTATTTCTATTTCTTGCTGAGTGAGTCGGCCTTAACTAATCTGCTACCTTATTTTGCCATTTTTTTAGCTGAAATTCCTGTTGTTCACGTTGAAAATGAAACCAGTTTGAATCTGACGATCCTGACGGTGGATGTGATCAAGAAGACAACAGTCACAGTTGATCACTTCGCTCCCACAGGTGAGACAAATGCATGAAAGGTATTCCTTTTTATTACCATAGCTTAGTCTTAAAGTTTTAATATTTCTAAAAATACATGGTCTTATATTAGTTTAAATGGGCTGAAGTAGTTTGTTAATTAACATTATCATTGATATTTTTATGCATCTTCATCATCTCTTGTTTGTTTGTTTGTTTGGTTGGTTGTTTTTAGTTGAAACTACTGTACAGTACAATGAAACTGAAACCAGTGTAAATATTACCGAAATCGAGGAGTTTATCAACATGACAACCATCACAACGCATCAAGTTGCTCCCCCTGGTAAGACAACTGGAAAAAAAACGTTGTGAATTAAAAAGTGTTTTGTCAAAAGAAAAAAGCAAAACAAGTTATAACAAAGTATCTAATGTACTCTTGATTATTTTTTATATTTCCCCCAGTGAGTCCCATTTTACCTCCAGGCCATGTTGATGTGTCCGGCTCTGGTTCAGCTGATCATTCAGCCAGTGGGGAGATCTCAGGGGAGTACAGCACCTCCGGTACCAGCGGTGATGCCTCCGGTTCAGGACAGAACGTCATCTTCAGTGGTGGCAATGACGTCTTCTCCGGGGATCAGTCCGCTTCTGGAGGTCCGCAGGAGGCGGAAGGGGGAAGTGCTGTCATCATCACATCTGGAGAACTGGGTAGTGCATCTGGATCTGGGGAGGGGTTAGAAAGACAACACTCTGGCTTTAGTGTATCTGGATCAGGTTTTACAAGTGGAAGTGGGGACATTAGTGGTAGTGGTGGAGACTCTGTGATCATCATGGTGGATGGGATGATAGAGGAGGTGTTAAAAACTCACCAAAAACCCACTGAGCAGGAGTTAGGCCAGGGAGGCATTGATATCAGTGGGGATTTCTTGGAATCAAGTACCTCTGGATCTGGAAGTATGTCCGGGTCAGGCTCCGGTGGATTTTCTGGCATCTCATTTGTCGACCAAAGTGGCGTTGACCTGACAGTCCAGTCGTCCGGTGAGCAGGAGGTGTCTGGATACCGCCCCTCTGGATCCGGGTTCCACAGCGGCTTTCCATCTGGTGTCTCAGGCAGCGGCTCTGCCTCTGGAGACTATATCCTGCATCGTGGTGATGTCATCTACCTAACAGACAATGACATGATGGAAGTGACCGTAGCGCCGCAGGTACGCCACCCTGAGCAGGGCCGTGGGGTGGTGGAGATCAGCGGGGAAGGAAGTGGGTCAGGGATCCATCATGAATTCAGTGGCACTTTGGACCAAAGCTTGCATCTCTCAGGAAGTGGAGCCCAACCGACTGCTGAGAAGCTCAGCATCGCCTTACCGCCTGGATCTCAGATTACTCACCTCGAGTACATTGCCAGTCTCGGCCAATCAGGACTTGGGGAGGAGGGTCAGGAAAGCCGTGCAGGACCTACTACAATTTATGTAGTGACTCCAGACGCAGCCTACACCAGCCCAACCACAGCACCGTCAGTGTCGTTTGTAACCCCTGCTGTAGTGGAGCAGCCTAAAGTAGTGGAAGGTATGTGGTTTATGTGTTTACTTTGCTGTAATCTTGCTGATGTCACACTGTTTATAAGGCCGAAAAGGCTGCCATTCATACATGTTCAACATTTTGGGAAAAAAACTAATTTGTCCACCAAAAGACAGGTTTCCACCCAACGTTCCCGGGACTTAACGACTTTTTAAGGAACTAAAAGGTTCCTTCAGCCCATTATTGTCTGTGCTCCATCTGAAGTCCACCCTTGAAGATTAAGCAAATTAGTCCACCCACGTAGGGTCGGTCTCAAGGTGCCAATGCCAGCGGCTATGTGTCATCTCCCAAATCTTGCAAGACATTTCCAAACAGCCGTTATTTTTGATAAACTGACTATACATTGGTAGTCAAAATGGTTACTATCTCACCTGAAAACATAATAAAACTTAATAAAGTGATCTTAATTAAGACCCTGGTCATTGCAGTCGAAACCCATGAGTTCCTCAAAATGTTCCTATTTCCAGGGGAAAGTTCCTGTGTTCCAAATGGGGCTAAATATAACACATGTAAAGTAAAGTCTCTTTCTCTCTGCTGTCAGCCTCTGCAGACCCCTGTGATCCAAACCCCTGCGGTTCAGGATCCTGCTCTGTGCAGGGAGAGCTCGCTGTGTGTCAGTGTCCCACTGGTTTCAGTGGTGAAGACTGCTCAACACGTGAGTCGCCGAACTACCAATACAAAACACCACATTGTTCTTAATTGCCATTTAGCTAAAAAGAAAACTAGAAACATATATTTACATATTCCATATGTTATGCTTTTTGTCCAAATGTGTTGATGTGTGATGTTTGTGTGTGTAGCTGTGCAGGGCTGTGCAGAGGGCTGGTTGGAGTTCATGGGTAGCTGTTACCTCCACTTTGCGGAGAGAGACACCTGGTCTGAGGCTGAGCAACGCTGCCAGGAGGTCAACGCCCACCTGGTCAGCATCGGCTCCCAGGAGGAGCAGAAGTTTGTCAACTGTGAGTAGCGATGTGTGTGTGTGTGTGTGCATCCGTGCATGCAAGCATGTGTGTGCGTGTGCGCGTGTGTGTGTCTCTCTAGCTGGTCACAGGGCGTCAACGGCATTTGAGCGTGTGCAAACTTGTTTACCTGTAAATACACAGCAGTAGTCAACATATTGAATATATCTAATAAAATACATTAGTTACAGGCAGGGCAGTACTAGGAAATGTTTTCATGAATTCACAAGTGCACTAGTGACTTCCACTAGTTTCCTGGGGGGTGTGCACACAGTGCACTGGAATCTGGGGGGAGTATGGCATTAATGTACATCTAACAAGGACTGCAGTACAGTATGAACTGGCCTTTAACATTTGGGAATTATTTATTAATTATTATATATTTATTTGGGAGAAAAAAAGCCATAAATGACGAGTGACGGTTGTGATGTTGCCTCTTTGCACTACTTTAAAAGGAGGTTAAAAGGATGTTTTCTAAATTCATCCAACTGTTTCCACAAATGCTAAACCTATTCATGTCATCACCGCCCCACATGTTGGGTGCAAGGCAACGTGCGCCCTGGAGAGTGTCGGCTCTACTGCACTGAGCCCCTGTAGCTCAGGGAGGGATGGTACATCGGCCACTTGATGGATGCAGGTAGACTGTGACGGAGGATTTGTATAAGTGGTTTCAAAGCTGAAATCTGTTTTGCTTTGCTATGCAGCAAATGGCCAGGACTACCAGTGGATTGGACTTAATGACAAAGATGTGCAGAATGAGTTCCGCTGGACAGACAGCAGCCCTCTGGTGAGTTTGCTGGCTTAGCAACTATACGTTATTTTATTTTTTAAAATGTATTTATTTATTTATTATTATCTTTGTTTCTTCCTTAGACCTTTGAGAACTGGAGACCCAACCAACCGGATAACTACTTCAACTCTGAGGAGGACTGTGTGGTGATGATCTGGCACGAGGGTGGACAGTGGAACGACGTGCCCTGCAACTACCACCTTCCCTTCACCTGCAAGACTGGGCCTGGTAGGCTTCCTTCTAGAAGGAAAATGTGTTTGGGATGTGGAACAGTTTGATTCTTAAAATGTGAACCAGCATCTTCGACCAAGATGAGCTTCGTAACTACCGACTGTCACTTGACATTTATTAATATACTGTTGTCGGTCTTGTATTTCAGCCATGTGCGGAGCTCCCCCTGAGGTGGAGCACGGCCGGCAGATGGGCAGCGGCAGAGAGCGTTATCCCATCGACTCTATAGTCCGCTACCAGTGTGACGCAGGCTACACACAGCGCCACCTGCCGGTCATACGGTGCATGCCAGACGGACAGTGGGAGCAGCCACAAGTGGAATGTACAGAAGGTGAGCTTGCAGGCAAAGGCTGACATATGGATTTACCATCCATCCTGAAAAGAAAAATGATTGTGTCTTAAAAAAAATTAGCTAAATTAGCTCAGTTAGCAGCTGAATTTAGCATCATCAGCCCAAAACGAAGAAAGAAAACCATAAACAAACAAAACTATTTACAGTAATTGGGTGTAATGGGTGTTGGTCTCTTGAGCTGAATTCATAGTTATAATTTATAGTAATATATATGTTGAGGAGTTACAGTTAGCTTCAGAGCCTAAACGTGTAGCCAGCATGGCTACGGCAACGAAGACATGATAGAATACATGTAGCCTCCACAAAAATGTAACTACACGTCATGGCATCAATAACTACAGAGAGACCACGTGGAGACTAGGTCTTTATTCATCTGCCCATTATTTTCTCGATTGATCGATTATTTTGTTAGTCTACAAAATGTCAGAAAATAGTGAAAAATCTCAGTTTCTCAAAGTCCAAGTCGATGTTTTTAAAAGTCTTTCTTTTGTCAGTCCAAAGCTTAGTATGATATAAAAACAGAGAAAAGCAGGAAGTGACCATATTCGAGTTATATTTACACTGCAAACCTTCTTCTCACGGTGATCACCGCACTGTGTCACGACGGGATGGGTGAAGCCTCCTATTAAGCAATGACACACGGCAAAATAGAAGTTATATATACATATATATATATATATAATCTGGATCACAAAGTACGTGATTACACTTGCAACAAAGGTCCCTGATTGAACTCAAACCCGGGACGTTGCAGTTCTTTGTCGATGCCTTGAACCCCTTGGCTACAATGCAGGTTTTTTTAATCCGCTTCATTCATGAAGAAGAAATGTAGACAAGATGAAGGACACAGACTATTGTCAGGAGATTTAAACCTTGAAGCAAACGTAAATCGTAAAGCGTGTGAAATACACCTCCGGCAGAGCTAACGTCTCAACATCACCCGGGTGAAGAGGTGCCCGTGGGAGCACTTGAAAAAGGATCCTTTTAGCCGCTCCACTCACTTCAGGCTCATTTATAAGTTTATTGGCAACTCGTGTTTACCTGATGTCATCAGTATGCGTACCTGTTCTCCCGCAGCCGGTGCCAACAGCAACAGGCTACACAAAAGATCCCTGAGGAAAAGAAGTAAAGGGGTCGGGAGCCAACAGGAACAGAGGAAGCTGCTCTGAGCAGGAATGAAAAGGACATACAACAGAGAGCCACGAAGGACCCCCCTCTTGTAAAGAAGCATGGACACCAATGCAAATGCCCGACCAAAAAGATAACATTCCCCACCATGTATATACACACACTAAAGCACATTTAGACAGTGATAGTGTAATTGACTGATGTTTCGGATCTTTGAGTGTCACCCTGCACCTTCTGAAGGCAGTTTTTTCTATGTATTTATACTGTCTAATTTATAGCTGTGATCTAGTATTTGGAAGCATTATCTCAATGCACATTATGAAAGTTTCTGCATTCAGTTGCCAGCACTGCACACAAAATGAGGAGGATAAAAATGATGATTTAAGAGGCTTTAGAGTGACACGCAAAGTCCAAAACAGCCCAATAAAATAAGTGTTTTCGATTGCAGCTGGATTCTCTGAAGTCAAACACATTGTTACATAAACTTTTGCTATATTTTTAGGGTATTTTTCTAGATCTGTGTTTCTAAGTAGTTTTTATTTCCTTTATTTGGTCTCTAAGGACTACAATGGTGTGCTTCAGACTGATGAAATAATACTGTTTTTTTTTTTTTTTTTTTTTTTTTTTTACATTATAGGCAAAGACAGTGAATCTCAAAGTTTTTGTTTGTGAGCCCTTAAAACACAGCAATGAGCACATGTTACCCCTCTTAACCTACACTATGGAGAATGGTGAAGTTAGATTTTATTTGTATTTGAACAGCATTGCATACAATCCCAAACACGAGTAAAAGCCGGGGGAAAAGATGACACGTTGGTGCAATGTCTCACCATCGTTCAAGACCTCAAATGAGCCCCATGTGCAACAACACCACAGTATCAGATATACTGAAATGATTGAGCTGTTCCAATTGATGATGAATATAGAAATCCAAGTTCAAGACGTGAATAAAGTCACTGCAACAGACCTGGATTGAAATAATCAGCACGCATGCACTTTTGGGAGTCTTCAGTCTCTTCTGTGCTAATCATTTAAATCCAGTGCACCTTAAACATAAAAAAAAAACAAACAAAAAAACAAATCCTCATCTGTAGCTACGAAAAGGAAAACTACACTGAGTGACAAGTGAGATCTTACAGTAGGACGCTGAATTGGCTTTCCTGCCAGGACCAGGTTGCAAAAGATCCACCCCCAGTTTTGCAGGTTGGGGTTTATACTTGTGACTTCTCGAGAGCAGCCAATGATTTCCGTCAGCACCGTCTGATGTAAGAATCCTGCTTTATGAGATTCACTGTTTGCTGAATGAAGGCCGTTTCTCACTGTAAATATTCTCTCTACAATTCTCTGAACAGCAGGATCTGTCAATAACTTACACAGAGCAGATAATTTAATTGTTTGATTAATTCGTCATCAATCTGTTAGTTTAATTAGCTGTTAAGTTGTAGTTATGAAATACTGATCAAGTGGGCCCGACTTTTGATTTCGACAGCCAGCAGAAGAAGACACAAACAGATCCTCAGACGTCTTTGTGGAGGTTCCTGCGTGGGTTTCTTCTTAAAACTTGAGTAATTACACAATTTTAGGGAAAAGAAGCTGTGAAAACAGTAGAAATTATTTCAAATATTATGAGAACGAAGGTAGAGAAGGTTGAGCTGCAGGTTGCAAAATGTTGACCATGACCTTTAAAAGGTCAAGATTTGCTTTTCAACTCAGAGCAGATACTACTAACTTACGTGTCCGTATCTGACTTCTAACAGATGCATTCAAACTCTGAAACAGCAACCACACACACACACACACACACACACACACACAGCCAAACTGGTAATCTCATGGACACACACAATGCAGTAAACACACTTCAGAATATGAAAGTGGATGAGTGAGCGTGATGACGCCACAGAGCGAAACACCGAACTTGCTCAAGGCTGTAAATAAATGAGCGAAGTCGACCTGGCTGCTCCTGGTGTGTGCCGGAGTTTGTTTTTCGGGTATTCCCACATTTCAACATGAAACCAACATTTGAGTGATCATGCGGAGGACAGTTGAAGAAAATCAGTGAGTTGTTTGGATTCTTCAACAAACGGATTTATCTTTAGACAAATAAACCAAAATTTGTGTGATGTTACAAACGGACACGTCTGTTGTGACTTTGTTCAGATCCCGAATCCTGATGTGAACATACAGTATGCTGTACTGTGCTGTACCAAATAAAACTTGGAATCATCCGTCTCTGTGAAATGATTGTGTGCAAAACTATTACTCTTCATCCAGGAGTCGTTGACATTTTATATTAAAAAGGAACCCTATTCAATTTGTGAAAATCACACACTGAGATTTTCCGTCGTTTTTTCTGCAGCTGTTAAATTAAATTTGAGGTGAACTCTCCGAGCCAGAGGAACAAACCTGGCATTTAGTTTGTTTTTACCTTCCTGTGCAACCCAAACGAGTAAATAGCTCCTTCTCCTTCCACAGAGACTACCTTCATCATCGCGAACAGATCTGCTCTGTGCGCGCGTAGCCCTGTATGTATACAAGTGCATGTGTGGTTGCACGTTTGCACACTGTACATGCGTGTACGTTCATCTGATGTGTGCATGCAGGCATGTAATCCCCGTGTGTGTTTATGTGCGCGTGTCCACTCATGTTTGGTCAGCAGGTGTAAATAGGACGTGTTTATGAAAACCTCCTGGCAATAGAGTCACTGGCACTTCTGTTCACACCCGGATGCAGGAGGGTGTAGCAACGTGTTCGACCCCACTCATCTAAAAGTGCATCTCGCACCCAGACAGAGCGACGCTGTTTACATACAGCGGCTGTTTGTGTGGGTCAGTTGCCCATCTCACCTCTCGACCCTGGCATTCCTGTTTGGACTGTAAGTGGAACTGTATCGCGCCTTGACAGCAACACCAACCAGGGTTTATGAACCCAACCTGGTTTATGAAAATCACTGTAAACATCAGTTATAAATCCAGCAACTAAAGAGCATCAAACAAAGTCTGAGCATGTTAATCATTTGAGAAACATTAATCAATTTCTTTTAGCCGAGACCGAGGGTCAACCTCTGAAAAGTGAAGGCCTTTCAGAAGTGCCTGAAACCCGCATTCTCTCTAATGGCCAGCAGGGGGCGACTCGACTTCCTGCAAAAAGAAGTCCTGTTGTGTAAAAGTCTATGAGAAAATGACCTTACTTCTCACTTGGTTTATTAGCTCAGAAAATTAGTTTCTACACACGCCCTAAGCTACCAAACTATTTCTAACGATTTCTAATAGTTGTACATATGCATGGGTGGATAACTGAACAGTCCCAGGGGACCAACGTGTTAGGGGCCCCACTGGCCTTCACCAGCTAAATGTCACTTGAAGTGAGACATATGACCACACAGAGATGCAAAATGGCCACATAGAAAAAAAACAAAAGATGCAAAGCAACTGCAAAGAGACATAAAACGACTACAAAGAGACACAAAATGACGAATGATGAAAAAAAAGAGGCAAAAGCATCACAAACTCTAGGTGTTGCTATGTAGGAAAGATGTTGGGCCTGTTGCATGTCTGTGCAGAGGCCCCGCTGTCTCTGAATACGTCCGTGTGCATAAGACATCCTCACCCTCAGATTACAAGTGTGTGCTTGACAATGAGTCGGATTTCTAACTGCAGGATTTAAAAGGAACTTTGAAGTTTAAATGATATTTTTCCTAAATCATCTCAACCCTAATGTACCTCATATAAAGACATATTTACAGTCGTATTTTTATTAATTTGTAGAAAATAGTACAAATGCGTAGATGAAAAAAAAAAAGATACGTGTACAAAATGAAACAGTTTTTCTTCCACAATGGATGTAAACAAGGTAGTTTAAATATTATAATAATACAGATACTCACTCATAACATATTGTTTTACTCTTTATCAGTCAGAAACATGAAAAAAGAGATTAATTCAACTTTATAAAACAGGATACACACACATTTCAGGAGACAAACCCTCCAGCATATTTCACAGTGTTAGAAAGACAGAAACCTAAACTTAGTGAGTTTACAATCGTGAACCAGCGGGAAAGATCTGACAGGAAAATAATGAGAAACACTCTCCACTCCCTCAACCATCAAGGTGCCCTTTAGCAAGGCACTTAACACGAAAGTGTGCGCTTGTAGTATGAAGATCCCAAGATCGAATGTTTAAATGTACGTTTAAATGCTGAAGACAGACGATGTAATTGTTGGTTGAATAAATACAGAGTAGATGAAAGACTGAGGTACGGTTGGAGAGAAGCGATTTGAATATGAAGACACATGTTTGAAATGTGTGTGAATGGAGAACATTTTTATTTATTTTTTAAACAGAATTAGTTTGATTTTATCTCAAAACCTGCTGCAAAAATAACTGAATCTACAAACTAGTGCGGACTGTGTCAGCTATTCTTTATTTAGTCTTAGTCCTTTGTCAAATGATTTGGTTACTATATATCACATTTAGTCAACCACATCCTGGGTTTTTTGTCAACTAAAAGTTTTTGTTAAAATGTCGAAAGACTAAAAGTCTGGGCATTTTTTTGTAAAGTTTTAGTCAATTAAATCAAATCAAGTTTATTTATATAGCCCAATATCACAAATTATACATTTGTCTAATTAAAGTATTGACATTTGAATTCATCAGATTATATTAAACATTTCAGTTAATTTATTTTTGCCAAAATATCTCATTGTTTCTTTCTCCCAAGCCCTGTTGTTGTTAACTTTAACTTAAAAAGGTATAATATGCAGCATTTTCCTAATAAACATCGTATAAACTCATACGAAAGTGTACGCGGTGTCTGTATCTACAGTGATCCGTACTTCTGGCCATATATTGTAGACATTTTGTTTGAAGTGGCATCACATGATGGGTGTACGTAGTTTGACAGGTAGTTAAGTTCAATACTGATTAGTTACAGTTCTTATGGAGGTGGAGAGCGATTATCCCAAATGGACTTAAAACACTTCAGAAATGAACAAACTGACTAACTGCTAATTTGCTTCCCGGCTACAGCTAATGCTAACCTCTCGAGCGGAGCTTTGAACCTGCGAGCTGCTGTTTGTGTCTTGAGTTGAGCCGAAGCATCTACCGATAACAGTAGACGCCAAATTTCAGGTACAGAGGAGGGAACCCAAAACTACGCACCCCTGGTTCTGGTGGGCCGCAGTTAGCCCGAGCCTTGGTGATAGGATAACGGACACTCCCATCAGCCAACCATCCGGCGTCACAGCGGTCCAGCCCCATCAGCCTCCATGCGGCATACATCTGGCCCACTTTGGCAATTTGACTTCCATCACTTGCACAAGCCTGGACCGCTTCTGTGAAGTTGAGCTTGTTCTGGTGCTTTAGGAAGTACACAGTCCCTGACGCAGGAGAGAATCATAAGTAAAAAGATTGTCATGTAGTGATGTCTTTGGTTTTAAAAACATGTTCTTTCATGTTGGGCTGACGGCAGACGGGACGCTACAGTGACTCACTAAGTATTATGACAAGACAGGACTGGCCGGGGCTCGTCAGTTAGCGTGTTAATTTCAGTAGATATCTCTGCAACACAATACCCGGACGTCTTTGACACAACATCAACACTGTAACGTCTTCACATCCTGTTAATGTTTCTTCATTTTTTATGTTTTTGGCCACATCTTGCATCGTTAAAACATTCAAGCACAGTCGTACTAACCCTTTACAGAGGCGGAGAAGCAGAAAGCATCATAGCGGTAGATGAGGCGGTGTCGTTGTCCGTAGCTGCGCAGACCAGGAGCTAAGTCCACCCCCCCGCAGCCGTCACGCGGGGCTTTGATTGGATACTGCACTGTGCCATCGGCCAACCAGCCAGCGTTACACCAGTCCAACCCCTCCTCCCACGCTGCGAAGAGCTGCTCAAAAGTAGCCAGAGTGGCCTCCTGATCCTTGCACGCCTGCTGTGCCCCAAAGAAGTTAAAATGGTAGCGTCCTTTCTGAGAGTAGTAGGGAAACACCACGCCTGTACAGTACAGAGGAGAAGTGTGTCATTTTTATGCTCATGATAATGTTGCATTTTGGATCTGAATGCATGAAAATAAATTAACATTTTGCAGCCGCATCCCAAGACATTTCAGTTCACATCTTTGGCCGCCGCTGCACTTTTACTCAGTGGCTTCATCAATAAACACACACACAGACACACACACACACACACACACAGAGACTCACACACACACACAGACACACACACACCTCACCCCGCATCTCGAGGTCCACCGTCACACTCTCGTCCTCCAGGCCATCAATCACCTCACATCGGTATCTGCCCGTGTCGTTGAGCTGCAGCCCATTGATCACCAGGGACATGTCACCTGGTGCCGAGCGTCGCAGGCGCACGCGGCCTCGGAAGCTGCCGTAGCTGCGGTGACGGTTGCCCATGGCCACCATAACCTCAGTTTCCCTGGAGTGGGCTTCTGGGGAAACGGGTGCACTGATGGTGTTGGCAGGCAGCCACGACCATTTGACCCGGGTCCTGCGTGGTGTGGTGGGTTCAGGCTCGTAGTGGAAGTGACAGGGCAGGGTGACGCTGCTCCCCCTGGTGGCCGACACTGAAAGCTCCGGGGATTCAACAAGGAGGCGAACCCCGTTGAAATAGACTAGAAAAGGACAGAAGCACCAGAAATACAACGTGTTAGGCAGAAGAATCTTAACTGTGTTCGGTATTAATTGGATTACTAAAGCGAAATACTCCTGGTCTGTGAATTCAATCCCGGCTGGTCAGATAATTGAGTACTTGCGTAGGACGCGTTTCATATATTGGGTCATAAATCTTCCATCCCACAGTGAACCTCTTTAACCAGAATCAGATTTATTGCCAAGTAGATTTTCAATTACAAGGAATTTGCTTTGGTGTATTGGTAATTAACACAGTGTGTGCACCCCCTGCAGGACTATTCAGTGAACCTGTAACTGCACAGTGGCTCCAAATGTCCATAATTTTTCCAATTATTTCATATATATATATATATATATATATATATATATATAGTATATTATGTACATTTTCTTTCTCACTCAGTCATCTGCTTAGTTCAGATATATTAAGAGAAAATAATTGGTAAATAAAACACTAATGCTACAGAACCTGTTATAATAAACTAATAATTTATGTTTAGTGCAACATAAACATGGATTTGTTCACCACACTCTCAGAGGTTTACTGCAACAAAAAAACTAATCAATCACTAGCAGAGTTTGTTTTTATAACCTCGGTTATGAGTTATAGCTCTCTTCTCAGAACACATCCAGGTGTTGTGTTGTACACAAATGAAGAATGTAATTAATCCATGTCTAAAACACAGAAGTGGAACAAGTATTCAGATCTTTAACTTGAGGAAAAAGTAGCAAAAATACAGACTAAAAACACTTACATGTAAAAGTCCTGCATTAAAATTTATACTTAAAACTACAGAAATATTAGCATTAAAATACCAAATGTAAAAGCATTCATTATGCAGAATGTCTCATTTCAGAATCATTATTATATCCCTGGATTATAATTATTGATGCATGTACGCATTATTAATGTTGAAGCTGGTAAAGATCATTTCAACTTCTTTATTTACTGCTGGTAGCTTAATCAATATTTAATACATCATAATTAAATAATATGTTGCAGGCCTATTATCCATCAAGTTATCAAATAAATAGTAAAGTAAAGGGCACAATATTTCCTTCTGAATTGTAGTGGAATATAAGTGTAAAATAGAAAAAAAAGGGGAATATCCAAGTAAAGTACAAGTACTTTAGGATTGTACTTTGAGTAAATGTACTTGGCTACAGTTCACCATCACTCACACTCACACACACACACACACACACACACACACACACACACACTTCCAAAGGCCTCTCTTTCAGCCGCACACAGGACTTACTCTCTCCGTTTCCGTTTCCATTGCTGATGTCCTGGTAGTGAAAGCCATTGTTGTACCCGGGGATCCAGGCCTGGCCGCCGGGCAGCAGCAGGCACAAGCAGGCGGCCAGTAGGGGGCGCAGCAGACTGAGCATGATGCTGTCCTCTGCTGGACGAGGGTCAGAATAAATACTGAGTAAGCTCTTTATTCTATTTCTATTCTATTCTATTTCTATTCTATTCTATTTATTTATATATATATATCTATATATATATAGATATATATATAGAGAGAGAGAGAGCAGGAAGAGGACGCTGTGTAATCACATACTGGTGCTTGTTTGGATAAAAGCAATTCAATTAAAGCGCAAAAAAAATTTGTCACACCGATTGGAAATAGTCATGTAACATTTTTTTTAAATGAGTCTTTTTCAAAAATATCTACAATAACTTCTAATGTGGCTCGAAGGAGAAGACGAAGTAAAAAATAATCCAATTTCAGAATGAAAAAAATGTTTTTTTTTTTTTAATCCTGCTTTATCTTCAAAAATGTAAAGAAAATTTAACAAACATAAGCTTCTTTTTTTTTATATATATATATATATATAACGTTTTTGAGTTCTCCATATCCCTTCATGTTATATAAAAAAATATATTTTTACACCTACAATCTCTGAAAACCTTGATGACTTGATACATTATAAACTACAGTTAATCGATAATAGGAACAGAAGAAACTTTCCTCTCATTATACAAACCGTAACGCACGTTTAATATCTCCTTTAAAGTATTCGACCCCTACATTTCTCAATTAATCTACGACAATAAGAATTATCGCGTGCATTTAAAGTATTTCTTCCGTGCTGCGTTATGAAGTATAACGTGTCACCACGACTGTGTTTACCAACTCAATTACACCGTCGCGCTCACATGTCACCGCACAGCAGAGTTTAAAACAAAGAGAAAAAGACACAAAGTGACCTGGCTCCGGTTTAACGTCTGTTCATGGGAAACAAAAGGTCTAAAGTCGTAAAAAGTCACTCACAGATAAGCAGTTGTCCTCCCTGCGTGTCTTCAGCTCATCTCCTCCTCATCCTCTGCCTCTCTGCTCACCGGACCCACGCTCAAAAGGGGCGCGCGCACTACGTCACGGGACGAGGCATCCCCTTTGAAGTGAGCAGTGACCTCATCGTCCACGAGCCCCTACAGCAGATACTATATCAGTATAAAGACAACATGAGGACACGAATACAGGCAGAGGAGGCATTTACTCCACAACTGCACTTAACTACACATTTAAGTTAGTTGTTATTTACAAGAGTTAGTTAGTCTTTTCAATTTATGCCATTTTCTGATGCTTTGTTTAGAGTTACAGTTAATACAAGAACAGCTGAAACGATTAGGTGATTAGTCAATTAACTGGCAACTATTCTGATCTTTGTCATTTTTCATGCAAAATTGGTAAAACATTTCATTCTCCAGCATCAAAAAATATGAGGATTTGTCCTTTCAATTATTGTAATAATTTTACTTTATTTTAATATTTTTCAGTGGTGGAAGAAATACTTAGATCTATACCTAAGTAAATGTAGCAATAGTGTAGAAACACTACTTTCAAAAACTTTAAGTAAAAAGTACAGTAGCATCAAAATATACTTTAAGTACCAAAATGTAAAGTAGTCATTGTGCAGAATGGTCCATTTCAGAATCATATATAACATATTATAGGCTGTGATGCAATCATGTGTATAATACATCATAATGTATTAGTTGATTTATGTGTTGTATTAATAATCTGAACCTGCAAAGTAATTTAAGTATTAAATAAATGTAGTGGAGTGAAACGTTAAATATTTGCCTGCGAGATGTTGTGGAGTAGAAGTATAAATGAGCATAAAATATAAATGAAAGGAACAGTATTTGTTAATGTACTTAATTATATTTCACCACTGATAGAGGTTTAGGACTGCTGTTTGGACAAAGCAAGCATTGTGATTTTTAATAGAGAAAATAATCAGACAGATTAAACTAAAATCTTAATTCATTTAATTAAAAACAAAATAATTAGTTGCAGTCTGATACAGATTAGTAAAAAACATTGCACCATCTCAACTCACTATAAATCTAATAGTTTTATGATATAATACACAATATAACAGTCACAGTCTTCTGCTTTTACTATTTACCTACTACTTTACTTACTTTTAATAACTGCCGTATACTAATACCACATCACCACATCTTGCACACAGATGCAACCTGCATTACATAAGCATCTTTGTTTAAAATTAATGGGGGTCGTTGACCCGTTTCTTGACCCGGTCACACCCCAGCTTGGTCAAACCCAACTGAGGTTCTCGTTCTCAATCTTTCAACAAACGTTAGATGTGCAATAAAAATACAGAAACAGCCATCTTATTTATCCAAAGTGCAAATATGAAGCTTCAACATGTAGCTTCATGTAAGAAAACAATAATGCGTTGGTAATTTAATAGGTTCAAGTCCATTTAACAACAGAGGAAAATCCTCATTAACAGTTAACAACGCAGGTGTAGTTTACTGCCTTTTCTCTGAATGATGCAACCCAGAACTGACCCTGGAGTTTTAAAATATAAATGAGGGATATCATATATTTTTCCACTTGTATTTGTCATTGTAAGCTCTGGATAGAAACAGTATCCAAGTCCTTTAATGTAAGATGTGGTGCATGTGATGAAGATACCAAGAACAATAGCGAATGTTATTAATAACTTAGATTCATAGCAGGTTATTTGCAAAACAATATCAAGTGTGAAGTGTAAAAGTTGTCTTTTTAAACGGCAACATTGTCCAAATGCTGCAAACTTCTGTATTCCTGGTACGTTGAGGTTGACGGTGCATGTTCCACGTCCCCTGATTTGTCATGGCCTCAAGTAACACAGCAAATACTGCCACATGATCTCATATTTCAATCATTAGTTGAAAAAAATAGCAGCCGTGGTGGAAAACAAAGAGCAATTCCAGTTCTCCGCTGGGGCCTGAGAGAATGTGCTGCTGCCGCTGCCCGAATATCTGAGTGAAGCCTGGTTACCCTTGTGCAGATGGACGCTGCCCTCCTGACACGAGCACAAAGTGAATGCTGAAGCTGTACGACACATTATTGTCTGTCATCTCCCAGAAGAGCCACAACACTCAGAGTCCCCCACATTTAAAGTCTTCAGCCTCTGAGTCCTGCACGCAAGGCTTTCCTCTGCGGTCGGAGGAACACTGCATTGATAAAATCACATTAAAGGGAAAGTGAAAGATGTTTTTGAAGTGGGGTTGTATGAGGTACTTATCCATAGACAGAGTATTACCTACAGTAGATAAGGATTTGCACGCCCCCCAATTCTGTGAGGTAAAATGACTGTTTGTCAATAGAGTCTGGTGGCTTTGAAGAGAGCACAGATAACAGCTACAGTTCCCTGCTGGAAACATCGACTGTATTGCTGTCTCACGACAAGGTAAAGCAGTGAAAATATTGTAAATATAGCGTACACTTAAACTGATTTATTTATTTTTTGGTGGGCCTTTCTTATAGGTGGCTAAAATATTTTGCTGGCCCGTGAAAGGCAGTACATCGCTTTGGATTCCATGCCCGTACTCGACCCTCATCTACTGTACAGACTATGGATAAAGTACCTCATACAACCGCGAAAAGAAAATCAGAACTATCCCAAAAAAACACACAAAAAAAACACAATTCTCTGCTTTTTGTTAAACTTTAGGGGCCTTGAACCTCGGTTTGAGTTTATGTGATCTTGCAAACAGTCTCGCTACATTAATGTTAAAGTCACGGCTAAAAACCATGGCACAGAATCCCAGATCCGGATCACAACAAACCATCTCATCAGTTGTGGTTTGCCCGAAGCTGAACTCCTCGTGCCAGTTCACCCCCATCATGTTGTGCTTCTCCTCTTCCCGTCATTCTTACTTTATTTTCTTTACATCCACAAACCCACAACTACAGCCTGCGACTCCTCCTCCGACCACAAACAGCTATTTCATGTTGTTCTTCCCAACAAACTTACATGTGGAAACTCAGATGATGATTCGTGTCACATTATCAAACAGAGTCATAAAATTAGAACATTATTTTCACGTTTGTCACACAAAAAGAGATTAAATGAACAAAATCAACCCATTTCTGGTAACGGTTTAGCGTGAAGGTTTTGAATATTTGCATCTTCAGTCATTGACGCAGGATACGCTGAATTACAGCTTAGTTTCAGTGAACGTCTCACGCCTTCTCTCTCTCCACCTCCCTACACCATCTGAAATATGTGCCTTGAAAGGAAATATCTAGGATGTTTTTATAAAAAAAGGCATCCTTGCCTGGGATTTCCATTGAAGCCACAACACTAGCATCTCTCTAGACAGCAATGTTGGTCGGTCTTTGGTCCAGACTGAAATATTTCAACAACTTTGGATTCCCATGCAACCGGGCTGTAATGTCATTTATGGTTCCAAGAGGATGAGTGTTACAGACTTTACCAAATAAAATTTAAAAAACATAACATTTTAAAAGGGGCAGCAAGATAGGTCATCAACAGCTCCTAAATCTCTCAGGGTGTGTAAACGGCTGCAGCCCCCGCTCTCAGCCAGCCCTCCCTGTGAACCCCTAAGCCATTATCTCCCAGTGTGTTTGAAGAGACCAGACCGGTGCTCTTCCCAAAGCCCCAGATGAAAGGTTTTGGCCTGGGGCCTTAAATACCAGCAGCCCCTCTGAACTGCCGGATGACTGCGGCGCTGGGAGGGGTGTAATTTCTGCAAAGCAGCAACATTCAGGTCCAGAGAGGCCAGCGGAGCTCGGACCTGGAGCCCGGAGTGACCACATGAAAGAGGAAGAGATGACTGCGTGTGTTTACGTTTGTGTGGTCCGACTGAAGAGCCGAGCAGGTGAACGCGTCGGTGTGTGAAGTCACACGCTGTCATTAGCAGAGACTCGTCATAGAGAGGTTAGTCACAAAAAGTGTGTGCATGTGCATATGTGGTTCTTGGTGTGCCTGAAATGATTAGAGAGGAAGGTTTCAATAAAAGGCCGACAGGAGAGTGAACTGTAGGGCTCAGGGTGACGGTTTCAAGCCTGATTAAAAGATAGAGGGCAAAATAAGCTGTAATAACAAATAAACACTACAATTTCCCATTTTTTTGTTACCCACTGATGAAAGTTTAGCACCCACCAAACATACAAAGTGTCAAATAAGGGGCGCATTAACGATAAAAGCCACTCATCACCTGTCAAATCAACAGTTTCAAACATTTATTTGAGCAGAAATAACGTAGGATTTCCTCTTTAAGACGACGTCCCTCGAGATGTTTGTCTGTGTGGTTGTCATCATACCTGATCTAAAATAGTTGTTTTCCAGGAGAGGATCTTTCCTGTTTGAACCCGCTGCGGTCCCTCCAGTTTCCTGCCTCCTTTGGCACGAGGCCTCTGCCTGTCCCGGGCCAGCTGTCATACCAGGAAAACCAAAACAGAGAGAGAAGCCTGACACAGAGCTGATGGAGCTGCAGTGAGTGACTCGAGTCCTCATTTTCCAAAACAGACTCTGGGAGATATTATGCAATTTACATTGAAAATACAAGTCAGAAAATCTGATGAAAATGTTTAATTACATGATTTATTTATTTATTTTGTAAGATGGCTAGGTTAAGCAAAGTCCATCCATACAAATGTATTAAAAGCTTAGTTGTTTAAGAGGGAAAAGACCATCGGATCGCTATTGGCAGAAGCCCATTTCCACCAACGTGATGGAAAAAGGAATCCTGCGAGTCATTATAATGAGAATCATTATCTTGAGACAGTCATTATTTCTAGAAAGTTTAAGTATCCAAAACATTACTTTTACTATTACTAAGTCATTGTTTAGAGAACGTTTGTCATTACAGTGACTTATAGGATCTTTTCTTTTACCAGAATGTTGGGATTTACATTTATTTTTCTCTTTTACTGGCAGAAATAGGCTTCCATATTCAAGTAATCCCTAATTACTGTGCAACAAAATGCAATGGTGGCTTAGTGATTAAGTACAATTGCACACGATGGGAATCCAACCATTAAAAATGTAATTTAAAGGAGCAGTACAAATGGAAAAGAAACAATCCCTCCACTGAATACTGGACCAGTTACCCTCCTCAAGCTGTGCTGAGAAAAGCACAAGAGGGAAGAAAAGATGGAGAATTGGAAAGTGTTAATAAATAACAAAAAGGGGCCACAGAGGATAAAGCTGCAATTAGGTCCTCAACACTTTAAATGCCAGCAACTCCATCAGGAAAAAACAGCTGGTCTGTTGGGGAGGGTTGGTAGATGAGATCATCATGTAAGACAACAGTTGTCTGGGATTTACTAATTGGGCACAAAAAGTGACGTAATCTGGTGATTAGTTCGTCTTTTCCCTCAAACATTACTGCCGTTTTGAAACACTGCACTAACATTAATCCACAATGCGGTTCCATCATTTAACCTTCACAGGTTCACAGTATGAATGGATTTTCTTAGGATTCAAACCCCTATGGTGGGATTTCACCGTTTTAGTGCGACCTTCACAGAGCGTAATGAGGCCGAGGAGGGGACGTGGCCTCCTCGGGGTTAAGATACCTTTGGAAGATTGTCTAGTGGTATAAAGAGAGATTAGGCCCCCGGGGTGTTTAAATGCTAAACAGGCAAAACGACCCTCAGTGCTTTCCGTCTTTTGATCCGCCACCTTTTTAAATGGAAAACAGCTCCAATTAATTCAGCAATATGAGTAATACAACCTTAATATTCCATCCAGAGATGCACACAGAAGTACAGACTATTGCTATTCAGGCAATTTAGAGTCGATTAAAAATGTCTGTTTTAAATTCTTTATTTATTCTTCATTTTAAAGATACAAAGGCCAAAACATAAACAAATCCTCTTAGAAACACAATACTGGAATTTAAAAAAAGAAGCTTCAAATCCAGTCAAACGTCTATGAGGTCAACAGTCAGTTTAGCAAGAAATGAACCCATGTCATATAATACCATAAAAACATATCCATATTATTTTAGACCAATCATAGAAAACCTGGGAAACAAGATATCTACAATATGTTGATGAACACCGAGAAAAAAAAATAAAGCCATGTCACCAATAAATTCAAAGAAATGGGTTGTAACACTAGTCAATCAAATGCATGCAGACGTGGACAACAAGGGTGACTTATGGAATCGTCTGCAACAATAATAAATATTGAACAGTGTTTGACACCAACATCCATCCTCGACCTCTCAGTGGCACCCCTATCCCCTCATGCATTTTTTAAAAGGATCTTGAATTAATATTCATTGTTATCAAAACTAACACAGTATAATATTGCACGAGCCCATAATTCATAATTCATGGGGTGGAAAGGTTTAGAATACTGTGATGGGGGCGGCAGAAGCAGATGATGTGGCGGTTCGTGTCACATGTCCAGTGGAACCGTAAAAAATCTGTTTTAATTTGGTTTCTCTCTTAGAGTCTTATCAGCGGGGCCTCAGCTTTCAACTGGAGGCATAATGTTGGACCTGCAGAAAACATTAACATCTACTAATACAACCAGATCTCAGTACAAAAGTATTTTATATACGCATGTCACATATTAACACTAAACCAAAGCAAGGGTTTCCCCCAGACTTTCAAAGCTCAGTTTAATCCAACAAAGAAACTGAACTGGGAGTATAGTTTATCTATTTTTTTTTTTTTTACTCCTGCAAGTGAATTTGTTTACTAGTTGTTCTTCAACGCTTCAACAATACTGTTTTTTTTTTTCTCAGAAATTTTAAATGACAAAACACAAACATCAAAGTGCCATAAAAAAGAAAAGAAAAGAAAGTGAAACCGTGTTAACACAACTTGAAGCAAAGCAGTGTGTGTGTGTGTGTGTGTGTGTGTGTGTGTGTGTGTGTGTGTGTG
>CALSBV010012175.1:2069806-2098507 GCA_943590825.1 Bovichtus diacanthus | reverse complement strand
GTGTGTGTGTGTGTGTGTGTGTGTGTGTGTGTGTGTGTGTGTGTGTGTGTGTGTGTGTGTGTCGTTTCAGTAGCATTTAATGTACATTAGGAGCAGATCTGCTTTGACCTGAGACTATAACATCCACCATACATTTTGAACCTGCAGCTTCGACACCATCGTCACTCTCTCCGTTCATGAGGTTAACCAATTAGTATAAAATCCAATATAATCCAAGAGTTGTGTTTATTACTGTCATTCTTGTCATTTCAAGAATCCTGTCACAAATGGATTTGAAGTGAAGAGTCCAGATCTAAAGTGGTTCTGGGGATAAAATTAACAACACATGCTTCTTTTATTCCACTTTAAAAAACATCCCGTTAAAGATGGGATTAATTAAGTATAAATTTACCAAAATATGTGGCCTCTTTATTTTTTCAAAGTAAACTACCTCATGAAATGTGATACACATGAGCTGTAGCAGCCAATGAGAAATGAACATTGCAATAGCTGTCTTTTTCTGAATGAATAAAGCAAGACTTCAAATGTTCTTGTGTAAGATGTCGTATAAACTCATGACAACAGCATGTGTTGAATCTCAGTCAACAGTTATTGTTCTTTTCCTGAAGAGCAATAAAAGAGAGTCTCCTCTTTTTTCAACAAGGATCTCAAACTCTTTTAGTCCTTTGTTTACAACATCCTGTCTGTCAATGAGGGAGTCTCCTCTGGCTTTTAGATCCGTTTGGATGCTAAACTGACCGTCTGTGATGGTTCATTGACTTTAATGCATTTTATTAAATCATTTGTTCTGTGTGTGTCTGCATCAGCTCACCATAAACTAGATCTTTCTAAATAAACCAACAGAAACAAAAATCTGAGGGTGCGTTGGCACAAGAGGAGTTGAAGACTTCACCCTGATGTGGCCTGAAGCCTCCAACTGAGGATGTGGCCTCAAACAGCTAATAGCTTAAATATGCGTTTTTAATACATCAGTAAAAATGGGGATTTCTGTAAATAGTGGGATGTTCCCTGCTTGTTGTTGGCTGCACAGTGATTAACAGTTCAAACAAATGTACTGTAAGAAACATGAACTGAGGATTTTACTGTCCAAACCACTGCAGAGTAATATTAGGAATACTGAAACACACACACACACACAGTGAAACACCTTGAGTTTTGAAGTCTCTTATTTTTGCTCAACAGAACCAAAAATGGTAGCAGATTTGCTGTTAAATATTATTATTTATTTATTTATTTTTTTTAACTATTTGGTATTACTTGCTAGTTTTTCCCCATTAAAGAGCAACAAGCATATTTTATTTTTTTTTTATTTATTTATTTTTTTAACTATTTGTTATTACTTGCTAGTTTTTCCCCATTAAAGAACAAGCATATTTTTTTTTTTTTTTTTTTATTTTTTTTTTTTTTTTAACTATTTGTTATTACTTGCTAGTTTTTCCCCATTAAAGAGCAACAAGCATATTTTTTTTAATTTTTTTTTTTTTTAAAACCAGATTTTAAATGTTTCTTGCCAAAATATAAATCATATTGTGCATGTTCACCCTTTGGTCAAGACAAAATAATAATCAGCCTTCAATGTATCCTCTGAAGATTTAGTTTATATTCTGTGTGTGGGGAAGTGAAGTGTTGAGTTACAGGATGTGAGCAAGCTGTCAAGTGGAGCTTATGTACATCACCAGCCGTGGGTCTTGGAGGTTCAATGTTCCAGGTAGAACTCATTTAGGATCAGAGTCTAGGCAGCACCAACGGATACAGCAGCAGCCCCGTTACCCCTGACCTCAGACACAAGGATGAGAGAGTCACCGCCTTTGATTTATCCGACCCCAGCGCTGCTCGGTGACAAAGAAGATGTACGGTTTGGTTCAGGTGGAAAAGAAGAGCGATCAATTCAGGAAACGAACAAAGAGGGGACGCTGTAAACTAAACTCAATCAGGGCCCTGGTAACAGTGGTGAAGGGTAACATCTCCCACCTCCAACCAGCCAGGGTCGGGGTGGTGGTGTGCTACTCTGGTGTTTGCTGCCCCCTAGGGCTGAGAGCAAGGCAGTGCAGGTGTGGCTCAGGAGGGAGAAGGGAGGGAGGGAAGAAGAGGAGGGAGGGAAGAAGAGGAAGAGGGGGGGGGGCTGGATCAGGGCGGTGCTACTCATCGCAGCCCAGGAGCTCCATTCGCAGGGTGATGCGCTCGTGCCACTCCCACGGCAGGATGCGGACGTATCGGGCGTAGACCGGGGGCTCAAAGATGTTCTTTTTGTGAACGTTGTTGTCGCTGTTGCCTGGGAAGATCTGGAGCGAGAATAGCACAAAATCAATACGACAGATCATAGCTGCCTTAACATAAAACATTTTTTAAGCTGCTCGTTTCCTTAACGACATAGAACTAATGGAAAATACTGGAGTTAAAGACAGTCGTTTACGTTTTCCGTATTATTTTGTCAAACATTGTATATATGTATTAAATTTTTTTAAAACATTTTTTACAGATAACGCACACTTAAAAACAAGATAGTTTAAGATTACCTGCGGTCCCTGCTAAATAGAGACAAATATGTATATAATAAACTGTATAATTTTAGGAATCATTTCCTGGAATGTCAGACAAGAGTAACAATGAGCATATGAATATGAAAAACACTCTTGAACTCTAAACAATGAAATGGGGGTAAAAGCCAGTGAAGGCCTCAGATTTAGGGAGAAGCAGAAAATCTCCAAGTTAACTGAACAGACACCAGAAGAAATAAATCAAGTAAAATAAACCTTGCACATTAGCACAACCACATAAACAAAGCAAACATCCCATAAAAGGCATTGAAATCATAAACTGAACTTCCATTATAAATGTTTCATCGATTAAGTCAGAGGAGACAATGTTCCACATCTTTGCCTTAATGACTTCATTTGGCTCACATCTGGCAGGTTTTTGGATGCATTATGAAGGAATACAGAATCAAACATAATTGCTTGTCAACATAATTGGTTCCACGTGTGTAGACGAGAGCTTCAAATACAGGCTCAACTCCTTTTTTATAGCCATCTGAAAAACCTTTACTTCTTCCACCAAGACGTTCTTTATTCTAAATCAAATGATTAATATTATTATGAAGTAAATTTGTATATTTTATGGTGTATTTGGTATTTTTATTTCTTTGTCTCAAATTATTTTACATGCCCCCCTAATGCTGTGTGGTTTTTATGGCATGTATTCCACATTGATTCAATGGATTGTCCCGGTGCTATTTTTTCCATTTGAAATTAACAATCAGTTTTATTTCTTATGCTGTGGGCCATTCTCCTATAGGGATCAATTCAGTATAATTTTTCTCAACATTTGTGAGCATGTTTCTGGGCACAGCTGGACTGACCCTGTCTGTCTTTGTGGTCCCGTCCTTCACGATGGTCCAGGACCGTCCATAATCACTGTAAGCAACTTTGAAGGCTGTGAGAAACTGGATGGAGCCAAAGTCTTTGGCCCCCTGTGTGATGACTCCTGTGACCTTCTTGGGAGACCCCAGGTCCACCTGTGGACACAGAAACAGCTTCGCTTTAAAAACACAGGAATGGGCAAACAAAAAAAGAAAAAAAGAAAACTCCGGCTTCCTCTCCTACCTGCAGCCACTCAGATTGGTTATTGGTGGCGGCGGTCCAGGCGTTGGTCTTGCCCTGTTTGTCCAGCCGGGCGTAGTGGGGGTGCCAGGTGAAGGCCTCGATGCCCCAGGTGCGGAAGGTGCTGGAGGACGTGATCTGCCGGTCAGACACCAACCGGGACTTCATGCCCATCGGCTCTGAACAACCTGAAGTGTTTGAATACACTGTGGAGGTGAGACCAGGCAGAGAGACAGAAGAGACAGGAAAAAAAGGAGGAAAGAGAGAGAAAGTATGATAGACAGGGGACGGACAGGAAGCGGCCCAGGCCAGCCAGTGATGTAAAGCAGCTGAGGCAGAGGATGATGCAGTGGGCCGAGAGGTGTACAGGTGACCGCGCTTTAGGCTTACCCGAGCTCTGGTCGGAGAACCACCATCGCGTTATACAGTAATCCTCCACAAGTTTCCTGTATTTTCATACTTTATGAATCATGTCACATGATAAGTATGAGCAGAATAAGCCCCAAGTTATTTATCAGACCTCTTATTTCACTACGTCCCTTCCTGTACGCGGGATCCTCGGATGAGTCATTCATGGGCGTTCCAGGGTCTGGATACATACTAAGAGGTGATGGATTATTATTATTATTAAAGTGCCAATCATAAAGTAGAAACAAACTTGTGGAGCTCATTGTATAATCTACAAAGGCTGAAACAGACTTGTTAATGAGTGGGTGAGTGAAGCAGCAGCGCATGCAGGTCAGATGAACAGAGGGTCAGAGATGCATGCAAAATGTTCAAAACTTCAGCTGTACTCCAACTGTGCAGCATCAAGTAACAACCTCTCATTTTAAAAACATTTTACTCTCGAGTTGATTCACTTGAGTAATTTAAGTTTGAAGCACGGACCTATAAAACGTTTAGGCAACAAAATGTCATAATAAGTATTTTGCATTAAAGTGAATGCAGTGGGTCATAGCTCTTGCATGCTGACTGATCTCCAATCAGACTCACAGGGGACCCCGACAAGCCCCAAATAAAGCAATTTTGAAATCATGCACAAAATGGAAAGCAAGACTGACGAGAGAAGAACAGACACTGATCTGATGAGTGAGACAACCATCAAGAGAGACGAAGATTCAACAGTGTAATGAGGACGGCGAGTTCCAAAGAACCACACTGGCTTTACATTAAAAAGGAACAAACAGAAATGTGTTGCAATACAGAAGACTTAAAATGAGTATTAGTCGCCCGCTGGGGTGACAATTTTTAGATGATGAATATGACCAATGCATTTTCTGCAGTAAATAAAAATCTCTGAATCATTAGCATCCATGTGCAGTAGGCCTGCCAGTGCTACTATATTACAATATGATCACATGGTTTTGATAAATGCACATCTGTGCTCAAAGTTGCTCAGTACTGCAAGCCTCTGAGTCATTTCCTTTGACTTATGATCAATCACTGAGCGTAGAGCTGGAATAAATTTGTGGAAAAAACATAATAGCCAATTCAAAAAATGTTTTTAAAAAAACTTTTGGATAGCACATTTTTCCACCAGGAGTTTGAATGACTTGAGATATGAAAAGATTGTTTCAATCTCTAACAAACATGGGTATACTGAACACAGACAGTGTGTATGTTGTGTGTTTTCTGCGAGAGTTTACCGTTGAGTTCACAGCCCACCAGCTCCATGCGCATGGTGCAGGCCTTGCGACACACCACAGGGACAATGCGGATGTACTGGGCAATGATTGGGGGGTCAAACAGGTTGGTCTTAGTGCCGTCGTTGTCCACGTTTCCGACAAATACCTACAGAGAAAGGAAGAGTGAGCCGTTAGTTATGCTGTGACGTTTGTTATTTTAGTGACTGAAGTGATATTTAATGGCATTATTTAAGTAGATTTATGTATTCTAAAACAAGTGGCAGTTAAACTAAAACATGATGTGAAGCACTCCCTGAAAAATTCATCTTTGCTACATTTGTTTTTCAAACAAACTTGAACTCCATTTGTATAATATACACCAACACAATTATAGCTGTGAAACAGAGAAGTTCTGAGTAAAAGTGTCAGTGAAGTTCCAGTAAAATGTCTTGCGTGTATGATGCGTTTGTCACTGCCCTCTCTGGTGGCTTATTTCTATATTTTAGAAATACACAATGAGTAAACAATAAAATCGGTTTAAAAACAGATTCTGGACTAAAGTGCAGTTTTTTGCTGATTTGTTTTGATGCGTCCCCTCACATCGTCCTTCCTCTGTCCGTCTGTTCTGTACATGGTGTACGTCTTGCCGTCCAGGCTGGAGGCCACCTTGAAGGCCTTGATAAACTCGGCTGTTCCAATGCGACTTGCACCCTGCATCACGATACCTGTAAAGCGCATCTTTCTTTGCATGTTGATCTGAAATTGAGAAGAGAGCCGACATTAGCATGCATTTTAGTTAGTTAAGAGTTTCTTTTCCAGGAGCGCTTCTATCCACAAGTTCAGGTTCTGAGCAAAAGCCTCCTCGTGTGTGCGTCTTAAATTGATCAATAAATCTTCAATAAATTCTAATTACTTAATGGCAATAAAAGTATGTTGAACCCGATAGATCTACAAAAAAAGAAGTGTCTAGCCTTAAAATACACAGTATATATTTTTTTAAATACTGTAAATCTACGCCCTATATACAGCATCTGTCTACATGTCCAACAATCTACCCGACTAACAATCTACATTTCTGTGCGTCCCTGGTTTCACCTCTATCCATGGGTTCTTATCATGTGCAGCGGCGCTCCAGGCGTTGACCATTCCCTTGTTGTGAAGGCGGGCCAGCTCGGGTCCCCAGCGCTGCAGGCCCAGCATGCTGTAACGCACTGATGAGGCCGAGATCTGGGACTCAGCGATGCCCCCTCCCTCCATGCCGAGCAGAGAAATGCAGCCTGTGAAAGAAAAGAGAGATGGGGGGGTGGGGGGGGGTCAGATTGTGATGAGTGTAAAGTTTCCCACTGTGCTTCTCATGTAAATTTGGCAGAGAGCAACCTTTCAGAAACCGGATAAAAGGTTTACATGGCTACTGTAAGTATGCACAATGTATGCCTTTTATAGTCTTTATATTGCTTTTCTTTTTATTTGTAATCATGTGTAAATTGTTTTGTCTTGCTTTTGTTTGGCTTCACCGTTTTGCTTTCCGTTTTTTTTTTTTATTATGGTCTTCGAGTATTCTGATTTTGCCACGTCTGTCAAAGCACTTTGTAAACACTTAAAAAAAAAAATAAAAAAAAGTGCTGTATAAATAGTTATTATTAATGGCTGTGGAGAACAATGATGAGTGCACAATGAGAAGGATTGATGCTTCACCTTCACTCCGCTGTGTAAAGCATAAAGTCATGAAGGATGCAAAGCTTTAAATCAGCTTAATTGAATAAGTATTTATTTCTCATTTAGCAGGCTCTCTATATGCTGCCTATTAATCATCTTAAAATGCCTCAGTTGGCCGCCTTCCCAATCCTATCATCATTAATGTCTTCCTTCGATTACGATACATTTCTACAACGCTGGCAATTGTACGACCATTAATTTCAAAATCATGTGCAGTTACTTTTTTTTTTTTTTACTACTTTTTCAATATCATTGTCAATTTTACTTTTCCATTTTAGTTTAGTTATTTTACCAAATGCATCTTACTTTTATTGTTACTTCTTATACCCTTCATATGTTTAACTATTGTTTTTTTATTCTTATGTTGTCGTCACTTTTGAGCAACCTCAAGCACAAAAATGTGCTTTTGGATAAATGAAGTTATATCTTATATGGATGTAGTGTGCCTGTATATGTATGCATGCGGTTTGCTTACTTGAACAAAAGGAAATGATTGAATTTGTGATTATGACGAGGAGTTATTGGTCACATGATGTAATTTTTTTTTATCGATCCATGTAGAAGTGTTGACTGGTCACACTTACGCAGTTGGCAATGTTTGCCCACATAAGGGGACGGGCACTGGCATTTGAAATCTCCCTCCAGGTCCCTGCAGGTGCCACCATTCTTGCATGGCTGTCCGGCACAGTCATTCACATCTACAGAGAGATGAATCACACCGTCACTTACTGAAGTCAGAAACATTAACAGCCTACAGTTATTAGTCTGAAAGTGGATCACAGTTAGTTGGAAGTGTGAGTGAGAATCACTTGTCATGCTTCAGAGACAGGGTTTGACATTTTGTCATCCGCTTCACACCGAGGTTAGTTGAAGCCATGCCAACAGGATTGGAGCTGGAGTAGAGAGAAGGATAAAGGAGGAGCAGTTTTTTTGTCATTAGACTGTAAATGTAGCCGTGATCAAGATGTCTGGTATCAAAGAACCAGCTGCACCAGGAGATTGTGTGGTCAGGATGTGGAGTGTTTAATGAAAAGGTGTGAAGAGTGTGAAGATGAGCTTTACAAAAATGTTTTAAAAAAATAAATAAATAAATGTTGCTTTAAAAAGAAAACACGAGAATCATCAAGGGCCACTTCAGTGCAATGCACATTTAGTTTCCTTGTAACTCTTTGTATTGCCTCTTGATGGCACCCTCACCAACAATCTGTCTAGCTCACAGTCTGTGTCAGATGAGTCAGAGGAGGAAAACGAATCAGAAGCAGAATGAAATGGGAACAAACTCAAACTCCTTTTCATCTCTTCCCCCACAAGAACTGTCAGTGTGACTAAACCAGCTTTGAACACGCTCTATATTGACCGCGTACGGAAGGAACAAATCTAGCCGGTTGTTTAGAAGATTGAAATCCCCTTTTTTGGTGTGCAGTCAGTCTCTGATGCTTTAATCCTCAGTGGTTATTATGGAAGAAAATGCACGCAAACAACCGAGGCACACCGATGTTATGTCTCTAGCCAACAAACGCACACATGGCAGCATCTCCCTACCCACATGCTCTTTCTATAAATAGCTCTGTGTCCAAACATTCATTTTCACAGTCACAGGAGGAATACAGTCATTTTAAAATGTGCATCCACAAACTCTGGATAATGAGGTCCACAGCCGTGACCCTTCTGACTCTGGGAGCTCGTACGAAATCACATAAAAACAGACTTTCTAGCAGCAGCAGCTGAATATTTTAAACATCAAGCTGTCCACACTTAGTAAATTAATAAAAGAGCTTATTTACAGTCTTGGAAGAAGTGAATAGGCAGCAGCTACCTCTGTATCCACATATGCCAATAGTTTCCTAATATCAGGGTATCTCTTGCTTTTTTAAAGGCTTCATGAAAGTAGTTAAGTATTTTTAAATTAGGATACTGACTAAGAATAACAGGGAGTGAAAAAACTATTACAAAAAGGGAGAATGTGTCGTACTCTGGTTAGGTCAGTTTTGGATTAAGATTTGGGTTAATAAACAAATAGTTAAGTCAGTGAGCGTCCTCAACTAGAAAAGATCAAAGGTTATTCCTGTACACACACACTTTTCTTTAAGTATAATTACAATCAGACAGATAATTTATGAGGATGGATGAAAAGATGCATTATTCATTCGCTGCTTGGAGCACAAACATAAGAACTGTAGTGTGTGTTATTAGAGTAAGTTTCTTAATTATTGCAAACATTGGACTTTAAAAAGGCTGACAAAATGTTGACATGCTCCATGATGTCCTAACCTCGTCAGAGAATAACCCCCCAAAACCCAGAGACCTATACCAGTAATTGACCGACTGACTGCAGTAAACTCCTGACGTGCGTCAGATGGTGGCTCCTCCGCCATTAAGAGGATTGGGCACCAGGAGGACCGTATGTACAGTCTGACTGGTCAGCGCCATGAAATAATCCATTTATCTGACAACCAGATTCATCCACATTCAAGGTGGAAACATTTCATGGGAATCTACAGGACTTTGAGGTTAGCGGGAAATATAGGGAATAAAATGGAAACGTAGGGGATGTTTTGTCAGGTTGTATTTACTATGTCATATGGAGATTGAAACAAACCATTTACCATATCATATGCAGACATAACCCTTTAACTTCCAGAGAAACCACCACTCCATGGCTTGTGTCCAACTGAGCCTATAGCTCCCAACGGAAACAGCACACTACCACAATATTCAGAGCGTCGATATCTGTCTCAGCATGAAGCAAAAACCAATACAAATCTCATGCCGCTTGTTTGAAACCTGATCCTGATCAATGTAAAGCCAAGGTCAGCTGGCAGTGCATGTGGTGATCAGCAAAACGATCTAGATCCAGGATCTGAGCAGCAGCCTGCAGGATTCAGGCATGAAAATAAAAAAGGCCACAGCCAACAAGGTACTCGGAGTTTTGAAAGTAAACAATCTGATGATTATACTCTGAAACTAATACTGTATGAAAAGTACTACATTTATAGTATAATTGTTATGAACATCAACCGTCCACCTTTTAGTCACAAAATGTGCACTGGGTCTGCTGCAGAGAAGAAAAGTTAGTCTTATATTTCAACCAATGACAACATGAAGTAAGGAAATCACATATTTTTTTTAAATCACTACTCATAACGTTGCCATGGTACAGCAACCAAGGGGGGAGCTCTAAAGGCATTATGGTCACCAGATAAAACCACAATGGCATTATTAAAATGAAAGAAAATGCCCAAAAAAGGTTTCCAGATGTTTAATTTGCTGTGCACCGTGTGGACTGGCTGCAGTACACCCGGGGGCGCCAGCAGCACCCAGAATAGCTTTGGATCAAAACTCTCCGCTGGAGGCCTGCAGAGCTCCAAAAAGAAAACTTCTGATGTCATAAAGTATATTTACAGCGCATATTATTTAAAGCTGCGTTTCCAAGCAGTCACTCTGAAGAGATCATGGTGACATCCGAGTCCCGTGTACTGGTTCTTCTGTCTGCAGCAATTTAGGATCTTTATTATTGCAGTTCTACAGTTTCAACTGTTCAGTTATTATTGTAAGATCAGCTCAAGAATGGATTCCATATATGTATGCATATTGATTATTTATTCACTTCCTTTTTCTTTATAAACATGTATATTGAGGGGACTTTAAAGAAATAAAGCATGATCAATCTGACAAAATCATAACTTTATGTCCTTGTGGTTCAAATAAAAAAAAAGGGAGTCTTGGAAGTTTCAGGATTGGATTTCCCCCGCTGAACGCCTGGAGTTATTCAACACCACATTATGGTTACATATTTACACAAATGTGGTTAGTTTCTGGAGGATCTCAAGCAGGGCGCTCAAACCCTAACTGCTTCATGGTCAACAGAGAAGTTACAGATGTGAATATGCAGTATTCAAGTATACGAGTGAATACCACTGCTGATGAAAAAGCTCAGCTTTTAGAAATAAATTAACCAAGTTTTAAAATAATTTGCTAGTTTAGCAGGCCTGGATCTTCAGAATTCAATATTGAGCAAGTCTGTATAAATGAGTTTACTGTAAACTTTCAACAGTGGGGTTGATGTTTTCCTGAGAAGGTTTCAGCCCCACCAGTCAAAACAACCAACAGCTGCTTCTGTTACTTAAAACCATGTTGTGATTCCAGGTAAGTAGCTTTGGGGATCCAATAGGACAATCTAGTTTGTTTAATGCAGTCAACAGTAAACCAGGAAATGCATGCCAGATAGCACTAAAAAACACACACACACATACATACATATATTTTATACAAACACACACCCTGTATCTCATAGGGGGTATGGAGCCCAGTCTGCACATACTACCGGCTCCTGGGAGGAGCTCTCCCAAAACAACAGAAAGAGCAGCACATTCATACACACTCCCTTTGGCAACTTTCAAGAAGCAAATAACTGCCTTAATCCGTTGTGAAAATCTGGGATTTAGAGACCGAAACTAGAAGAAAAAAAAAAAAAAAGACTCCTTCCCTCTCTGTTTCCATCCATCTGCTTTGGGCCAAAGGGAAGTGAACAGCTATTGACGTCGCCCTCACTCTCTCTGCATCACACACACACACACATCTTCTCAGCAACCCATAAAGGCTTTTAGGACAATTTGACAGGACAGTCAGAAGTGCTGCAGTCAGACCTGAGTAGTGAGTGTGACATTGTCAGGAGGGCAGACTTAATTCAGAGTTCCGCCTCCACGTTCACTTTTTCGCCCGGCAACAGTAGCAGCGCTGACGTTGCGAGCGCTCAGCGTCGACCGCCACTTTCTGTTGGCTAGACTGGCAAAAGGGAAGAGCCATGTGTGTATGTGTATGCTAAACAGTGTGTATATGAGATCATGAGCTGCGTGTGGTTTTTCATGTGGGATGTGCAGCACACGTGATTAAGCTTTTTCCAGTAGAGATTTCCTCTACTGGAAGCTCACTTGAATCTGTTTCTCAGAGGGATTTTAATCCTTTAAGGAGAAATGTATTCAGCAAAGAAAAAAATATTGCTAAAAAAATATAAACTAATTTCTTCTTTGTTTTTCATTTCTTTCCCATAAGTGACAGAAGGCCTTGCAGGAGAGGAGGTTTCTTTTTATTCCATTCACTACTAGGCCATCTACCACGTCTTTATTTTTGCATTTTTTCTATTTATAGTTTTTCTAAACGCAGTGCTTTGTGTGAGAACACCATATTCTTCTTCATCTGGCTCCAGTTTGAAAACACCTACTTGTTAGGCTCTGCGTTTGCTTGCTTTCTGATCAAAAACGAGTTCATCCTTCAACCACAGGCCAGTGTTGACCAGAGAGAAAATTGAAGTAACATTTACAAACAATATTATTTATTTATTTTTAAAATCAGTTTCTGCACAAAAGTCTGTTAATATGCATTTGTGTGTTAAGTGAGTGTAAGGATGCTAGTTAAATGTTTAACGACAGCACTACGCCTCCTCGGGTTCGCCACAGTTGCTGGTTTTCTACAGCTTGTCTCCTTCCCTGTTGCACACAAACCATTGGAGCTGGCTGCCATGAACCTCACTGCTTGCACACACACACACAAATTAGAGAGCACTTAAAGTGTCACAACACAGTCATCAGTAGCTGAGCACCTCCCTGACCCGGCAGTCCTCAAGGGGGTTCTCATAAACCAACACAGTCAAATAAATTCCCCTCATCATTATCCTTGAGGCATTATCTAATTAGTGGAAATGCCTGCTCTGCAGCGAGCGCTTATTCTGGCAGCTCAGCCAACAGTACCTGCCAAAGGACTTGTGAATGTATGGATTTTGATGAGCTACGATTTGTGGTTCTCAGGGGTAAAAGAAAAACACAAACGGATTACAATGTTTGGAGCGTAAATATGGGCTGGGGAATTCTAGATTAAAATAGACAGTTATTTGGAAACAACTTAACTGGCTCAGAAGGCATATATATATTTTCGCTGATGAGGCACAAGGGAGTTGAACGTTATATCTTTGTGTGTAAAAGGACGACTTCCTGCCTGGGTGGGTGAACCGATAAAATGCAACTAATTTCCTGCAGCCTTCAGCCTCAGAGATACTGCGGAACTCAGCTTTTCTCTTTCTTTTTCTCTCTGTGTGTGTGTGCGCGTGTGTGTGCGTGTGCGTGTGCGTGTGCGTGTGTGTGTGTGTGTGTGTGTGTGTAGCCAAGAGAACACCTGGATCCAAGGAGGAAAAAAATAAATAAATAAATCGACCACAGCGCAAAACAAAAACACACATCATTCTCTCCTCAAATCCACGGTTACCTTTTCTCGGACTTAAATCTGCCCCTTCGACACCTAGGATAAAAAGGCATACATGAACAAACAAAAAAAAAAAATACAATTAGGCTTTTCTTAAAAGTCCCACTTGATTTCCTGCTAAATTACATTTTTGTGCACACTGTTATTCTGCCGCCTTCTAGCGCAAACAGTAGCCATCTGGCTACTGTTTGCATGGCTTGAGGCAGTTTGAGGAGCGCAGCACATGTTCCCACCGTTGCTTCCCTCTCTCGGTCTGACCCTGAATGAACCGACCTGCTCTGAGTGACGTGTGAATGAAGCTCCCGTAAGGACAACAGCTGTCTGGCTGGTGGCCAGCACTCACAGCAGCTGGCTGCATGTTAGTATACCAGGTTAGCTCAGACCTCATTAGGCTTGACAATAAATTGTATAGGAATGTATATCTACAGTCTGTAAAAGAGGGATTGTAGCATATCAGACACTGAAACTTTTATTTTGGTGTGCTGCTGTAGCTAAAAGTAGTGAGGACGCACTGCAGCGATTATAATGATCAAGACTAACGATTGATTAATAATTTTTACAAAATAAAAATTCATTTTCAGTAGCTCTACAAAGAATCTGAATTACACTTAAAGTTAAAAAAATAATAAAGTACCCCCAATAGATGTTTTGTTGGTATAAGATGGCACCTAAGATATGCCCACTGATCTTGAGTATAGAGAGTCCATGCATTTATTACACTACAGTTGTGCCTTATGATCAGGAAAATACCCTACCAAAATGTAAATGCAAAGAAAATTATTATTCTGGCCACAGCACAAAACCCAACTCTAAAAAAAAAAAAAACAGAACAACTTTTCATAGATCATGATATAAATATCCCAATATGACAAAGTGGAACTGATCTTGAGTCAATTCAGAATTACACCCGTTTTCCAATTTATAACAACTCCAGATGAAATATTGATAGTTCTATCAGGGTTACATAAACAGCTATTCCATAACTATTGAAGAGGGGGCACAGACTCACTGTTCTGGCAGTGGACTCCGTCAAAGCCCGGCTGGCACTTGCAGACGTACTCGCTGAAGACGTCACCTCGGCGGGATTGGCCCGTCACCTCGCAGATGGCATCATTCTTGCACGGGTTGGGGTAGCAGGGCCCTTTTAGACAAAAAATAAAGTCAGAGAAGAGGAAGGAGAGGAGAGACAAGTTTAACAGAGGCCGTATCTAGGAATTGGGTTTAAGTGAAGGATAGAGTTGATCTATGTACATTTTAGAAAATGCTATTAATCTTTCTTCTAAGTCAGCATTTGATTAAGTTTCATCAGTCTGCTCTCATTTAAAATGACTCTTTAGCTTTAGAGCTGAATACAAGTCTACGTTTTTTTAACCAGATCATACTAAAGTCACCAATAAGTGATTTATTTTTCTATATTGTCATAGTCTACCCAGCAAACTGGGGCGGAAAAAACCTCAGATCCGAGTGTAATTACGACCTCAGAGGATTGGCTTACCAGTCTCCGTCTCATTGCAGGTTTCTCCAGAGAAGCCATCAGGGCAGATACAGATGAACGGAGCTCCTGCCCCGGTCACACAGGTTCCTCCATTACTGCACACATTCACCTCACAGTAATCAGCTGGAGAGGGAGAGAAAGAGGGAGGGAGGGGGTTTTGTCAAGTAAAAATAAATGCTCCTTTTCAATTCACAGAACCTTACAAAACAGAGACAGCATCATTATTGTGTCCCTGCCCATTTTCATATTGTCCCTACTGCAATCAAAGACAGATGTTGGGTGTTTGACTTTGGCTTAAAGACTCATGACTGATAAGAGGTTTGTTAGGTCTAAAGAGTGAGTAATGGTTATGGCCGCTCGTAAAACATAACTGAACAAAAAAGGGAAAGAAAAAAGAAAATCAAGTAAACCTAGGCCCATTACAGTACAGGAAGAGGGCGATCAGATACTGTAGCAGCATTATGTAGGTTTATACTGCATGTTTTGTTCCTTGTGCAGTTTCTAGTTTTTAATAAGAGTAAAAACCTGTTGAGAGTTTCAGCAAAAATCATTGTATTTCCCATTATTACATTTTCCACTCCATTCTCTTGTTGTGCTGCTGAATAAAGAGTAAACAGCCTTCTGCACGTTGGATGTGACTGTCTGAACAGCTGAGTAAGCCATCACTACACTGTAAACACAACACAAACACTGGATGCTTCCACCAGCATCACTGATGCCTGGCCTGAACCGGAGGGAAATCGTGTCAGCTCACAGTGGGTGAGGAAGAAAGGAATCAAGGAGGCGTGTAGTGGTTTTCAAAAGTATGACGACTGAACGAGCTATGATTTATTTGCATGGCAAAATTAGTTTTCTGCACTTTGGAAACTACGACAACATTGCTTACAAAATATAGAAATAAAGTATGATACATGTGCAGATAAAATTATATTGAAATTAAGTTTTAGCACCTAGTATTTACACAAATAACAATGAACCAGCAGTTGCCTTTTTCTCAATATAGATACAGCACATAGCATTCTGGAAGTGGAAGTTTCAATTATACCCTGTTGACACTTAGAATATGGAGGAAGTGAATAATTGAGACAGGGAAGGCTTTTCTTAGTCAACATGCATAATTTAGATAATTGTTAAGGAAATTGAGGTTGGACCCCAAGTGTGAAATTGGGGGTTAAAGTACCACAGTGTCTGCCAAAGAGGCTAAAAAGAGGCTCTGACCCCGGTTTTTTTCTGTGTTTTAGCACGGTACCTCTTCCAACCTCAAACAAAGTAGACTCGTGGGAGAAGATAAATATTTTTTTATAGACTTCTACAGGAAAGAAAATTGCCATTTTAGTGCGGATGAGGGTATAATTCACAGAGGCCACAAGGCCACGGCTGAAAATGGCATTTTGAAGAGACTTACTTCCTGTGAATCGCTTTGTCCACTCCATCTTTCTAACCCCAAACTATAGACACGTCTTTTCCTGTACTTCAAAAACACTTTAGGCTTAAGGCACTGAGAAGTTTATTCAGTGCAAATTCTGGCACAACAGTGAAGCACCGCGGAAAAAATAACTAGCTGGACATCAAAAGACAAAAGGATTAAACCATAAATTGTATTACAAAAATGAACATACTGCAGTTGGTGGATTGCATTTAGCAGTTGCTTTTTTAAAATCTTGAATTTATGGATTTACCATCCATTAGAAATAGAGGAGATGCAGGGTTCACTGTGAGAGCAGGGACAATGAGAAATGAAAGAGATCCACTTTGCCAACATCCCATTTGGCCGTTTATCAACTGGACTGCATTTCTCATGCATGTCCAGTGTCATCAGTGCTGTATCCAGTGTCATGGCCTTCAAGTGCTTTCACATCTCACGGGACTGTTGGGCAACAGACTTGGCTGGCCCCTCCAACACATCCTTATCCAAAAGTTGCTGCCTGTTTATCTTTGTGAAGGAACACAGTCTCCCTTCCTACACTGGCCGGCGGCTCCCTTCAGGATACCATCTTAGTGCTGAGGAATAACAATGTTGAATGAATGACCTTCCAAGAAAAAAAAAAAAGTCATTTATCAGTCTCTGTAATCGTTGCTTGTGGTCTGAAGGGTAATTTTATTGAGTTTTAGCGAGGAAATTAAATTAGTGACGTATTAGTCAAGGGTGTCAGCCAAGATAAAGTGGTCAAACCGCCAGACACTCCTTGAAAAACCCCAGTGATGCCACAGTCTGAAAACCAGGTCCATAAAACAACATGAGAATGATGAAAGGTTTGTTCAGTCATTTCCCATATTCATAGTGAAATATGATGGAGTTTTAAACAGGTTTTGCTTTGCACAAGCGTTATGAGACACTCTAAACTGAAAAAACAACTTTGTAGACAACGAATAAAAAAAATGCAGATGTGTTATGTGGTCACCGCCCAACATCAACTGTAATCTCTGCTGCAGTTAGAGGAAACAAGAGACTCGCTCTTCCATTATCTTCAGAGGAGTACAGTTTCAGATAAGTGGGAGTTTATATTACAGAAGAAATATGTGGCTGTAGTTGGTTTCACTTATTAATAAATAGCTGCAGAAAAATAAGTTTTCATTTCAAATATTCAAATAGAAAGACCAGTTTAGAGAGTTGAAGAAAAAAAAAAAAACTTTTCCTCAATCCTCACTAACCTCTAGTGATATCTAGCCTGACAGAAAATGTTGGTTTTATGAGCTCAGGTTATGAGATGTTCCCATCTGACCTTTCTGCCTCTGCCCCCAATACAGTGCGGGTTGATACATTTGTTTGTGGCACTCACTGCTTTAGAAAATTACATTTTCCAAATTCAACAGTGACATCTCTCTCCAGAATCAGTGTCTCTGTTTATGTCAACAGTTTTTATTGGAGCTACTTTCTACCCAAGATATTGCCCCAGTGAAAACTGTGGACAAAAAAGGTAATGTTGCTGGATGCCACTTTTTACATGCCGTGATCAAATGCCATTGTGTTTTGGAGGCAACATAGATATAAGTGGAAAATGCTCATTTGTTATCTGGGCAAAATCGACCATTTAAGCTGCTGCCTACATAAAAAGGAAAATTCCCCAAACTAATCAGTTATTCAAAAATACATCCAGTATGGGCACACAACAGTTAGTCCAGTCTATAGTAACCCACTTCACGCTGTATTAGACTGAGGAAGGTAGTTGCTGAAGGAGTGATTCCTTTATTACAAGAATCACAGTGAAAACAAGCCTCAGCATGTTAATGTATCCTTGTCATTTCCGTAAATAAGGGTGTGCACCTATAAACACAGGCTGAATTGCAAAAACAATACATTAGTTGTTTTCATTATGTAAAAACACTGATATTGTGATAACTACTAAAGAAAGCTTTGATTCATCTGAGGATCCAGTCAAAACACATTTATTTTGCAGCATGTAATAATGATTTAAAAAAAAAAAAAAAATATTTAATACATTTGTCAAAATTACAGCAGGGCTAAGTACCCAACATGGTGCCCCACTTTGTCCACACCACAGTGACAGATTACAAAGGTATGCGGAGTTATGTTTGGCAGGACAAGCCATTTCCAAAGGGCATTGTGCTTTTCTCTCCTTATGAGTCATGGTCTGTGCCTTTCCCATGATGCCTCAGCCCAAGAATGAGGTTCAAATACCACACAAAAAAAAACAAACAGAGCCAAAATCACATAATGATTTAGATTTAAAGCCTCAGATATAAAATACACAGCTGGGTTTGGACATAATGTCATTATTTTAATGCAAACATTTAAAAAGATAGCTATACATTTATAAAAAAAAAAAAAATACTTTGCTTCTGGGGGCTGGGTCTGGCATGAGTGACCATGACATGTCTTGCATTTTACTTTTTGGAAATATATGAGCAGAAGCACGAATGGTACACAGGTTTCCTGTAGGAGCTTCACAGAAGAAGGAGTTACAAGTTAATCAGCTGTTACTGAGAGGATCAATCAGCACGCCGAGTCAACACACTTGCCCACTGACCATATAAGAGCCCGGGTGGACAAAAGGGAAACAAAAACCCTTTACAAGGCTAAGCAGGCATCACAACATGAGCGTAAAACACCTCAGGACTGTGTGGTAAAAGTGTTTAGAAACTTATTTAAAAAGGGCTCTGTGCCATGAATGAGGATGAAGACGAGGGAGCCATTTCAGGACATTAGGGTGGGGTGGATAAAGACAGTTACTGCAGCCTATATTAGAGAAATAGTGACTGGTTTTGGACATAATTACTTCTTTTTTTTTTTTTTTTTTTTTTTTTTTTTTTTTTTAAAAATCACCTTGACATAAATGAGCAGGCATGCATTGATCAAAATCATGTCTGGAGGCTGCAGTGTTTTAGAGAGGGTTCACTGACAAAGCACGCCATGCGCCGCATTAGAGAAAAACACACACCGTGCACGGCCATGGAATAAAACCCCTTTCATCTGAATTACTCTCGAGTTATCAAAAGATCACGTGGCATAAATCAGTAGTATACAAAAAAAAATAATACGTTTAAGATGGCTTAAAAAGGTATTAAAGTAAAAAAATACAGCGTCAATCATCTGCTCCATACCTGGTGATTGTGCAGGGGCTGCTAAATGCATACATGTGAATGAGCATGTGAATATACATTTGTGTGTATGTGGTTTACGCCAGTGCTCATATCTGATGTGTCCTGAGGTCTGAAAACGGTAAACGCTCTGCTCACGCACACACTGGCATGCTGGAGCTTTTAGGCTAGCAGGCAAGTGTGGGAACTCAGTGTTCCAGAAAGAAAAAGAGAGAGGCCTGCGTCACACAAACTAACACATTAACACACACGCACACAGCTGCAGGTGATCTTTCTGTAATCTGCAAGTGCTACTCCACAGTAACACAATCTGCCATCTGCTGCTCAGAAAAAACAGCACAAAAAATAAATAAATAAATAAATAAAAAACGGCCAGCCACTAAAAATACATACGGCTGCGTCACGCACCATCAACCAAACAACAAGCTTTTCTCTGATGTACTGTAACTGAAATAGAGCCTGGAGTAAAGTGTCACAACTACTGTCTAAACTGAATTGAGTTGTACCTACATACAAACTCACTAAGTAACATCGTTTCTCTGTCTGATTTTATGAACAAAGACTTTGAGTGTACATTTCTTGCTTTTGGATTCAAGTACATCTGACTTTGTCCTTGGCCCAATACTTAAAGTCACATGACAGCGTGTGAAATATTCAACATGGCAGAATGGAAAGTGGGGCCACTAAGACACTAATAAAGTGGCCCGAATTAGTAGACACTCCATATTGCAATGAAACATTGATTAAGGAAGCTATTCAAAATTAAAATGGAAGAAAGGGAGCCCGTCCTGTCCTGAGGGATTTGGTACTGATAAAGTAATCAGGAAGACAGCAGCCTGAAGGGAGAAAAGACCCAATACATGCAGATGGTAAGACTATAATAGTTCTGTCACACACATTCAAACTTACTGACACCAGAACACTGGGATGGAGCTGCCTCTAATCATAACTTTCATAATCAATGAATCTGCTGATTATCTTATTATCTAAAAGATATTTGATTTATTATCATATATTACAAAGAAAAACATCAAAACCTCACATTTAAGAACCTGGGATAAAGTTGGCCTTTTTGCATGACAAATGACTGAAAGAAGTATGAAATTCTAGATTATAGTGTGTCAATATTCAATAACTAATCAAATGTCATCCTCAATTGTAGCATTTTCAAAGCCAAAAAATGTTGTATTCAGTAGTTTACAGAATATTGCTCTTTTTAGGATATAAAGTCCTATAAAACTCTGTATAGAAACCCAGAATAATAATTTTGTAAGGCAGAATGAACCACAGCAACTAATCAGTAATGAAAACTCTATTTTCTGCCATTTTTGCATGAAAAATTTAAAGGAGTAATCAATTATCAAAAAAGTTGGCGATTACATTTTCTATCAATCGACTGATTGATCAGTCGACAAATCATTGTATAATAAAAATAAAAAAAGTCACATTGTGCGATTTGACTATTGCAGTTGAGATGGAAAAGCCATTATATTAGCAGGAAATTAAAATCCTGGTTGATAAAGTCCAATAACTGCCAGATATATTGACAATTAAATGCCATCTTACACCCACAAGGAAATGTGCACTTGTTTCAACTGAAGTGTTCATTTTCACCTGCCTACAACCACAAATTATACAGAGACGCACACATGCACTCATGGCATGTCATTGGTGCACCATCTGGCTATATTTAGCCCTGGTTCGCTCAGTTGCCCTAAGTGTTCTTTTTGTGAGAAAAGTCTGCCTCAGACACGACACAGTCACCATTTTCCACTTCTCTCCCCTCAGCAAATCGATAGGACAAGTGAATTGAGCTGAATTGAGCCAAATCAGGTAAAACACAGCAGGGGGAAACCTTCCCTCAGCTCTTACCCTGCCCCGTAAACATTTAGCATGACACAACAGCCGCAAGTCCTGCCCCCCACCCCAGCTCCCTGACTGTGTGGAAAAAGTCTTAGCGAGTGCTGTTGTGGGTGGAAGTTCACTGGCATGCCTGTATTGGCGACTACATCCAGAAAAGTGAGACCAGTGCAACCACACCTATTCTCTCTGGCTGTCCTGTCTCTCAGCCGCGGGGAACAAACATGTTGGGATACGTGCGCTTCTCTTCTGTCTGTGTACTGTTTCGATTTCAATTCAAACCAAAAAGGTAAAAAAATTTTTTTTTTTTTTTTTTTTTTTTTTTTTTTTTTTTTTTTTTAAAAAGTGCTGTATCAAATATTTATGCAAGTAATGCACCAGCAAAGACTTACACACAGGTCTATATAAGGACATGAATGGAAATACAGTCAAAATCTAAGTTGAGCAGAACAGTTTTTGGCTATCTATAAAAATAAAAAAAATCAGGTTCTGTAACCTGGCTCCTGCATCAATTGTCCCCTAGTGAAGTCACATGCTTTGATCTGCAGCGTTTGTCCACATAGTGGATTAACACAAGCATTTGAATGCTAAACGCAAAATGCAAAACATATTGTCCTGTCGACTAACACAAGGACTATACAAAATAAACATAAAATTAAACCTTTACATTTATTTATTTTTTTATCTTGGTGCCATTTCTTTGTGACCACTATGGTTTTGTTTTTCAGCTTCTATAATTTATTTATTGATATGGGTGATTTTAATTTGCTACTTGTTTTAAAGGCTTGTTTTTTTGTGTGGCCCCCACAAAGTCTTGTGACCACTTTGTGGAAGCTGATTGGGATCAAAGTAAAAGAATGAAGAATAAAACTAATTATATAAAAAAAATTAAAAAAAGGCTTAATAAGCAGATGTTATGCTGCATTCAGATTCAATAAAAATGATTTCAAGCAAGTCATAAGAAATAAATAGCCTCTTTAGATCTCATATCTAACATAATGACCAACCTTGTGATGTAGTTTTCCATTTTATACACTTTCAAGTACATTTTCCAATAAGTCTCTCAGAGATTGAAAAGATCCCTGACCTAAGGTTGATCCATTAATGTTGACTGTTTCTCAACTCAAAAACAGTCCAAAGTTCATCAGACAAGAAATACACAATGTGCCTTTCACACAGCACTAACCAAAAGTCATGAATTCTGCTCTTTGTCAATGTGCAACACATCTAAATGGAACAGGAACATTTGGAAAATACATCATCAAACCAAGAAAAACACTTGTGACATGTGATGCCTTCTCCCCGGTCTGTGAGCAGAAAAGCAAGGCAGGAGAATCAGGCCATTTTTTACCCTTTGTCCATTGCCCTAAATGCGTTTGATGCATGGAAATGCAAACAAAGCCCACTGCCAAAGGCATGAGGTTAACACTGGACAAGTATAATAGCCAGCACATGTGTCGTGATCCTTAAAAAAAGGGGCACTCTGCACAAATAACCTGCCCTAAGGTTGCATTTCTGTAATCATACATGCAGACAGAACAAGGAGTGTCTGGCCTACAAAACCTGCACATATTACAGATTCTAAAAAAAAAAAAAAAAAGGGATTTTTTTATTGATTTCTCAAATTCTAAAAACAAAAGTCTCTGTCTTATTTTGCAGTTTCAGAGCCAAACCATCGTCTCACGTTCCCACACGTCCATTCATTCAATCAAGGGTCGCGTGAGCTCGCGCACCTAGCTACACACCGTTACGTCGGTGATGAACTGACGTTGCCACTTAAACTGATTAAAACCATCGCATACCAAACACCCACTTACCGTAAAAAAAAAAAAAAACTACATTTCCACTGGAGTACTTTTAAAAAGACGAGAGAAAAACACGGAAAAAGGAGCAACTTTAACGGGCAACTTACTCAACTGACACAGCAACCACTCAACAGCAACGGACGTCAACGGCGGCGGTTTGAACTGTAAACAAAAACTAAACGGGCAACTTACCGTTCACCCCGAACACCAGGCACGCGGTGAAAAGTTGACGCCAAAGGACAAAACTCGTCCGTTGCTTCATGGCTGCCGTTTTCTGTCGGTGGTTGATTAGCGGCAGCTCGTTAGTGAGTTGGATAAAGCGGCGACGGGACGACGGCGGCGTTTCGGGCTGTTCCTGCTTCTGTGGCTCGAGCTTGTTGTGCGGGTCTAAAACTATAAAGCAGGCGCAGCAGGCGTAGAGCAGGAGCACGTGCGCCTCATCTCTGAGCCAATCACAGACTCACGTTTTAATTGTAGCCCCGCCCCCCTCCTTCCCGCTGTCTGTCTGTGACCCAAAAAACACGCTCAAGCTGAGGGCAGTAAATCACCCTGTGAGCAAAAGAAGCGTCTATGGCAGCATTTAATTACATGTCTTGATTAAGATCAACATAAAACCACTGAGAGTAAAATCACATTTAGCCTGGCTGTGACCTGATTTAGTGTTTCCACTGTGGTTGTAGCTCAAATAATTTGAAAAGAAAGAAAAAATAATTTGATTAGAAATTGAAATATATCCATATATTGAGTCAGCTGTAACTTGAACACAACGTGTTGCAATTCAGAGTGCATGAAAAGAAGTGAGCAAGCGAGCAGAGGGTGAATGCAGTTTAAATAGCTACTAAAAGTAATGGATAAATGGTTTTAAATAGCTAAACGTCAAGCTTCTGCCACTAGTAGTTCAAATGCAAACTTCACTAAAACAACCTAAACATTGACAGTTTAATTTTATGAAAAAATACTGTAACAATGATGTAAAATATAGTAACAATTGTATGAAAAAATGTTGTGAATAGTGTTCAATAATATACAGTTGAAACAAAAAAGTCCACACACTGAAATATGTGCTCAAGGTGTGTGAATTTTATGAGCACTGAGCAAAACCCTTCAACACTTTTTTTCTGTTCAGCAGAATAGACTGACTGACTGACTTGGAATGTGTTTGCTCTGCTTAATTTTATCAAGCAGGCCAGTAACTGGTTAAATCAATGCACCTTTAATCCGTAATGTGTTCTTGTGTTGTTGCCCTATTCTTAAATAGTTCTGGGAAAATTCCCATGATGGCACCATGCATAAAATCCTCCTCTGAAATGCAGATTAAGGCCAATGTTTTATTGTGGCAAGCCAAGAAGGTTCATCTGTGGGAGTTTCTCAAGCCGAGACCCAGCAGTGGGTCAGAGTTGATTTTTGTGCTCTCAGAGGGAGTGGGCGTGACGTGAAAAATTGTTTTTAATGGGTGTGAGTTTGAGATGGATGTCCTTTCAGTCTTCACCTCATTCCTCTTGCATGGATAAATAAGATTTACTTGTGATTTCTGTCCTGCTCCACATTTAGGAGACCAAAGAAGACTAAATTTAACAACAGTCACTTGATTGTCAACTTTAGAGGATATGAGCTCTGCCTCTCATATTTGCATTTCTTTCCCCTGTGATTTAAAATGTGGCACATTACAGTAACAGCAACATTATTCTCAGATGAACTCTACACACTTTGATTGGCAGGGCAAATGTACTCTTCTGTAGCCTAGTAACAAGCCAAAGTCATTTAAATGCAGCTTAAAGTAATCTCACGCTTGGCGACTAGCTCAAATACAGAGGAAAAAGGCTGCTGTGCTTTGATGGTCTGCTCTCATCACATCTCCATGCTTCATTCGTCTCTCTGTTCTCATGCATGTTTAGATCAAATGCAGTAGAAAATGATGGTTCCATCTTGAAACTATGCTGTGTGAAACCTATAGCCCTTCTTCTCACACGCTGGACCAAAAGGAAAAGCATAATAAGAAAAATCCTTTCTCCAGATGACCTTTTCACATCAAAGCTAAATCTCAAGCTATATGGGGCAATACCAAGCTCCTCTTATATTCCCAATCATTAGTTTGATGAGAAGGTCAAACAGAAGGTGGATATACTGTAAAAGAGGAACTCCTACTATACTATAAGACAAGGAATATAGAAATGAAAGTCCATGTTTCTATTTAGGAGATGTTTGTTCTTCTTTCTATTCCATGCAAATATAAATGCAGAAGGTTATTTGAGGTATTTCCAAGGCAAGCCAAGGCTATGCTGGGAGATTTAAAGAGGCAGTATCATCACAGTACAAGCTTCTTCTGTTTATGCACATGCAACATGAGTAATAACGAGTGGGATGGTCTCCTTTTAGCAGGTTTATTTTATTTGCAAAAAGTGCTGTTTTCAGCAAATCAGCCTGCAGTGAGGAATGTGTTTTATAATAAATTTTTTATATTTGTTCACATTCAAGCTTTTTTCAAGAAAATTAAGTTATTTTTGACATTCAAGCTTTCTTCATGAAAATTTTGTTTTTTTTAATAAATCTTTTTTTCCATGAAAATTAAGGTTTTTTTCACATCCAAACTTTTTTCATGAAAATTAAGCTTATTTTACATCCAAGCTTTTTTCAGGAAAATGTAGGTTTTATTCACATCCAAGCTTTTTTCATGAAAAATTTTTGTATTTTTTCACATTCAAGCTATTTTCAAGAAAATTAAGTTTTTTTCACATCCAAGCTTTTTTCATGAAAATTAAGTATTTTTTTTAATAAATCTTTTTTCCATGAAAATTAAGGTTTTCTTCATATCAAAGCTTTTTTCAAGTTTTTTTTGGCATTCAAGCTTTTTTCAAGAAAATTAAGTTTTTTTTGACATTCAAGCTTTTCTCAGGAAAATTAAGTTTTTTTTTACAGCCAAGCTTTTTACATCAGGGTTCACAAACGCACACAAAATCACTTGTTGTAGCTGCTGCACCACCTGCATCAGGACGATGCACCTTGACTGTCGCGTCAGATTTTTCATTTAATTTTCTTTTACCTGACCTGGTCTTGAGCCATCGATCCATCTTGTCAGTTGATGCTCAAATTGACCGCGCAGATCATTTATGATGTAAGATCGTAAAATGAACCCACGTAGCTACGTAGCTATGCTACACCTATGCTACACTCTATACTAGTCATTTTTAAACAGTTTGAGAAACACTTTTAAACTTATAATATATTCATTTAAAATGTGACATTTTACCAATATACTCACGGACCACTCTTTGAGAAAGACTGCTATAAAACAAACACCCCCCAAAAACCCATAAACGCCCCCCTTTCAAAAATATTGCTTCTCTGAATGCCCCCTGGGGGGGGGGGCGCTACCGCCCCCGTTGAGATCCCCTGAACTAGCCTATTGTATGACACCGGCATAATAGAATTTGTTTGGTTTGATGTACCACCCCAAGATTTTCAGCGGCCTCAGCTGGCCACTAAGTTCCTGTCTAGGTGGACTTTGTTGCATCTCCTTCTCTAAAACTGGATTACCAAAATGTCTGGGGTGCCCCAGGCCCTCAGGGGACACGGGGGCAACAGATTCACGGTTTGGCAGTTAAATTGGATTATTTCTTTGACCACCACAAAAGCACGATATGAACTGAATGCTGAGGGCCTTAAAGTGACACCTGGAAAAAAATGATACTAAAGCTAATAAATAATTACTACATAATAAATTTGAAATGTGTTGAGAGGGAGTGGGGGGATACATGGGGGTTTAATCTTGGTGCAGTTCTTTTTGAATTAAAACCATATGTATGAATTACTTTATACACCTCCCAGCATCACAGACATGAACTCATCCTGTCCCTAAGACATCTCACATGACATAATTCAGGCTTGAGAGCATCATAAAAACAGCAGGTAACAACCACCATAAGCCTCAAAAATGTCTGACAATGCTTTAGAAAAATGTGAAAAGTTGAGAGAGCAAAATGCAGGGATAAGAGACATTTCCCTTTCCTGCAGTTAAAGTCTCAACTAAAATGCCAAAGCTTCCCTCACGTTGAAGTGTGCTTCAGCCCGGATATTTAAACCCCTCTTGGTTTCTTTTCTTTTTTGACTCAGAAAAAGAATGTCAGCGAAATCTCTAAACTGTGAAACTCAACAGGCAGAAATGTGCTTTATCCGTACAGTGAGGAAAACATAAGAACAGTCATGTGAGCTGTGGGCTGGTTGACGCGAAGCAGCCGTCAAATGTGGTGAAACTCCACAATGACAGCATCCTCTGATGTCCCCCTTCTGTCAGACAAAGCTTCTTCTCATGACTGACCCTCGCTAAGTCTGAGCCAGAGGAAGAGGTTAATGATGGTTAGATGGAGCGTCAAAGTGACAGAAGCCAGTTTGATCCTAATCCTCAATGTGAAGCGCAGAATAATCCTGTAGACTCAAACCTTGTGAAAATGTACTTCACCTAAAGAGGGTAATGCTACTTACGAAATGTGTCATATATTTCATAAATCTTTAACTGCTGCGTATCTGTCCACTTCTGTCTCCCACACAAAAACAAGACTAAATCCTCTTTCACTGTTGTCTTCCATCTGGAAACAAGAATGAGGATTCACACTTATAAACAACATTATAGATAAAGAAGTGAATATGAATGAGGACGGGGATGTTACATTCCTGTGGTGTTATTTCTTTGGCAGAAAAACAAAAGCCACAGTTCAACTGAAACCTCATCGTGATGTTCATAATTTACACACAGCTGTTTTTGCTCAGAAAGTTTATCAGAACAGTGCCAAACCAAATGGGTGCAACAACATAAACTAAAGTTTAGGGTCTCTAAAGATATACAGTGTATGTTCAGAGGTGATACTGGATTGATTGGATGCCAAAAAATCCAATAAAACAAAAAAAATCATTTAAAAAAAAGCTCTTCATGTAATTGTGCATTTGTACATCTGTGCAACTTTCAAAAGAGAAAGAATCACCTTCAACTAAAATGCAAAATACACCCGAAAAAGGCTTCACCAACTCAAACCACCCACACTTTCCAGATTTTAACTTCATTATCCACACCGTTGTTTAAATGTGTGATTCCTCACACATTCTCATTAAATTTAAAATACTAAATTATTGGTTTGGTAATTGTGGGGTAAATTGCTATGAAATAATGGAATAGGTCTGTAAGAATATGTTCATATTCTTATTTATTTTCTCATAAATACAGTGTCAAAATGTCATTAACACATTATAATAAACCTACAATCAATTTTAGAATTTTAGATTGTATACAAGTATCAGTAAGAAAAAAAAATACATTAAACGCATGATTAGGTCAATATGATTAAATAGTAGGAACAACTCATCACTGTATGTCCCATAAGTGGATGGCGCCCTCCAGTGGTTAAAATACTAAACGAAGTAGAGTCTGACTCATCACTGGAAACTGAAGTGAAATTAATTCCTTCCCCTTATTCCAGTTCATAAGAATTGAAACCTGCTTTAAACGTACAATATCACAAAAAGGGAAAATCTTGAGTTGCTGTTGTTGAATTGTCACTTCCCATTAACAAAATTCATTCAACCTGTATTTTTAATATCTTGTGTAAGAACTGGGTATCTGGTAGTACATTTATTAGAACTTAATCAGATATATGATATAGTGTGTGAGACTATGCTAATATTTCCTATCTGCATAATATATGTGTGACATCTCTGTGTTGTTGTAAAATGTAAGCCTACAATGGTAAAAATAAGAATAAGAATAAGAATAAGAATAAGAATAAGAATAAGAATAA
>CALSBV010012175.1:2043198-2056853 GCA_943590825.1 Bovichtus diacanthus | reverse complement strand
GAGCAGGAAGTCTACCTGACCGAGCAGGAAGTCTACCTGACAGAGCAGGAAGTCCACATGACATCAAACTGTGTTTACAAACACTTTCGACAGAAAGGCGAGAAGAGAGAGCAAATGGGACACAAACAGTAAGCGTATTAAACAAGAAATCCAAGTGTGGACTTCCACTTTATGCACTTACCAAACAAATGGACCAAAGCACTCTTCACTTTTAAATAAAAACTAGCTAAACTTTGTACCTTTTAATGATTATGCTGCATTTTGGGCACATGTGGTTCCTTAAAAAAAAAAAAAAAAAAAAAAAAAAAAGTTACATGGCTTTGGCTCAAATACAATGAAGGTCTCATATTACACATTAGAACAAGGGCTAATTTATACGTTTCATAAGTGACCAAGGTTTTTTGGGGTTTGTTTTAAGCTGCTTATTGCTAAATAACACATGGGTGGAGTTCGCCACGTAAAACAAAAATAATACAGTGAAGAGAGGAGAAACGTTTTCTATCACAGTTTTTTTTGATGCATTAAAACACAGACACATGAAAACCATCACACAAAACTTCCCTCTGTGGTGTCTCATGATACAAACATTGACAAAATAAAGAGGTGATATTTATGTGAAGAAATCATTTGTTGCACATGGTTTAATCTGGGCCTTTGGAGTGCGTATGTGATATTAGTCACAGTTTCCTGTGAGTAACAGCCTGTCGCACTATAAATAAATGCAGAGGACTCCACCCAGCTTCATGCAAGTCTTACTATCAACCGTTCAACAATCAGATTCAAAGCAACTTTAATTCTTTATCTGTCCTTTTTAAAAGCTGAATATAACCTGCAACAGCACCATTATTGTGCAATATGTCCTGACCTTTTTGCTTGCACTTTACTGTCTTTACAGTTCCTATTTTTGTATTGTGGCACTATGGTATGAATCAACATATGGGTGTAACATTGATAATCTAATCTTAAAGTGTTTTGTTCTAATGTGGTGCACAGTCATGACTGATGAGTCATATTTGTCATACCTCACCCAATAATAAATATTTTTCACATAGATTATTTCCGTCTGTTTATTGCAACCTACTCTAGGTTTTTCCTTTTGCAGCAACTATTGAATGGGTTGAAATGAAACTTGGTGAAGTCGTTCAGAGTCGGAGGATGACTGTGACTTTGCCTCTGGCGCCATCATCAGTCAAATTCTACATTTTCTAACCACTTTTTTTTTTTTTTTTTTTTTTAAAACAATGACCTGCAAAACTAATGACAGCCTCCGCTTTAGTGTATGTTTAGGACTACTTACAAAATGTTAGCATGCTAACACGCTAAACTAAGATGGTGAACACATGGTAAACATTGCAGTACAGCCTAATGAAGGGTGTCAGAAACTGTTTGAATATACTGATGGCTTTTCCCACCAGAAAATCTCAAACTCCTAATTATATTACACGAGTCCAACATAAAAGAGCCATAATAAACATGTTAATATTAATGTATGATATGAGCAGTGATGGAAGAAGTATTCAGAAATGTAACTTAAGTGAAAGTATAAATACCACAGTCTAAAAATAGTCCATTACAAGTAAAAGTCCTGAATTCAAGTACAGAAGTATTATCAGCAAAATGTACTTAAAGCATCAAAAGTAAAAGTACTCATTGTGCAGAATTGCTCCTTTCAAAGTATCATAAAAGGTGCTCCTTAACTTATTATAGAATATTCTATTATTTTAACATACATGTAAGAATATTTAAATGTTGTAGCTTGTCAATGTGGAGCCAGTTTTAGATGCGTTGTATGCTACTGGGTATATTAGTAGTATGCATCATATCATATAGGCAGAGCAACTAGTAACTAAAGGTGTCAAAAAATGTAGTGCAGTAAAACGTACAATATTTCCCTCTGAAATGTAGTGGAGCAGAAGTATAAAGTAGCACATGCTGTAAATACTCAAGTAAAGTACAAGTGTGTCAAAATGATACTTAAGTGCAGTATTAGAGTAAATGCACTTAGTTACACCACTGCTCTTAGTCTTGTTTGGATTTGCAAATTGATGCAAAGACTACAACTTATATTTATATACAGTTTATTGTACATTTATTGACATTCTTATTGGTGCACCAGGTAGCACGATGGGTAAAACTTCATGATATTCATACTGACGAACAATCTAAAAAACCCGCCAGAGACAGGCACTTGTTGGAACATCAGCCTTGTACTTCAAGGAGAGACGAGGGTGCAGAGGGTGGAAACTCAGAAAGCTGGAGCCTGCCAGTGTTAAAAGAAGCCGTGTGGGTGAACTACGGTCCAAACAAAGCACAGCTGGACAGGTGAGAGTTCAAAGCTCTTGTGTGTGTTCTGTGTGTTCTGACTGCATGTCTGTGCTTGATTTCTGTAATTGTTTAAAAGTAGAAAACTGCACTTTTTTTACATTTTGCTTTTATTGTTGCATTTTGTATTCAATTCGATGTTGAATTTTTCAAGAAAACAATGTTGGAAATAATTTCCTTCATTGTTTTTAAATTCAACAAGCAATTTGTTGTATTTCTGCCGTATACTGAAAGCTCGCAGAAAGGCAGCACTGAGTACTTAAGTATCTACTTATTTATCGCATGTAATATTGTGACATACAAACATTATCACATATTTTCAACCTAATGGTTTGCACAGAATACTGTGGTTTAATGATCGAGGGCTGTCCTGTTGGACTGTGCTTTGTCAGGACTTCTGGGAAACAAATACTTCTCACAAACTTCCACTCATAACTCTTTTTTTTTTTTTTTTCCTACAACCACACAGCTAGATTTGGGCTTTGAGTCTCCACACTCATTAATATTTAATGGCTCTTCGCCTGGTTGGCACAAAGGGAGCGAGGTGGACGTTTAGTCGAACAGCTTGGCTGCTGTGGCCTTGCCGTCGTACTTGGAACCTTTTCCGTCGAACTCGGAGGGAAGGATGTCGGCGTCAAACTCCTTGTAGTAGTTTTCAAGCTCGTCTCCGTGGACGAACACCTAGAGGAAGGACAGCAGCTGTCAGAGGCATTTAAAACTGTGCCGATTTTCTACAGTCCAACCTGTAAATAAGTGGACATGTCATTTCAGTGGATACCTATAATACCCTGAAGTGGGAAGTCTTTATAATGCCAGGTGCAATAGAGAGTTAAATATCAGGAAACAGAAAAGACATTAATTGCATTGACACTGCATGAAGTCATTTTGGGGTATTTGGAGTGTTATTGTAGGCCTGCAACAAGCTCCACCACTGAAGCACAGTTACATGAAATATTTTAAACCAACAAATTATTCAAAGGAAATTGAAAAACATAAATCTTCAACTTTTTTACTGCTGGTATTATTTTACTTCACAACCTGGTCCAAAAAGACTGGTGAAGTCACGTCACAACATATCATTTTACATGTAATTTCTCAGTAAAAAGACCAAAGAGTGAGATGTTCTCTCCGCTTTGTCACAGGCTGAAGGCTGAAGGAAGGAGCTGCAGTGTTGGTCTGACTCACCCTCTCTAGCAGCTTGCCCTTCATGAGTGGTTTGACCACGTTGTAGGTGGTGGTGAAGTACCAGGGCTGGTGGATGAAGTGCACGGCTTTGAAACGAGCAGGGAATGAATCCTGGCGGAAAAAGCAAAAGTCACATGGTTTGGCGATATAACGCAGAATAGACACGCTCATAGAAATTGCGACCCATATCTCCCACTGAACTCTAGTATCTACCAGTTTATGACCTCTGAAAATGAACCCTTTTCATGCATGAATAATTATTTAATTTTTTTAAACAACAACTGAAAAATCCTGCCAATATTTCTCTCTTTTTCAATACATGTTATTTCAAAGGAGTTTTGGATCAGTAATGGTATAAAAAGTAATTAAATGAACTCAAGATAGGTTCAAAAACACAAGTTTTTAAAATATTTAGTAAGCTCAAATGATACATGACACATAAGAGTATTAAATAACAACAAACGTGTTTTTTCTGACGTATTTTCAGCTCCATTGAAACACTTTTTATACAGTTGATCCCGGATATAGTCTATCTTTGTACCAGAAAACTATTATTAACATCTGGATTATTAGTATTTTTAACTTTCTTATTTTTTTTTTATTAATTTCTTTTTTAGAATAAAATAATTGGACAGTTATTCCTGAGGTTCGTCTCCTTTTCCTTCTGACATTTTGAATTTATGATACAATATCTGCACAGATATTCATCAAATAGAAAAGTAGTTAACGCTTCAGGACGGCAAATTAAATTGTACAAAAATGTTGTTCAAATGCATGAAAGGGCTAAGGTATGAAAACCATCTGAAACTTAAACTTGGCTTTTCATCTGCAGTTCTGACTCTAGAATATCCATCTCTCCCACCTGCAGCATGTCCACCATCTTCTTGAGCTCGGTGGGTTTGATTCCCGACGCCTGCTGCATAGTGAAGCCCTTGAAGTTCTCAATGATGCAGAACCCGTTGATCTGAGTCTCCTCGTTCTCAAGCAGCTTCTCCAGGATCACACAGTAGGCCCGCAGGATCTGAACACACACACACACACACACACACACGCTAATATGTCAATATTTGAAATCACATTTTACGTCTTCTGTTCACGTTTAAGCAAAGTACTAATTTAAAGTACAATTTTGAAGTACTTGTACTTTACTTGAGTATTTATATTTCTACTCAACTACATTTTGGAAGCCAATATTATACTGTTTTACTCTAATACATTTACTTGACAACATAAATTACTTTGCAGAGTCGGATTATTAATACAAATAACGAGTAAATAATCCTTTATTATTATATACAACAGTATGTAAAGCTGCCTTCACCAGCTGCACATTAGTTGCATCACTAATTGTAATTCAGTGATATAATATATATTATTCTGAAATGGGTGATTCTGCATGAGCACATTTACTTATTGTAGTTTAAGCAGATTTTGATACCAATACCGATTTATATTTACTAAAGTAAGAGTTTCAATGCAGGACTTTCACTTGAATCATTTCACACTGTGGTAATGCTAATTTAAAATATTAAAATATCTGATATAATCCTTGCACCACCGACGACATCAGATTGGTGCAACAAAGAAGTCGTTCACCCATTTAAAGGAAAAGTGAGATTGGAAAAAAATGCTTTTCTAGGTGCATTGTGGGACATGTGGTCACGCAGAAAGCACTTACCTCATCAAACGTGATCTCCTCGTAGTCCCAGTTCTCAATGTTGAAGAGCAGAACCACGCGGCCGTACTTGTCTCTGCTCTGCAGGATGCCGGGGTAGCCGGCCTCGATGGTGCTGCGGACGGCCTCTGGGGTCAGATTCTCAAACAGCTCGGGGTAATCCCTCCTGAAACGCACGTAGCCTGCGTGGAAACACAGGAGCAGCTTATAAAGTCACACCAGGCATTTTTTGGTCTCAAGTATTGAAGTATTTTAGTTGTTCAACACTTTAGATCAGAGGTTTTCAAAGTGTGAGGCGGCTCTAAACTGTTTCAGGGGAGGCTCAGTGAATGGAGGTGAAAAAATATTACATTAGTTATAGATCACATAGAGTAGTCTATATGTGTGTCATAGAGATGCAGTACTTTTGATTTATATCCTGTTTTAAAAGCTTTTTTTAGTAAGTAGCTTTTTTTTTAGTTCAGTAAATAAAGTAGATGAAATGAGCTCCACCTTTACCAGCTGCAACATTAAAGTAATTTAAACATGAATGCGTCAATATTTATAATCCAGTAATACAAAATATATGATCCTGAAATGGGCCATTCTGCATGATTAATATTTGTACTCTTTAAGTATATTTTGATACCAATACTTTTGTACTAAGTAAGATTTTGAATGCAAAGCGATTTAACAGAGTATTTTTACGCTGTAGTATTTCTACTTTTTAGTTAAGTTAAAGATCCGAGAACTTCTACAATCGCTGCTCATAAATACAGATTAGTTTATTTATTATTATTGTTTATTATTACGTTCTTTCATGTTGGATTCATGTGATATGATTAGGAGTTTGAGAAAACTGTGGTCAGTATACGCTGACATACCCTTCATTAGGTCATAGGCTCTGGGCACGTCGTACTTCCTGGCGCGGATGAAGCGGACCAGCAAATTGTCCGGTTTCTCCCCAAACGTGTCCTGCACCCCCTTGGCGAGGTCGTCACCGCCATCGGCCTTCTCCTTGATCATTCCTTGCAGCTCCTTCACCGCCGACACTCGCTTCTCATCTGTCTCGTTCAGCTCGTCCTTGGCCTGTAGGGGGAGCCAGAGCAGACGGTTCGCTTAAAGTTAGCTTCATACCGTTGACTGAGATGACTGTCAGAAAGTAAATGAAAGGTTGTGTTTATTAATGTCAGCGAGGAGTACTGTTTGAAAACCTTGAATCTGACTCTCTAATGTCCCTAATATTCAGCCCAACGTTGCCCTTATGTTGGCTATTCTCTGGGAGTCAAAAACTCAAGTTTGCCGCTATCAAATTTCCCTGCTCGTCATAATTTAGTGTGTTATCCAAGCTTTCCCTGGTGGAATCAGCAGCTGATGTGCTGCATGCAATAAGAGACAGCTAGCCCAGCCAGCCTGTTACCTCTGAGTCTGCATGTTCCTATGTTTTAATGCATGATTCCGAAGAAGATTAATGTGCGGAAAAGTACCACAGCAACAGCTCTCTGCCTGTGTCTGCAGATGATAAACTCATCTCTCTCTTGAAAAAGGATTTCTCTATTTATCCTACAGTCGTATATAGTTTAAACCATCATGAGTGACATATTGTGGTCTTGATTTTGCTGACTGGGTAATGTGAGAGCATGTCTGGTTACCTTCTGCTTGGTGTGGTCCGGCAGGCTGGCGCAGGGTCCGTACACCGGCCCGTGGTCCTTGACGGTGAGACGCTCCAGCTTGGCCCGGAGAGCCTGCTCCTCCTCCGACACCATGCGGTAAGTTCCAGTCTGAAGAGACAGGCGTCGGTATTAATGTCAACACAGGCGACTTAATAGGGTCAACAGCACAGATGGCAGAAAGCCCATTTTCACAATCACAAAAAAAATAATAATAAATAATTGTATTCTTAAATATAACGGGAAACTTTCTCAAAATAGTGAGTTAGATACTAAGTCATTATTTTTGAGATACTTTGTCATTATGATAAATTAAAAAAATACTTTTATTATCATCAAAAGCATACATTTTCATCTTATTTTTTTTCTTTTGCTTCCATACAGCTTGGTTATGCACTTCCAGATGTATGTGTTACAGCTACTTACAGCCTTCACTTGTGTCTCTCATGAGTTACTTGAGAGCTGCATTATCTCATTTTTCCTCCATCTTTAAGGGCTCTACATAGAGTAATTATGTTACACTTATAATTTAGAAACTCAAATTATAGTCAAGCATTCTGTATTTCTTTGTGAATAGATTTCATGTGATCTGAGCTCACATTACTATGTTTACTGGATAGTAAGTCCTGAATATCGCCCTAAAATTGTTTTAATACTGAATCCTATTCAGCACCTGATTTTCTTTGTTGATACTAAAACAATAACAAACATGTTTTGTTTTTGTTTTTGTCCCAAAAAGCTTTTTTCATTCTACAAAATAAGTTTATTTGGTGACACCTAAAAGATGCTTACCATCCTCCCGGATCCATATTCTTCACATTCTATCTATAATTTCATCATCCTGATTGTCTATACTGTCATTTTGTGTTGTTTATTCTGTGCACACGACATCTGTCTGTCTGTCCGGGGGAGACAGACAGACAGCCTGTCCCTTCTCAGTTGCTCTTCCTGAAATTTGCTAATTTACTTATGTTGTCGACTTGACGCCAGAATTCTTAAACACTGTTGCTTTAAAGACTGGAACACACACACACACACAAACACAAGCAGCCATACAAGGACTTGACATTAAGCGAATCTGACCAGACATTTGATTCCAACATAATTCGATAATAAAAAATAAAAAGTACTGAAGCAAGTTGCAATATAAGCAGTTCATAGTACGAGTGGAACAAAACTATTTCTGTTTTCTACTAACAGATCACTGAAGTCGGAGCAAAGCGGCACTGAATCACATAACTATCTAGAATAACAACTATTGTCTCCGCTCAGCAGGATGCTGCACTATTGTCCACACCGGAATAGGTCATTTACACAGTGGATAGTTCGTCATAGCAGGAAAAGCACAGGTGTCATTTATAACGTTAATAATGGATGCTGTGCCGGTTCCAGCGCCCTGCTATTATGGATGCTCCCTCCCTGGGAATGGCTGAGTGCATTCGTTGTGTCTACACTTTGTGCTCCATCCTGCTGACTGAGAGTAAACCTGGTGATCTCAGCTTCTTCCTGCCCTTGCATGTAGCTTTGGATGGAAGATAAATATGTCAATTTAATTCACAAGACTTGCTTGTTGCTGTGTGAGGTTTAAAAAGCATCTTATCCACGTGAGGCAAAAATGCCTTTCCACCAGTGTCGCAGGAGCAATAATCAATAGGCCTCAGTGTTTATTAATCTCCCTCACATGAGTCCAGAAAAGCCTGTAAACACATGGTAAGGACTACTAGTGGAGATTAGCAGCTAAGGCTACTGTAGCCGTCGGTGGCATCTGTAAAACAATGGGCTTTGGTGTTGAGAAATGTTGAGCTGAGTCCATGTTACAGGGACGTGAAGAGTTATTTGTCTTGGCGAATTACCTAATCGCAGGTCTTTCCTGCTTCAACGCTCCCATTACAGCTCAGTAAAATACCTGCATTGATTAGATCTCTGAGCAAACAAAGTTTTAAGTAAAAGTGTAAATACTTACAACCACAGCCATATCTTCTGCTCCTTCGATCAGCGTCGTACTGTTGGTCGGAAATAGAAAGGGAGGTAAAAACAAAACAATTGACACATTGTACTCCACCGTAATCCCCCTTCACCCCCCCCCCCTATCACAGGGTACCTTGATTCGGCTATATTTAGCCCTCGCCCATTCATGGGTGATTTAGCAGGAGATTTAAGGTCGATAGCCTTTTGGTTTCATAATCAACACACAGTTGTTGTCAAAGTTTGAACTCTTCATCATCATGTCCACAAATTCTGCATAGCCGTCAACATTGAGAAATTCAGTTTGTACAATTTGTAAAATGAGTCAATTATACAACCTTGGTGTTCTCTTAAATCTCCCATAAAGGATATTTAAAGTCAATATTTTCTCAAATTGTGTTGCAGCACATGTATTTACCTCCTGTTCTAATGCTACAGGCAATTTATCTGCAACTATTTTAATAATCGATGAATCACTTCTCAAGTAAAAAATACAGCCTAGCTCTTTGTAGCATATGTGACAGTACATTTAATTTATTTGGTCAAACAAAACAAGCAATTTGGTCTTTAAGCAATTGTGATGGACATATTTCAATATTTTGACGACACAAAATTTTCATTTTTTAGACCAAAATGAACACTAACCAGCATATTGATCAATAATGAAAATAATGGTTAGTTGAAGCGTTAAATTAGTGTAAAATTAATTGCTTCAACTAATTGAAAAACTTAATTTACATTTGTTTGGTTGCAACATTACTTAAATATCATTTTACACACATAATTTTTGGACACCTTGAGCATTCTTTTACATTTTTTTATGTGCAGACGGGCATTCACGACTCTTTTAAGTGCATTACTATTCAATTTCTTTACATTGAATATGAGTTACATACAGAAATGTAAGACTGAAATACCTTCCACCTGCTGCGCTGTCTCTCTGCAGCATATTTTAAAGACAGAGTACATGTGTGTCCGACAGAGTATATCTGTGTATTATGATATTTTCCACTCCGAAGCTGCAGCTGTTGTTCACAGTGGGACTGCAGCTCTGAACCTCGTCAGAGTTAGTCCCATGATGCAACCACAGTCTTGTCTTACTCTTCATTCAACCAGATTTAGCACTCAAATACCTCAAGGCACAAGAAGAAAACTGTGCTTGGGAGTTAAAGGCAGCCACATATCCACACTTTGATTTTGATCAACAATAAGTGTTTCTGGTCAAAATCTACTGCTCCATGAACAACAGCTAAACTACAGAGGAGCAGAGAAGAGCTGCAGAGCTGTGAGAGTTGCACAACCTCCGAGGAAGGAAAGAGAAGTGAAGCGGCACGTCAAGTACACGAGTCTTACCTGAGGCAGATGTGAGGTTGCTGGCGAGGAGTCGTCTGTGTGGAGCGAGGTGGACGGGTCCTATGATTTGTAGTGTTGGGATTAGTCGCGTCACACCAGATTACTGCCGACTTTTTTTTTTTTTTTTTTCAATCAGCATAAAAGTGGCAGAGGGTGGGAGGAAGTGATGGTGAGGGCGTTGGGCCAATAATTGAGGTGCTCCCGTGATGAAAGGCAGGGCCAAGTGCACATTTTCAGTGATGTAATTTCGAGTACACACTTTAGGTAAAAGGTGGTTTAAGGGGGAGGAGGGATTTGGAGGCATTCCAAGGAGACCTGACTGAAAAGTGACCATTGTGACTGCTGATTCTCAGTTTGATTTTTGCAACGTGATCACACTCGGGTGAGAGGAGAGAGGTGGAGGCCTGACACAAAACGCTCTGTTTCACATGTTTACAGACATGATGTTGAATGGGAGTTCAGTCTGGTTCTGATGTTGGGACATTTTTAATGGGACCAGCAGCAAAAGGAAGTATTTTCTTTAATAGGTCTCTGATTTGTTTTTTTTAGTGAATTGGATTTCTTTACGCTTCGATATAATCAAATAGAAATCCAAAGGAAGTTTTTGTTATGTGAGGGGGAAAGTAAGGAAAAACAAACAAACAAAGTAATAATAATAATAATAATACTAATATTAATAATTGTAACTAAATAAGTAAGTGGAAAATAAATGTAACTCATATAATGGGACAACAATCAGTATTCAATTCGTAGTCATCACCTGATTTGCAGCAACATCTAATAAATAAATCTAATCCACCAAATGTCATGGAAATCTGCCAAAAATCTGACCTAGTTTGTGTTCTGATGGAACAACAGAGGCCAAAACAAACCTTCATAACAGCACATTATATGTAATATATACATGTAACCGTAAACTCTGTCAGCTGATGGTGGTTAAAGGTGTTAAGAATTTCCTTTGGGATTAATAAAGTTCTACTTTATCTTATTATTATTTTAGGTCCGAGTTAGTAAAGGTTTTGTTGAGTTCTGTGTATTTTTCACAAATCACATAAGAAGTTTGCTTTAAAACTAGAAAATCCTCCTTCTGACTGAGGGGAAAGCTTGAAAATGATATTCAACGTCTCTTCTGTTTTCATAAACCAGTAGCCACGAGGTTTGGTTTGAGACTCGGGTGCATTCATATCAGTAAACGTGGACCCTGAACTATCCACAACTCCCTGTGTTTAGTTCTCACATACACAATATATCAGCATTAGGAGCCGAGAGCAAATATAAAGGTTTATATAACGTGATCAATTCTGTGAGCACTTCATCTAATCGGACACACATGTGCTCAATCCGAGGTTGAGTAAACAAAAAAAAATCTCTTGATTAATCTCAAGTACAAGCAACAGAGAGGTGTGTGTGACAAAGAGCCACTGGACAGTAAACGCAACACGATGCTGTAATCGTAGTAACTGCTATTGTTTTTGCTTTTCAGCTGCTATTGAGTGAAAACTATGATGTTTCTGTCTTAGTGTTAATTGAAAGACTAAGTTAGGAAAAGTCTACAACAGTTGGTTTTAAGAAACATAAAAAAAAAAATAATAATTTAAAAGTTGAAACATTTCCAGTGGCTTAAATCAAAGTTGCGGGGCCTTTTATTTTCTGTTGTTTCGTCTGTAACAGACGTCATTCACCATTGTGGATTCATTTACTGAGTAATCCTCAAACATCCTGATTTGCACTCATGATGTTCAGGTGCCACTGATCTCCTGAACAGATTCTCCTCATTAGATCCCATTCAAATTTATTTCTAGGAAATGACAATTTAGTTTAAGCCGGCACTGGAAAAAGCTACACACACGTCCTTTAAGTCTTCAGTTTGTCTAAGATGATGATGAATCAGTAGCTGTATATCTGAACAATTTCTATTTGCTTGTGGGTTTGTATACTGCACTTTAAACACCCAGAGCTGATAAACAAAACTATAATATGTTTGTCAGTGTGTGCAAGAGAACCGCAGAATGAGTTTTAGTCCAAACATAGAACCTTTTAGGCCATCAGGCCAAAATAAATGCTGTGTTTTATTTTTATTTTTGTAGATTCTGTAAAGGCTTAAGTGGCATCTAACAGTGAGTTTCAGATTGCAACCGACTGAATACCCCTCCGCTCACCCTTCCCTGGGAACGACGGTGGCCTTCAGGTGAAAGTTCCTCAAAAACACAACAACTCTTAGTTTCTGATGATAATACACAAATGAAAACATAGTTATGAAAACTATGTTCCATTGCAGCTCGTAGATCTCTCTAAATCCAACACACTGGAACTTTAATTCTTCTTTGCAACAAAGGGTCCCAGCTGGACCTGAACTGGGAACGCCACAAACCCACGTCGAGCTTCTCAAACCACCAGAAATGGCCCGGATTTTAGTAGTTGATAAAAAAAAATCAAAAATCAAATAAAGGATTTAGTTTCATTTGAAAAAGTCTAATTTCTGTGAACTTGACATTGACCTCTGTCCGGGCAGGTTTCTTGTGGTTGGTGTTTGTAAGTTTGCCATCTTCCTCTCTCTGACCCTGGTAGCACTAACGTCACCAACACACATTTTTCTTCTGATGCAACGATGAAGGAACAGGCAGCCGACTCGTAATCTGTAAATCAGGCCTGATCTAATAAAGCGATTTCAGGAACAAATTTAGATGGATTGGGCAAAAACAATGCAACTCTCTGTTCTCTCCCTATCGCCTGAGCTGTGGGGCCAAGTTCAGGCTTTGTTTGTTCATGTGTTTGAACGACAAAGCTATTTAGAGCCATGGAGCAAAACAACATGTACAGCTCCACCTGCAGCACATATTTAGAAAATGATATTATATACAATATATCACAATCTAGTGTGACGCTCAAATATTCAAAGCTTTATGTAACAAACTTACATAAAGCCGTGCAGCCTTTCAGCCCAATGACTCACATGAGAGAGACATGCTGGGAGAGATAAAAAAATATATATTATTTAAATCCTAATTCAAAGTGAATATGGTGCTTTTGTGTGACTACATACAGTATATCGGTAAATATTTTTAGTAATATGTTAAGTGAACCTCTTTTGCTTTTGGAGGTAAAGGTAAATTTAAGAAGTTTTTTTTCTTCTTTTTGTTTAATGGCGGGTGGCAACATGCGTTTTAGGGGCATTACCGTCACATACTATGCTGGCAGTGGACCTCTCTATTTCTATGAAGATAGTTTATTCTGGGAAAAAGGTACAGTGACCAGTGTTGAAACTGTGGAGTTAAAGAAAATGTTGGACATATTTTACATGAAGCAGAAAGCCAAAGATTGCAAGATAAAGTCAGAGAGGCTGTATGAGAATAGGATGGGGGAGAAATAAGGAATAGGAGTCGCCAGCAGGGTGTGTGTGTGTGTGTGTGTGTGTGTGTGTGTGTGTGTGTGTGTGTGTGTGTGTGTGTGTGTGTGTGTGTGTGTGTGTGTGTGTGTGTGTGTGTGTGTGTGTGTGTGTGTGTGTG
>CALSBV010012175.1:2000047-2042798 GCA_943590825.1 Bovichtus diacanthus | reverse complement strand
GTGTGTGTGTGTGTGTGTGTGTGTGTGTGTGTAGGATATAAGAAATAGGGTAAAAATGAAGTTGCGTTTCACCCTCCCGTACAGTAGGTGGCGGTATGCACCGTCACGCTGTTTGCGACCCGCCATTAAATATGAGCGAAGAAGAAGAAGAAGAAGAAGAAGAAGAAGAAGAAGCAGAAGCAGCTGCAGACAGACAGACATGATGTTCGGACTGTACACGTGCTACCTCAGAAGGTAACGTAGAAATTAACATGTTTTTAATGTCATGTCACAACGTTCCTCTTCTGTTTCGTGTCACCTCGTGCATCTCTTCGCATCAGTCTTACGTGATGTTATACTTCGAGGGTTTAGTGTTTGCTAGTTTGACGTGGCTCTTTCTTCAGCTAGCTAAATGTCAGTCGGTTTTCCAGAACTGAACATCAAACTCCGTCGAAATATATGTAAATTACAGCCCCGTTTTTACCAACAACGTTACACAAGACATAAAACACGAGTCCTCTCTATTTCTGAACTTAAGAGCTCAAATACGTCTTTTTTTTATATAATTATAAGCTTTTTATAACGAGGGTTTGGTCATTAATTAGTACTGTCCATCATCAGCACGAGGATGTTCTGCAAACGAGACTTTTGGGGATCGCACATGCAGCTATACTGGATTTACAGTATGTTAGGTTTACCACTGAAGTCTAGCAACGATTTATTACATTTTCATTAATTACATTTTACGAGCGAGGCATTAAACTGCCGGATTTTAAATGGAGTTTGGTGGCTCTGTCTTTTAAACAGAACAGCATTTGTCGGCCATAATTGTACACTGAATATCTGGGATTAATTAACTGATATTAAATATCTATTATTATCTGATTTGATTGTTAAATGCATCAAACAATAAACAAGAGGGTGTGTTGCTGTCAATCACCTGCCCCTTAAAGTCAATGAGTTAGAAAATTACTTTTTTTTTTTTTGTATTGTACCTAATGTCACTCAGTTTTAACTTTTCCCTCACATTGCAATACACTCACACACACTGAGATATGAACCAATGTTATGCAACAGCCCGAGTGGCAAAAGGTACAATGCTACTTTTTTATTAGAGCAAAATATAAATAATAATTTATTTATAATTTAAAATAAAAAACATGAATAGTAGTGATCACCTACTGAATTTCTTTCCTAAAGATAATCTTTTTTTTTGTTGTTGTTTTTTTACTTCCTCAGAAAATGACTGCAATGCCAGTTTCATTTGTTGACAATGGCAGAGTCTTCAAAAAGGAATAAAGCAGCTACTGGTATTTGTGCAAAAAATCCATGATGCTTCATGCCATGGACAACGCAAAAGCCAAGAAGAATTACCAACAGAAGATAATAATCGCCAACGTGAAGAGGAAAGTAATGGACGACATCAACGTACCACTGAATACAAATGAACTAATCAAAAAAACTAAATCGAGCAATGCAAACCAGGAATTTCACAGAACTCTGTACTCTGGAAACAAGAGCGCTGGTTCATCTAAAGCTGGACTCTCTGAGCACCACACTTTAGTCTCAGCCCTCAGAGACAGCTGGGAGGTGGACAGTGGTTTTTCCTCTGAGGCGAGTCCTCCCGTCAGTGGTCGGAGCTCACCGTGCCTCAGCTCGTGCTCGACCACAGTGGTGGCGTTGGACTGTGAGATGGTGGGGACGGGGCCTGGCGGGCGCTGCAGTGAGCTTGCCCGCTGCAGCATCCTGGACTATCACGGCAATGTATTGTATGATAAATATGTCCGACCGTGTCAGCCCGTCACAGACTACAGGACTCGCTGGAGTGGCATCCGGAGGCATCACCTGCACAACGCCATGTCCTTCATTCAGGCCAGGGAGGAGGTGAGGCCCGCTTTGAATCTGAGAACTACTAGTTGATTCTCTAATTATTTCCTCCCTCTAAATATTTGTTTACTAAGGATGTAATGAATAAGTCAGATTAGGCAGTGAGTATAAATGTCTAAGGTTGGGTAAAGGTGTAGTTAGTTTATTGACTCAGATAGCTTCAAAAGTATCAACTAAACACCTAAAATGAGCAAAGATTAATTATCTTTTCCACTGTCTGTCCAAAGTAAAATTCAGAGGAGCACAAAGATCTTAGGCACCACACGTTTGTTGCAACATGTTGAATGACTCCTAAGAATTCAAATGAAAGGAAAATGGTGACAGTACATTTGCAGTGATGAAGCTGCCAATTCATTGATCACAAATAGCTTTTGAATTATTTTCAAAATAGTAATACACTTTGCTCTTATCAGTTTTGAGCCGGTAGTATCCGTCAGGGGAAATAAATATGTAGAAATGTGAGGAATTGTTGAGAAAAACTGAAGCTGTAGTGCAGGTTAAACGAGTTGCATATGAAAGTACAAATCCAGCTCTGCCTGAGGAAGGGTATGGTAAATATTTAAGAGACTTTCTGTGCTCTCTCTTCATTTCAAATCAAACGTAAAGCTCTATTATATACAGGTCAAAGTGAGAGTAAACTCGGCTGACACTGCAGATCATTCTTGGTCAGTAATGGCAGGTACATTTATATTGATCCTCTTCTGCACTCGCATGGCTTCTCTGCTTTAGGTCCTCAGTATACTAGAGGGCAAAGTGGTCGTCGGCCACTCCATCTACAACGACTTTGAGGCATTGGACATGCTCCATCCAGGTCACATGGTCAGGGACACGTGCACAACGCGCTACCTTAGCCGGTTGGCCGGATTCCCCCGTGAACGCTGCTCTTCCCTCAAAATCTTGGCCAGTAAGCTGCTGAACAGGAAGATACAGGTGAGCATTTTCAGAATCTGTACACTGTAAATGTGTGATTTTTGTTTCTATTATAAATAATATAAAACGTTTTTGTCTATTTAAATTTGCTTATCCCCCATATTATCTCGCATATTATATACTTACTGATAAATAAGGTTTTTGTTAAAACTACAAAGTTATCTCAAAAATTACCTACTTAAATTGTTAGAGTTTATGATCCAAGTTGTAAAGAAAATGTTTCTAGACCTGAAAAAAAAAAAGAAAAGGTATTGGTTCTCACATACACTCATGCAATTCTGTTTTGCTAGTATACTTATCTTTTCTGTCTTACCATTTGAAGTATGTCAAGGAGCTTTTTATTACCAATATGTTATAGAGCGACCCTTGCAATATTGCTATCGGCCTAAAAAAAAAATCCAGTGTAGGTTGCTCTCTTGTTGGTTCGCAATTAAATAAAATTGGTCTTTAAAAATAGTCCAATTGGTTGAAGAGTATCTAAGAAAATATTTTCCTTTGGACTACAGTGTAGTTTAGTGTTTTTGAAGTGTTCGTTGTGAACCATGCTGACCAGGTCTGTTTACCTGCCCAGGTGGGGACGAGGGGTCACTGTTCGGTGGAGGACGCTCTGGCATCCCTCGACCTCTACAAGCTGGTTGAGGGCGAGTGGGAGCAGGAGCTGCAGAACAAGCTGAGGGACGACGACGCTCCACACGTGCCGAGCTTCGCCTCCTCGAACCACTACATGCAGGACGAGTACTGGCCGGATGATGTCAAAGCTGACAGCCAATGAGAGGAGTTTATTCATGACATGTGGGAAATACCTCAACAGATTACATTATATATGGTTATGTACAGTCACTAGAGCAGATTCAGATAACTTTAAATAATGTGAATTAAAAAACACATTGACAGTAAATAAAGTCATTAAAAGTAATGTAGGTAAATAAAAAATGCGTCATTTTCGGAGGAATCTGAAAATATTAGCAGCATTGTCTCATTGAGAAGATGTACTGTATCACTTTGGGGAAAATAACTTTATTGCCTGAATGAAAACGCTAAAGTATTACTTTTTAAACATGGTTGGAGTTCCTAACAGCATATGTTTTGGTGTGAAACCAGATATTTACCTGCAGAGTTGTTAGTTTTGACAATTGTTGGTGCTGTTAAAGTTTGGTGGTTATTAACTTATGATATGAAAAGTTTGGAGTTCTCAAACAATATTTGCTGTTACTTGAAAGGTAAAATTAAACTATAAATGGGACATGGAACTGATTGTAGGCTGAAGATACTATTTTTGGAGTTGATTTTTAAAAATGTCTGTTTACATGAGAACATGGAAATGTGGCTGTGATGAGCAAACTCAAGTTACAGCTTTTTAAAATGTTTTTCACTGCTAACATGGAAAAAGGAAAACACATTTTTAAAAACTAGTTCAAACTGTTGTATTTTCACTTTTAAACTGTTGCAGTTACCTCCCTGTATAGGTGGCCTTAAAGGTTTTATATTGTAACAATTGTGAATTGTAATATTGGCATTTCATTACCTCTCAGTGTAAGATGCTCCTCAATGTCACAATAAAATACCATCATGTTCAAATTAAACATTATCACTTAGTTTGCTTTTAATGAGTGAATGTGACAGCACTTTGAAAACTGAAACATATTAAAGGGATAGTGTTGCGAATTTGTTGATTTCAAATGAGGAGACTTGACTACGAGTAGATCTGCAACTCAGTTTATTGAAACCTGGTGAATGACAGCTTGGACAAGGACTCTTAAGTGTATCCGGAAATCATAGTCAGCGCATTGCTGTAACTCTATAACCACCATCCACACTCGAGAGCCCCGAGCTTCCGTTGCAGATACAGTTTATACAGTGGTAGGCGTAGCCTCTTATGGCGTATCTCATTACTATGCCAGGAAGTCTATGGTTTGGACTTAGCTTCCTTAGTTGGTGCACAGGCTCTGTCCAGAGCCTCTTGGCATCACGATCATCCAATCAGCGACGACTCCTTGGTGCTATTACACGTGGCAGGCTGCGTTTGCCCAATTCTTCTACACTTGGTACCTGACCTTCACCTAACTCCTTTCTGCACAGGCTACCTAATCTATTCTCTCTGGGTGTTTTCTGTTATCGGCCTTCTTTGTTTAGGTGCCACTCCGTGATGCACCTATCCACTCATTTTATAGTCATGACAGCTTAATCCTTCAACACTAGACTAAAGGTTACATACATCTTATCCATCAGAGCCTAATAGCTATCTGGTATAAATGACTGTCTTCCCTGTCTCAGTGTACATTTCATATGAGCCCATTTTAGCTTAATCACATTGGTTATACTTATTCATCACGCAGTTACATTCAAGCGTCAAGGCCGCAAAGCATACATTTAATTTCTAACATGAGCAAACTCAAGTTGCAGCTTTTAAAATGCTTTTCAGTGCGTACATGGAAAAAGGAAAACACATTTTTAAAAACTAGTTCAAACTGTTGTATTTTCACTTTTAAACTGTTGCAGTTACCTCCCTGTATAGGTGGCCTTAAAGGTTTTATATTGTAACAATTGTGAATTGTAATATTGGTATTTCATTACCTCTCAGTGTAAGCTGCTCCTCAATGTCACAATAAAATACCATGTTCAAATTAAACATTATCACTTAGTTTGCTTTTAATAAGTGAATGTGACAGCACTTTGAAAACTGAAACATACGGTATTAAAGGGATAGTTTGGATCTTTGGAAGTGGGATTGTATGAGGTACTTATCCATCGTCAGTGTATGACCTACAGTAGATGGCAATCGGGATGTCCCCAGTTTGAAGAAACAGGCAGGAGTACCAGCACAAACAAAACAATGTACTGCTGTGGACCGCTTTACCTTGCCAGGTGACATTCAGGCAGGAAACTTGTATCCATCGATGCTCTCGCCAAAGACGCCAGATTCCATTGAGAAAAACAAAGTAATTTTACCTCGCAGAACACGGGGCTTTCTGGCTTAGCACTGACACCATTGGTTAATTTATATGTGTTATAGTGTGACTTTGGTGAATCCGAACTAACCAAAGTCACACAATAAAACAAACAAACTAACCGATCGAGGTAGCGGTAGACCTGTAACTCACGTGTTATGTGAGGTAAAATTACTGTTTTCGTCAATGGAGTCTGGTGGCTTTGGTGAGTGCCTAGATAACGGCTTAATTCTCAGTCACAAACATAGACTGTATAACCTTTTCACGACATTGTAAAGCGGTGGTAATACTCTAAATATAGCGTACTCTTAAACTGATATTGTTTGTTTTAGGTGGTTAATATACGGTTTTTGCTGACGGGACGTTTCATATTAGTACATTGTTTCTTTCAGTGCGTTGTTTTACTGCGCACAAGTTCTGCGCACACTTTCGGCCACGTGTGTCTAAGTCTTCACGCGATTCGCTACACATGCGCATGCTCTCTGCTCAGTGTTCCGTAGCGCTTTAGCTTGCACGCCAGAGATTGCGGGAAGACAGACGATTGGGGGTGTTCATTCACGGGCTTCTCGAAATTTCATCTCACCGTCCCCTTTCCGAAGAACTTATATCCCGATAATACGGCGTTGTTTTCACCACAGTCGTCTGAAAAGGAGCTAAAGCGAGCAGAAAGTGGTTTACTTGTTTGGTTTTATCGGCGGGTTTTTCTGTGAGCGGCAGGCAGCCGGACGCACGCTGATGGCGGTCACTATCGAGGATCTCTATCGGAGCTACGGGGTCCTTGCTGATGCTAAGGACAACCTCAGTCAGGTAAATAAAAGCCATAAATCATAAATAAAACTTCCTTTTCAAAATATTATTGAACGATCAGCTTTGTACCTTATTTTACTTCCACTGTTTGTTGTAGGCTACATAACATTGTTGTGTGCGTGCTAAGCTAACTAGCTAGCTAACGTAGTGACCGTGGTAATGTCAATGGCCTCGCCATAGCGACACTTACGATAGGCGGCACTAACTCGACATTCATTATTTTTTTTATTCAATCCACACGCTGATTTACTTACTAGTAAAGTAAAAAAGTACATTTTGAATTAATTAAACCAGGGCAACTCAATCAAGCGTGTGTTAACTCAAATCAACCGCAATTCATCTCATTCAAGGCAATGTGGATGTTTTTGTTAGGACGGACACACTTTTGGGAAAATCATTTACTTCACCTGAAATGAATCTGAGTTTCACTTTATAGCACACAGATCACATGGTTTAAGTGCATACGTTAGTGATCACACAGGTTTGTTTTGTCAGTGTAAGTCGGGTTACTCCCTCTATAAAGGAGGCCCATCGGTTTAGGGTTTGTTTTGTTACTGACATACATCTGAAAATACCATGCATACAAAACGTAAAGACCTACTCTATTTTCATTTGAGCTATTTTCTAGTAAATTAACGAAATACCGCACCAGGCTGCCAGTTAAAGAGTGAACTAAAGTGTAACTTGGCCTCATAGCATCCTTGTTATAAGTCTCTAGGTCCTTTTGTAAACGTGGTCTTGCAAACGTTAGACCTCCAGTTTGTAATGCAGGTTTTCTGTTAAAACCTGGATGACATCACCAGGGTTATTTTTTCAAAGTCTTTGGAAACCTCCTCCCAGAACCATGTGGAACATTGTACAGCTGTTTTCACAGGCTCAAGAATACCCCCACAACTGCTGAAGTGATTTGTACAATCTTGCACATATGGTGATTATCACACAGAGCAGAATGTCCCCAATTGACCCTAAATCAGGCTAGTTTCAGGACACTCTCACCTCACTGTTGCACACATTAGGTGGTTTTCTATATGACCAGGTGAACTGTTACACGCAGGTCCACTCAATGTGCTAAGCAACACCTGCTTTTAAAAGGGTCAGCTGTATGCACTGTTCCAGGGAGTGCCACAAAACAGGCACTGTTTTTTTTTTTCAAAATATGTTGAACCTACATCATATTCTAATGTGTGCTTCAGTATGAATTGTATTGCTGTTGTTTTGTTTATCTTGCACATTTTTATTGATATACTCTCTCTTACTCTGCAGCACAAAGATGCCTATCAAGTAATATTGGATGGCGTGAAGGGTGGCCCGAAGGAGAAGCGCCTGGCAGCGCAGTTTATTCCCAAGTTCTTCAGCAGCTTTCCCGAACTGGCCGATTCAGCCATTAATGCCCAGCTTGATCTTTGTGAAGATGAGGATGTGTCGGTGAGTATTAAAGGACACCTGGTGTGCATGGGAACCTAGTAAACTTTGTTAAAAAGTTAAGTTGTTGTGAGGATTCCTCCTTTGACGGTATAGATTTGCAACAGTAATTTTTATTCCATCATAACAATCCCGTGTGTGTGTGTGTGCGCGCTCGTCTTTGTCCAGATCCGACGGCAGGCCATCAAGGAGCTTCCGCGGTTTGCAACTGGCGAGAACATCCTCAGAGTTGCAGATATTCTCACCCAGCTCCTTCAGACAGGTATTGGATGTCTCAAGCTAAGCACTAAGACTTTATTTTTTCTGTATTTTTTTTATTTTTTTATTTTACAAACAACGTGGTGGTTTCTACAAAAAAATGTTTACTTGCACGCAAATCACAATCTGTTATTCAGTCTGTATAATTCCTTTTGATATCCTGGAAACCAGATTGGCTTGTCAGTCCAAACAACATATTGGTCTTGATTTTGCTAATATTAAATAGAATTTTTTGACGGACTTCTGAACAACCCTTTTTTCTTTTTGTGCTTTCAGATGATACAGCAGAGTTCAACCAAGTGAATGGATCACTTATTTCTATCTTCAAAATTGATGCGAGGGGTAAGTGTTGCATTTCTCACCATTGAGCCAAAAATAATGCTCTTGTATGCTCGTCAATTATTCAGCCCAGTTTAGAGCTGTGTGGAAAAATGACCTTCTTACTCTACCTCCTTGGGCATAATTGTATCCCAGCGTGAGATTTTTTTCCCCTGCTTGTTGAGATGGTTTGATGTAACCTCTTTTGTTAAGGGCTGTCTTGTTGGCCATGTGATGCAAAGTAAAGTTTATCTAATTTTGGAAATAACCCCATGTAATATTTAGTACCAGAATATTATGTAATCCTGTATGTCTTCACATATTTTCTGATTGTACTGTTTTGTAAACATGAGAGATCAGTCAACTTCCTGTGTAATTCATGATCGTTGGATTCCCACTTTAGATTTGGGTTTGATCCCATTGAGTTTTGTAATTATTCACTTGCATTGACACAATCCCATCTGCTGCTGTCTTGTCGTCCAGGTACTCTCGGGGGACTCTTTTCTCAGATCCTGCAGGGAGAGGACATAGTGCGAGAAAAGGCCATCAAGTTTCTGTCAACCAAACTGAAGACCCTGTCAGAGGACGTCATGACAAAGGAGGTGGAGGACTACGTCTTTGCAGAGACAAAGAAGGTTAGCGTATAGTGTTGACTTGATTTGTGGCCTTTGATCATAGATGAGTGATCTTTTTCTCTGTCAGTCTGAATGTAGCCATGTAATTGCATCCAACTTTTATGTAGTATTTGCTTGATTTTTAGCCTGTGTAAAAACAAACCATAACACATGTTAAAGAGTTTCTTGTCTCTTCCCTGCTGTCTCCTCAGGTGCTGGAGGATGTGACAGGAGAGGAGTTTGTGCTGTTGATGCGAGTAGTGTCGGGCCTGCGGGTGCTGCAGACAGTGAACGGGCGGCAGCAGCTTGTGGAGCTGGTGGTGGAGCAGGCTTTCCTGGAGCAGGCTCTTAACCCAGCTGACCCCGACACTGTTGACCGCCTGCTGCAGTGCACGCGTCAGGCCTTGCCACTCTTCTCTGTGAGTACAACTCATGCACTTTACATCAACCATGTTTAGTGTTTAAAAGACATGCCATACTGTAAAGGCCGGAAGTAAACATTATATTAAAAAATCTGATTTAATTTCTGGTTTTCTAATCACAAAGTTTGTTAATCACTGAAGCCCAAACTTACCACTTCAATTGCTTGTGCCAAAAATCTTAGTATCAGTTGTCTCCTGTCTTGCAGAAAAATGTCCATTCCACACGCTTTGTAACCTACTTCTGTGAACACGTCCTGCCCAACCTCAGCGCCCTGACAAGTCCTGTGGCTGAGCTCGACATTCAGTTGGAGGTGAGTAATAAACTAATTTCAGAAACTCCGGGTTAAACATATGCACGTTATCTGAGGGGAAAAAGCAACTTGCCGATCAAGAAGAACAGTCAGCCGAGTTGAAATGCCTGCGGTTTTTAAGTGAGAAGTGTCTTCCTAACTGAAGACCCGCCCCGATGAGAGAACTGCATTGCCATTTGAATTTTGACACCAAAAGAGCGGTAATGACAAGTACATGCAATAGACTGGGGGCGCTGTTGCAATTGATTGAGCTTTCATTTACATTTTTTATCAAAATAATTCAACCTGATTTGAGGAATGCTTTGTCATTTCAATAAAGAGGCCAATAATAGAATAAAATATGGCCACTGGTATGAGGTCGACGCTCCTAATGTCAGACATTTGGTGAGCGGTTGTAGTAGTAAACAAAGTCAGCGTGGCAGCCACCTGTCAGAGGTGTCAGCCAACTGCATGTTGTTAATGGGTCATTAGTCTGCACCACACAGCACTGTTTCTCATTAGCAATGCACATTACACTGTGAGGGGATCTGCTAAGCTGTGTGTGTGTGTAGGTGCTGAAGCTGCTGGCTGAGATGAGTCCGTTCTGCGGCGACATGGATAAGCTGGAGCCCAACCTCAACATGCTGTTTACCAAGCTGCTGGTGAGAACAGATTGTCCTGTTGTTGTTGTTGGGCATGGAGGAATACAAGTGGAAGCGGACGTAAAAATCAAAATACACATTGGCAGTTTTCACCACTGATCCATTCTGAGACGTTTCTACTTTTTTATTTTTTATTGTCAACATTTCCTTGCTTTTCATTTATATTGTTGTACATCCTCTAAGTCGGATTTCTATTGTGGCCAACTGAGGATTAATTTTCTGGTTAAAGATACTTTGATGGCAGTTGTTGGGACATTCAAGAATGCGACATATTCACCAACCACCCTGTCGTTTAATATTCTAAATGTTTCAACTACTTCTGTCAAAGTTTTTGAACTCAAAGTTTGGGAGAATGTATTGAAACATGCCCTCACTGGCTTATCTATAAAAATATAAAGAGGTTGTAGTAATTTAAAAAAAAAAAAAAAACTTAAAACTGAGGTCCTAATAGTAATTTATTCTAGAGGTAGTTTCAGTGCAGTCATTGTTAACAATAAATACTGGTATATAATCTATACCACTATATCTATTTGTTCCAGTAAACCCTTATGGTCCAAGCTGTTTGACAAAGTAAGGCTAACAAAAAGCTTCTGATCTTGTTTTTGTGTAGGAGTTCATGCCTCTGCCACCAGATGAGGCAGAGAACGGAGAGAATTCAGCGAGCGAGGAGCCCAAACTGCAGTTCAGCTACGTGGAGTGTCTCCTCTTCGGCTTCCACCAGCTGGGCAAGAAGCTGCCGGACTTCCTCCTCGAAAAAGTGGATGCTGAGCGTCTCAAAGACTTCAAAATCAGGTGAGGGGGCGACGCACAAAGAACATTTGTGGTGCAATTACTTATGGAAATGAGCTTATACCAAAAGTGTGATTTTTAAGCCCATCCGGTGTGTTTGATGGTTTTGCTCACTTTGGTCTTGTTATTCAAAATGTCCACTTTTCATATGGACTTGAATGTGCTTTGTGTTTCAACAGGTTACAGTATTTTGCCCGAGGTCTGCAGGTTTACATCAGACAGCTGCGAGTAGCACTGCAAGGCAAAACAGGAGATGCTCTGAAGACAGACGAGGTAACGACTGCTGTCAACTTAAGTTTGATGGCTTAAGTGGAAAGTTAATGCATTAACTCAACAAAAAATGCAAACTGAGCAGAAGGGCTGCAACAAACTATTATTGTCGTTATCGATTAATCTGCCTATTTTATTTTCTTGATTTTAATTGTTTGGTCTATAAAATGTCAGAAAATATGGGAAAAAGTTTATCCCAGTTTCTCAGTCCACGGTGATGTCTTTAAATGTCTTGGTTCTTCAGTCCAAAAGTTAATATGATGTAAAATCGCCATTTTTGCACGGAAAATTACTTTAATGATTAATCTATCAAAAATAGTTGCCGATTTTTAATTATATTTTTTTCCTTTTTTCTTTTGAAATACTAGTTAATTAGTCAACTAATCGTTTCAGCTCTACTTAGTGGTGTACAGTGTTTTCAGTTCTGCTGTTCAATCTTATTTTATCCTAAAACTAACTTTTGTTCTCTGTAATCAGAATAAGATGAAAGTGGTGGCCCTCAAGATCACAAACAACATCAACGTCCTCATCAAGGTAACGTGTTTTCAGGCTGTACTTTGTGACATCAAGCAACTTTTACAAGGAAGTTATTTATTCTAAGGATTGTTCAATAGGATTGCATTAAATGTTTATGGTTTCTATTTTTCTGGTAACTTAATAAATCAGGAGAATAAAATATGAACTCTGAATTGCAACCAATAGTGCTATTTTTTTTTTATAAATGTCTCCTAATTAATCTTTATTTATTTTCTTTCCAGGATCTCTTCCACAACCCTCCATCATTCAAGAGCACAGTCACCCTTTCCTGGAAACCTGTCCAGAAGTCGGAGGCAGCAGCGTGAGTCTGCTCCCACTGCTGACGCGATCGGAAGCCGCACACACATAACTGAGTGTCTTGTCTTGTTGCCCTATTAGCTCGTCATCTTCTTGTCTTTGTGTTTGTTAGGCCCAAGCGTCCGTCGGTCGAGGAGATGGGCTCTGGCGGTAGCACAAAGAAACAGGTCTCTCCTCAGCCCCGGAGGGACGCACGGCAAATCTACAATCCCCCCAGCGGCAAGTACAGCGCCACCATTGGCAACTTCACTCATGGTGAGGAGCACTCGGAGGAACTTTTATTTTTTTATATTTGTTTTTGTAACCGTTGTGCAGTATATTTTATACCACACATTGAGTTATTTGACTTTTTTTGCTTTAGTTAGTACACTACAGTTACTATATTCTAATAACATCATCTTTCTCTGTCTTGTTTTAAAAGTTTGGTTCAAAATAAATTCTCAGAAAGGAACACTTCCCTGAAAAAGTTTTAAATACTCTCTGACTTCGAAATTGTGTTGATTTATGATGGGAAAGACAAATAATAGTTGATGATAATTTATCTAAAAAAAAAAAAAAGCTAATTTAGGCAGTTCTTCTTACTTAAAAAGAAAAGAAACACTCAAAAAAAGGATCTCAAATGGGCATTTCTTGCCAAGAGATAAACTAGCTAATATACAAAACTATCGGCCAATGAGTAACAAGAACTTGCAGTACAGAAACGCCAAAGATAAGTTTGAGGTCATTTGGAAACTGTCATTATGATGTAGTTTTTCCACCAAATGTACTGACCAGTATAATATAACATTTTTGAATTATCACATATCTGCTTGAAATATTTAATATTGCTCCGGTTGCAGTCATGTCCAGACTGACCTGTTGTTTGTTTGCTTCACTCCAGAGCAGCGCGGCGGCTTCAGGGGCGGCCGAGGACGAGGCTTTGGCGGCAGAGGCAACAGGAGCCGAGGCCGGATCTACTGAAACACACGCATGCATACAGTACATATTGCTCATTGAACTGCATCACATCAGGATCTTTTCCGCATCATGACGGACTATTTGTCACCTCCTACCCTTTTTTTTTTTTTTTTTTTTTATAAATGGTCTCCACGTCTTTTTCACTTTCCATCTCGCACATCCAGTTTTTTGTGTGGTTTTTGGAGGCGGGGTTGACGGGGTTCGGTTTCCTGTCTTCAGAATATCAAGACAACAAGCTCAGACTTTTTTCAAAATTTACTCCCCATAATCCTCTTGGCCAAGGCAATAGTTTAAGTAAATCTAAATGTTTTTTCCCCCCTTAATTTTTTTTAATATTCTGTGTATTTTTGTGGAACAAAAGACTGCCAAGTTGTAACTGATAAATATTTTTGTCGATTGTTGTAGGAAAAGATGAAATCCTCTTGTTTGGAACATGTTGCTGAATGCATTTCTTTCTACATTTTTATTTAATCTTCATTTCTTTTTTTTTTTTTTAGAGCTTAAGTTGGATTGGCTGACTATGCTACTTTGTATGAATCAATGACGTTTCATTGGATTTTTATCATAAACTTGTATGGAAGTATGAACTTTTGTCCCTTTACTTGTTTTTATAAGTTTGCAGTTATGCTGAGAACTAGTCTGTCAAGACAAAGATGCAACTCCACACAATTCTGCTGCTTAAAATTTAATCTTTCACAATTCTAAACTTGACTTGCACGTTCAACACCTTTTCCAGACTTGCCTTTCTCCTCCCATTCAGTCCTCTGACGATCCTTTCACTGTCTCATTTATCCTTTCCAACCTTCTGTTTTCCTTCTATTTGTACTCCCCTATATCTGTACCAAAGCAGAGTGAGAAGAGGGTAATTTTAGCCTACGAACTGGCATCTACATTTAGAATACACACATACAGAAACGTGCCTTCTCAGCTGTCTACATGTCTGCAACAACACTGCCTCAGCCAGTAAGTGTGTGTGTGTGTGGGTGGTGGGTTGTGTAGCTTTGAAGTAGAATTGGGCTCTAGATAATGAAACGGGCTATAAATAGTAGACGCCATGTTTAGAACACACTTTATTTTACACATTTTGGTGGTGAAGGCTCTGCTTGCTTTGCACGTTTTCCTACACACAAACAACGTTATGCTATTATACTATCCACCATATTCATTCACTTAAAGCAACGGTTCTCAAACTTTTTCAGACCAAGCACCACCTAACCAATAAAAAAACACTCACAGACCACCTAACTCCCCAAATATCCATAAACAACAGGCCTGCTTACCACTCCAACAGTATATTACACATTACAGCTTTTTTCAGGAAAATTAAGGTTTTAAAAAAAAAAATTTACCATGAAAATTACATTTTTTGACATTCAAGCTTTTTTCATGGAAATTAAGGGTTTTTTTTCACATCCAAGCTTTTTCCATGAAACAATTTAGTATTTTTTCACATTCAAGCTTTTTTCAAGAAAATTAAGTATTTAAAAAAAAAAAAATTCCCCATGAAAATTAAGTTTTTTTTCAGATTCAAGCTTTTTTTTCCGGAAACTTACGTTTTTTTTTTTATTTTTTATTTTTTAAATACGTTTTTTTATTACCATGAAAATTAAGTTTGTTTGACATCCAAGCTTTTTTCAGGAAAATTAAGTTATTTTTTAAATACATTTTTTCCATGAAAATTAAGTTTTTTTTTTTTTTTTTTCACATCAATACTTTTATCATGAAACTTAAGGTTTTTTTCACATTCAAGCTTTTTCCATGAAAATTAATTTTTTTCTTTAATACATTTTTTTCCATGAATCAATGTATTTTGACATCCAGGCTTTTTTTCAGGAAAATTAAGGGGTTTTTTTACGTTTAAGCTTTTTACATCAGGGTTCTCAAACGCACACAAAATCCCCTGTAGCTGCTGCACCACCTGCATCAGGACGATGCACCTTGACTGTCGTGTCAGATTTTTCATTTAATTTTCTTTTACCTGACCTGGTCTTGAGCCATTGATCCATCATTTATGACATAAGATTGGAAAATGAACCCACGTAGCTACGTAGCTATGCTACATATACTGTATGCTACACTATACTAGTCATTTTTAAACAGTTTGAGACACACTTTTAAACTTATAATATATTAATTAAAAATGTGACATTTTACTAATATACTCACAGACCACCAGGGGTCATTCACGGACCACCATGGTCCGCGGACCACTCTTTGAGAAAGACTTAAAGTTAACGTAAACCTTGTGCCAAAGCCACAATCTTGACTAATGTTCCGAAACAACTTCATAAAATTATGAGATTCACAAATATTAAGCTTTATCAGACTCCACCTTAAAAACATCCCTTAGCCTCAAACTTTTTTTTGAGGTCATTCAGTTTAATATTTGCAGTAATTTACAATAGATCTGTACTTAACCTGATTAATTTAAAGGGTAAATGTTGGTTTTCTTACATTGTATTTTGTGTTTTGATCTGGGACTGTAAAGTGTCTCTAGCACACTGTAATTGGATGTGAAAGATTTCTGCCCGATCTTAAATGAGTTATACCTCAGAATCCAAGTTTGATATAAACTGAACCTACCTATACATTCCCAAATCCTAATTTAACCCAAAACGTCAATAACCTTCAGTATTACTATTGTTATTAATACTCTAAAGCCAAATCTTAAATCCTAAACTGTACACAGCAGTGAAAAACAAGGAATGTGTCCACGTGCACTCTGTTAAAGACACGCACTCAGTGGGAGCTACAGGTCCGCATGTGAAGACACGTGCGTGCTGCTGTGTGTGGGTGGGTGCTTTGAAAGAGGAGGGGTGCTCAAACTCGACTTTCTGAATCGAGTTTAACAGAAAGGCAACAGTGAATAGTTTTAACTTCCAAACTAATTGTACACCAGTTGTGCGGACATCGTGTTATTTGAAAACATCAGCTTCAGTGAGATTATAAACGAGCTACATGTCATCGAGGATGTGCATGAAGATAAACCACCAAAGTCATTTTATCTTCCTTTTGTACATGCAGAAGGAAGTTTACCAGTGTTTGCTGGACGGACATTGCCCTTAACGAAGTATGATAAATGCATAAAAATAAACAAATTACAATAGGACATCTCATATTGGTGGATGTGTTTTACAAAACCTTTTATTGCAGATGATATATATATATATATATATATATAAAAAGAAAAGAAAAGAAAGAAGCTTGTCCATCCACAAATAGTGTCTTGTCTTGGCAGACTCTCCCCTCTAGAGGGCGATGCAGACCAGGGTTTTCCTCGCAGAGCAACCAGATCTATTTTTATCCCCAACCCGAAGTAGTCACTTAAAGCTTTCATGATGTCTTTTTGTCTCTCTTTGTATTTCTGCTCGGGTTAAGGCGCAGAGAGGAACACTGCGATCCTGGCGAGCGATGCAGAGAAAAACGTATCTTAAATCACACTCCCTCCTTTTCATGACCAAGGACGAGTGTATTTAGTTCCTGGTGTATTTGTCAATTACTGCAGTATTGTGCTAAATCAGTGCTGAAAGGAAATAATGCTGCAACGGCGAGAAAGCAAAAGAAATGGATCACTAGCTGGTTGCTTTTGATATGATGTGTGTGTGTGTGTGTGTTTGAATAGTCAATCTAGTGTGTGATGCAGTGGGCTTGGACTAAATAATGCATGAAATTCTTTATAATGCATCAATTTCCTCTCCTAATTTTATTTGTTTACTAATTGGATCTTTTATCCTCACTGAGTTGCAGGCTGATGGTGAATTTTCTCCCCCCCCCCCCCAGAGATACTGTACATCTTTGGCACAGGCATCATGGTGCGTTTAAGGTCTAAGTTTAACTTCTCATTTTAGGACAGTAGGGGGCGGTATGTAACCAAGATAAACCCTCTCCTCATTGATCGTGACCAGGTATTTCCCAAACCAGCCCGCCAGTCAGTCAGCCAGCCAGCCAGCCAGCCAAACCCTGCCACACACACACACACACACGGCGGAGCTGAAAATAATCAAGTGGTGGAGGAGGAGTGGGCGGCAGCAGCGGGAGAGGAAGCGCAGACGACCCTCAGAGAGAGAAGGAAGGAGCGACTGTACGAGTCCATGTGAGAGTAGAAGTGAAGGTAAATCAATAGTCCTGAAGCACTTGGTGGAACTCAATGGGTTTCCTCACTTTATTACCAGCCTTTGGGGGGGGGGGGTAAAACCAGTACTGTACCCCAACACACATGAGATGAAATATATGCTGAGAAATCTTGCTACAGTTTAAGGTCCTACATTTCAAATTCAATGCTCTTGTTGCCAGTGTCGTAGTGATGTAGGCGCGTCATGTTGTTTGAGTTCAAGTCTCACTGTCGTGTTTGCGGATCGTGCTTCCACTTCCACTACTATAGCAGCTGTTCCGTGTTGCGTTCAGTGCTGCTACTTTATTGTAAAATCCAAGATTTGTTTCCTAATACAAATGTTATATACGTTTGAACTGTGGCCTGCAATACTATGCAGTGCATTCATTTCTGTAATAACGAATTCAACCTGGAGTTCCTATGTTAAAAAAATATATATATAAAATACAATTAGCATACTTGACTTTACACCACAACTTAGAGCAGATTGCAAACATGTTCATCTTCAATACACAACTTTTAGCAGAAGATTCTCAGAGAAATGTGGTTTTCTGATTCATCACAGTTTGGGTCCTGTACCTGCAGGAGTTATGGTTGGACTGATTGTCCTAAACTGCATGTAATCAATATACACTCAGTGGTCACTTTATTAGGTACCCCTGTGCAATCTATTGCAATTCAATAAAACTGTTCAGAAAATAAATTCTACCTTTACCAACTTTGTAATGTTCAGTTTTTGTTGACATTGTTGGAAATGCTTCATTCAATTCTATGTTTATTACTGAGTTCATATATAGGTGGTGGTGTACTGGACTACATCATATTGAATATTAGAAACTCCTAATATAATGCAGTCCAGTACACCAGCACCACTAACTAACTAACCACATGTAATGTGATGAACACCTCTATGACAGTATCAATAAAAAGATTATAGACATTATACAAGTCGACTTTATGTCTGAACTGCTCTATTGGATTGCATTAGATTGCACAGCTGTACCTAATGAAGTGGCTACTGAGTGTAACTGGAGAGAGCTTCCTTAAGTCTGCACATCAGTCATTTTCAGATCATAAATAATCCATATTAATAGCTTTGTCTTTATAGACAGAGAGGAAGAATGTAGCTCCTGGAGGCCTCTAACCTAAACATATGTCACACTGTGAACTGGGCTCTCTTTAGTGACCACCAAATAATTATCAGAATAACAAGCGATGTCTCATATGAACTCCACTGTGGACTCAAAGGGGACTATAAGAGTATTAAAGCAGCTGGGATGTACACACGGAGAGGAGATGTCTCTCTGTTCATTGTTTCAGCATTTGTTTTATTAGATGGTGCACAAGTTTTGCGTCAGTCACAAACTGGCACCGCAGACATTCAAGTTTTGTTCACTGAGAGTACGGCTGTATGTTTTCTTAGCCCCACATTTGTCTTTTTACAGTTTCTCGTGAATTCTGCTTTACATGTACGTCCTTGACCTCATGTTGACAGCTTATGGACCATAGAAATGTGGAGGGCGCTGTGTAACAGAGCTGTCCATGAGCCTCTGTGTGAGTCCTGATGGGAGCTGTCCATGGTGCTGAAGTCACACTCGACTTGAATCAGGCGGTTTAACCAAAACGCATCCATCGTGAGCTTTGCTTGACAAAAAGTTTTTAGACAAATTAATTCCACAAGAGTGACAGCAGCATTTGATTGAAGCTGAACACATTAAAGGTGTTTAATAGTATTGTGTAGAAGGCTGTGTCCAGAAGAAGACATCGTGATAAGATTTCTCATGTGAGGAAGTTAAATTATTTCTGGCCTGTTGCTCCACACAGAGGTCAGAGGTCATGGTCAGCTACACGCTATCAGTGCTTTGCTCAAGGGCTGATGGGCTGACTTCTGCACCCAGCATCATCAGCTGTTTCGGCTCAGGCATTCATTCATTCATCCATCCCCAATCAAAACCCATCACCCTTCATTCTTGTGATCGTGATGACCTTTAACTGCAGCATCCCTGAACTAGTAAGGTATCAGTGACAGATAGCAGGCCAGAATATGCGTGGAAAAATACACCAGTAGTGAAAAGGGAACTTTTTCTTCCCTTTTTATAAAAACAAAACTATAAAAAAAAACAAAAAAACGCACCGTCCGCCCCCTCATGTACAATGCTGGGAATAGTAACAGCACTGTGAGGCTGGGCTAAATATAGCAGCCAGTGAGTGTTAACATGTCAACTTCTGCAGGAGTGCAGGGAAGCGGCTGCTGCTCGTGTGACCGCTGTGGTTGTACACAGCATCCTATAAATACCAACCAGCCCTTCTCTCTGCTGCTGTATATTATATGCATAAACCAAGCCGGGGGTGGTTTATTAAAAAACAAACAAAAACGCTAAATTCCTCCTGTCGCTCGACGAAAACACAAATGGACAAACATACAAGGAGACGATGCCAACGGTGACAAATAATAAGCACATTAAAACATATTTGAAGAGATATATAACCTCTCCGCCTCTCCAAAAACAGACATGATAGCAAGATTACCTCATCTATTTATACGAGCTTTAGAATACGACATTCAGGAAGTCAAAAACGGTGATTAAACTGATTTTTTTCACGGGGTTTTTCCCCGTCAGTCTCCCCAAAAATCGTCATTATCTCGTATTTCCGATAAAACCGCATCATCTGCAGTTCTCCTGATAAATATTTACACGATTCCGTTGATGAGGGACGGGTTTGAAATTCAGTTTTTCCTGAATCTAAGTGTGGATGGGGGTGGATGATAGATTTTGGGAGGGGAGGGGGGGGTAGTTTATTTTTATCACGGCCGCCTTTCAGAAATAGAAGGCAGTCTAAAAAAAACAGACCTCATGAGTTCTTCTCAATCGAAGACGCTTGTGCAGCAAACCGTGCATTTGTTTGTGATAGAAGGAGACTTTACCCCTACCCCCCCCCCCAACTATGTTACGTAATCTAGCATGTGAACGTCAAGAGACGTGGATGGAGGAGGAGAGAGGGGGGGGGGTTATTTGGTCTATGCATAGAGCTTCCAAAACTCATACCCAGGGAACACAGTGTACTCTGGTGTCCCCTGAGACATGGCATGTTAGATTTCACCCCCTCCCTCCACGTACGAGCATGCACACGCGCACACGTTGGTGATTCCAACTGTATAGGAAAAAGAAGAAGAAGAAGAAGAAAAAAACCCCAAACAAACTAGAATAACTGCAGCAAACGGAACAGGTGGCTCCCCGCATTCATCACATTCGTGCGACCATTCACGGAGTCTGCGGGAGGAATTGTGTGAATGAGTGAGTGGGAAAGTGATGAATGAATGGATGAATGAATGAATGGCTGCACGAAATGAGTGAATGAAGAGCAACAGCAGAATGAGAAGGCAGGGTGCGCGCATCGCTCCTGTCCCTCTGAATGGGTTTTATTTTTTCTTTGTTTTTTTTATTTTATTTCTCCTGCAGAGGGAAGTACGGCTGCACGGGCAATAACCAAGCATGGAGAGCAAACACATACAGTACACACACATACATTACAGGGGGGCGGGGGGCAAAGAGGGGTGATGGGGCAGAGAGAGGGGGGGGGGAGGGTGCACGCGCGCACATGTGACAAAGCCTTTCATAAATATTCAGCGGCTCGATTCATGCGGATTCTTCTCTTGAGGTGGTTTATTGTGTGCAGCAGAGCTCCCGACCGAGCATGTGATGCTAGTGATGGTTGGTGTAGGAGGAGTTTGTAAGAGGTGTGTGTGTGTGTGTGTGTGTGTGTGAGAGAGAGAGAAGGGGGGGAGTTCTATAAATAGCCTTATAGCTCTGCTTCCATTGACATCATTTAGGCAGGAGAGATGGAAAAATAAATAGGGGGAGGGGAGGGAGGAGAGGGCGTAGGGTTTCTTAATCTGGGCTTGAAATTCAAACAAAACCTGGCCAGCCATCCCTTTGTACACTCTCAACCAAAACGGTCCTACATAGTAAACCTGGCGATGGTTCTTCTGGACTTGAAACCTACATGTTCAAGCTTTCCTTGGATTGCTTTAGTTTGAGATGTTTTGTGAATTATCAGCCTAGAAACCAGAAAACAAATTGGATAAAATAAGTGTTGAATTATCCCACACAGACCCTAATAATGCACAAAAGGCTCCAAATCAACTACTTTAAAGGTTTCAAGACTCTTCCCTTCATAAATTAATCTTTTAAATATAGATCTTTTTTAATTTCTATTATTTTAATATTTTACTATAGTACAGTAGATTTTTAGCTTCTTTTTTTTTCAACCTATTCTATGTATATTTCGGTGTTTTTTCGTTCACCAGTTTATTAAGTCAGTTTCTGGGGAAACAAATTAGCGAGGCTGAAAAACCCCCCCAAGACAAGACAAGACATAACAACCCTGATATTGTTTCTTTTTACATTCACAATGGTTCCATACATAAAGCATTACTCTGGCGAAGGATCCCTTGAATCCCTTCTTTTCGGTGTGTATGCTTGCCCTCATCCACTGGGGCCCAATAGTAAACATCAGACCAAAACACCCACTGTTTCCTAGAAAGACGCAGCCTACGATACGGAATGGAAAGCCACAAGGCAGATGGGAGGGGACATCAAACAAATTAAAAGGACCTGTGTGTATACAACCGACACATACAAACAGGCAGAGATCCAAGTGGAAAAGACGGGGGCCATCGTACACCCAAGGCAAATGTTTTGGAAGATATTATTATTGTATTGACCTGCTTTAAAAGAAAGAAAAAAAGGACTAGGCGGGGGTTGAAGCTCAATAGGCCGTAAAGGGAGCGACATTTTAATTTCGTTATCAAGACTAACATTTCCGCTCAAACAGGCTGACTGCCTCATGTGTTTATGTTATTATGGAGGAGGAACGGAGCACAGCTCGTTGTTTTTCCAAAGTCGGAGCGTCTTAGTCACACCCAGGATCTCTCTCGCTCTGTCGTCAGCCTTGGCTCTGACCCCTGAAAGCTGCGTGACTTCCAATGGTGCTGATGACGTCTTCTATGATACATTTCTCCCCATGTGGGTCCCCCCGCCTGCTTCTGCTATCACACATCTCCACAAAGCTTGTATGTGCAACAACACTTGTTTACTTGTTATTGTTTTCTCATGTATTGTGATTCGCTTATTGATTCCTGTGAGTAAACACGTCCTTTCTCTTCATTCACAGAGGGGTCAGAGGTCAGCGGCAGCTACAGAGCCTCCTTGTGGCACCAGGACTTCCTGAAGAGCTCAACAGCAGGCCAGACACTGGTTCGACCTGCCATCTTTCACTCGCAGTAACCTGAGCAGGTTAGTGGTATATTCATGTATTTTGGAGTAGAGCTTCTTTCCTCTGTTGTTGATAACACACTCCACTTCCTCCTCCCAAACAGCACTCGCACTCCTTTTTTTAGTGTGTTTGGTGCACAACTCTCACAGAAAAACACCTGAAAGGTGTAGTGCTAAATGGCTACCAGACGTGAGGTGGAACATCCGACATTTGAAATGTGTCTCGGTTGAAGAGGGTGATTCATAAGGCCTAATTCAGTCCTAATGGTGATGTGTTTGTGTCACAGTCTCTCCCTCCCTCTCTCTCTGTATGTATCTCCTTCTCTCTTCTTCACTCATGTCTTCTCCTTCTCTCCTCATATATCACACATAGAAACACAGTTTCTTTCTGCACACCCTGAAAAAATAAATGGCAACCCAGTGGACGAGTCAAAAAATGTGTGAACAGGTGAACAGATTCCAAACCAGTAGCTAAAATCTGCATCATGTACGATGTGTGTGTGTGTGTGTGTGTGTGTGTGTGTGTGTGTGTGTTTCAATGCCTTGCATGCATTAATGACAATGTGAGTCTTGGAGAAAGGTGCAGGTAGCTATTTTCCAAAACAACATGTCGTAATAAATTAAAGACGGACAGTACTGATGTAGCTCATACATTGTTTATATGAACATAACTTAATTTTAAAAAAAAACATCAATTTACACTCTCTCTTACACATTTATTTCTCAATATAATGCTCATTTGTTTTACATACTTTGATGGATACTTGACTCTTTCAACAACTTGGACGGTTGCTTCTCTAATGCCATCACCAATAAAGTGAATTTTGTAAGTAGAAGTTAGATTGTACGATAACTCCCTAGCTTTATCTTTTTTTTTTTTTACATTTTATCCAAAATGTTGTTCTGTTTAGCCCAATGAAATGACAATTGACAGTTGCAAAAATGCACTTTTCTGATAGCCCAAAGGTGTTTTTTTTTTTCTTTTCTTTTTTTAAAAAGGTGTTTGTTAAGTTCAAGAAGAAGGGGGAATAAGGAAAATCTTTCATGGTGTACCTTAATCTTTTTCCCTTTCGGAAATGTGCCTAATTCAGAGAAACATGGTTTTAATCCTGTATAAATTCTATATTATCTCCCATACCTTGTGAATAAGACATGTAAATGACAGTTCAGTTGTGATTCTGGTGAGTGTATTGCCACTTGCTTCACCAGCCCATTATCAATAATCAGTCACGATATTTTACTGGACTGCAGATGAGTCACAGGCCTGTCAAAATGAAAACCATTAACACTATTTAATGGAGGCCACTCTTCTGAAGACTTTTCAAAAAGGTAGACTGGATACATTTGTGAAATTGTGGATAATAAAATTTGAGTTTAACATAACAATCTAAACGGTTTTCAGCTTTAGTGACATTTCAGCACCACGGAAAGCTCCCGGGGGCAAACCCTTCTTCACTACACTGAACTCTTCCTCTAAATCCAAATACAACTTTCCAGACACTGTATTACTTGAAACTAAAACCAATACTTCCCATTATATTTAATGCCCATGCTGGTGATCATTTAACCATTTAAATTGTGAAACAAGCAGCAGTGATAATATTTATTTTAACCAAGATGAAATATGAAAGATGCTGAGTTCTGTATCTTGATTTAGAGTTTGAAGGAAGTTTTTTTTTGTGTGGGGTCATTTCAGGTCTGCTATGCTAACTGCAAATCCCTGAAGAACCCAACATCCCAACAACCTGTAGAATTACACTTTCTGTCTGTCTGCTTCTCTGTCTGTCTGCTTCTCTGTCTGTCTGCTTCTCTGTCTGTCTGTTTCTCTGTCTGTCTGTCTGTGTGGGGCTCTGACTTGGTCAAAAGAGCTGTAGGTCAAATGGAGAAAAGGTTTTCAACATGGAGGATATTTTTAGACTGGAAGAGACAAAGAGAGACAAACATATTTTTCTATTGTTCCCAGTGGGACTCACATTGAGCACCGATGTGCCTGATCCAGCCATCCACCTCAGTCGGCTTGGAAATGGTGGTGGTGCAGGGAATATGTGAGGGGTTATTTGGGGTGGTGTAAAAATCTGAGAACACGATGTCCCCCCACTCCTCACCCATACCTACCCACATACCCCCCTTCACCCCAACCCCACACATTAATAAGCCCCACCCCTCACTCCTTGCCAGCTGAATTAATTTGATACTATTTTTGAAAGTCAGTGTTTCTAAGGGAAACCTAATGACGCAATGACGTCAATGCAGGTCAATAGCACACTTCACAGTAGAGAGAGAGAGGGCGAGGGAGGGAGGGAGACAGAGACGGAGACAGACAGAGACAGAGGTGGTTGCAGGTCTCGTCGCCAAGACACTTTTCCAAAGCCCTCCCCTGTGGTGTGACATGAATGTTTTTCTCCTCCTGGTTATTTCTTCTTTTTTTTTTTAACGATTCATTTCCAATACCTTCCCGCGAGCTGCCTTTGCCTTATTTTTATTTTTTTAATTGCACCTAATTTATTCCTTTTCTGCGTGTTTGCGCCAGTAATAGCGCGGACACTTTCCCCATTCATGCTTTCCGTCTCTGTCTGGAAGTCATTCACACGCACACGCACACACATGCACAGACAGTGAGAAAGAGTCTGGTGAGGTGCGTCGTGTCGCGCGCCTCCCCAAATGCGTAATGTCCCCCTGATTTGGCGGGTTCTTTCTATCAGCTGGCTCACATTTGTAACTCTGTGTACTCCCCCTAACTCTCCGCCTCCACTCCCAAATCCTTCACCCCTCCCAACACCACCACCCATCCAACCCACCTTTCTTTTGGGCTGGCTCCCTGAATTCTGAATGGCAACACCAAATATTTTAGTCTGCGACAGAACAGGGAGACGACGCACATCGGACTGACCTGCTTTCTCCATCCTGACGCAGGAAGAGGAGACTTTAGGCTGCCCTGCTTTTAACCCTTTCTATGTCTCCTCTTCATGTCTTAACCTGCGCAAAGTGCTTCTTAAAAAAAACGAGTTAAAAAATGAGAAAAAAAAAAATCAAAAAGGTAAGTGCTTTATTTTGTAGTTGCTGCGAATCCAGACCCAGAATGTGCTGTAGCCTACTAGTGAGAGAAGTTTGCAGTTGGACCATGTGCAGAGATTCGGGGTGATTACCGGTTGATCTGAGGACGAGCGTAGTAGCTCTCTCACGAGCAGGAATGTTGTGGCGGGGAACGCCATCCAGAGTCAGGTTACCCACCGTTTCTAAAAAAAAAAAAACGTTTTGGCACAATGATCTAAATAATGTGAGGATGTCGGGGGACGCATGCATGTGTGCCTGTTTGTGAACAGTTTGCTTTTAAGTGTTGTTTTCTACAGAAATTTAACGGAAGCTCTTAATTTGCCTTTTTTTCAAATTTGCTGCACATGAGACATCCAAGGCGACTTTATTTAGGTTCATCGCAGGACATACCGGTGTTTGCAAGCTTTGCTATATCCGGAAACTATCAGACTAGGATATAAACACAGCAATTGAAACTGTACTCAGAAAGAGTGTGTGCATGCATGTTGAAAACGAAGGGGATTTTGCAGACACTCAAAGAGAGCGGGCTGCGGTAATGCGTAGGAGTATTCACGTGTTGGGGATCCTCTGCTTTGGGCTGGCTGCTCTGCTGAGATGCCTAGTAACAACTAAGAGAGACACAGAGAGACGGAAACTTTGGGAAATATAATTGTATTCTTGTATTTCTTCCATGTCGTGAGAGAGAGAGAGGGAGAGAGAGTGAGAGCGGGGAGGGAGAGCGATAGAGCGAGAGAGACAGAGGGAGAGAGAGGGAGAGGGAAAGAGGGAGACAGAGAGAGAGAGAGGGAGAGGGAAAGAGGGAGACAGAAAGAGAGAGAGGGAGAGAGAGCGAGAGAGACAGAGGGAGAGGGAGCGAGAGAGGGAGACAGAGAGAGAGAGAGAGAGACAGATAGAGAGAGAGAGATTCGTGTATATGTGTAACAGACAAAGCTCAGTTTAGAGGTAAAACGCCTTAAGTTTCCACTTGTAAACAACTTTCCGCAGCGGACTTGCGTCAGTACACACGTGTTACCTGCCACCTCACACTTACATGTTGTCTTGTTCTTTTTCATGGCAGCGATGTAACTTCATTTGCATATCGTGCATGTTCTCTAACTTTGTGTTTGCATTCGCAGAAGCAACATGAGGTAGTATCAATTTCAACTGACTGTGAAGTGTGTTGTGTAAATGACACGGGCTGCTCTGTGTAGAGCAGGAGGGAGGTCGTGGAGGTTAGACACGACATGCAGACTGAGCTGTTCAGCACCATGGACAGCACCTATAGCTCTGCAGTGCAAATTAATCTGCGCACACATATCACCACCGTAGGTAAAGTCGATTAGTGGCAATAAAAACATTGCGTTGGTGGTGAATAACGTTAACAATCAGCTAAATCAATTGCACTTAAAAAAAAAAAGGCAAAACAGCTGTTTTTCCTCTAGAGTTGCATTAGTTTAAAACCATGATACATCCTTAACATTAATGTATTTTGAGTGTAAATGGTTGTGGATGTCCATCTCTGGCTTTCACTTCCTAAAGAAGTGTTTTAAAGTGAGGGAAGCCCCCCTCCGGTAATTATTTAGCTGTGACAATGAGAGCTGCGTCGTGTTCCGTCCCTTATCGTTGTGAGAGGAAGTCGGAAAAGGACAAGGGGGGGGGGGGGGGGGGTAGTCTGCTGCGGCTTGCAACTTGCAGGAGTCAGGAGTACATACTTTTGTTAAGGGTGGTGGTGGTGGTGGTGGTGGTGGTGTAGAGGATCTCTGGCTGACTTTGTCGACATCACGCGGGGATCTTGGCGCACTGCACTGAGGAACCTCGGCTGCAACTCCCATTGATACTGCTCCCTCTTTGATTGAAGGATTGTGGACTACAGGGAATTGTGTGTATGTGTGTACATGTGTGAAAGGTTTCTCGTGGTGATGGTGTGTGTGTGTGTGTGGGGTGGATGGGATACTCTACTATTGACTCATGTTTTCGTATTTCGACTATAAAGAAGAAAAAAGAGCCAGACATCAGATGCCCAAATATCCAGATAATAAACTTTTTCTTTTTTTATCCTGTGATAATGGGTCTAGTGTAGAGGACATGGCTAAATCCGCGGTGTGTCTGTCCCTATACATGCTCTCGCCAGCAGTCACGGGCATACAGTTGGCCTACAGGCAGGGATAAAAATAGCACAAACCGATGCGACGGGCGCAGCCCTTTTCCCTTCTCAGAGCCGACTTTTCTAGGTAGCTGCCACTCAGTGGATACTCATCTCCAAACCCCCAACACTATCCATCTCAGCCCACCCCATCCCATCCCGTTAAGTCTCGTGAATCTCCACGCGGCACGAGTGCAGATGGACGGCGTGGGGTGTGTGGAGAGGGTCTTACAGTAAAGGTGTTATAGATATGGAAGTGAGAGACAGAGCATACTGTGGAGGGAGGTTTGTTTGTGCGCCGTTACATGGACAAGTGTGCGCTCCCCGTGGGTCTCCTCCGTGGGTGAGCGGGGTCTGGTGCGTGGGCACGACCAGTGAATATAGGAGATGAAGGAGGCAGCGCTCGCTGTGTTTGTCTCTCCTTCGGCTTAGAGACACAGTGTTTTGCCCGCCAAATGTACTGGATGCGGGGATAAAAATGATCCAAGACGAAAACAGCACCAACTCTTGGTGGGGGGATATATAGAGACAAGGGAGGGAGAGAGAGGGGGGGGGGGGGGGGGGGTGGAAACCCAGATGCCCGAGCGTTAGAGGAGGGTTTTTACCAGGAGATAACCTTCTCCAAAGCTGCCATTTCCACGTGTCCACACCACATTATCCACCTGTAATATTTTCCTATTTTGTCACTCATTTTTTCCATGGCACATTTGCGAAGAGCCGATCACAGAGCGGCAGTGTCTTTAATCAGACTCTACGGGCTGTAAAGTGAGAGAATCTAAACGTGACGTCAATGCCTAGTGACTGACGCAGCCCTTCAACGAAAAAAAAAAAACGGGCTTTTTATTCATTATTTTTTTCTTCTTCTCGTCAGCAAAGCTTAATTACTAAATGTTACAGTGCTCCGTCGACTAAGAGAAAAAAAAATAAAAATCCGCAGGCAGTGTCGGGTTATCTGCGTACATCAGTATTTGGACCTATTTTTGCGTTCATGAGTTTCAGCTGCTGAAGTGACACTGGGACGAGAAGCTTCTGAAGAGGGCGACAAGACATCAAATATTGTTCATGATATTGGCAGCGACGACGACTTCCACATTGTAGTTGTAGAGGGTGAAAGTGTGTTTTAAGGATGCGAATGAGGTGGTGCTGCTGTTGAAGGCACATTGGGTTCCTATAAAAAAAAAAGAAAAAGACTCACTGCAATGATGCAACGGAGGGGAATCGGGGCTCTTGTGCAGAGTTGGAGAGGCAAAATTAATTGACATTACATGCACTTCACGTAACGTTCCTAAGCGATGCCTTTTGTCAGTGTGTTTTTTTTTTTTTTTTGTAATTTTTTCTCTCTTTCGTACTGAGACCTAAAAATAGCATCATAGTTTTGATCGTGCGCCATAAATAGACAGACGGGTATCACTTGTATAAAAAGGGAGGCGATCCTGAGCAAACTTGGACGTGCCACTGTAAGCCTACATAATAACAAATGGAGGACTTAATCTGTTGCATTTCTTCCAGACTCTTGTTGCGGCTTTTCACTAAAATCTCAAATCTTTCTCTGTGTTTCCCCTTCTCTAGTTCAGAACAAGGACGTGCCTGCACGACGGTGAGTGAGACACATGTTTAATTCCGTGTACTTTTGTCTATTTAGTAATGCATGCTCGCGACTGCCTGTGCTGTTTCCCTTCTCACAATGTTGCCTCCTCCTCTGTCTCATGCACGCAAAAACACTTGACTCCCGGTCGTAGGCATGGATTTTATTGGCATGCTTTACGAGCCATGTTTGACTGTTAGAGCAGAAGCATAGAGCAACCCTTCCTGCAGAGTAGGAATCACCGTTTTTTTTTTTTTTTTTTGGTAAATAAGCAAGTGCAAAAACTCCCTTTGTCTGTTGGCGCTGTTGAGTCTCTATCACATATTTATGTTTTCCCTCCCATCTCCCTGCTTAACCGCGAAAGCGAGGGGAACCCTTCTCTGATGAGCGCTCGAGGACGCCTTTCCCCCGGTATTCTTGTTTTTAAGAGGAGTCGTACTGACAGAGAAGCGGCGGAAGTGAAGTGAATTGAAGGAGCTGTTGCTGCGGCAGAGACCAGGCGCACCGCATGGGGAAACCCGGGAGCTGTCCAGCAGCAATGGTGCTGAAATCACACCAAGTGGCGGTAGTGGGCTGTTGCTGGTGGTGGTGGTGTGTTTGCCTATGTGTGTGTTTGTATTCGTGTGTGTGTGTGTGTGTGTGTTTATGCGTGTGTTGTTCCTGGCAGCCAAAAGCTTTATTTACTCCTGTTTGGAAACCAACAGCATCTATTCTGAGTGAATCCTCTTTCCCGAGGCGACGTTGGAGGAGACATACTGAAGCTTCCCCGCCTCCTTTGAATTTCCTGCGCTAACTGAGGGAAGACATTTGGCTCGAAAATATGTTATAACAGAGCTTTTCCCGCCTGTATAGTTTGAACGGCCTCATTGGATGCCATAGGCAGGCAGACAGAGGAGACGGAGGCAGCAGCCGGACCGACCTGGATCAGCTCTTCTTTTGCTCACGTCAGCCCTGTCATTTCCTCCCGTGTCTGACCAACTCATCAGTCTGATTTCTTTACTAACCCAGCCTTTTTTTTTTTAAGTGAAGCAATTCGCGTTGAAATGAACAGAAAATGCCTAGCTAGTGTCAAAGTTTGCCGTGCGCGTACGAAATGTTCGAGGAAGTAGCAGACATAGTTGAGAATATTCTGTGTTTGAGTTCAGCAAGACGCTCCTCACTTCAATTATGTGTCTCATCACAATAACTTTGCGTCCTAGCGACGAGGAGGGTGCGCATGAGAGGCGAAGGGAGCGTCGCTATTATCGCTTCTACTCCAAGAGTTTGAAGGAATCACCTTTTCTATTAAGTGTTGAATTAGCGACCCGGACCGGCAATATGATGAATAGGCTGCAGGCGTCTGCGCAGTTCTACAGCCCGACTGGGACACAACAAGCGCGCTCACCCCCAATCCAAGTCTGTGCACGACTTTGGCCAATTTTCCCAGTATTTTGAATGCAGGCTTCGAGGCTACCGTGCCACATAAAAAAAACACATCGACCACCTGTCTTTGTCAAGCAGAATCCAGATTGTACTTACATTCCTCCACCTCCCCAAACACACACAAAAAACAACAACTCTGTAAATCTTCGTCGGTCAAAACGCGCCAATACCGACTCGAGGGGCCAGATCTTGCTCAATAATTCAATACCGAGCGTGTAATTTTGGTGGAAACAACACGGATTCCCGAGTCGTGACTGCTAAAGTGAGTAATGTGCGCGTTGGCTGCGTCAGGAGAGGCAGTCACTGTGCAGTGCAGACGGTAGGGGAGAATCGTGACTGACTGGGTTGCAAATGAAAGACCACCCAATAAAAAAAAAATACCCGTACCAGGAGGGCCGAAAGAAAACGCTCTAACCATTTCACTAAAACCCCTCCCCTCTGCAATCCCAAATATCTCCTTTCTCCCCAAAAGCTTGCTTTTAATGTGAGCCCTGCTGCTTGCTGGCATGCTGGCAGCCAACTTGAATGCAGACGAGTTTCATCAGTGATAGTGGGGCGGTGTGGATGGAGAGAGAGGAAGAGGAGGAGGAGTAGAAGGGAGGAAGGGAGAAGACGGGGGGGGGGGGGGGGGGAGTGGTTGGGGGGGGGGGGGGCCGGGGGCCAACAAAGGGGTGGGGGGGGGCCCTGGAACAAACAAGGAGGGGGGGGGTTCCGGATCCAGATCGTGATCCGGCCTGAACCTCGCTACAGTAACTTGCATGGAGGGGAAGTTGATGTTTGTTTAGGGGGGTGAGATATTACAATAGCTTCTGAAAAACTAATGGAACTGTTGCAGGGAAAGAAAACAACAGGTAAGTTATTCTATTTCATTATCACTTTGCTAAATTTGACAAAAAAAAATATTAAAGATTGTGTGTGAGAATGAGGTTTACGGTCGTGATTAACTCTCTAACTCCTGATGTGATGCTCAGCATCGTGTTGTTGTTTTGTTAAGTTGTACATTGCTGCTGCATAAGCTGTAAACTGTTGCAGTGTATCGCAGTGGTGGTATAATTGCTATTCTGTTTGGGATCAACCTTAAAATCGCTGTAAATGACTGAAGCATCGCGGTTTCGGACTGAATTTGCAGTTGGGAGACCCCCGCGTGGTTTTTGCAGTGGTACCCTCCGGTGAACTCTATAGGTGACCATGAGTCGCCTCAGATGCTTCTTGCTGATGTTGTGATGCGATGTGGAGGGCTGTGCGAAGCCTCCCACACTTTGTCGACATGCAACTGCTATTTTCATTATTATATTTTTGCTCGGTGTCTTGATTGTGTTGATGTCTCATGATTTTATGTCGCTTGTAGCGAAAATGAAGGGGGGGGGGCGTTGTATGTGATCAGGTGAAAATGGCGTATCCTTGCTGTCACATATCGTTTATTCTTATTGTCATCATAATTCAGTGTTATTTATCATGATATAACCCATTTTTGAGCGATGGCTTTGGTTTCGCAGCCTCGCTAGACGCCCTGCAAACAAAACAACAAGAGAATGCATAATAACAAATAGCTGCATCACATGCTCACATCCCCACATCAATGCATATAAATATACACTTTCTCTGGTATAGATCACAATTTGGTTAACCCTGTCCTTTATTTATTTTTTTCAAAAAGGGGGGTCCCTATATGAGCGATACACCGATTGGTTGATGACGAGCTTTGGTTTGTCCAATAAGATCCCTCCCTGCTCTCTATTTATTGCCAGCAGTTTACAGCCTTGCTCTCTCCTCACCCAGAGCTCTGGAGCGGCTGCAGAGAGTCAGCGCTTCACTATACGGAGACACAACCACGGACCAGGGAATATAATACAGAGAGAGAGAGCACACTGACAACAGAACGCATCGATGCACAGCTCCCGATGATCACACGGGCTTTGCACATCCGAGCGTTTGGATAATTTTTTTAAAAAAAATAACAGAAAAAGAGAGGAGAGGAGAGGAAAATATGAGGGACAGACAGAGAGAGAGATATAGAGAGGTAGAGAGAGAGAGAGGAAGGGGGAGAGGAGAAAGGAATGGATGAGGGAAGAGACGAGAGGGGAGCTAGAGGAGAATTCAAACTGGAGAAGGAGTGGGGAATCAAAGCGAAAGGACCTTGGACAGCTCTCAGTTGCAGCGGCAGCCTTGGCATCCGGAGACCCCCCTTTTTTCTCTCTTTCTCTCCTTCCATCCTATCCCCCTCCGTGTGTGTGTGTGTGTGTGTGTTGGAGGGACAAACTCGCCTCGGGTTGCCGATGGCTAGAGATACAATCAACCGAGCCAGGATGGGAGATAAATTCACGGAAGCGAAAAGAGAGCAGACTCCCCGGGTGTCACGGAGTCTCCGTCGGACGGCAGCAGCAGCAGAAAATGTCCTTCACGAATCTTTTTGCGGTCTGGGCTTGCTGTTCATAACTGTTAATCTGGGAAGCCCTTACCCCAAAAAGCATTTGCGGAGGGCGCATTCGCCGCGCCGAGACGTCGACATCGGAAGACGGCTCCACTCCTGGAATTTTACGATCTTTAATTTTTTAAGAGCTTGTTTCCTTTTTTCTACTCGCATTTTCTTTTTGCTTTATTGTCGTCCTTATTTACTCTTGTATTTTTCGTCATTGCCATAGCAGTGGCGTTTTTGTCATGGTTGCTTTTCAGCCCTATACGTGTGTCATTTTTTTCCTTCTAGTCAACAGTTTTCTTCTTTGTTAGAAATTGTGGCGAAGCTCTGCAGCCACGTCGCACCCAAGTTTTTACTCAAACTCTTGCGTGCATCGCCCCCCCCATCCTCTCCACACACCCCCCCAAAAAAAACTGGTATCCATGTCAAACAACAACTAGTCTGACCCAAAAGTTTGAGCCATGCACGATTAAGTCATTTCAGCCAAACACACCCCGTCCCACACTGAACAGGTGACAGTGGCCCCCAGCAGAGCCGAGTGTACACACACACACACACACACACACACACACACACACACCCCTGTAAGCAAAGTGCACATGCAAGGGATTCCCCAACAAGGCCATCATAATTTAGGGAGAAACCCAGATTGGCAGATGGAGAGGAATAAGGAACATCTGCAAAAGCTGTCTCACACTGACCGTGTAGTGACACACTCTCTCTCTCTCTCTCCCTCTCTCTCTCTCCTTTAACACACACATACACGCACACTGTGGAAACGCACACGTGTCTCCCTCCCAGTGTTGTGAATAGAAGTTAATCCACCTCAAGCATCGCCACTGTTCCCTGTCAACGTCCCCCACAAATGGCACACAGAGCAAGGCCACGCGTCCTTTCAGTCTGACCCACCAGATTCAAAACTAAAACAACCCTACATTTCTGCAGCTTTACGACTACATAAATATACTCACAAGTTCTGCAGCACATCAAAACTCATGGCCCCCTATCTGTCTATATGTGAATTATGAGTGATGTGTGCACAAAAAGTGATCAGACCGATGAAAATAAAAGCCAGAGATGAGAATTATCAATCTGAAAAGACAGAGTAAAAAGAACCAAACGAGGTGCAATTCAAAGTAGCCTCGAGAAGAAAAGCACATGCAACTTTATGCTCAGTTTGTGCTCTGCTGTCCCATCCCAGTTGAAGGGAGCATCAGTGTGAATAATCATGAATCACGCTAAAATATATTTGCAATATAGGGCCAAATAGTAGCTAAATGCAGTCTGGCCTACTCATAGATTACGTGCATTTTGAAAAATGAGTCCTCTTTTACGCTGCAAGACCTGCAAGTTACAGGCCTGGTGATTGGCACGAAAATATATTGTCAGGGTGGGAAAAGTGCACGTCAGAGAGCAGAAAGTGACGTAGAAAATGAAACCGTTTAGATGGGCTGGTCTCTGTCTTTTGGTGACGACGTGGAGTCACCAGAAAAGGAAACTAATACGTCAAAAAGGGTCACGACGTGCAGCGAGCAGCATGAACACACCTTGCTGCATTTTCCTAGAGTCACATGTGACCGAACCCGTGAGCAAAGCACCGAGATGATGCTGCTCAGAAGAAGAAAACCACCTTCTTGCAGGTTGCCTACGTGGCCTGAAACGTATGTTAGACATGTCATAAATGAACTCTGACAAGACAAAGCAAAACAAGAACCGTCTGGAAACAGATGACGTTATTTTCTATAAAGGGAAACAGCGTGACCTGTGGAGTCGCCCTTCGTCTCTCTCTGTCTTATTAGTACGTATAATGACAAAAGTCACTTTTTTGTGTGCAGGATACGGGTTCTATGTTCTCTGGGTGGGGGTGTGACTGGAGGTAAACTCACCCATGCATCTCGTAAGGCTGACGTGATTGTTATGTTTTACTGAATGGATTTGCGTAAAAACGGAGACTTCTCTGTAATAGATTAAGTGTGTGGCTATGTGGTGCAGTCTGGTGCCCATACAAATACCTCATAAAGTTTGCCCACCTCTCTCCAGACCACCATGTGCATCACATCTCTGTCCTGTCCGTGGAGGCCTGTACGCACGTCCGCAGATGAACTTTATAGACGGTTAAATCTCACCATGCTTGTCTTGTCTTTCTGTCTTGCAGGAGAGAACAATGGCAACAAAAACAAGAGCAAAGATGGAGATGAGGTGCCCGGGTGGACCCTGCCTCCAGCTGTGCGCCGGAGAAAAAAAAGGGGACTCGCGTATTGGATGTTTTTCCACTGAGGAGCACACACAGAGAGAGAGAGAGAGAGAGAGAGAGAGACCGAGCGACCTTCCTCCTCCAGCTTGTCGTCTCCTCTTCCTCACCCCGAGAAAGGTAATTGCACGTCCTGAGATGTGTTAGAGGATGAGTATGACGTCAAACTCAAATCACCCTTTAAATTGCATTTTGCGCGAGGCTCGTTATGACAGGAGTTGTGTGTGCGCACACTTCTGGTGCTGCTTTCCTTTCTCTTCTTTTTCTTCTTATGTCCACTCACTGTAGGCCTTTAAATTATACTTACCAGGAAGTGTTGTGTCGACTATAGGTTTGATTACTGTGTTCAAAGTAGATGGTTTTTGTTCTTACGATGGTTTGAGGCTACTATATATTGTCAAACACATAGAAAGACGATGCGTAAAAGTAGCAGCATGTAATTTACCTCAATAATAAAAGCCTCGTCACATTCTTATGATATATACATACACACATATATATATAGGAGGGTCTTGGAGCAATGTAATAGTTTGCCCGGTATGGTATAATATTCCTAATCAGGGTTTTATTTAGTTGTGATATACGAGGTGACCCCGGCGACTTTTTCCGTGTTTTGTCATCCGGAATTTTGAATCGCACTTTGGTTTTGTCCTGTAACGTCAACATAACTCTCTCACGGATCATATGAATATATATATATATATGTATGTTATTATATTTTCTGACAATGTGGCGGAAACCCGTACACAGGCCTACAGTTTACCATTCAGTCTGATATTGTAATTGGTAGGTTTGGAATAGGTCATTTAACTTGGAAGATCCTTTTTTCCCCCCGTTGGGTCACCGTTCACACTGGGCTCTTAAGGTGTGTGTTCAGTGTTTAGTGTTGTGTGTGAAACTATGTGATGGGCGACGTGATCCAGTGATTATAAATGTTTATTGATGATATTGGATGAGGAGTGAGCGCGCATGTAGGATATGACTGACTGTAACATCCCCTGTGTCGACTTTATACCTTTTGTTTTTGGCACCAGGAGCTGTAAAGTCTCCTCCAAAATATCTGCTATGTCACCTCTCCGTGTGAGTCATCATATCGTCACAGTTCAGACAACACCTCGACGTAACCTTAGATTTATTTGCCCTTTTAATAAACCCATACGAGCAGAGGGGAAACACGCCGTGACCTAGTGCAGCAATGCAGGCCCCAAAATGTCTGTATTCTACGAAAGAGTGAGGCACAATATACATTCATGGCAAATATGATCATGTTAATGTATACAAGTTATGCTGGCCTGGAAGGTCAATGGGCTCGCCCTGACCTGCTATCTTTGGAGACTGTTAGAGACATTTCTTGGCATGACATTTCATTCAAGTGCTCCTCCTAAGCCCCTGCTTCTAATACAGGACGTGGTAATGTCAGTTGGTTTGACACTCTTGCAACAAAAGCAACACAATTGATGCAATAGCTGTTTTAGTAAGTGTGTGTATGTGTGTATTAAATCACTGGCTAATATCCTACAAAAACACATGATTTTTTTTGGAGTTGTAGTATTTTTGCTTTTTCTGTAACATATTACACATTTGTACTTTGAATACGTAGCCTGCTGTAAGTAGAAAATTACATGACAGCAAGTTTGGGTGTTTTTCTCTGTGTTCAGTAAATTATCATGGCTACAGTAAGGGTACGTTATTCTGGATTAGGGTAGGTATAATGGGTAAATAAACCCCTTACCTGAACATGAGAAACTGGCAAAGTTGAGTCTTTTTTTGTTGTTGCACCAATCACATGAAAAAGTGATTCTTTTTTTTTTTTTTTTTTGTGAGAAATATTTTTCTTGTGAAAACTAGCGTGTGTGTGTTTTGTATTTCCTAAAACACTTGCTGTTTTGTCCAGTCGCTCTTTGGTATATACTTGAAATGATTTGCTACCAGTCACGTGTTGTATACCTCCGTGGTGATTGTTTAATCCCCCTGACTTGTATCACTTGCACGTCCTTAAACGTGACGCTTGTGTCGTTGCTTCCTCAGAATAATGAAGGTGGAGATGCAAAATGATCAACTGTAAAATAATGGGGATGGTTTGGTGTGTATTTTCTATCCCACTGTTAAGCTATGGATGTTATGGAAACACTGTGGCATCATTTAACATGAAATCATCACATAGTGTGTCACATAATACACTTATGTTCGCTGTTTCAACTTGTACATTTTAAACTCTGCAAATAGACTGATTTCACTGTGCTGGAGGATATATCCATAATCTAATCATAAGTATCCATAATGACTCATGATGTCTGATTATTTAGGTACTCAACAGCTCTAAATATATGTTATGAATAATCACTGTATATTACAGCTTTGATGGGACTTTTTAATACCCTTCATACCATCATAAGTCTCATGAAGTATATTTTACCTTTAGGTGTAAAGAGAGGATTTCTGTCCTCCACCTGTGTATGATAACGCACGGCAAGTTCCTAAATATCCACTAACAATCTTGCTGTTTGGTTTAATACGAGCATTTCAAAGCTATATTTGGGGAGATGGCGTCAAGGTTAAAACTGACACCAAGGGGCTTTGAAGACAAAAAGGAAAATCTGGGTTCTATCGACATTATAACAAAGTATGTGCAGCATTATAACTTGTCATCAAAAGTTGACAATATCTATTTATGCATGTGTCTTTGCAGATTATCCCATAGAGAGCAGCATCCATTTGTTTTTAGCAGAGAAATGTAATGGTGTGGCGTCAGCTGGAAGACCCCATGTGGATTACTTAAATGTATCTTTTGGTATAAAGTGACAATTCAAAGTATAACACAAATGATAATCATGGAACAGTTTACCTCATTTATTTGCTAAACAAAAAGTGGAGTCATTTTTTCATGACTTTTTTTTTTTTTTTAGTAAGAGGGAATTACACACAAAAAATAGATTGTGTGTGTTTATCGTTTGTTTTATTTTTCATTTTATTTGACCGGCGTCGTTGGTGTGTGTAGTTGGGTCACAACGAGTCATACTACTGGGCAACTACACAAAATGTGCTTTTTTTCAGATTTTCTTTAGGTGCTTTAAAAATGTGATTTTTAGAGGATAGGGCTGGTGAAATTCTACATTTTTCTTACTGTTAAGAAATACCATGAAAAGACCAAAACCAACAATGACATGACCCTACAAACAAGAATCGATTGTGTAGCCAGAGCTTCATATATCCTTTACGTGTGTGCCATGGAGCTCTATTGTTGTCCAAAAACTGTTAAAAACACATCATTGTTCCACACTGTCGCACTGACACACATGTTCCTTCTTTATGAGGAACATTGTTACTGTAATACTCTAATAAACCAGACGTATCTGCAACATCAAATAGTTCCAAACAAATACACTCTTCCCCCGTTTGATGACATTTGATAAATACTACATTCCCAGCAGTTTTAGGAAATTACTACGGCTGTTTTTAAAATGAAGCTCAACATTTGTTTCCTGTTTTTTTAAGATTTGAATATGTACGTCTTTAGTTGGAGCCAATGGCAAATAAAGCCGTCAAGGCTTATTTTACTTTGGATATTAGCCTCATATAGCATTAATATAGAGCTGAACCTACAATGGAAATGTTCCCCTGTTGTCGCTAATGACAACATTTTTTTAATAATTTGCACACAGATACACTTACAGTGCATAATTAACAACTGCCATAAGGATTATTATTTTAAACTGAGTTTTATACTCACTTTTAAAAACCAGATGCATGAGCTTTAAAGAAATACAAAAGTTTGTACCATATAACATTCAACAGTTATGTTCTGCAGCGTCGATGTAAAATAGATATAGACTGATTACTTTTTTTTAATGACCTGAAAAGAGTTAGAGACCTTTATGACTATAGCCAGATATCAAGTGTAGCTGTGCATGCGTCACTAGAAACCCTGAATGTGACATGAAGATAACATAATATATAATATATAATCTGATCATAGTGTCACAATTGTTGCTCTTCACGTTAACCACTTGTAGTTAGTGAATTAAAACTACTAAAGCATGGTTTAACAGCTTCTTCAGTTAAAGTTGATCCACTCTAGTGTCCATCTCAATAGTAGGACAACGCAGACAAAATACGTGATACATCACCTTAAACATTACTAAAATTACAGGCAAGGTGCACTATGTTATATAGTTCCTTATTTAAATTAAGGGAAGAAATGCAATATATCTATATATATAGTTATCATTAATTAGATTAAGAACAAATCAAATTTTACAATAGTGATGCATAGAATATTCATTATAAGGAAAGCTTCAAAATATGTTTAAACGTCATTCATTTCTACCTAAATCAGGATTTTACATAGCAATACAACATAGGATATGCAATAGAAACAGATATATTATTGTGTAATTTGCCTTTATGGAGGGCTGTGATTTAGAACATATGCAGCAGTGTGTGTACAGTAAGTAATATATGTTGGTCCTGTCAGATACAAAGTCTATAGTATAGCAGATTTACAGGTACAACAAATGTTTTTAATGTGCAAAACTGTGATGCGTTCTGGGGAATTTTTCAACCGTGTCACCTAGAAATTAAAAACTAATTTGCCAAAGCAAAGTAAAGCGTTTTTCAAGGAAGCGAATGCTAACCGAAGTACGTATTTCCATTAACATAATGAGAAAATGTTGTTAATTAACGTATCTGACAAGTCTCTTAAATGTTGATACTGAACGTATCAGTAAAAAACGTGTTCACCAACAATGTATTTAATTTTTCCCCCCTCCAAAATATCCAATTTTGCAATATAAAACCTGCTTGTAACGATTACAGCTATATTTCACTGTTTTATGGTTACGTCTACTGTGCACTGTGATGCATCATAATACAGTGTTGGCGTAACAAATGCTTCATTTGTTAAATTATTTTATTCTTGCTGACGGTGTCAGAGTGGTGTTGGTTCCTTTTTAGGGCAATAAACAGAGTGGTTGTTGAGGGTCTTTTCTCTGGCACCATTGGCAGTAGTTGCAGCCTTTCCACCAATTTGGTTTGTAGACCTGACGTTGGAGGCAGTCAGCAGCAGCTCTATGTCTGGCTGTTTAGTTTATTAACAAATGATTTCTCCCGTCTACTGTGGTTTCTCCTCCCTCCACCTTTTCATTTTCCACAAGCAAAGGACCAAAACTTTAGTGTGGCAGCTTTTCGTCAAGCATATCTTCAATACACATCTCAAGCTTACGGCAAGACTGTTTAGAGTTGGCTCACAAATAAATGAAAATGGTTTCTTAGTTCATGTTCGGTTTGTCTTTCCACTAAAGAAGCCGATTGAATTTGGTAGCACAGGTGCAGAACATACCTGCATGCCAAGTCCTCGTCTGAGCAGTGAGTTCAAGATTAAATTCTAATAAAATACACGAGGTAACTTGAGGTGTTTGTTTGGGATTTGTGAGGTCGGCTCCGTGTGTCGGGTCTGTGACAGTTGTGAACGCATCACATCTGAACTTACTGACTGAAAATCCACTCAGCAGGTTTGTGTCCTTTGAATTAGATAAGTCTTGAAATTTAGTTTGTAACTAAATGTATTAGAGCTAAAACATTTTAAATCTTAAATCTCCGTATGAGCAAAATCAAGTGAAAACTAAATACAAACGCACCTTTGTTTGTTTTCTTATATCGGTGTGAAAAAATGAAGTTTGCGTTTGATAGAAATTTTAACCTGTGATTTTGTGAAATGAAGAATTCATCTCTGTTTAATTTTCAGAGCGTAGCTGGTTGAGGCATCTTTCTTAAGTTGGTGTTTGGAGTTTAACATTTTATTTCGGGGAGAAAAACACAGATATTGGAGAAGTTTGTTTCAACTGGGTTTGCAAAACTGCCATCACAATGTTTTCACACGTGCAGAAGTTGGCGTGCCAGACGTTAAAAGGATGGAAAATGCTGTTTTAAAAAGAATGCGCAGAAAGCCCAGATCACACTGGTGTTTTCATTCTAGTTTCTGGTTTTGAGAAGTGCACGCTGACAAACATAGATTGATCTGTCCAAAAGCACAGGAATAACTGAGTAATAAATGAGTTCTTCATGCAAGTGGTATTTCCCTATTAAATCAGAGAATTAATACTTGAAAAAACTGGAGGAGGACAAGCTCTGGAGTGGAGGGTTTTAGTCACAGAGCTTGACATTTTTTTGTGAGTCTGACATTAACCAAACCTGGGGCGAACTGAGATTTTAGTCAGTTCTTTCTCTCTCCAGGGAGTAAAACAACATCACCTGCATATTCACACAAATAACTCTTTTAGTAGCCAAACCTGTAACAGTTGTCCAGATCTAAACATGTCACATGTGTCACAGGACAACCATGTAAAGATGACGTGTTCAGGTAACTTCTTCACAGCGTCTTCACACTTGGCCACAAAAAAAATGTTCTATGTTTTAGCGGTTTGTCCCTTTTCATGTAACGTTGTGATCTCAGGAAAGATTGACCTGTCTGTTAATGCAAACTCATTTATTAAGTAAATATCAGCAAGAAAATGCAATGTTATATTAAGTGGAAATAGAGGCAAGTTGAATAAAATTTAAAAAAAGAATGTTTTTTAATATCTCTTCATATACAAGACAGTAAATCGTTATATAGCCGAATAATTACGCATTATTTTTGAAAGTGTATATTGTCTTGCAGTAGACAGATGCATTGGATATGACTCATTCTTTTGAAGGAGTAATATCGTTTGTATTTTCAATTAATTTTGGGCTTGAGTCAAGTCTCTGTCTGTAAACAGGAAGAACACAGCGATGTTGTGTATAGCACACAATAAAGAAATACAGTCTATCCATTGATTTTCCCTTTATATATCTGTACAATGTAAGAAAATATGTTATGAATCATGTTAAGTGGTATAGACTAGCTAATATTTACTTAATTGGGATCTCTCTGGGGAAACACAGGAAGGAATGATTTCCTGCAAATTCAGATGTTGAAAATCTAAATACTATTTTATATGTTTTGGTGTGTGTGTGTGTGTGTGTGTGTGTGTGTGTGTGTGTGTGTTGAGGTAAGTCTTTTGGAGTTTAGTTTCTGGAGTTCTTGATCTCTTGGTGCTGAGAACCAGTACTCCCCCTGTCAGCATTTGAATGGGGAGGAGAAGGTG
>CALSBV010012175.1:1942993-1969935 GCA_943590825.1 Bovichtus diacanthus | reverse complement strand
AAATCCCTCCTCATCACTACCACCCCTTTTTTTTTTTTTTTTTTTTTCTTGTCTTGCGTCTTCTTCCCCCCCCCCCTCCATCCTTTCTCAGCCCATCCTCAGTCAGTCAAGAAGGAGCTGGGGTTGATGGGCAGTGAATGTTTAAAAATAGCCTCTGCTTGCTTGACAAGGTGAGGAGAACTCTGAACACAAGAAGTACATCAGCTCCCTCTCTCGGTCTCCGTCTCCCCGCGATTCAGCCGCTTTACCGTCTTTTGTTGAGCTTCTATGAAATGTTTCCTCTGATTTTTGCCAAACTGTCCTGGTCCTTCCTGATTTTCCCACCATCCTCCTTCCTCCCAGTATACACTTGATGTTAACCTTGTCAGTCAGATATACATCATCTTAAATCAGATTGCGTTGCATCGCAGGAGCTGCTCCCAGTGAGGGCTTTGTGAATCCTATACTGTCTTCTATCTTTTGTTCTGCTTTAGTCTATACCATCTTATCTCCGTCCCCTCTGTTGTCTTTGAAGCTTAATCTTTGTGATTTGACTCCTATCTATATTATCTTGTTTTTTTTTTTCTTAATATTCATATCTGCTCCAAAAATCGAACCGCACACTCCCTTTCGTGTGCACTTTGAGAATGGACACCCTGTATGATTATCTCCTACAAAAGAAAGCATAGCTAGACTGATGAGAAAAAGTTGCCGCGTGAGAGCTTAAAGAGAGGCGTCCCTAAATGGCAGGTGAATAGTATAGCGGGGTGTGGCCTGGTGTAGATTTACTCCATGTTCAAATTCATATGAATGTGTCCTCTGTCACTCGTAAAGAGCTCTGAGTAAACGCCATGTTTCGGGCTCTGAGCTATCATGATGAATACTGTAACTGGTCAAACCTGATGTGAAGGTGTGTTGTAAGCCTGTGAACAAAGAGGATTGTATTTGTGAATAATATGTGCAAAGATAACAGCATTGTTGGAGATTGACAGATTTCTCTGGAATACCTATTGACCATCAGACTTGTCGGTGTGATGCTGATGTAATGTGCCATCTGACAGAGTTGGAATACCTACATTCAAAATGCAAAGTGAAACTGGATTCAATCGCATCCTTTATGAACCGCCCTTCCTTTAACTTTTGGGGACAAGAACATCTACTACTTGATTAGTTGAGCAGAAGTTGACTCGACCCCTGCCCTGCTACATGAGTGTTGTGAAGGAAAAAACTATACTAACCCCTTTTTTTTTTTTTTCTTCTTTTTCTCTCCAGTTGTGACGGGAGGCACGGATGGAATCGGGAAATCCTATGCGGAGGAGGTGAGGCTCCCGGACCCTTATTTATTTCATTTCTTTTACGGCAAAGCTGTGACTCATGCATACACACACACACACACACCGTGTTCACTCATAGGCCATGGTAGGGGAGAGCTCTTAGAGGCCTATTAGCGTGGAAGAGAGTCCTCACACGCATATAAATATATATATATATATATATATATACACACACACACACACACTTCAATACAGATTCGTCAACAAGCGCTCATACGGAGGTTACAAGCACACGTTGAATAGGGGCTACCCTGCCACGTGTTTGGCCCGTTCTGGTGTGGGTGTGCTGGCTGTATAATATAGACATGTAGGTCCTTTGACTCGTACTGTTGCTGTTGGCGCCACAGTGGAGCTAGCCGCTTGTCACGCACTGGAAGGCCACCATCTTACCCAGTGTGTTATGTTATGTAGGCTTATTATAGGGCTTTTAGGCATGTTAGTATTTATGCAGAATTGCTCCACTTGACTTCATGATGAATCCACCTCTGTGCTGTAAAGTGTATCATTTGAAAACATTTCAAAAGCACAAGCAGATTAGTTCACTGTGCACAGCAACATGCCCACATAGCCAAAGATCAACCTGGCCTGGTCCCAATGGGACACAAATGGAGGTGAATTAAGTCTACGTTAAATCTCAAGTCCTCAAAAGTTCTTCGGCTCTCAAGCCCTCTGCCTCAGTCTCTCTTCTGGAAGAATGCTTCCAATAAAGTGAGTGTACACATGCAGATAAAGAGAAATGATCAATATACATCCACTGGATACATTTGTACTTATTGTACTGCTCTAAACTTAACTCTTCACACTTTAGAGAGTTAGTATATTATATGAAAATGATGAGACAGGAGAAAATGAAGTTCACTGAAGTTCAAGATGTCCTCTCTCTGCCACCTGGAGTTGTCAATACTATGTGACATTGCTCTCCGATATATTCAAAATGTATTCAACCTTGTGCTTTCATTACTAACTGGTATTTCCTTTTCTAGCTGGCTCGTCGAGGATTTGCTCTGGTGTTGATCAGTCGCTCCCAGGACAAGCTGGATGACGTAGCCAGGTCACTCGGTAAGTGTGTGTGTGTTTGTTTTTGTGTGTGTGGACAACATCATGGAAACCTATTTGGGTTTGAGAGCACAGTGAGGGGGCTGATGAGGATGTGTGTATGGGCAGGCGGTGACGTGCATCTCCCACCCTGTTGACTACAGGGTTTCCCAGGCCCCGTGGAGAGGGCCTCGATACCCTTGACATAAGGATTTAAAATGTAGTCAAAAACGGAAGGAAAGGGGAACGGTTTTGAGGACAAAATACAAGTTGACATAAGTTTGTTTTACATGTTTCACTCTACATTGCTGCAAGTGTGGATCTACCAGCTTCCCTTTTCAAAAATGGAATGAATTTGTTTTACAGAATCTTATTTTGCGAGTAATTTTACTTTTCAGATTTATCCTGTAAATCCCTTTTTTTTTTTAATGCTTTTTTTGCTTTCCCGCTAAGTCATGCCTTCATCTGTCTGAGTGCTGGTGATTTGGAAACATGCAGCAAACAAAGCAGGCTGTGCTTTGTGCAGATATTTGTTCGACATGAGACGAGGCTTTCCACTTTCAAGTCTACACAGACTTAAAATAAGCATCCATATGAAAGGGAAAAACTTTTTTCCTCCTCCTTTCTGGCCCGTCTCCAGATTTTAAAAGGGACTGAATGGTGAGTGGCCCCCCCTGTTCAAATAGTGCCCTCTCCCTGACTCGCTCTCTTTCCATCTGTCTCTGACGTCTCCCACAGCGCAATTTCCCCTGTCGTGCTTCAAGTCCACAGAGGGGGCTGATGGGTAGTCACGAGCGGGATGCGGCATGCCAAACTCTGGCACTCCTCCCTCACGATTAGTCTGACAAAGCCGCCCTCCTTAGCATGTAACTGGGGAACGCACCCTGTCCCACCTGTAGTTTCATTGTCATTAATGTTTCTTCTCTCTCATGCAAAATATCTCATTTGGCTTTTGATCGCACCAACCTGGCGACCCCCAAATTACTCCTCCAATTTGGCAACCTCAGCCTTAATATTTCTGCTCCTCTGCCACCAAAGCGTATGATTTTATCATTTTCTTTGACGTGGACTCAAAGTGGTTGTGATGTCTAAAAATAATCTGAACTGGATATAGATTTCAAGGAGGCTCCCAACCCCTAGCACCCCCTTTGCTTTTCTTTTTTTACTTTCATCCCTTTTTTTCAGGTTTTTTTTCTTGTATAAACTCTGAATATCCACTGACACACTACTGGTCTTTGCCAAGGCACATCCAAGGAATTTTCCTCTTATAACTCCCTCTGCCACCTATCAGCTAAATGAGTCTTTGGACAATAAATTGTAATTGCAGCAGGCACGTCATGTTGGCGAAGTGGAGGGAGGGTCGTGGGAGGGGAGATTGCTCTGCTGGTTTGTTGGTACGCAGTGCCCTCTTCAGTTAAAGTCTGACAGTGACTGGTTTCATGCTCCATTCATTTGAAACAGGGGATTGCTCTGTTGTTGGGCCATGTAATGTTGGCTGAATGGTGACATGGAGGTATGAGTGTTGTGAAAGATGAGTTATCTTAAACAAGCATCCCTTGAGTGTCGGTCTTATCACAACATGTACAATTTGAACTTTTCAACCCTACAGTTTCAACACCTTTTTTTTCAATGCCGTGCACAGGTATAGAAGCAGGAAAGCTTTTATGTGCACTGCTCCCCTCTTTTGGAATAGCCTTCAAAAAGACTTGACACTTGGTGTAGTGGTCTCTCTGCCTGATTTTTAAAGCTCAATGGTGAATGAATCCATTGGTGCTTGTCGCTGTGTGTAGGTATTTAATTTATCGACACATTAAAGCATGTCTCCTTGTTATTGTTGTGGTCTGTTACTTTTATGTTGCTTTCTTGGCCAGGTAAATATGGGTTAAATAAAAAGATATAGTTGTAACCTTGAAGTTAATGAACACTTGTTTCTCCCTTCACAGAGGATCAGTATAAAGTGGAGACCAGGACCATTGCAGTCGACTTTGGCAGGACGGACATCTACCAAAAGATCGAGGAGGGGCTGACTGGCTTAGAGATTGGCGTTCTTGGTAAATTGTGTTTTTTTTTTTTCTAACAGTGTGTTCATTCATCCTTCTTCTCTGTCCAGCGATGACTTGTACCTTGAAAAACATGTTGGTTTAGTTTAGTCTTCAGTGAAGTTAATGTACTGTAAGAACCTGTTGTATTGCAATCAAATCCTACAATGTTTATTGAGTAATTCTCTCTGAACAGTGGAGGCATTTGATCAGTTTTAAACTCCTTTTTCTTTTCTTTTTTTTTACTTGAATTGACTACTTCGACTTACCGTGTTGTGAATGAGACATGTTGACCGAGCACAGAGGATGAATATTCTTTTGCGCATGAAAATATTTTTGCATTCTGTCTTTCATACGAGCTTTAGAGACTTTTCTGGAAACATTATTTCAATGCAGATATCCCAACTCGTGGTGTATTTTTAAAGTTGCACAAAAAATTCAGCTGTTCGGCTCAAGAGTTCACATTGTACTTTTTAGATTTAAGGAACTCTTTGTCCTCTTTTTGTTATAATGCCAATTGTGCTCTACTGGTAAGGTGTGGCTGTGTGTAGTGTGGAGTGAAATGTCTGTTTCTATCTTGTTTGCTTTTGCTGCCACCTTGTGGTGGAAATGTAAGCTAGTGTGCTTTCTTCAGCACCAGGATATTTTGTGAAAACAGTAGAATAATTGCTTTTTCCCCCCTTTTTTTGTTCTCAACAGTCAACAATGTCGGTGTGTCCTACGCCTACCCTGAGTACTACCTCAATATTCCTGATCTGGATAATGTGAGTTTTATTTTTTTATCTTTTGCAAATGGAAATTCTTTGCTGCTGCTAGTTTTAAGAGTGCACTCTCAAAATAACTGAGCTGACTCCTCTAAACCTGTGAAAAAGACAATAAATTCACCACTTTTCAGTTGAATTTTCTTTTGTAGTTTAGAACATTTATTTACGACATTTATTGCATTTTAATATACCAACATTCTGTGACAAGTCCGCTCTCTACTGTATAAACACATCATCTTATGAGTGTTTAGCTGACTGGTGCTTTCTCTGTTGCAGTTCATCACAAACATGATAAACGTCAACATGACCTCAGTCTGCCAGGTGAGTTTTGTCTTCCAAACACTTTTAGCCCAGTGACTACACACTTATACCAAGTGTCTTTTTTTTATTTCATTTTCTTTAAGTTTGATCCATGCATTTCACTTTTCCCCTCACTTTCCCCCCTTTTTGTTCTTCTCCTCCTTCTTTTTCCTCCTCCTCTTCTGCTGTTTCTACCATGGTACCTGCAGTGTCTCAGTTGTTCCCAAAGCAACGGTGGACTACACCAACGCTGTCTGTACTCGCCACCCACGCAACTCTCTCTCTCTCTCTGCCTCTCTCTCTTACTTTTAGTCTTTTTTACATTTCTTTATTCAATAAAACTCTTTCCCAGTCCCCTTGTTCTCCTTCACATGTTTTATCGTTGTTTTTGTGTGACTGCTGACGCTAACTGAGCTTGTTGTTGTGCTTGTTTTTAGATGACCCGTCTGGTGCTGCCCAGAATGGCTGACAGGTGAGTTAAATGATGGGCTTCCATGTTTTGCGACATGACTGCAGTCAAATATCAGTGTTGTGAATGAGGGATTGTGGCACAGAAGCTGCACAAGGAATCTCAAAATTAAACAAAACCTTGTTGTTTTTTTCCAAGAACAGTATTTGGGGAGATTAAACTTTATAAAGGTGACTCTTTATTCAGCAAGGAGGATAAGAAATCCTCACCAAGCCCTTTCCATCACTGCATCTCTCTTTTCCTCTCCTCCTTTGTTCACAATGCTGACAAGCTTTCAATTCACACAAAGTGCTCTTCCCACCCGATTGGCTGCGCTGTTCCCATGTGACTCCTGCTGGCCAATAGCGGCACCGGCACATTTGGTGCCGTGTGAGGCTGGAGCGTCGCTCCACTACATCACTGCAGCAACAGGCTGCCATGGCAACACACACGGCCACTACCACACTGTTTTAGTGTGTGTGGAACATCACTTTGTGTGTATTTGTAAGTGTGCTGTATTTGTATAGACGCAGGGTTCCCACTGGCATGGAAAATCTTTTGAAAGTTTGTCGATGTGAAGGAAAAAAAATAAGGACTTCTGAAAACTAATGCACTGATCTGGGATCAGTGCTTCACATCTTGAGGAAAGTCCTGCGATGTACATCGTGTTGTAATTGAGGATTTTCTGCAGGATTTCAAGATTTGACAAAATTTGAAGTGAACAATGAAGCCTTTGTGATGTGTAGTTTTGACCAATGTCACATCATCAAAACATGATAGTTTTAAGTCCTAGAATTAGAAGAAAGACTGTTGCAGCCCTAAATGTTCTCTTAGCATTACAACAAAGTGAAGTTCTTGTCCTCAATCTACCTTGTTGTGTTTTCCTTAGGTCCAAAGGTATTGTCCTGAACATCTCCTCTGCCAGCGGCATGTACCCCCTCCCTCTGCTTACAGTCTATTCTTCCACAAAGGTATGTCCGACATCCGTACTTGTCTGGAAACTGAATTGTGTCAAAATATTGGTCAGTGTCTTGCATGTTTCATCAAGCCAACCCTTCCTTTTATTGCTCCATTTGGAGGTTTTGATAACGGGTCCACATTTTACAGACTGATGTGTTTTTAAAATGGACCATCTTTCATCCTTCTGTGTGCAGGCCTTTGTGGATTTCTTCTCTCGTGGCCTTCAGGAGGAGTACAGGCGTCAGGGCATCATCATTCAGGTGAGTCTGGGGCTTGTCTGGTGGGATTAATCCCTCTCCTCCGCCTTGCATATGTTTTGTTTTTTTGCCCAAAGGATGTGTTCTCAACTGACGTTTTGAGGCAGGCTAAACAACATTGTTTTACAGAAACCTTTGCTATAGACTCTTTAACAAAGGATGTAAGATTTGTCCATCTGATGATCCCCAATTTAATTCCCTCATATATTTGGCTCAAAAGAAGTTACAAAATCCAACTAGTTGCTCTCAGCCATTCCTGCCTGAAGGGCAACAAAATGAATAAACATTCATGAATGATACATTTTGTACAGCAAAGGTATTTTTGAAAATATGTTGTTCCACATAAGGCTTGTTTGTTCTGTTTTTAGCACCCTCTAGTATTCACATGTGTGCCACCTTGTGTTTGTAGTGTGTACAGCAGTTTCACCTCAGCAAACCCTGAGTGTATTTTCACCTGATAACCCCGGTCATTAGACCAGTTTACAGCAAAGGTTTCACTGTATTCTTTTCAAGTGCATCTTACAGTGTCATTGGTCAGAAGGACACATAATAAAAGTTGTTTGTGCTGCAAATCTATGGGAAGTTGTAATTTACATCAAGAGACTTGATGCTAACCTGAGGAAGCCCAAGAAATTAGTTTTTATTAAAAAAAAAAAAGTTAAATGTATGGTTGGAACAGTAAGTTAAAAAAAAAAGTGTATTCATTAAAAAAAACATAATAATTTAAAGGGTTTTTTTGAGCTCATTTGACCCTTTGTATCATGCAGAGTGTGCTGCCCTTCTTCGTGGTCACTAAAATGACTCGCATCAAGAAGCCCACCCTGGACAAGCCCACCCCCGAGCGCTATGTGGCAGCTGAGCTCGCCACTGTGGGTCTGCAGAGCCAGACCAATGGCTACTTCCCGCATGCTGTCATGGTAAGAAATGGAAAACAAATTTAAATACTGAACCTTTCCAGAAATAAATAAATAAATTCCCAATTTGAATGAAATGAATATTCAGTTGCAACACACACCAGTTTTCAGTAAAAGATTAAAGCCTGAAAACTGTAGTTTAACCTGATTGTAAACCCATCTCCTTTGTTGTAATTTCTCTCCTCGCAGGGTTGGTTGACCACCAAGCTGGTTCCGATCAACCTAGTCATCTTCTTTGGAGCCAGGATGAACCGTCTGCAGCGTACCGGATACCTGCGTAGGAGGAAGCTGCGGGAGCAGAGGAACGGAGACAGTTTGAAGAACGATTAGGAAGACGGCTGACAAATCTGAGGTCATCAACTCCGTTCTGACCTGGTGCAGCGTTAAAGGAAAGATTGTGTTTGTGTATCTGTGTGGTTGATCCTCCAGGGTTGCCTGAGGTTTCACATTTGTGCCTTCAGTAAATGTGCTCAGCAAAGCATAAGTATGACTTTGTTTAAAACGGCAAACTATACCCTGGTGTGATGTTGTCTGGAGAGAAATGGTTAAAGAAGGCAGAAGCTGAAATGTTATTAAAATGCTGCTCTTGGCAAAGGACATTAATCCGTTTTGTCACTGACACTGATGGTGGAAATAATACAACCAAAAAACAAATGAGGGATTTGTTAACCCTGCTGTTGTAAGCAGTGGAAAATGGTGGTGGGCATCTTTTTTTATATAAATATATATGTATAATTATTTATTTCATATTTGTATGAACACACGAGCCAAACCTTTTTTAAGGCTAGCTTTCAACCTAGTCCTGTTTACAATTCATGAGCTATTTGAAGATGGCAATTTCTGCTTTCTATCATGTCAGTTAACTTGCATTACTAACTGCTATCATCATGCATTGGCTCTTCCATAATATTGCGTGTTTACAGTATATTTTAAATATTTTGTGGTGGGTTGCTGTTGCACCAATGTTCTAAACCAAAGTTTTTCATATTAACTGTGGCATTCATCACAAGTGCCTTTCTTCTGACATTAATGCTGGAAATGGTCAAATTCAATGAGCGGGTGTTGACTGGTTAAAAATGTATTATGAACTAATGTAATTCAACTGGTATGATGTCTATGTGAACTAAACAGTTGCTCCGTTTTTGTGCCTCTTTTAATCAAAATGTAAACCTTTAGCCGACGAAGGAAAACCTCTTAGCTGCTGGACATGTACATTAGTTCCTCCAGTGTGTTTTTGAAAGGATTTCACAGGGATGAAGAATATTTTCGGTTCATTGTGGAGCAAATTTCCCTCCAGTTGAAGTTGAAACTAAAATGTGAAAGTTTTACATCATTACCTACAGACTGGTTCACATGCTACCAAATGTTTTCTTCAAAAGCAGGAGAACTGCTCCTATTTATGCAGTTAATGTAAAAGTGAATACCCCATATGACTTGTTCTGACCTGTGCCTCAACTAAAATGTCTTGTGAATGCTTTTCCTTTTGTAATAAGTCTTTTAATATGCTTGGAAATAAAAAATTCAATTTCTACATGTAAATTTCACTGTTTGCATTTATATAGCTGGCGAGTGGCAACGAATGTTTTCTACTGTTTAATAAAAGCTCTGGCACACAGCACAGTGTTGTGTGACTGTGTTCCCTTTTTCCCCAATAGCTGACAAATGTTTGAGGTTGTACTGTAACCTATATTGACTCAGTAGCAAAAACCCAATGAGATTAATTAGAAGTAATAACTGTTCAACAATACTAGTGTAAGTAAGATTCCTGCATTAAATAATGGTATGATGATCATAATAAATAAATATATATAATTATTTGTATGAATATAGATATATAAATATACATATATATAATTATAAAAGAATATATATATTTATATAATTATATAAATATTATATAATATATATAATTCTATAGAATAGTTATATATAATTATATGTAAATATAAAAAACTATTCATAAATGTAAATCACACAATAAAAAAAATTCGGAAACTACCTTCTAATTTGATTAAGAAAAAGGCGATCAAGACACTTATCTGTATGTTTTTAAATATTTTTGTCTCGTGTGGTATACCCCTATTTCTGTTATTCCCTTTATTTACCATCCCCTCTCTACGGAATCTGTATTTTCTTTTGTCAATTAAATTCAAAAACAAGAAAATAATGGGACGGAACCTATTTACGCATCTCAGTTCCGGGTCGGATTTGTTTTTTTGTAACACACTTGCCGTGGTTGCCTTCAACTGAAAGTCCTAGCTTATGTCGAGTTGTCTCTTTTCTCTTTACGCTGCAGTGTTGCGTTTTAGCAGCCTTCTTGGTAAGTAGTCTAAATATTTGGTTTAACATCAGTCAACCGGGCATTTGTTTTTAATTTGGACCTTTACAAAGTGTTTATTGAAATAACTGCAAGTAGGTTTCGCTAACATAGCATAGTTATCTTAACTTAGCTATCAGTCAGACTAGCTAACAGTGAGCTTCAAAAATGATCCGATTAAGTGAAGAATTTGTTATTTTTTCGTTGTCTTCTGTCAATATGGCACTAAAATGCAACTTAAGCTAAGCAATTATCTGTACTTTAACTATTAACTGCATGTCAGAATCAGGTTTTTTGCCAAGTAGATTTTCATTTACAAGGAATTTGTATTAGCATCTTGGTGCATAACAATATACATAGTAAGAGAAAATAAGATAAATAATAGTTTTGCAAAAATCAAGAAACATAAATATAGAATAGTAAAAAAATGTAATAAAAATGTGAACACATACTGTAAAAACATATGTACAAGAAACAAATATGGAGTAGAAGAAAAATACAATAAAAAAGATGAAAAAATATGTGCAATATATCTGATCTGCAAAAGTCAAGAATCCTAAACAAAAAATATTCAAAAATGTAAATACAAATATATGTAATGTAAATGTAAATATATATATATATATATAAAATACTTGTACAGTATATGAAACAAAGAGGGTGGAATTTTAAAAATGATGAACCCCCAAATATTTTATTACAGAATAACCATTTTACAAGAAAATGCAAGGTAAGTTTATTCAAAGTGCTTTACATAAGCATTTAAAAGATCAGGGTCGGCAATAATACAAATGCTACTTAGTTCATCTACTAGTACATCTATCGCTAATCCTTGAAAAAAATATATTATATTGTCAGTAACGGCAACCCAAATTCATTATCAGTGCGATGTATAATGTGCAAGATGTTGGTTTGTGGAGGATTTGTTTCCATGTTGATGAAATCCTCCTTGGTCCACCCGCAGATGTGATTTGATGTCAGATAAGCGTCAGCGAGCCAGAGTCCAGGGCTCCTGGGCCAAACAAGTGCCAAAACCCTCTGGACCAACAGGTACTGTAAGGGTCGACGTATACACTGTTGTATTGGTAGTATGTGACTCCCTCTGCCTGCTCCTCACTTAATGAGATTATTTAGGATATTTATTTATTCATAGCCCTGGATGCTGGATTCTTAGCCTATTAACCTGCCTGATATGTCGACAACAAGACAGCTGCTTATTTTTTTGTTTTTTTTCCAGGTGCAGTTTCAAACAACCAACAACCCAAAAATGTCAAGCCAGCCCCTAGTTCTTGGGGATGTGGGCCACCGAAAACACCTAATGCATTTGAGTTTCACCAGCCCACCAAGGTAGACTGTAAACATAAAAAGTCTTTAACAGCTTTTTTACAAAGGAGGTGCTCACTTTTTCTCTGTTCTGTCTATTCTACATTGCAGCCAGTTAGGGATGTTCCACCAGAGAAGGTGATCGAGTAAGTTACGCATTTCTATCTTCCCTGGATAGACTTTTTGAGGTTTTATTTTTTCTATCTATTGTAAAGGTGTTTCTGTCACTTATGGTGTTTTGGCTTGTTTTGTGGTTGTATACTACGCACATGTTTTTCCAACATATATATCATTTTGTTCTGGACAGGCAGGCAGGTGATCATGAGATCAGCCATGGACCATCAGGAGTGTCCAGGTGAGTACAGTGTAATTGTATAGACGACAAAAGTTTAAAGCAAATGGAAAAGGAGGGGAATAAACAATGAAAGAAATCTGTAGATCTGTGATTGAGTTTTAGCTCCACTAGATGGCAGTCACCCCCCAAGTGTAATATTTCTCTGTGCCTCCTGCCTCACTCAGGTGAAAGTGAGCCACGTTTTCAATAGACACGGAATATGTAGTAACATGTGCTGTACATATAGCAAACTGGACAACCAGAATATTACATTTATTTTTTATCGAGACTAGAATACCTAGAGCCACCAAGATAACAGACAACCAAGAGCAAATAAACTTCCAACATGTCTGTGATTGATACTGTGACCTGGATTGATCATGTATGAGAGAAGAGCTCTGTAAAGAAGTGTTAAAGGAAGAAAAAAAAAGACATTTCAATTCCAATTTAAAAACTGCTTCTTAACAACTAATTTGTCTTGGAGAGGCACGTTGCTCTTTGTGCTAATCTTTAGTCTTAACAATAATGGAAATTAGCTTTTTAAAGTACTTTGTATCCAAGTCTTAACTGGATAAGATTATCCACTGCATATGTTTTGTTGACTATGCTTTTTAAAAATATTTTTGGAGAAATGTATGCATTTATTAGAGAGTCGATAGTATAGAGGGGACAGGAAAAGGTCGACTAAAATAAGCAGTGAAAATGATTGTCCTAAATTTGAACTAAATAAAAAACATATTTTTAATCAAATTAAAACTAAACTACAATGATATTGCTTTGTTAAATAACTAATAAATAAAAAAAAGAACCTAAATCATTTCAGTTTTATTATTTTTATCTATAATATATCACTACTGAAAAAAGGAATTTCTGAAAAACTAAACTAAAACTTGCAAACATATTCTGAAAACTAACTTAAACTAAACTGAGATCAAATCAAAAAGTGTAAAATAAATAATAATACCCTTTATGTCCAGACTTGAACCAGGGATTTTTGATTTGCGCCCTAAACCCAAAAACCACCAGCGTGCCCCAGTGTGGATCTTCCTGTACAAACACTAAATATACAGTTTGAGCTACTGCTACATACTGTATACTGTATTAAACCTTACTTTTCTGGGTTTTTGGTCTGTGTGTGTTTTGTCTTTCCGTCGGTCCAGACTGCGGCTGCTGCCTGGGTTTCTTCCCCTAGAAGAGGCTGACTGGATGTTCAGTAAACTGTTAGCAGAGCTTCCCTGGTCCCAGAAGACCAACTACAGACAGGGTGGGTACCAGGGGCTTAAGGATAATCTGTATGGAGTGAAGGGGTGAGATGTGAGCCCGTGATGTGAACAGGGTTCCCCCACTGCAGCTGGTGTGCTGCTGGCTTCATGTCTGTTCTAGTTTATTTACAGTGCAGTGTTGAACTTTTCCTTTTCCTCATTTTTGAGACTTTTTTTGATGGTAGATATTTCAATTTCTTTTAAAAGGCTACAAAATCCTTAATTAACTAACTAAAATTAATTAACAAAATAAAAATGTTTAGATGTGCATCTGGATTTGTATAGTGATAGGGAATTGTACACATGCCTGATTTTTTTAGATTATATATATATATATATATATATATATATATATATATAAACAATATATCTTGGAAGAGATCAAAACTGCAGCCTCTCTCCTTGCACGTGCGCAAGTTGTGCAATGGCTTCTGTTTTGCATTTTCCTTTTTATAAGGAAAGAATAACACACATTGTACCCAGACAGACTATTTACAGTGATAGTTGAGCTGCAGCCAGACTTTGACTCAGTCTGTTTCTCGCAGCTGGCTCTCGTCCATCTCGCGTGTTGCTCTGCGACAGCTCCGAAGCAGACAAACAGCACGACACAGACAAGTGACCAAGATCATTTCCAAACACGAATCATAAAAAATTTAAAAACTCCTGAATTTTTCCGCCGATTGCTCACGACTCTAAATTAGATCCTGTGATTGAGTTATGGTTTTGTTATTCTTTTCCCCTTATAGCATCTTTTAATGGAATGAGTAAGTCTTTTGAAAATTGATTAATGACCACACATATTAGCACAGTATTAGCTCCGGAGGCCCTGAATAATTTAGGGCCATAAAAAGCAATTTCTGCTCAAGCAGTTTGTTTTGGTTTCACTGAGTTCTCGTACTAGAGGGCTGGCCAAAATACACTAATGGCAGAGAATTGGTACTTGGAAGAGGTCTTGTATTTCCCAGAGAAAGAAAGATACACGAATAATAAAACAGACAGAGAGAACTTGAATTTACATGTTAATAAATTCTGGTGCAGACGATCATTGTACACGTGTGTTAGCGCTGGAAAGAAATATATTAAGAATAAAACCGTGTCAGATTTCTGCCCTACTTATAGTTGTCATTCAGCAAAAGAAAAGTGGGGGGGGGGGGTAGCTATGAAAACAGACTGGATCCATTCTCTTTTGAAGTTGAAATTGCCTTGACCCAATTACTTATGCAATTTAAAGATAGATATGAGAAAAGTGTCCACAGCTGCTGTTCTCCAAAAGGAAGAATCATTTTTACAGTGTATTTAAAGCCTGCAGGGGTTAAGTGTTTGATACTGAAAAAATGGGAGCAGTACCACGGGCTGCAACATATGATGCAATGATAACCTCTCTCTAAATGTCAATAAGACAAAATATATCATTGTTCATTTCAGGAATACCAGACAAATTCACACTCATCAGTGGGTCATCTGTTTTAAATGTCTTGGCGTGCACATCTCAGACACCCTAACACGGTCTCTGAACACCAACTGCATCCTGCAGAAAGCACAACAGAGACTGTACTTTGTGAAGCGTCTCAAGAAGTTTGGTCTGAGCACCAAAACTCTTACTGCTGGACCATTGCGTGTCTCAGGACTGCAGGCCGCTTCAAGTGACGGTAAAGACAGCAGGAAAAATCATTGGCCCGGACCTAACACAACTTCATAACATTTACACCACCCGCTGCAAAAGGAAAGCCCAAAACATCATTAAGGAGCAGCCACCCTGCTCATGCTCTGTTCTCGCTCCTTCCATTGAAAAAAAAAACGTTACCAGAGCATTAAATCACACCACCATCCATCTCCGTAACAGCTTGTTTCCGCAGGCAGTCAGGTTGCTGAATAGTCGACGCATTCATATGCACCGCACATATTTTTATGAAATGAAATTAAAAAAATTTGCATATTCCCCAAAATACAGTACTTAAAAAAATTTTAAAGAAAAAAGTATTCCTTTAGTATCAGTATTATTTTTTCACCAATACTGAAAATCTTACAATATTCAGGAAACATAGTCTGTAGTAGTAACATCCTCTGCGACTGTGAATAAGGGATTAATGGGATTACATTTTGAGAACTATATTCAAAATGTCCTGACCATGGTCTCAGTTCTTCTGAGGTGAAGGTGTATTTGTTTGTGTGTGTTGGTCCAGGGGAGGCATACGTGGAGCCCAGGCTGACTTGCTGGTATGGAGAGTTGCCTTATACATATGCTCGCTCCACCATGGCTGCGAACACACAGGTTAGATCAACTCAATAAACCTCCGAGACACCAAGACAAGCACTTTGCTCACACATTATCCACACGTTTATTCTATTTATTTATTTATTAGTTTCTATGTTTTCTTTTTTTGTTTTATTCATTTGGATTAGCTTTTTGTTTTATCTTTTTATTTATATATATAATATTCATTATTTTCCTGTTTCTCTTCTCAATCATCTGCTGAACTCTCTTTTAATTTTTTAGTGGCATCCATTGCTGTTAACCCTTCGCGAGGCAGTGGAGCAGGCGAGCGGACGCGGCTTCAACTCACTGCTGTGTAACCTGTATCGGGACTGCCATGACAGCATCGGCTGGCACAGTGACGACGAGGCCTCCTTGGGTAACAAGCCCACCATCGCCTCCTTCAGCCTGGGCGACACCAGAATGTTCAGCCTCCGCAAGCAGCCTCCACCGGTGAGATGATGGAAGAGCATGAAAATCGCTGTCCATTCTTACATTAGGACTAGGAATTATTTGTTTACATACTTATTAAATATGTTATGCTTCTGCACACTGAATGTTTTGCAATCATTTTATTATGCTGCTCTTATACTTGTATGATTGCTTTATTTAGAAAAGAAATGTGTCATTATGTTTTCGTTATCCAGCTCCTAGTATTCATTAAAGTGTTCTCATAAAACATTTAATGTGGCCTTCTAAATCCTGCCGACACTCTTCCTGACCTTTTGCTGTTTCTCGTGAGTTAGTTTGGTGGTAAGACTTGCGATCTCCTGCCTCTACCGCTCGCTACTAAATAAAGCAGAACTGCTCTGCAAATCTTAATAAAAAAGAAGTTACTGAAGGTAGCGGAGTGTAGAACAGCAGCCAAGGGGAGCTAGTGAAACACTGGAAACAGAGGGGAAGGCTGCGCACAGTATTTAGAGGCCTGTGTTTAATAGTTGTCTGTTATTTTAAGTGTTAAAGTATACACTTCTTAGGAGGCAAGGTTCATTAGTCATGATGTAGTACTGTAGTAGATGTTGTACTGTCATTTAGTTGTGCTTTGCAGGTAACACAATGTGCCTTCAACTTAGTTTGTGGCTTTTTGTTCTCTGTGTATTACTGTGTGTTTTAGTCATGTGACAGTACATTGTACCTTGTGTGTGTGTGTGTGTGTGTGTGTTTATACATTGTGCTTTATGTTAAATTGTTAGGAGGAGAATGACGACTACACTTATGTGGAGCGGATTCGGGTTCCTCTGAGCCACGGGACACTTCTGCTGATGGACGGAGCCACACAAGACGACTGGCAGGTAGGCTCCATCCATCACATGCAGGGGCCCTGCAGGCAAAATGGCCTCTTATAAAGGCCATTATACACAGGGATGGGTCAGAAACAGGCGCACATTAAAGACTTCTTTAAAAGTGTTGTTTTTTTGGTTTCTTTTTCTTGTTTGGAAACCTCCTTGTTATCAAGTGTTCCAGAGTTTATGTGTCAATCCAACAATTTGGGTTCCTGCTCCTTGTGGTTTATGTTTCCGTTACTACTCTCGCTAACTTCTTTGGGTTTCTTCTGTTTGTACCAAACAAAGTTTTGTATAAATCATATTTGCTTCTCGAGAAAAAAACGTGCATAACATGCTTAGAAACCAATTTAAAAGCTTTTATCAGATTAATATTATAATATTGTTTAAGGTTGAATTACAGCTGTATTTCATCTCTTATAAATGTACAATAATTTATATTTAGATGTTGATCTAACTCTATGTATATGCTATTTGAGACCAAAAATGTTTTCCTGTAAAATATTTTCGCCGAATTTTGAGAATTGCAGTTTCTTTTGCCTCATAGCTTGTTAAATTTAAACTAAAGACAATGGAAAATGACAACAGCGGCAGAAAAACTATGCAATTCTCAAAATTAAGCAAATTCAGCCTAAATATTTTGCAGAACTTGTTTTTTGGTTTATCCAGCACATATATAAGGTTGGAACAAAACCAGTAAATAATAACGACAACATTTAACTTTGCCAAGTTATTTTTTGTTTTGTTTATATTTATTTAAATTCCTGTGTTCTGTTATCTGCATGATTTTATTTAATTTGTTTTAATCATTATATAAATAGTTGAAAGACTTTGCTTTAAGCTATCCCTAACTATTATTAAAACGGTAACCTTGACCTGAATGAACCCGTTACCTCGTGTAACTTTGGACCTTTGCCTGCCTCAGCCAGGTGAGGTCAGGTGAAGCATTTGTGAGTGTGTTTGGACCAGTGTGTAAGTGCTTCAGACTCAACACTGTATTCTAGGCTCTTATGTTCCCCCCTGACCGACAGGCAGATGGATGAAGTGGCTCTGAGAGAATAGCAGAGCTTCAGCATAATGACATTCATTTGTTTTACAATCAGGGACAGTGGGCAGGTTTATATGAGTGCATGTGTGCAATACAGAGTGTGAGTGTGTAGCTGGTTTCTGTTGAGTAGGTGAAAGCTCTACAGTACTTGTGTCTGAAATAGGTCATACTATTTAGTTTTAACTTTTTAAACATTGTTTGTCACGTGGTGAGTTTTCTTTTCTTCTTTTTTTTGAGAGGGATACTACTAGAAATATGGTCATAGTTTTGGCATTTTATATTTTAGACGCTGCTTTAACAATTTTGTTAACATCCAGCTGGAGGAGCAGGTAGCGGTAGCTCACCTAGTAGAGTTATCGCTCCATGCTTTTTCTAATAAAGCAGAAATGCTGGAAAAATAAGAAAAGGAGTGAACTACAGAGACAGTAAAGAGGTTTGAGCTTAAAAGAAAAAAAAGGGAGAAGGTCACAGGTGTTTTATGGCGACACCTTCCTGAGGATCTCAACAAAGGTTTCATCTCTCCTTTAAAGATCTTGCCAGAGGAAGAAGATCACAGCATCCATTAATTCTTCCTCTGTCACTGCAGTCCTGGTCTGCTTAATAAAACCTCCAGGCTGCTTTTTAGAGAGGTTTGGAAGTGAGTGATAAATATTTAACTAAACCTGCCAATCCTGCTGAAGTACTTAATTTGTTTGAAAAAGGATACGGGGTTATTTCTGCCTGTTCCGGACTCTTTCTTTTGACACTGTTGTGGAAAAGCAAATCTTTCACCTCCTTTTTGAGATGTAGGTGAAGGAGGAGTGTGTGGGTCTGTGCTTTCCAGCATGAGATGCACAAGTGGAAATGATTCTCATATGCAAAATGTCCAGACTTTAATTTGTCTGCGCTATATTGTTTTGTCAGATGGTAAGAAAATGGTGTTCATATGTTCATCTTCAATGTGTATTTTATATTATCCACAATAATCATTATTCTTGCCCTTTTTTTACCAATCAAAAATGCTACCAACATGTAGATTTTTGACGTGTAAGTGTAAAATACAACTTCTGTCTCCACCAGCATCAAGTGGCTAAAGAGTACCACGACCGAGGCCCACGCATCAACTTGACCTTCAGAACTATCTACCCAGAGCCGGAGGGCCGCAGGCCGGGGACGAAGCTGCGATTCACACCCAACCAAACGTAAACTCCCTCAGACTCAGGTACTTAAGGCTGAGGAAGCTAGTCTGTGGTTCTCCCGGATTTCAAATAGTGTACAATGCTAGACCTGATGTTTGGAGTGTGAACAAGACTTAAAGATAATGAAAGATTGCGTAGTGTGTCGTCATCCTTCTCAGTGAGCATGCAAGCAGTTTGAAACAAGTCCTGTAAACACATTACTGAGGCCACAGTATGAACAACAGCTCAAACAGGGAGATTTGCAGCTCTGCCTGAATTCTCCTCTTGCATAATTGAACCATAATAACACTGCAGTCGTGACCAGTGGTGATTATCAGATATGAGTGTATTCAGAGAAGCTAAGCAGAAGAATGGTTGATAATGAAGGTTTACAGGCTGGATAAAATATCAGCTCTGCAGTTTACTTTGACTTTTATTTATTTGTTAAGCACAGAGTTGTTTCTGTTAGTAATTTGATGACATTTTTTGGTTAGTATGCTAGACTTTCATTTTGACCCAAATGACACGTCATGAGAATGGTCCTATTGGCTGTACAACAAGTCACTGTTCATGTGACTTTTGGTGAAATGCCATTAAATGTAAATGGTTTCCTACTTTGTTAATCTTCTGGAGCTTTTTGGAGAGAACATAGTTGCTATAAAAAGAGAAGGAACAAGTAAAGTGGCCACTTAGGCCAAATACAGCTCCGTCAGGACTGGAATTAGTTAAGTTGTCCTGTTGGACACGTTTTGTCTGTTCCTCAAAGAGGTAGTTCCGTTTTTTTTAAAACCTCTCGTATATTTTAATGAAGCAGAATTGTTAAAGTTCTTCTAAGACATGGTTACACAAGTGTTTTGAGATGTGCATAGTTTAAGTTTTTTGCGAACGAAACAAGTCAACATAGTGGCATTTTCAACGGAAAATTACTATTACTAATAATATAGGTGAAGACAGGGAAACAGAAAAGGACTGTACAGGTAACAACGGGCAACCAAGTCAAATCACATGCATAACTATTTAAAAATGTTTTAATGAAATCATTTGTGATTGTTTACACTAAACTTTGTCATTGATTAAAATACATCCCACAATGCAAAGTAAATCAAGAAGGCTGTGCATGGGCTGCAAACAACCTAGAGACATCAAACAGAAACAATTCCACATGTCCAAGGCTGCTATAGTGACACGTTAACTACCGTAGTAAAAGTACATAAGGATCCGACAGTCATAACTTTAGCTTTAACTGCCTGAAATAAACATGATAAACTAACAGCAACTACTAATGTTCTTGACAAAGTCGCCAACACAATTGAAACGTAAGGAGCGTAGTTACAAATGCATGATTTTGGGATTACTGTAGGTTTAAGATGATGACTTTTTGTTTGTGCATACAGTATACCTACTGGGAAAAGTTGTGTTAATTTTGTTCAAACATGACATAAGTGTAAAGTAACAGATGGGACATACTTACTTAGTATGACAATACAATACAATACTTGTCATTTGGGCAGATTACCAGAACTACTTTTTACGAAGTAAACAACTTTGGTTACTGTTGCAACAAGACATTGGCAAGGAAAGTACATGTCTTAAATTGGGATATTCTGTTTATTTGTTTACACTAAAGAGATGCAAGAGGTGTTTTTGATTGCTGTAGTTCTGAAATAAAAAATTTGTCTCTGAATTATCTTCTGTTATGTCCTGTGTTCCAAAAAAACAGATGTTTGTTAATTAAACATGCCGTATGTGATACTTAAAATCGACTTTAAACCCTTAATTTTTAGCACTGCTAAAAATATATATAGGACAGGCAAGTTCAAGAAACATACCACGCTGTTAGAGGAAGTTTGTCATGAAAATATACTGCAATCTGTACATAATGTTGGCAAAATACAGGAGTCTGTGAAAGATTACCAGGATCTCTGAGACTAGATTATGATTATGCAACCTTTGTTGTAACTATACCCACAAGATAGATACGGTTGTTTAATGGAAAACAATTCTTGATCATTTAATATTGTGTTGGTTTTTATCAAAATCACGTGTCACAGTGCAGAAATATTTTCTGACAGTTTTAAGATTAGCTAATATATACTGAGAAAATGATTGTATGTAGATATTTTTTTGTTTTGTTTTTACACTTACTCTCACACACACACACACACACACACACACACACGCACTCTTAAAGATGCATGATGTCAAAGCAGTCATTGGTCAGGTCATGTGAAGCATTGGCTGACCTTCAGTAAGCAGTGTGAGAAATATAAGTCCCAGTGAACATGAGCGCAACATATGGACAAACTAACTAAATTAAACTAGTCATTTGTTTCCATTGTTTGCATTGAGCTTCACTTTTCTGGATAATTAACAATTATGTTGTGGAAATGGAGGATCGCACATTCAACCCACTCCTCTGGGTGATTCCTGGGGATGTGTTCTGTCTTATTATATTCAGGCATTAAGTCACTGGAGCAAATTCAATCAAACCAATCACCCTCTTTGCAGTTTATAAATCAGAGTGTTCTTCACAGCAAAGCGATCTTGTGGTAAATGCATAGATGGGCCTGACTCAACTGTTCCTTCCCGAGTGCTGGGAGATGGGAAGATTGTTTTTGATATTGAAGCTTCATGTAAAAAGTAATCCTGCTGTAACTAGAGACGGGCAGAACAAACTGTCCTGCGATCCCAATAAAGACGTCTGTGGGGGTTTGAACATCAAATACCGGCACAAAAATCTTTGCAAGAGCCGCAAAAAGGAAGATTAAGTCAAATGGATTACAGGCTGAAGTTCATTCAATCACGATATAATCAGTTGAACTGATGAAGCTCGTGGTTGACTGGCAAAATGTCTTCAACTCTGCAGCTACAGTTTAGTGCATGCATTCATTTTGATGCACCGTAGCTGCCTGAATATACGTTTTTTTGTTTTTTCTTCTGGAATTTACTTTTGAAAAAGAGTTGGATCGTCTTTTTCAAACTCCAAACCAGTGGAAACTATAAATGGGAATTAACAGGAGTTTATGGGAATTAACGGGAATAAAATGGAAATGTTGGGGTTGTCTGTATTTAGCATGTCATATGCAGATAGAAACACACCTTTTACCATACATGTGCAAACATAATCCATTCATTTACCAAATAAATCTATAAATTTTTCAAATGCATACAATCTGATACTTCCCTTGGAAAACAACCAGAGATTTTCTGACCCTTTGCATCCCTAGCACTATACTAACTTTATGTTTTGGTCTACAGGGCAGTATTGTTTCTTGAGAAAAAGACAAATAATAAAAGATGAACATTATACACCAGGATCAGTTGAAAGTATAATACAGTTACGGCACAAACGGTATGATTTGGAAACTCAAAAAGTGGATTTAGTGTTCAGTTACTCTGAAAGTTAAGACCACCAAGGTGTACTTTTCAAACTGTACACCACTTGATACTAACAAGACTCTGTAAACTCCCTGAAGCCTCAATTTTCCATTTGCTTTTCTATCAGTACAGCACTCGCTGTAACCATGACGACTTGGCTGCCCCATCTGACTCTTGCCTTACTTTGGTCTGATGAAGTCTTACATGCCAGACATAATCTTTCCCCAAACTGCCTGACAATAGGAATCATAAAGCCGACACACACTCCTCCATTAGGACTGAGCAAACAGCTTTGGTAACGCGCGCGTGTGTGTGTGCGTTAATGATGACGACCCACAGTGAGTGCAGCAGGTTGTGTAATAGGTCGTAGTACTTTTGTTGGTGCAGTGTAGGCGAGAGATGTGCCGTGCTGTGCCCAACTTCTACTGCTTCACAGATTGGGACATTTTCTACTGACAGAGCTGAACATTTTATTTGATTTTGGAACAGAGTCTTATGGTCAAGACGTCGGGTCTAGTGTCTTGGCCTTGTCTTCCCGTATCTGCAGCACTTTCCCAGCTTTGTCTTGTTATTGTTGATGTTTTCCACTCTGCCTGGAAACTAACTTGGCATGTGAGCCGATAGCTAACTAACAAGATGCCCGGCATTCCTGTGTTAGCCACTGTTTACTGGTTCCAGATCCCTACACCTGTTGCGCAGCGCTGGAAACATTTGGGTTTGGATTTACGGGAGCTGCGGCTGCTGCTAACTCCTTTTTAGTTCTCTCTAGAGCCACAGGAGACACTGTATGGATCACACCTAATTAGGCCGCAGTCCAGCGACGTGCCTGTCCATGCTGTTTACTGTGGCCACCTGATCTCCGTCCACCAGCCTCTGTAGTCTCACATTAGCAGACAGTGAACCGTAAACTGTTGGCCCGTGCTTGATGACAGAGCTCTAGATGAGTTGCGCGGCACATGAAGTACTGATCAACAAGGATATTGAAATTAATCCTGTGGGGAATATGTAACCATGTATATTAAAACACATGCGACAGTGTTACGTAATGTTATAATTAAAAATGTAAACATGCAAAGGCTATATCGTCTATATGCACAAAAGCTACAGGGTAGGTTGTGGCAATAAACATTTTAAGTCCCAGGCTCCTCCAGTACTGCAACACACAGTATACTTAGGACATAAAAAATAAAATAGTGCAAGAAACATGCAGGGATAAGTCAAATATATACATATATATTATATATACATAATATAGAAACTAAATACTGTACAGTAGAATAAATAATAAGTAACAAAAGGACCCTCATAAGTTAAGCCTATTTTGAATATGGCACAGTTAGTTTAATATACTATAGAACTACAATGGTACTCTGAGAGCCAATGCTGCATTCAATGGCTCCTCGTATGGTCTCTTTTTCCAAGTTGGGAAGTCGTTTTTCTAACTTTGGTGTGTTAATGAGCTTTAAGTCGTAATGTGGAAACAAAATGGAGGTTACACAGATGCACTGTAGTTTACTCAGAGCGTTGAAACAACACGTTTATTGGCTGTTTCCGACTTGTTGTTCCGACTTTCACTCTAAATGTTGACGCCACGTATGACACAGTTCAATAACTATTGTCAATTACAGGAGTTTGTTTTCCCCTGAAGTCCAAAACTGTACCGTGAGTGACCAAGCTGTCGTGTTTATGTTTTATTACGGAAAAGCTGCAGGTATTTGACAGTAATGCATTGTGGCTGCACAGTGCAGCAAACTCATGTCTTTCTTTGTGCGACCAAAACCCTAAAGTTAAACACAAAAATGTCAAAAAATGTGTTTAACAATAACAAGTTAAATGTCCTTTTAGTGTTCATGTCGTGTTTTTGTCCGTATGCATATGTCTAAATATACCCACATTTATAGTGTAAGATTATACAATTGTAATTTGTTTTACATCCATGTGTGTGTGTGTGTGTGTGTGTGTGTGTGTGTGTGTGATTACCTGTTTAATATAGTCTGAAGTCATGCTGGGAAGCTGCTCTGGGAACGAGTTGACCGATTCACTTCACCCTCCCCTGGGCTTCATAACTTCAGTTCACTTTCCTTTACTGTGCCTCCTCCTCCTCCTCCTCCTCCTCCTCCTCCCCCTCTTCCTCAGCCTCTTCATCTTCACCTCTCCCTCCCTGTCTTTTATCACCTTTACTGCTCTTTCATCCCGCTCGGTCATCCTCTCCTCCATCCTTCACTCTTCCTCCATCGTAGGTGGGCTTTTGTACATAACACCAACATATATCTTCTGATTGTTGGTGTTTTTTAATCCAGGAATGTAGTGGATAGATGGATACAATTTATCAAAACTAAACTTTACAATAACATTCAAAAGTAAAAGCCCTTTCCTCTTTTGGTTAAAAGCAGTTGCATTTTTTTTCTTCTTCATATTTTCATTGAAATGCCTTGTGCTAATTTTGGATTTAAAGGAAAACAGGACCACAGTTGGTCCTCTCCCACCGTTTTCGATATCCGCCCCCTGCCCTGTGAGATCACGTCTTTCCTGTGTGAGTTTTAGCGGCTGGCACTAAACTCGTGTTAACAGACACGTCATTAGCGGCATCTTGAGGACATAACAGCAGATTGTAATGCACCACCGATGTGGCAACACTTTACAAACCGATTCAGAAGGAATACATTTGAATTGTGCTTTGATTGCTGTATGCAGGGAGAGTATTTCACGACGGTTGAAAGTCGAGCAGGCGGTCCTTCAATGTGGCCCAGGATGCATTCAGGTACACACTGCTAAAAGGATGCGGCCCAGACCACCTCAGAGTGATCGGACCTCAATGCGTCTTGGGTGCATTCACACCTGCACTTAACGCTGTCCACCTCACAGAAGACGCATGTCAATGCCAGGTCTGAACAGGGCCAGACACATTTGGATTCTTCCTGAATTCAAATTACAAGCAAAACCAACAGGAAAAAATGTTTTCTTTCCATCTGTGCCACTAAAAAAACTTGTATTTGTTATCTGTGGATGCACGTGGTTGTGCAGTGTAAACAGACACAGTGTTCCTGGATGGGAATCCTTCCCAGTCTCCAAGCTCGGTCTATAAATAACCATGTTGTCCCTATGGCGTCTTACTGACTCAGCCTCAACAGAGGGAGGGTAGGGAAACCAGGCCAACCCCAGAGGATGACATGTTTATTGATTTACACTAATGTTGCCTCTGTCTCGTGTATTTTCAAACGGAACTAAAGCTACCTCTCTTTATAACGATACACCATTGAGTGATATTCGCCATATACTGCTTACTGCTATGAACTATTGTAACTATAACTCTACTGTATTTAATGAAATGTAATGTAACTCATCTCCTTATAATATAACGTGTAGTAAGTGAATATTGAAAACTTAGTTATCAAAAAAAGTCTCCTTAAAGGTCCAGTGTGTAGGATTTAGTTGGATCTATTAGGAGAAAGTAAGTATAATATTCCTAACTATGTTTTCATTAAGATATTATTACCTGAAACTAAGAATCGTGTTTTCGGAGCGGGTGTTCTTCACTGAGTGTGCCATGTTTCACGTTTTTAAGTAACAATAATAAATGAAGTTTGTATTTTTTCATGAATATATCAAATCTTTAAGTTAATCTGCATTTGTTCAAAGCACAAGACGTTGTGTGTTTTTTCCTTAACAAGATGTATTTACGTAATCTCAGCAAATCTTCTTAGGTACACCCGCACACAATGCTCTTCTTTATTCACTCTGTTACGATATGATTGCGTAGTAGGTGGAGGGGGGGGGTTTGGGAACCATGATTGTTGTGGGTCTTGCTGGATCACATAACCCTTTTTGTAAGACATCTTATTGTTTCAAGGAAGACAGAAACAGGAGTGCACTTTATCATTCATGCATCTGTTCAACACTGACTCATACAGTAAGACATGAAACCCAACTCACAGATAATCAGTTCATTGAGAACTGATGTGTGTGACATTGCTGAAGAGGAACAAATAATCAAATCAGCAGAATGTGAATTTTTTTAGGTAAAACAAGCAGGATATTTTTTATCAGTGCACCTGAGCTGTTATGTGACTTCCCAACTTTGGTTCCCCTCCTCATCCGACGTCCCCTGACATTTAGGTTGCTATGGTAACATGGGCGTCCCATCGAGGTGGGTACAGGCTGATTTGCCGGTCCGGGAATGTGGCCTGTGGCGTGTACCTCACCTCTTGACCCGTGGACCTGGATAATGGATTTTCCTTGACTTTTCTCCCATTCAGCGTGTTTCGTACATCCCTCTCTCTCTCTCTCTCTCTCTCTCTGTCTCTCTCTCTCTCTCTCTCTCTGTCTCTCTCTCTCTCTCTGTCTCTCTCTCTTTCTCTCTCTCTCTGTCTCTCTGTTTCTCTCTCTCTCTCTTTCTCTCTCTCTCTCTCTGTCTCTCTCTCTCTCTCTCTCTCTGTCTCTCTCTCTCTCTCTCTCTCTCTCTCTCTCTCTCTCTCTCTCTCTCTCTCTCTCTCTCTCTCTCTCTCTCTCTCTCTCTCTCTCTGTCTCTCTCTTTCTCTGTCTCTCTCTCTCTCTCT
>CALSBV010012175.1:1902682-1942893 GCA_943590825.1 Bovichtus diacanthus | reverse complement strand
TCTCTCTCTCTCTCTGTTTCTCTTTCTCTCTCTCTCTGTTTCTCTGTCTCTCTCTCTTTCTCTCTCTTTCTCTTTCTCTCTCTCCCTCTCTCTTTCTCTCTCTGTCTCTCTCTTTCTCTGTCTCTCTCTCGCTCTGAAGTTGAATTAAGTTGCTAGTTGAACGTCTGTTTTTTATGTGTGTAAGTGGAGCAAAGTGTTGTTGTCTCTGACTGTGAATGCATTTGTGTGCCCTAATTAGAAATGTGTGTTAAAAGGGGCTGTTTGATTTTGATTGCACAAGTACAGATAATCGTTGTTGCCAAAGGCCACCACAGTGTCAGCTGGTAAACACACAGTTCTTGTCTGTCTACATCCTGTGTAGGGCTGAGCAGTATGAACTTTATAACAGTTTACAGGGAACTGTTTGTCTGAGAAGGATTTAAAAGAGTGCAAACGGAAATAAGTAAGACTAAAAGTCCATAGCTATGCAAGCAGCTCTGTGAGGCACAGTGGAGCTTTGAGCTAAATGCAACATTTTTACTTCTGGAGTTAGCTTTTACGCTTCAGAAATCATAAAAGTGGTGTTAATATGTGCAGATTATCCTGCTGATCAAAACCTGTAACTATCGCCACGGAGTCTATTTTCTGCAATAATCCAAAATCTAATGGAAAAATCCCAAAGACTGTTTGTCGAGGGAACCAGGGCGATGCTAACTTCCGGGTCGACCTACAAAAATACGTCATCTCTGCAGCGCTCTATTGACACAAACTATAGCTCCAAATCCTTATGGTGTAAATCTCAACGGGGTGTTCTCTATGCAAATTATACTGTCAACCCGTAAACTAATTCCTTACATTGAGCCCTGATTGTAACTGTACCTGCCACACACCCACCACACACAAACATACTGAACACACACACACTTACACACTAATGAAGTGGAACTTAGTGAAAGTCGAGCCTGCTTGCTAATTGCAATGACTCCATCTGATTCTTTTTCCAGCCAATGCCCTTGTTTCGACCATGTTTCATAACCAGGACTGCAGTATTTATATACATATTATATCACTGATACTGGCTCATATTCCAGTTAAGTTGTAGGCACATTTAAAGGAGCTATACTGTAGTGGTAGCATTTTTTTAAATGTGAGGAATCAAATTAATTATGGCACCTTTTGTATAACTATTGCAAGCAAATTAGAAATGGATCTATTTTTAAAGCTCCTTTTGTGAGCATGTTTAAAATACATATCGGTGACATATTGGCATCGTTTTGTGATAATTTGTCTCAGAATTAGGATCGATTTTCCAGTGCACTTCCTGCTACCTAAGTTAAACCAAACACAGCAATAAGCTAAAATTGGCGAACAACCTCAAAGTTGGGTAAAAACAAGAGAAATGTACAGAGACCTCTTTCAAGTGCCCCAGTTAATAGCCATATCCACATACAGTTTATGACAGTCGATTTCAAACCATCTGTAATAGGTGTGTGGATGTGTGTGTGTTCAGGATGGGACGAGGGTGGTGTAGGTGATCAAGAAGAGGATTCGAGGGATTATTCCTCAGCTGCCTCGGCCCATGCGCCCTGAAGGAAGTGCTCTCCTCGAAATGCCATCAGCTGTTGAATACAGGATACAGGATGGAATAGAGTAAAACAGCACCCAGGAAAATGCCTACAAAATACCTAAGTTTTATCCAATAGAAACAAAGAAACCCAGATAAACTGAAGGATTATTCGTCTTTTGAGAACATTATTTTATTCTGAAAATGATTCGTTTTTCACTTCCCACCACCCCACACCCTCCAACCTCCCATTTGGATGTAGGGAGGATGTATTGATTAACTCAAATATAAAAAGTGTAAAGTACCAAAAACGTCTTTTCCTTTGATCAAGCAATTCATGATTTAAATCAACATTGTGGCTAAAAACACAGACATTTTAGTCTATGAATCTAGTTTGACTTTCTTTTGCTATCAAAGCCCCTATGAGTAGGATTAAAAAAATGTGCGAGTTTGGATGTTATCCTCGTATGTAAGAGAGGGAAGATTAATATTGTACAAAAAGCTTTCCATATTACAGGACCCCGCATTTGTTTCGTAGAATTCTTTAACACGTTTATTAATATTTTTTTCCACCTCTTCATTTTAAATAAAGCATTTAACAACATCACTGAAAGACGAGTGCAGTGCAAGTGTTGTTTTTTCTGGGAATTGTTTTTGCCAAACGATGTCCTTGTCTCCAACACACGCAGCCTTGGCAGACTCTTTTAGGAAAACAAGGCGTCTCTAAGGACACACACAGTTCCTGCTCTATACACTTCTTATTCCCAGTGAGCATGTCACAAAACACGCACGCTAAATGAAATGGGTGATGATAGGAAATGAATAAATCAAGTATCCACATGCATGTATGCACATTAACACACACACACACACACACACACACACACACACACACAGACACAATTACAGTTAAGCAGAAATCACAAATGCCATGTGATGTCACTTGACTAGCAGCTGCTGGCTCGATCATGAGTGACCTTAGATCTACTCAAAATAGAGCAAGCAGGTATTTGCACGTTCACTTCCACGACTTACAACCCCGCTGAATGTGTGTGCGTGTGTGTGTGTGTGCATGCTTGTGTGTGTGCGTGTGTGTGAGACAAGAAAACAGGATGACCTGATCTCCTTCTCACCCTTTCGAGGTGTCATTCTGGAATGCATGACGAAATGGGGGAGCAGCTTCAGACCGTGCTGTCACTCCTGAAAACTCTGCAAATGTGGCAAAGAAAAGCCTGTGAGGTCAACACCTAAAATGCAATAGTTGTCACCTCAGTGCAAGTGATCGTACGTTGCATGGTGCACATGCCAGTGTTCCCATAACTGAAAGTTAATATTAGTAACTATGGATGTAATATTTATAAGTGTGGATGACACTTGGGTTTGCCCCCCGAGGTTCTCGTGCATGATCCCCTGTGACACTGACTGCAATTATGGATTATAATATGATTTGAAGGTGTGAGTGTGTCACTGTTTTATCCATCACCCTGATTTCATGTGTGGTCATTTCATGAAGCCGCATAAATAATCCATAATGTTTAATAATGTTTAGTGCCCTGATATACAGATAGTTACATCCTCCTTTAACTTTAAGTAATACTGTAAATTATAAACATTTTCTTCATTAAAAAAAACTAATTCTGAGCTGAACTTTTGCATTGAATTGTCAAAGACATGACCCCAAAAAATGTAAATAAAGCAGTTGCAGAGTAATTCAGACCATAAAAGGCCGTGCGTTCATTGGTGGGGTCGTGTTGTTTTAGGCGTGAGAGGATGATTTGAGTCATAGATCCATGTTCAAGGTTCATGAGCTTATCAGGATTTCACTGCTCTGGAAAGTGAATTTATGCTTCAACACTTCAGTATCTCTTGACATCATAAAACTTTCAAAATCCTAAATTTATACCTTGGTGACAGTAAGTCGACGGCTCAACAGAGCAATCCCACCAACTATCACAAAAGTAGATCGATATATATCTCTTTCACAGAACCATGATTCATATTCAGTCACTGACAATATTTTCCTAGTTTATTTGACAGACTTGTTCGTATTGCACCAGCAATGAATTCCTCTATCACACCCGCTCCGTGCGTCAGTCTATGACACAACTGTATGTGGCAGCAATACTTGTGATCTCTGTCGATAGATTGCAGAGCGACTGAGCATTATTAAACTTAGTATTAATGAACAAAAAAAGACGCCATCATGTGTTTTGTTGTTACACTTGTCTCGTGTGTCCCTCACATTTTGTAAGAATATGTCTCTTTAAGGTTTTGTAGTAGGATTTCTGTCTTAAGCGTTCAAATTAAAGTCAAATGGCTCAGGAAGTGATTCTGTATCAAAAACAAAAATCTGCGTGAGAATTGAGAAAGCGTGACCCTACACAGATTGATGTCACTCTGGTTGGGACGCTGTCAGCCGTGGTGTGAATGTAACCGACTAACAGATCTACACCAACCCTGACGTGCCCCCGTCAGCGGTGACACTGATCAATTTAGTCATTGAGGTCACAGTTAAGATGATATGACATGTTAACTTGGACGATGCTGGGACTGCTGATGAGTCTCCGGTGTTTGTGTATCTGTTTCCTTTTTCTACTGTGACTTATAAGATAAGCATCCTGTGTGTCCATGAAAGGTTCATTTCCCAGAGGTTTTCTACATTATGTATTTGAGAGACAAAGGTTACCTCATACATACAGTATGTCAACTGTCCAGACTACAGCCTTTAATGTTGCTTTTTAAAGTAAAACATCTTTTTTTTTACTCTTACACCAGCAGTTTTTCAGGTGAAGGATGTTGACAAAGGATCACACACTCATTTAATAACTTCCCTATTTTGGCTCTCAACACACAACACTGATGCTGTGATGATATGCAATAACTGACTGTAGTTTGAAAATGTACATTTAGAATTACTTACTAATTTACCTTGAAAACGATAGAACCCAGGTTAATATTGTTCTGAAGAAAGAAGTTTATTGTTACAGGTACAAACAAGAAAACATAACTTTTGGTTTTGTGCTTCTTGAGAACACGCAGGGCTGATTCTCAGACAGGACTCTCAGCTCACCTGCAGAAAGGCATTTGTTGCGTTGTTGTCGTGTTGTTGTCGTGTTATTGTCGTGTTGTTGTTGTGTGTATTTGACTGTGGAGTGTGTGGTGAGTGTGAATCACACACAGGTAGCCACTGAGGAAGCACCATTCTTAAGTATTAGAGATTTAACTGTAAAAGACTTTGTTTTGAATGAATTAAGATGCTATCATGTGACATCCATATGTCATTAAAAAAAAGTATTGTGATGTCTTGAGTAACACAAACAAACAGGCCATAGAGAAAGTGATTCATCACTTTTACAATCCCCGACTAACGTCGCCTCTCCCTCTTTGGTTATTGTGAAAAAAATGTGTCACTGATTTCTTTTCCTGTACTCATTAGGACTGCAGTGTGAGAAAATATCATAACCCAGCCCATTACAAAAATTGCAAGTAGACATAAATTATTCATAGACTTTACTTGGTACACTGAAACACACACCACAACATTGTAGCCTTGGTACTTTGTGGTTGTCCGTGAATGTGATGGTTGCCAAATGTCTCAAGGGGATGCTGTCCGACACCATCCGTGACGCCAGAAAACTCTTTTTAACACTTAAAAATTATTTATAAAAACGTTTTTGTCATGTGCCGTAAAGAAAACCAATTCTGTGTCGTCCAGCTCACCTCAGCGTGCTCCAGTTTCTTCCCACAGTGCAAAGAAATCCAATCCAGGTGGATTTGTCTACTTTTTATTGTACGTTGAGCTCATTGTCGGCCTCTGTGCAAGTACTCATGTGCGGCCACACACACACACACACACACACGTCCGTAAGAGATATGGTGGGTGTACCCACACAGAGACTGTAATAACCTGCTGACATTGTTTATATCTCCTGCAGTCATGTTTACTTTGTGAACACTGTAAGCAGAGCTGCCTGCCATGTTTTCCTCACATTAGGCTGAGTTCAGGGGGAAGACACCAGGCCCCTCTTTAACACACATACTTGTGTGTGTGCATCTTTCAGTACATGCAAGAGAAAATCCAGTTTTTGGCTCTGGCTTGTTACTGTGTGTATCTGACATTAGTTACTTTGGTAAGTATCCAACGTATTTGACCCTGAAAAAGCAAATGGCTGGTGAGATGTTAAAATGTCCGGCTCCAGTATGTCAGTGCAATGGTGCAAAAAAAGAAGAAAACGAAATCAATCGCAAACAATGGATGTATATAGTCCTCCATAGTTACTACACCCATGGTCTGTCCTTTTTGGGCTCTTTAATTGATACTTTAATTGATTCATCTTAATTGAGCTGGTTGTTTCTCACATTTCAGGCAAACTATTCCTCAATCTGGATTAATACATAAAAAAATGTAACACATCACTCCTAATATAATGAAATGCTATACCAAAACACCACAACCCGCAGATACCAAAATGACCAGAGTGAAATCAACACCTCTGTAACTGACTCAGCTTTACAAAGATATTTCCTGCCGAGCTGTAACTCCTGTCAGTCCCAAGAAATGCACTTTGTGATTTAAATGTAATAGCATTTGAGTCTCTCAACCTTGACTTTGGTCTGGTCCACTTCTCTCCCTGCTCTAATTCTGAAACCTGTCTCACTCAGTTGTACGTCTCCATTTCTGTCTCGACTGTCTTTCTCCTTCCTCTGCCTCTAAATCTCTCTCACCCCTACAAGCCCATCAGAGCCCTTCACCCAAGCATACACCAAGATATTCTCCCCTCATGTTTATTTTGGTGGGGTGACTCTGACTGGCTGTCTGCTCTGAAGGCCGGAACCATGACAGAGAGGGAAGGAGGGGAGAGGGAGGGACCTGGCAAACAGGCAGCGAGAGAGAGAGACACTGAGTGGGTAGAGAGCTGCTATAAAAGAGAGCGCTGGAGCTGTCGGTGGCATTAACCTCAGCAGACTAAGATTCACCACCACAAAACGAAACACAAGCCAGAGAGAAAAGAGACATCAGGCGCCAGTTCAAACTGAAGCACTCACATCGAGGAGTGAAGAACAGAGGCTGACCAGAGCAGCTCAAGAGCAGTTGTTTCTTTCAGATTGTTCATCTCCAGTGTGCCTGGACTTGGAGGTTTGAGGAGTTTCTGTCTGGCTTGACTTTGGACGAACTCTTGCTTTTGTGTTGCTCCTGAGACAGAGACTCTTCAAATAGGAAACAAGAAAGACAATTTTGAGACGTGCACAGTCAGCTGTCGTCTTCCAGCTGTGTCCACACTTGGTTTTGCATTTGATTTAATCTGTTCTACTAATGGCTGCTGTGCGTCAGATGGTTATGGAGGCCTCTGGCTTCCACGTCCTGCCGGCCCACTTAATGGCCTCAGCCATGGAGGAGTTCCCTCAGCAGCTGCCTGTCCCCAAGGGCCCAGCGAAGGGCAAGAGCCGCTCCCGCCGACCTCGCGAGGCTCGCTTCAAAACACAGCCTGTCACCTTTGCTGAGATTGCAGAGGTAGAAGAAGAGGGTTCCTCGCCCCTGGAGGAGGAGAGGGCACGCCGTTCCTTCCTGCAGTCATTGGAGAACCTGCGGCGGAGCACACAGACCCTCCATTGCCCGCCGGCTGCCCATCACAGCTGCACCCCCACACCTACACAGGCCAGCCTGGACTCCAGTGACTCCGACTCCACCCAGTGAGAGGTGGTGCATGCCCATCACTTGGCACCAATGTTCCTCGCTTCATCTTGACGCCGCTTCGAATGAAGGCCAACTGAACTGAACCAAACTGGCCTGTCTGCCAGCCTGTGTGTGTGTGTGTGTGTGTGTGTAAGCTGCTGCTGTCATACGAACGTCTGCATTTAATATATACTAACATATCAACATACAGTATATGGCTTGAAGATGCACATCTGTAAAGATCTGTACCAGTGCCACAGGCTGGTTATACTGCTGTATAGATATGATGTAAAAGTAGCAGACTCTTCAGATGTATTCCTTTTCTACTCTAGATGTCTATGAGGAAAACTTGAATGATAAACGCTGGTTGGGATTTTTCCATTTTAAAGTTGTATAGGTATTTTGGTTTCAATCCAGATTTTTTCTACTTGACCAGTCACCATAGAAAGGACTGTTAAGTTAGCATTGTGACTCACCACACTGTAAATACTTTGACTAAGCAATGTACTGTACTGAGCATCAGAAGTGACCTGGCCGTCACTGAAGCAGTAGAGCACCATTACAAAGCTTTGTCGAGAGTTCGAGCTCTTGTTTTCCAGCTTTTCCACAGTGAATGAAATCTCTGCTCTTTGTAGAGCAAAAACAATGCCTTTCTCAATGTCTTTATTTATTCTCTTGTTTTGTTAATAACCACGTGGAGTTGTAGATGTGATATTTTATTGCTCTTTCTGACTTCTAAAGTCACCTCGACTTTTAAAGAAAATCATAACCTTTATACTTTATATTCCGTTACTTTATACATATATGTTACAATGTTTGTTATATGTACTTTAATAAATATTTTCAAGTATTTTGAGTTATTTCATATTTCCATGTCTTTTTTCATTTCTTTTCAGGAAGTGCTGAAACAAAATACTATAAGTCAGCATTGATTTTGACTAAACTGACACTGTAAAGCAAGTAAACAAACACAAGACGTACAATGGATCTGAGAAAACAATACTAGGTTGATCAGGAATACATAAAGGAGGAAGTTATGAGACAGTAGGAGGTGATATGTAGCCTTCACTGGCCGTCCATCTCCAGTGTTATTGTTAAGATAAACTGACGTCTGACCCACGAACACTCCATACTTGAGCTGCGTCAACTGCATGCTGGCTGGGCTGGTGACGTACTTTCTGTAATGTCACGTTGTCATAAGTGAAGTCAGCCACAACAACCACCAGCCCGCTGAGAGAAGTGCCCTCTGCAGCCATCCCTCCTGTTGCTAATAGCACTACTCTCCTAATCCACTCGGTGACAAGTGAAACGTGATGCATGACTTCCACCCGAGTGTGAGTCAGCAGCTTGTTGCAGACTGAGACAATGCTGCAGGGGCTTTAGTTGAGATTCTGCTTGGGTTGCTTGTGGCTTGACTAAAAATAGACTCTGATTAAGTAAATCTGCAAGATGAGAGAGACGTTCTCTCCGGACGTATGGTGGGACAGCGATGCTTGTGCCCTGAGGAGGAGATGTATTCACAGAGGGACACACATTGGAGATCATCGTTTGTGAGACAGAAACTGGTTTCACTTATTGTCAACAAATCCCGTGAAAAGACTAAAAAGCACCTTCCGACTCCCCTGCCCTGTCTGTGGCCCTAAGCCTCAGTAGTAGTAGTAGTTTTTAGCAAACGTTAAACGGGAGTAAAAAGTCCATTTGTTGACATGGGCCCCTGGGCACAGACATGCAAAAGGCCTCTCCACCGCTCCCACATAAGAGCACACACAGACTTTATAGTTGTTTAACCTCTTTGTGTGGTTTTAGTGTCTCTGTGTGGCCATGTTTTGTCTCTTTGTGCTTGTTTTGGACTTGGTAATTGTTTTGGTCATTTTGTAGTCATTGTTTGTCTGTGGTTGTTTGACCCTTTGTGTAATCATTGTGTGTCTCTCTCTGTTCTCCGCACCTCTTTCTTTATCCCTCACACAAAACACACAGTGGTCATTGTTTGTCTATTGCTTGTAGAGCTGTCATACTGACAGTAACCACATCCACAGCAGAATTACTGCATGTTCGCATGTTTTTATGTGTGACGACGCAACTCTTGAAGCATTTGCGTCACTGAAAGTTCAAAGTGTGGGACAGTTTGGGGAAAGAGAGAGAGCGAGATAAGAGAAATATATTTGTCATCATGTGCCGGGATGACAGATTGATCCAGTTCATGCCTCCACTTTCCGCCTTTCTCCGGCAACCTAGTTTTTATGTCGCAGAGGAGATTTGGAGCGTGAAATCTTATGTATGAGGATATTTCCCTCCTAATTAGTTTCACTGTCTGATTCTAAATGCATGACAGATTCTTAGTGTCCCATATGTTATAATGTCTGATTATAACCCAAGTTTGTCCAGAATTATGAGTATGGCTAGGAGACTAACTGTACACTTCTTGTCTCAAAATGAAAAAACAAAGCCTGGTGCCTGGACACTAAAAGCGTTGTCACATTAGTCTTTTTCAAACCTAAATCCTGAGATTCAAGCTCTAATTACACAATCAGTTAAATCTTAAAATCAACAGGAATCAGTGTAGAGGAGTTCAGAGAGGCGTCACGTGACTCTGTGACGCGCATGGTGTCTTCTTTGTTAACGTCCTGGCAGAAGACATGATTGAAAGGGCAATCATCTGTTAAATAGAATATGTAGCACATGGAACAAGCAGTACAAGCACCATGTTTGGTCAGCCCTCAAAGCATCAGAGTGACTGAGTGTACGCGGAGACTGAAAATACGTAATCTTGTTAAAGTGCCTATATTTTTTCCCCCCTTATTGTAGGTGGGATGCCAAGATGTTTGAAAGGCAACATCACTGCTTTAAGTGCACTTTAAGTGTAATGACAGTGTGTTAGCTGGAGTCTGACCAGCCAGACAGGATGAGACAAAGCCGACAGCCATCATAAGGTGCAGTCTTGTTCACTGTTCAGGTGTTCTGATATTCTGATTTATCTAAATAGAAGTGCACACATTTAATCTTTTCTTGGGATCAACAGCTGTAAAGGATGTAAAGATATGTAGGAAGCATTCTGAGATAGTCTACAACAGGGGTTCTCAAACTTTTTTAGACCAAGGACCACTTAACCAATAAAAAAACCCTCACGGACCACCTGACTCCCCAAATATCCAAAAACAATAGGCCTGCTTACCACTCCAACAGTATATTACACATTACAGGCTAATATTGAGCTTTATGTGACCTTCTCTATATTAAATCAACAATACAAATACAACAAGGATTCTACAAGCATTTCATTCATATGTGATCTAAACGGTAAATGCTGATAGATTTTACACATCATATGAAACGTAGACTACATTTATTACTGAGCGAACAGAGAACTTACGTTTTTTTGACATCCAAGATTTTTTCATGAAAAAAATTTGTATTTTTTAACATTCAAGCTTTTCCCGTGAAAATTAAGTATTTTGACATCCAAGCTTTTTTGGAGAAAATTACGGTTTTTTTTACATTCACGCTTTTTTGAAGAAAATTAAGGGGTTTTTTTCACATCAAAGCTTTTTTCATGAAAATTAAGGTTTTTTTAAATACATTTTTTTTCCATGAATATTAAGGTTTTTTTCACATCCACGATTTATTCATGAAAATTAAGGTTTTTTTCACATCCAAGCTTTTTCCGTGAAAATGAAGGAGGGTTTTTTTTCTTTTTTTTTTTTCTATGAAAATGTAGTTTTTTTTTCACATCAAAGCTTTCTTCATGAAAATTAAGTTTTTTTTAAATACATTTTTTTCCATGAATATAAAGGTTTTTTTCACATCAAAGCTTTTTTCATCAAAATTAAGTTTTTTTTAAATACATTTTTTTCCATGAATATAAAGGTTTTTTTCACATCAAAGCTTTTTTCATCAAAATTAAGTTTTTTTTCACATCCAAGCTTTTTTGAAGAAAATTACTTTTTTTTTACATCCACGCTTTTTTCATGAAAATTAAGGGCTTTTTTTAAATCATTTTTTTTTTCTATGAAAATGAAGGTTTTTTTCACATCAAAGGTTTTTTTCATGAAAATTAAGGTATTTTTAAATAAAAAATTTTTCCATGAATATTAAAGTTTTTTCTTCACATCCAAGCTTTTTTGAAGAAAATTAAGTTTTTTTTCACATCCGAGCTTTTTACATCAGGGGTTTTCAAACGCACACAAAATCACTTGTTGTCGCTGCGGCTGAACCACTTGTAGCTGCTGCACCACCTGCATCAGGACGATGCACCTTCGCGTCACATTTTTCATTTAATTTTCTTTTACCTGACCTGGTCTTGAGCCATTGATCCATCATTTATGACATAAGATCGTAAAACAAACCCACGTAGTTACGTAGCTATGCTACATAAATGCTACACCCTATACTAGTCATTTTAAACAGTTTGAGAAACACTTTTAAACTTAGAATATATTCATTTAAAATGTGACATTTTACCAATATACTCACGGACCACTAGGGGTCGCTCACGGACCACTTTCGTGGAGCACTCTTGGAGAACCTGATCTAGAACATTCAGCGTGCTTCTTTCATCTGTCTCTCTCTCTCTCTCTCTCTCTCTCTCTCTCTCTGTCTCTCTCTCTCTCTCTCTCTCTCTCTCTCTCTCTCTCTCTCTCTCTCTCTCTCTCTCTCTCTCTCTCTCTCTGTCTCTCTCTCTCTGTATTTCAAAGCTCTTCATCTCCCCCTGGTGCTGTAGAAACGAGGTGATTATGGATGCAAAACAGAAGGTGACCCACATACCTCCTCTCCTGGTGTTCTATTTCCTTAAATCTTTCTTTTTCTGGTTTGCCCTCCAGCCCTGGGGAGTAGGTGGAAGATGATACACTTACCCCGTCCATGTGCTTTGACAAATTATCTGAAAAACACAGAGAAGACGGGTCCATGTGGCCTACTTAAAGATGATATTGCCTGTTTCAAGGATTTTGGTCATCGCTGATTTATCATGGTTTATTATCATGCATGTATTATAAATTCTGAACATTTCATACCCAATCTAATTTGTACTTGCGTAGCCAATGTGTCATTGAATTGACAGACCAACAGAACAGGGAGAACAGCATCAAATTGAGGGAACATTGAAAAATCAGCGATAAGACCCAGACGTCCAGATCAAAGCCAAATGTTGCAATGAATGAGAGTTTTTCCATTTAAGGCAGTGAGAGACAGAATGGTTGATGATGCCAAGCTCTTTTTCTCACTGCTTTACTTGGCAAACCAGAGCAAGGGAACAGTCATCTCACCAACATGATAAAAAAACAAAACTGTCTGAGTCCTATGCCCATTTTTTATTGTGTCTCTTTCCTATTAACAACACACAAAGCTGGCAGCTGAGACAAAAGCGGACATTGCATATTTAGACTTGAACCTTTATTGATATTTTTTGCAGTCCTTATTATTTCCTACTTTTTACTGCAACTGCTGCACACAAAAAATCCCTTCCTATCTTATTTTAAATTGTAAAGGGGGCAGTGGTACCTGGGTTACAAGGACGTGCACAAGGCCAGGCTAAAGTTGCCTGAGCAACAGCATGCCCTGGCTGAGCTGCCCCTCTGGAGTGATGCTCTATGCCCCCTGTTAATTGAAATGAACTGAATTGGATTCTAAAGTTGACCCAGCTTCCTATGTGTCATATGTTGCTGTAAAGTAAGGCAAGCGCAATATTGAAATTATTTGGTTGTTGTTTATTAATTAATAGTTTGTTGTTAATAATTTATTCAGGTGCGAACACTTGAGAGAGCATTTAAAACAAAAACAAAAAATGCATTTGCAGGGGGCAAAACTCATAATGTAGACAGATGGCATACATGCAGAAAAAAAGGGTGCATTTTCGAGTTAACCCTGTATAACTTGGACATGGGCATTATGGTAACTTACACTCACAGTTTTTTTTATTTCACTAATCTTTAACTTTGGAAAATAATTACAAATTTAAAATTGATTTGTCATTAGTTAAATGACCATATACACCCTTCAGGTACATGCTGATGATGGGTGAGACCCAAATACTTTGACACCTAAACTCTGAATGGTGGTGCCCTTATTTCAGGTGTCTGTGCACGTCCCTGCAGGCTGGTGTGTGTGGATCTATTGTACAGTCTATGGTGGGGATACAGCCGTATTACACAATGATGCACCTTAGCTAACGTTAGCTATATAGAGGAGTTTATAACGTATTTATTTGATCTTCAAATGAACCGTTACATCGTGATAAAACGGCTACATAATGCATAACCAAGTAACGTTAGCTTTTAAAAGTTAAATGCAAGTGGGGGGGGGGTGCCTCAGCCTGTTGATTTACACATTATTCAGTGCAGATTTGATTGACAGTGCATTTGCTCAATAGAAAGTTAAAATGAGGATTTTGACGAATCGCCGGCGAGTTTACGTTTTGTTTTGGACCAATTAGGTTGATGTTGCTACAGAGAGTAACCAATCACAGCGAAGGGGTGGGCTCCCGTTCAAGGAGCGCGAACGGTTAAGGGCAGACGGCTGCGAGAAAATGGCGAATATGGAGGAGTTTAGGTCCGGGAATAACGTTATTTGGAAGCTTTAAGCTGTTTTAATACCCGATTTAGCTCGGGCGTGTTTATGTTCTACCTTTAATGCCAAGTTATTAAGAACAGCGGTGAGCGCTACACCTATGTCAAACCAACTGAAGCTAATTTGTAATTACGGTTTGTTATTAGTCTTGGTAGCTAACGTTACTCTAGCTAGCTAGCTAGCTACGTTAGCAGGATAGCTAGAAACATGAAGTGTCTAGTTGGCAGCTGTAAATGGCGTCTCTGTGTCCACACACAATGAAATGACAGCGGACCTGAATACATTTCAGCAAGACTCACCTGTTTTCATGGCTTATAGTTGAGTTAAGGGCTCTGGGGCCACTCGGTGACACTGCAATTGACGTTATGGCTTTACACAACTTGGTTTTTGTTATCGATGTGGATTATGGAGATCACGATTCAGGAGATCAACTGGATGTCAGGAATCATCTCGTGAAACGGGGAATATTACAAACCCTGCTGCATTTCGGCTATAAATATGGATTTCACAAAGTGCGCTGGGGTTATAAATTATTTCAATCTAAGACTGGCCGCAATGCAAGCCTCATATCAAGGGGGTCAGACTTCAAGGAGCTTCGCCACAAAACTTTTGAGGACTTCGAAATAGAGTTTGAAGGCAAGTTTGACCTCAAGGATAAGCTTTGTCCTTCACAGCAGAAGCAGACATCCAATCATTCTGCCTCGGTTCACAATGCACTCAAGGAAACAATGCTGGACTTCCAATGGGACAGACCAGACATCACTTCTCCCACTAAACTGTCCTTGAGGCCGCGGAAGTCGAGCCGAGCCGGAAAACCCAGTGTTTCCCAAGATGATGATATTTCAAACAACGGGAGGAATGTTGTGTTTATTGTCTCGGAGTGTCCACGTTCCAGGTCACAACTTGTGGATTATCTTTCTTTGGGAAACCGTGACCTGCCTACAGATGTGACGGAGCACATAATACCCAGAAGCCTTCACGACATGCTGGTTCAGCGACAGGTTGTCCTGCACTGGATTGACAGTAGATCACATGTCCAGGTGAGTACAGCATAGAGTACGAAAGCAGTAGAGAATATTACTATTAAAAAAAAAAAAAAAAAAATCACAATGTCTGTAACTCAGTAATTACTTAAAAATAATAATAATGTGGATTTAAATAGTGTTGCTTTACTATTACTATTTTACGACATTTGACAATTTGGAATTAGTTTGGTAGCTCTTCTCTGTACCTAATATTTAGATTTTTATAAATGCACCAGACAAAACTTGCCAATTAAAATGAACTTAGAATTGAATCAAAGTTCTTCTGATTTATATGGTTTAGCATTTTTGCTCATCAGATCTCAACTTAATGAGCACCTACAGAGATTTGTGAGTGATATGTTGGGCAGCACTTTCTACAATAATCATCAAAACAACAAATTAGGAAATATGTTTTGGTAAAAGAAGTATTCATTCCTTCAGCAGAGACTTGTAGAATCTATGCTAAAATGCATTTATTCTTTTCTGATGGTTGGTATTACTAAACTAACCAAGACACTTTATTTCGTCTTTTTCCTTAATTTGTTACTCGCATGGATGTTATCCAGCATCTTGTGGGATAAAAAGTTTGTAGATGTTTTAAAATCTACTTGATCAAGGCATTAACATGCAAGAACCGCATACTCCGTAGCTACCTGCCAAAACCGGCTGTTAAAACAAATTCCCTTTTTCCACTGATTTAAGCAACTTTGATATTTTGTCTTCCTGCAGGTCAGGAGGTGTGAGGATCACCTTGGCTCTGACAAGCTGTCTGAGGTCCTAACTCAGCTGGGTGGCAGAGTGATCCCTGTGGTTGCACTGCTGAACCTCCGCTCCACTCAAAAGTCAGAGCCAGGCTTCAGCAGACAGACCTTTACATTCAAGTCCAGCATTGGATACCTGCTGTCTTCTGAAAGGCTCCACCGCCTGGCTTTTCCTGTCATAGGTGGTGTTCTGCGGTGGGAGAAAGGTTGGTAACATGGAAGTGGATTCCTATCAACATCTGTATGACTCAAACATGCCTGAAATAGTGCAGATGTTAAAACTGTTAGTGTGATCTGTAGTTTAAGTACAGATACACAATATGTTGGACGATTATACATTATACTGTGCATCATCATTGTCTTGGGATTTTACTTTATTTATTTGCAAATATTTATCTGCTTCAATAAAACCAAGTGTACAAAACAAATACACATGCAAATAAAGAGAAAACAGGCGCAAGGGGCTTCATCATGTTTCTTTTTCATGTTCAGATTTAGCTGTCTTTATAAACTTGATTTGTTATTTTTGGCACAAGAGTGGAAATTACATGAGATGCATAAGTGACAGGCAACGGAAATGAAGTCAGTTAAACATGAATTTGAGAAAGCGCTGCCGTTGTTCATGTGTGTTGTGTTCTTCTTCACTCGCCCAGGTGACATGACGCAGAGCTGTGATGTCATGGTTGAGCCAGTGTCTCGCAGACACAGGCTTCTCCCAGAGTCAGTGGATGTGTGTCTGAAAGCAGTGCTGCAGGACTGGGATGCCTCTTCACTGACAAAGACCTCCACAGAGTCATGGTTGCTACAGTGCTCCACCAGCAGTGACCAGGGAGCTGCTACTGCTTTACAGCATCTTCTGATGGAGATGTCTGCTCATGCTCTGCACATGGTGAGACATTCAAAGACAACAGGGCTGTTTTTCACAACGTGTAACCTCTATAAATAGATATTTGCAAATGAATGCAGAATCTGTAAGCAAAGGGGCCAATGTTTTGGTAAGCTTTCTGGTTTCCATTTTTAGTCTGAGAAGTACTGCTCATGTTCGAGCAGGCTTTGGTTGAGTGCATGATTGTTATTTTGCATTATATTTTAGGAAAAAACAGTAGTCCCATGTACCCAAAGACTAAATATAGTATAATATATCTCGGAAAAATCAAGTATTTTGGAGCACATGTGTAGTGTAAAAAAAAATTCATACAGAAGTCATTAATAAACACAATGTTAATATTTTTTTTTGACTGACTCGCTTCTCTCGCTTTTTCCCGTCTTTTGCTTGTTATCCCAGTTTTCTGAGGTGAATGACGGCGGTCTGGTGCGCTCGGCTGTCCTCTCCCCCTTGTCGCACACTACAGCTCTGCTCACCATTCTCCAGTCTGGAGTCACCGAGCACGACCAGCTCCTAATCACCGAAATCATTGCCCCTGCCACAGCAGAAACCTCAGCTGAACTGCCAGATGTTGTGAGCAGTGTTCTCGGAGTAGTGTATAAAATCATGGAGGCAGATGGTGACACTGTTGATGGTGAGCATAGAAAAGTTATATTCTGGTTGCAAAAATGTTTTCAAGCACACACATGGTTATGTCTCAAAGTGTATGTTACCAAGAGGTTTTAAGTTGACTAGTTAAGCTGTTCGAAGCACACCGTTCACTGGTTACATTTGATATACTTGAACACATTGGTATAATGTTCTAATTTTCTTTTTTTCATCTGTAATGGTAGATGCAATATTTTATGTTGTGCTGCTGTCTTGACCAGGACTCCCTGGAAGAAGAGATTTTGTGTCTCAATGGGACCTTCTTGGCTAAATAAAGGATAAAATAAAAATAAATGTTCTATGTTCCTATTGCTGTATATACCTCATTGAAATTGCAAATATTAGAAACAGTGACACTTTTAAATGTGTTAGACGGTAGCCGTATAGTTTTATTTCCAGTGTATGTTGTATTGCTAGTTGTTAATTGCTGGGTTTTTTTCTAATCCTCAGACCAACCAAAGGATCATCAGGTTCCTGAGTGGGCTCAGCAGGAAGTCAGGCATTGCCCGCTGACAACAGGTGTTTTTGAGAGTTGGTTTCCTCAGTCAGACCAGTCAGGAGTGAGTTCCCATTTAATGGAGTCAATAAGGTAAAATTTCAGTTTTATTTATAAAATGAGTGCTTTTGAAGCAAGAATTCTATAAAGATTTAAACACAAATAATAATCAAAGGCAACCTAAAACAGATTCAAGCTTGGCACAAATATGGTGCTGATGTTTTACTTACTTGTTGCAGGTTGCTGCATGCAGTGCCAGAGCAGAGAGAAGAGGAGGAGTTGTCTGTCTTACAGCAGGAGCTGATCAGTGGTCTGGCTGATTTGTATCAAACATCCCGGGGCACAGATGCCAAGAGGGGAAGGAAACGTGAGAAACCCTCATCTACATTTTTATTCATATTTCTGTGTTTCTATGGATGATGTGAAATTGGTAGTATAACAGTTACATTTAAGATATTGGAAATCATCACTTTCAACATAATTTAAAAAAAATCAAAATTTGAGAAAATGGAAGAACAATGTTTGGTTTCCATTATTATCTCATCAAGATTTTGACCTGAGGGAACGCAGCGTTTATGTTATGTTTATCTTATCATTTCCCGCCTTTGATCTACAGGTGGCGCCCAGCGCACACCAGTGAAACAGAAGATGAAGACCATGAGTCGCTCCCTGCAGATGCTGAATGTGGCGCGGCTGAATGTCAAAGCCCAAAAGGATCAGGCAGAGGCTGAGCAGCTGGGGGCCGAGGCCAGGGGACCAGACAGACAGGGGAAGAGACGGACAAGTAGCAGGAACAAATCTGGAGGAGTGAACACCATCAGTAAGTGTTACGACTTTACAACATTCAAATTATCAGCCTGCTGTAGAAAATAAGTGTCAAACTCTACCTTTTGTTATAGTAACATATCAAGTAATGTATATTTTCCCTTTGCCCAGGTTTCACTAGTGAGGAGGAGTTGCAGTCCCATCTGAAGTGCGGTTACGAGAAGACGGTGGCAGAGAGAGACTTGTCCCTCCCCACTGCTGTCCAGCAGCTCCTGTTTGCTGTGAAAACCTTCTTTGTGACAGAGTCTGAACTGGAGGTGAGACACGTGGCAGCTTTTAAATGTACCTCAAGCTTCTAACCGGACCCACTTTCATCTTTACAGCTGGTTATTATTTGTTGCTGGATGAATTAATAGATGGTTGTGCTACATAAATGTGGATAATCATGCATTGTCAAAACATTTTGTGAGTGCATTTAGTGCATATCTAAAATGTTGTGTTTTCTTTGCAGGTAAAGATCTCCCAGATTATCCAGCATCACCTCCTCAAGACCAGCAAATCAATCAGGCAGCTCTATGGCACGGCTGCCGATGTTGATAGCAAAGTCAGAGAGTGAGTGCTTTTGACCTTTGTGTGTTATCTTGCGTTTAGAGCGAGTAAACCGTGTAAAACTCAGCTCATTGACCAGACAATTAAACACCTGGCTGTGGTTATACTGGCTCTCTCCCAGGTGTGAATGTGTCTTTGGTTGTGTATGTCTGTTTGTGGCTGGTCTTATTAAATAAGGATAATATTGCAATTCTATTCTGAAGTCAAATGAACTAAATGTATGTGTCAGTAACACAGGTTGTGTCCTCTAGGTGCAAGCTTCAGGCGTTGCTGAGGCTGGAGTTGTGCAGACTTTTCTCAGCGGAGCAGACTGACTCACTGGATGTTGATCAGATGGGAGAGGAGGTAAAGTGCTGCTGACATTGAGTCCCTGGTGCAGTTGAATCTTCTCTTCTTATTTTTTTTTTAATGAAATGTCAAAAGTAACTGGCTACACAGTATGTAGTTTAGCACATTCTTTTGGAAGTCATACTAATAAAAAAAAGTTGGTGTTTTTCTGTCAGTATTTGGCTGGTTGCTATTGTTAGTCTGTATCAGTAATTGAAATCAGGCCTTATTTAATTGATTACCAACATTAATCACCACAAAATGACACGATTTTCAATTTAATTGACATATTCTCACATGAATATTTTTATCACAGTTTGAAACTATTGCTCTGCAAAGTGTATGTCTTGAACTCTATTAATTGCACAATAGAGCATACATAAAATGAATAAATGTTTACCTCTCATGTTCCTCAGGTGGCTGAAATGCTGAGGATAATTTCTCTAACGAAAGACCCAGTTTGCCTAGAAAGGTTTCTTGGAGACGAAGTCCTCCCAGGGTAAGTAGGAATGAATAATAAAAGCCTAATATTTGTTTAAAAATGGATGCAAAGCTAATTTGTTTGGAAACAAAGTAAAATTAGATTAAAACACAATATGGACGCAGTAGCTATTGCTATTGATGTCATTTGCAGGAATTACTATATTAGTTACAAATTAATTATTTACAGTTTCCTGTTCTCTTAACTTATTTCATTACATACTTTTGCTTCTTGATTGCCATAAATCTTAAGTTTTTGAAAACCAAACTGATGGCAAGTTTGAACCCTGACTTGTTGCACAGCATCCATATTTCTCATCTGTAGTTGTTATATAGTCTATAATCTTTCTGTGTCATGGCAGGTTCCTGACCGCCGTCCCCAGAGTGCTTGCGGACATCTACCACAGTCTGGGCACCCAGCTCCCTGATGCACTGGTGGCTGTACTGCCTGCCGACTTCTTCAGTGACGAGTCAGTTACCAAGGACAGTGTTTCTCCTTCAGCCTCCTCACCTCCCCTCTCCACACACAGCCTGGTTTCTGATGGCAAAGATCGCCTGCAGAACCTGCGAAATCGCTCCGCCAGCAAGAGGAGGTGAGGGGAGGCCGTATGTTTCCTGGAAAATCAGGAAGGGCTGGGAATTAAAAGAAAATGTTAAGATACTACAAAAAAATACATTTGAAAGAGGATGATGTTGCTCTTTGAATGTCATTTGATGTTCATTTAATTTTTTAGTAACAATTGTAATCATTAAGCCATGATGTATATATTTTTTAAGATGTCGAGAATTTTAAGTTTGTTTTTTTTAATTATTATTATTATTATAGGAGTGGGATGCTGACTCGTCATCGCAGTATGACTGAATCATCGCAGAGTCTTCGCCAAATCGAGATTCCCAAAAAGACTACAAGAGCTGTAAGATGATCATGGATAATTAATCACTGCTCATATTTCTGTGGGATTACTATGAAACTTTGATCAACTAGTATTTTCCTAATATCTCCTTTTTATTTAAAAAAATATTTTCTTTATATTTCACTTTTTGTTATTTCTGTGGCTTAGGACCTTTTTGACATACAGAACATACAATAATAAGAAAACCGATGGCACACCGCCTGGCTAAAGTACATCTAATACAACTTAAACAAAACTTAGTTTACAAATAACTTTTGGCTTATCTGATTGTAATAACAAAATTAATTCAAACCTAGATGAGTGGTTTAAATACATTTTTGGCAATTACTATTCTCTATAACTCATTGTGCTTACATTCTTACATTCAAGCAAAATATGATACTCGTCTCCCAAACCATTGTCTTTATAAAGTTTGCAGATCCTCTGATTTGTTGGGTTTTAACCAGTTCAGCGTCACTCAAAGGGGAAACATTTTTTAAATGTCTTTAACAATTGTCTAATTTCTTAAACACTTATTGTGTGAGGACCATCACCCAACTAAGAGACCAGAGATGCCATTTCATATGTTTCATGGTTATTTCAGCTGTCTAATACAGATCATGTTACCATCTTTATTGTGTTTTCTTTAGTCCAAATCAAAGGTCTGTGCTGTTTTGGAGAAACCTGTTGCACAACCTCAACCTCAGAAGCGGGAAACACAAGGTATGTTCTGTTTTAAATCTAACTTAAACACACCAGCACCACTCCACAACCAAAAGTCTCGTCAAAAAATCTTTTCAATGGAAAAAGTGAACCTCTATAGGTTTGAATTGTGTCTATAACATCTTCTGAATACTTTAACCACTTCTACAGAATAACCCATTCCTCTGCTGCCCATTAGTTTGCTCAGTATGTTGTAATCATTCATATATGTGGCAAAATGCGGCTAAATATATTTATGATGGACTTTTTTTAAGAAGACAAGGCGCTGACTAAATTCAAGCTTTATTGAGCCTCTGTTTTTTTACACAAAGAAGCAAACTAGAAATTCTTTACCTTCTCTTTTTTAGCTGTTGGAGTGATTGTTTTATACTCTCACGACAGAGTCCTAAATACAGACCATGTTCTGATTGTCCACAGAGGTGACAAAGGTCAGAAGAAACCTGTTCAACCAAGAGATTGTTTCCCCCTCAAAGAAAGCCAAGCTGCCGAGGAGCCAGTCTGTGTCTGCGGTGGAGGGCTTGAAACGCAAGCGATCTCTTGAATCTGAAGGTAAACGGATTCATTATTGCAAATCGATTGAAAGAAAAGCTGTTGTGAAGAAAGAAATTAAAGCTGACTTAGAATCTGCAAGCGAGGACCTTTTTTTACTTTCAGTATTTAGCCATGCAACCTTGATATTCAGATATTCACTGCTACATTGACAGTAACAAAGAAGTTTTGTGTATTTTTCCAGTGATAAGAGTTTGTCCCACCTCAAACCCATTTAAATGTCCAGCAGTTTATATCAAAGGAAATTCTTCTTTTTCAGAGAGGCACAAACTTATAACAAAGAAAGTGTGTGAAACACCCCTCCACAAGCAAGTGTCCAGTCGCCTCCTATATCGGCAGAAAATGGGAAGGTATGTATATATAATCAGTTTGCCTTTTCTTTTTTTATTCCTCAGTAATTATATTTATAGTATGACCCACAAATGATCTGGATTTGCTCATTATTGTAACCTGAAAAATGTTCACTGTTGTGTTTTTTGTTTTCAGGAGATCCGTCCCAACTGAGGAGTGCATTGTGGAAGAGTCACCAGTAAAACCTGGAGAAGGTATTCTTTTGATATCACAGTTTGTTGTAAGAATTATATATTTATATATAAGTACACAACAACACTGAATCTAATTTAATTTATCTTTAAATTAAAGGGCTCACATCAGTGATTAACTTAATCTTGTGGAAAGCAATTTAAAATAAGATAATTACAATAAAAAATGTTTTAATGCTTTTCAATTGTCTTAAGTTTGACATATTGTTAGATTATAGTTAGAATACATTTCTAAGTTTTTTTTCTTGAATTACTACTCATAGCTAAGTCTTCTTGTGCTTTGATTTTATATCAGACCTAAGAAGAAGCCCAAGGATAAAGAAGTTTGCTCGAAGACACTCAAACGTCTTCTACTCAAGTTCTCAACCTCGTTCCCGCAACCTGGACAGAGCTCTCTCTGCGTCCCAGCTTACTCTCAGCGATGGCAAAATCAGTGGGGTTAACGTAAAAACAGTTCGGTCTCCGATGCGTCTTCTTTTTGGTGCTGCTCAGTCCCCCAGTCGTCCTTCTGACCAGTCTCGTGCAACCAGGGCCACCAGGTCACGGCTATCCACAGACTCTAGTGTCTTTGAGGTAAGTTCTCTCTTTTTAAAAATACGATTCACCAAAATGCGTCGACTGCATCAGTAGCTGTACTACTTAAAGAATCTTGAGGTCTGCAAATAAGTGCAACCACAGGCAATGTGTTGTTGCTCCAGCAGAATAAATAAAAATGACTGGACACCATGAAATAAAATGCACAGTGATGACTAAAGCATCTTTTCATTTTCACATAGTTTACCCGCATGTGTCTTAGAAATAGTTTCTCATGTAAATGTTGTATAGCACTGCTTGTACAATAAATATGTGAAGATCCATTGTATTACATTATCAATAAAACAATAAATATGTGAAGATCCATTGTATTACATTATCAATAATACAATAAATATGTGAAGATCCATTGTATTAGAGTATCTATGCATTCATTCAGCCATATTCCCATCCTCCTAACATGCTGAACTATTACTTTACTGAGTCGAGTGATTTTTAAGGATAAATACTAGGGGCTGTAGTTAAGTTACACTCTTGGTCAACTGAAATAAAACTAATGACTAATGAGAATGTGGTCGGACAAGAGTGTATCGAGTTTTCCACATCAACTTGATAAAATAAATTTGCCGCAGCAACATAAAAGGTTACGGTATAACGTCACAGTTTGTTACCGCTGCCCACAACTAGAAAATAAAGTTGGTTATTGCAGGTTTAATTACGTTTCTGTTTATGTGTTTGTTTCAGAGTCCAAATAAAACACCAACTAAGTCTCCTGGTAAACATGGGAGTGGCATGCATGGGATCAGGATACTCAGGACACCAAAGACCCCCCGAACCCCAGGGTCCCCCAAAACCCCACCTCCATTCAGGATGTGTGCTTTCCCTGCCGCACAGAGCCTCGCAGCAGGCAGCTCTCGTGAACTTGGTATGGCTCTGAGAGGCAGTCCCTTCAGATCTCCAGCCAGACAGACTCTTGTGGTAGAGACACCTACTAGAGAGAGCCCAGTGAGGAGCCCACTGAAGGGTATTCTCAGGACTCCGGTCAAGGCCTTGGTTGAAAGCCACTCATCTTCTGGATTACATCTTCTCAATAGCCCCATTTCCATGACTCCCAAGAAGAGTGTCACATGGTCTCCATCCCCTCGAAAATGTAGAGTGGCAGACAGCAGCGTTACTTTCAAGGTACCAGAGTCGCCTAGTATTGCATCCCGCACTTCTCCAACACTGGTGAAAACACTCAAGGGGTTCAGCAGTCCTGTCAAAAGCAGCAACACTAAAAGAGACATTTTTAAGACTCCAGAAAAGATTTGTCAAGTAAGCCTAGTAAGGATTTCTAAAAGTCCATACCAGAGTTCCTCTGAAAAACTTCACAACAGGATGAAAACACCTGAAAAAGGTGACACTGTTAGTCTACGGGAAATGCCTCGTCCACAATCCACACCACCCCTACACCACCACCTCTCACCTAAACTCAACACTAGAACTCAATCCAAGACCCCTAGTCCTAATCACAACATGGTGACTCGCTCTGGACGAACTCCAGGCAAAAGTTCAAACATTGCATCCCCATGTAAGCCAGTGTTTACACCAGTAGGAGGTACTACTGTTTCAGAAGGAGCAGATACTTCAGTAAAATCCTTGACAAGAATGAGGTCTGGTCATGGTGCTGGATCCACCAGACATAACTTAAGATCTCAGTCTAGTGAGAATCTTCCCTCCAAGCTATCCACAGAATCTGCTGAGATCTGTGACCTTGTGGAAAGGAACATGCAGTCCGATACAAAAGACGAGGTGCAAGCTAAACCTTCACAAACCTCTGATGCTGACTCTAGTTCCCACACAGATTCACAACAATTTGACTCTTCACGTTTTAACTCTGCATCCACAGATGATGAAAGTACGGACATTGTAGATGCTGCAGTTGTCAAGACCCAGTTTAGTGGAGGTATCAAAATGAACATTAGCTTTTCACGGAAGTGCTCAATATCCAGTGAAGACTTTTTAGCGAACCCAGTGTCTCCTAAATCACGTGTGCCACCCCAAGGCACACCTGGCCGGAGCTACGGCTTCCGGCAGACCCCTGATCGCCAACAGAGGGAGGCTGCTGCTCGTTTGGGTTATGGAAATGAATCTCCTCGTTTTTCAACCCCAAGAGGCCCAACAAGACAAAAGGGCATGGGTACTCCGAACCCGCTTACTTACCAGGTAGAAATGGAAATGCAAACATCAGGACTTCCCAAGCTCAAAATCAAACGCACAGATTCCATGAATGCAGCCGATTCTGCCTCAGATGGAAGTCCTCGATCAGGAGCTTGGAGCCCTTTAGTTGGTGTGAAACCTTCTCAGCTGGAAAGCCCCTTGGCTTTGTTCTCTAAGCACAGAGATCCTGGTTGTGTCTCACCATCTATCTGTACCCATGTCACCCCGGCCAAGAGCACGCCTGGAAAAGGTGGAAGCGTACAGACCTACATCTGTCAGTCCTACACCCCTACACGCCATCCTGCAGGAACATTGTCTCCAATGGCAATTACTGACATCATTCCCCTGACTCCTTCACCTCAGAGTGGAGGGAAGGTCACCCCAGACAACCTCAACAGCTGGCCTCGCAGGAAGAGAGCTCAGATTGGGGTGGTTGGAGGCAAGGATCGTGGCCTGAAGGGGGAGCCTATGCTGGTGGAGTTGCTGGAGGAAGCAGAGCTTGGTGTTAGCAGATTGCAGGACATTGAGGACACGGATGAGCCCTCAAACAACAAAGCTCCACTATTGGCTTTGACTTCCACAGAGTCACCCCCAGTTGGACGAGATGCGTCTCCTCTTTCTCCACTGGAAGACTTGTACTGGATGGAGAAGCTGGCTCAGCAGGCCGACTGTGCTGATCCTCAAAGAGAGGAAGAAGACATCATCTGGGCCGCTGGAAATGGAGATGTCATGTCAAGTAAGCTATGGTTCACGCATTACAGCTAAATTAATTTTATTGTTGAAGAAAAAATAGGAGTGCTCCACTGGGTCAAAAAAAAACGTGGTGATGTTAAAGTAAAAAAATCAGGTGCTTTTTAAGGGTAGGGCAAGAAATCAAATAAGAATAAAAAAGTATTGGTTGGCAGTCTGAAAATCATCGGTGCCACTCTGATTGTCATTGTCAAGATACATGATAACCAACGCGACTCAAAAAGTCTTCATCAAGTACGACCCCGACCCTCAGATGTTTTTCAGACTGCCAACTAATACCATGAACTTCAATTAAAAGCAAGACAATCTTTTTTTAAAAAAAAAATGTTTTTATTGTCACTTGAATACTTTTATTGTTGACCTAAAATAGCTTCTATATTATGACCAAATATTTGATGTGCAATGATTCGAAAGGAAAGCAAGAGAACATTCACGGCTGTAAAACTAGGACGAGCACGTTTTATAGTTTTGCTTGATAAATGTCTGAAATTAAATACGTTACAATAAATGTGTTTTTAATCATTTAACTTTGTGACAATGGATTTATCAAATATTGGAGTAATTGTTAGAGCTAGTTAAAGCCACCATTTGAAAATAGATTTAGTGTTTTAGTATTTAAAAATAAAATAAATAGTTTTTGAGGTATAAATAAAAGTACAAAATGATTGCATGGCGTTGCTGAATAAAACTCACTTTATCACTGCTGTTTTCTACATTTCGACAGTAGCGACTCCTCCCAGCTCAAAGGTGAGGAAGCCGGTGACTGCGAGTGGGATTTTGGCCCTCACTCACTCTCCATTGTTGTTCAAGGGCAAAACCGGCTCTGCTAGTAAGAGAACGCCAAATTTTAAAGGTAAGTTGTACAGTGCATATTTGTGTTTTTGCCAGTTCATTAAAGACACTATCTGTGATCCACATGTAAACAAACCATACTCTCCCATTTATAAAAAATAAATAAATAAAATAAATAATAAAAGGCAGGATTTGAACCTCTCAAATTGATTTACACATCTTTTTGTAAATGTGATATTATGAGACGACACCTAAATTGTTAAAGTTTTCTTTTCTATGTACTATATCATTCAAATATCGTATGTCGTTGAGCAGGTCTACTGTGCTGCATTCAATTACCATCAGTTGAACAAATGATCTGTTTAAATATGCGCCTACATCTGTAAATATTAGATTTGCCTTAATCATTTCAGCCGCCTGACTAGCTGCTTGCCAACCTGTCAAACTTTTTATTGACAAAAGTATGTGGATACAATACTGTCCACGCACGTTTCTCTCTTAAAACAATATGTCAATATGAGCAGTAAAAGTCACTTTTCACTATTGGTCTCTGGAATTGTTCCTTTCCATATTGGCCACAAAGTAATTTCAAGTAATGGTGGATAAAGTCCCAGAAGGTTAGTGTATTAGTATTAATGGGAATTAGAATAAGTTAACAGTCACATATTGAGCTGCATCATTTAGTCAATGAATGTTTTACTCTATCAACAGAAAATTAATCTGCATCTATTTTGATAATCAATTAATTATTTTAGTCATTTTTTTAAAAGCAAAATGCCAAAGAAATATCAGGTTGTGGCCTCAAACTTTTCTGCTTTTTCTTTGTCATATCTGATATTAAACTGAAGATCTTTGGATTTTGGTTGGTGGAAGGAAACAAGCATTTTTAATACATTACCTTGGGCTGTGGAAAATTATAGCTGTCATTTTTCACTGTCTTCTGACATTTTATAGACCAAACAATCGAGAAAGTCATTGACTGATTAATCGTTAATTGCAGCCCTAGTCGCATTATGTGTGTAGTGTTTGACTGTCCACATACTCTTTGGACATATAATGTACTTTATCTACTTGTCTAGGTGAAAAAGTAGGTCAGTGCTCTAGCATTTTTTCACAGGCCTAATAGCCAACAATTAACAAACGACCTAATAAATACAATAAATGTGACTTTCCCCTTACTGCAAGTTACCTAACACTCCTCGTTATTCTCTTAACTTTGTAGATGAGGCTGCATCAGGGAGGAGGATAGAAGTTGATGGAGTGGACCGTTCCCCCTTCAGCCAGCCGATCAGACGCTCAAACACAGGGAAGTCCTACAGCAGGAAGAGGCTGCTTCACTGAAACATGAAGCCGTGTTGCTCGCTAAGCAAAAAGATTGTCCGTTCTGTGTTTTTTACTGTGAAGTTGTGAGCCTTTCTCAGACGTATTTTGTCTTTAAGTGCTTTTGATGACAGATCTGAAAGACGTCTTTCAAGCACCACTTGAAAGGCTTCGCAGACGAAAGAATGTCCCTTTCAGTCTCCCCCTCTAACACTTTCTGTTCTAACTGGAGCCTTTTGTTTTAATCAGGACATTTTAAGATTATAGGTAAGTTTAGCTGTAAGTGGAAAAGCTATGCAGTTCTGCCAAGATGCTTAAAACTGTTCCTGTTAATGATTTTATCATTTAAACTGTGCCATGTTTGCTGCATAGGCCTCTGAAGCTTCAAATGTTGGAAAATGGTGATAATATGCCATAATTGTTTTGTAATAAGCAATTTTACAATCAAGTCTAAAGCCTATATTTGTTTATATAAATATTCATGTTTATTTATTAGTTTGTTTTTGTCATAAACTTGCTTTTTTATGTAAAAGGGAAGGGCCTAATGATTGATTCATTTTGTAAATATCTTATGTTGCCAAAGTCTTATGTAAATAAATATCAGTTTTCTTAATTAAGTTGTTGAAATTATTATTTTTTTTTAACCTGTACTCGCTGCTTTGGCAGGATTGACACTTGTTTTTGAATATTTGACAAAACGAGGAGACCAGAAGCCCTGTACAGTACACACAAACTTTTCACTGCACAGACTTTATTCTCTGAATGGTACTTTTATAATTCAGTTCTTTATCAGCTGCCAACACATAAAAGGAAACCTGATACTTTCGTCCTCTAATCACCTGTTCAAAGGTCAGTTCCATAATACCATAGAACTAGTCGTATGCTTTCAGCAGGAGGCATATTCATGATTGTTGCACACAGGAAATTACTTAATAGCGCTCGATAACCCCGAAATTTTATAATGCCGATTATGGTTTGATTTGTTTCTTTAGAACTGCTAGTTGTTTTGGCCGTGAATATTTAGTGTATCATTATTATTACTCACAAGATTAGCGCGGCATCAAGCACCAGTTGTTTGCTGTAAAGTCAGATAAGGTGACACGCCTCAGGTGTGCTGTGCTTCTATGCCAGTTGATTTAGGCATGTACAGTGCCACTGAAAACCAGTGAACCCAGTGGACAACACGGGTCTTTTTCAAGACATTTTGATATGTGACAGTAAGAATTAAAATAGAAAATGAATAATGGCTAAATTGTATTTAGCTGCATCAGTTTTAAGGTCCGGGCATTGTGCGTGCTGGCTCACTGTAACTGTATTGGCTTAATCTAGAACACAACAGAGCCATTGTTAATGTTGTTAGTGTGTGTGTTTTTCATACTATAACAAGTCAAACACGTGTGTGTGTGTGTGTGTGTGTGTGTGTGTGTGTGTGTGTGTGTGTGTGTGTGTGTGTGTGTGTGTGTGTGTGTGTGTGTCAGTTCTCAAAATGGAGTGACAGCTGATTTTTTTACAAATGGAACTAAATGAATTTGATGCAAAGTGCTGATTACACAAGTATTTACTCTTCCTCTACTTCCTCCTCTGCTTGCTGTTGCATTGTGGGCCTTGAGTCAACAGCAGCTTTCAAATCCTGCCACAAATGATGGGATTGTATTATGGTCTGAACTCTGACATGGCTTCTCCACAGCATTACAATTGTTGTTCTGTACCAGAAGCCTTTCAGGACCTTCCCCTACAACATGAAACACCAGGTCCGTGGTGCTACAGTCCCCCCCCCCCCCCCTCGTGAGCTTCTCCTGTGGGCATTTGAGGCAAAGTCATAGCTATGGAATCCCTTTTTTTTTTAAAGGTGGACCTTCCCTTATCCTGAGGGATATGCAGATACAGGTATATCTGACCTGTAATCACTTGTCACACCCTGATTATACGTTTAATCTTCATGTAAGTAATTATGTTACAATTCGCTTCACAAATATGATTTGGGTTTTAAAGTACTAAAGGGTGTATCATTAAATGAGTCTTAAACTTGTAGTTTATTTGAATAAATGTAAAAAGAAAAAAGCCTAATTATATCTGCCATGTTTCAGTGTATTGTTGTAAAAACAATAAAGCAAGTCCAAGTGAGGTGAATCCATTTTATAGGCACTGTAAATCCACCACCGCACGTTTTTCCAAGTAACACATATTGTTGCATCTTTTTCTTTTATCATGCAGGTGATTGCCGAGTAGTTCTACATTATATGTTCAAATACATCCCATTGTGTCGTAAAACTAATGCCATGTCCTGCAGAAATGCAGTGTGAACTTTGATCTGAGTCCTGCATGGCCACCATTTCCTCTTTAATCCACAGATTACTGAATGAAGGAGCTCAGGCGCTGAACATGAAACAGTATGGCCTCTGTCTGGAAACGACTTCTGTTGACACTGTAAAGTAGACACTTCTGTAGCTGCACAGTGCACAGAGCTTATGCCAAATGAGTTCAAATTAAAAGTTGGCTTGACAAAAATAAGGGAAATTAAATATAATATCAACATGCAGCTATGAAGGTGCACATGCCTAAACACCATGCACCAAACATGTGAAGGATAAGTCAAATGAGGTCACAGTCTAGAAGTGGAAAACTGATCTTTTTCTATTAGCTTTTTTAAAAAATGTTATGAAGAATTATATCAGAAAAATGTGAGGTAAGTGGTAGTACCATCTTTTCTGAAAATATTGATGCTGAAGGTTGCTTGGAGGTCATAGATAGTTAGCCAACTTTGTGTTACTTTAAGGGATGTGCACTTGTTTCATTGGACAAAGAAAGTGCCTCTCATTTTCCCCTTGAGAAAAGTCAAATCAGCCGTGACGCATCATTATGAGGAAGTTGTAGCAGTGTGAATTACTGGATTGACCTTGTGATAAAGTTTAATTCTGGGGGAAAAAAAGATTATCCTTGCGAAAAAGGAAAAAATAAGTGACTGCATTGTGTGTTTTTGGGCTGTGGGGTAACCCAGCGTGATGTGAAACCTTTCAGTGCTGCAGTTCACTGATGTCCATCAGTATTCACTCCACGCACTTCTCCACTACTGTCAAGATAGCCAAAATAAGATTTGACTTCCGGTACAAAGAAAATTTCACAATAAAACCCCATACTGATCACCCTTTGAGGATTTTAGAGTGTGTAAGAAAGTGCTGAAAATAAGAATAACTTTTACATATAATTTGAACCATTGCCTTTTTAGATATGATACAGAATATTTATTTGTTACCAATGTCATGTGTATTTGTCAAGACTAGCTGCTGTCAACTCCATAATTTCTCTAAAACAAGGCTGAAAGTTCAATTTTTCTTGCTGCTTTAATATATATTTAATGTGACATATATATATATATATACTGTATATATATATATATATATATATACTGTATATATATATATATATATATATATACTGTATATATATATATATATATATATACTGTATATATATATATATATATTTATATATACTATATATATATATATTATATATATATATTTATATATACTGTATATACATGTATATATATACACACATATAGATATATAATATTTGTGTGTGTGTCATATATATATAACTACACACTGTGTTGTTGTTACTATTATTCATAATATTATTGGATTATTCTTACTGATGCATTCAAGTGTAAACATTAACTTAATCTCGCAGCTGCTCAAGGTGCAACTATAGATGGCTAATAAATGTAGTGCAGTAAATATTTTCCCCTCTGGAATAAAATAAGGTAGACGAAACGAAATTAGAATACAAGTGCATCAAAATAGTGATTGTCTTTTACTTTGAAGCTAGAGCTCTATTTCCGGTCTCGTCCTGTGTGTCTCCGTCTATCTTGACGTCGCTCCGGTTAAACCGTTCCCCCTGCTGTCGTTCCATCAGAGGCGCTTCATCACCGACGCTCCCCATCCACCTGTCCCTCCCTCCCTACTACTTTGGAAATAATTGGTTTTTATTAAACACCGATACAGAAAAACAAAAATGGCAAGCAGCTTCTCAAGAATCCTCTCCTCCAAACAGAAAATCGGGATCCTGTCGTTGGTGGGTGGCTCGGTAACGGCTGGATTTCTGCTCCACCGGGAACATGTCAGCGCCGGACTGCCTGTCCGCAGGAGCTACCCCGCCAGGTAACGTACCCAGCCTTTGTGTCCGTTACATGGCTCTATAAACACAGTATATGTCATTAGAATCATGAGTTAAGAAGTCCTGAGTAGTTTGTAATGTAATGTCATTCATGTAAATTAAGCGTAATTATGTTCTTTAATATTAATTTAATGAACGCGGTTGGGTGTGAAACATCATAGAAACGTTAATCCTTCTAGGTAAAGAACAATTTAACCCCTCATCGGCCTAAATAACCTTGACATAAAGAAATGTGCGACCTAACCTTACCAGAATATATATTTAAAACCATCGCTTGCTATCGGCTATGATATCACAGCTATTTACACAGTAGGAATATTAATTTATGCCTTATTTAACTAACAAAAGCCGCTGACGGCCGCTTTAAACGCACCGTTATTAACATAATAACTACGTCTATTGTTCACTATTACAGGAGTTGTATTGTGATTTTGAGGGGGACCAACAATGTGAAATAATGCGTTAATTCTTATTAATAGCGACCAAAATTAAGACACAAGAGGCATCCAAAGCACTCCCATATCAGACAAACATGACTTGTGCTGTATCCAAGGGCGTAGGTTGGATTTAGTGTTGGGGACATACAGACATATATTTGTATGTATATTTGATTTGGTTCAATTAGTCATACAATGAATTGTAATGTTAACCAGAGGAGCCAGGCTGTGGCCTCACAGAGACATGACTCACAGATAGAACAGGAACCCAAGTCATAAGTAATATTAATAGCACAAATCAGAAAGGTGGTAGGGGCCATAAACTACGTCCATGGGTATCCTACATAGGAGGACATACTCATGTGATGCATGGGAGTGGTGATGTGTACGTGTCCCACTACATGCCCGCACTGTAAAGCAGTGCCTATAAAGATGAATAAATTGTTATCTGCTGCTCAGATATAAAACCCTGCCAGAGTGTTGCATAACAGTCACACACCGAAAGAGCTCCTATAGTGTCAGAGTATTTACACAAAATGTAATGTGTTACTCCCCAAACGTTACTAACTATAAAGAGCGTTGGAAGAAGTGCTGAGATAAGTCCTGCATTCAAAATCTTACTGAAGTAAAAATACATATACATAATACAATACATGTTGCACTTAAAGTGAATTCTCGCAATGCAAATTACCTCTATTCAAAGTCTTATTATATATTTTTTATTGGATTATTTTTATTCCTGATTCATTACTCTCTAAGTAGCATCTGAATGTTGTCAAGATAGAGATCATTTGTTTACTGTTGGGTAGTTTCATCTAGAAGAATGCATATTTCATAAACTGATCACGTTTGACTTATAACACCTTGATCTGAAAAGTAGCTATAGCTGTTGGATAAATGTAGTGGATTAAAAAGTACATTTCCCTCTGAAATGTAGTGGAGTAGAAGTGTAAAGTAGCATAAAATGGAAATACTCAAGAAAAATAAGTACCTCAAATTTGTACATGAGTACAATACTTAGTTATCCTTTCACCGCTGACTACAAAGATACTGACATTGGTTTGGAGATTAGTCTGTAGCCGCCAACTCTTTGTCTGAGTTACTCAACAGCCATTGGTGGCTTTTTCTTATCAAGCCTTATTGACTTACCAGGCATAATCATAATCTTTTTGGCAAATATTAACTCCTGCGATGAACGACACCAGTGCATATTTTATAATGGGCACATGTTATTGGATAAAAAAATGTTTTGTATGATTTTGAATATCTTAGCCTTACTTATCTGTTGGCAGACAGCAGGAAACAGGAACCCATAAGCTACTTAGTCTGTGCTGCTTCTGCAACTGTGGTCTGTATCATGCCAAACACAATTTCATTCCATCCTTGGCCTTAAGAAGGTTGTTTGTTGTGTTTGGATAAAAGCCAGTCATTGACAGCAGGTTTTAGTTTCTACACTAGCCTGCCTAAAAACCTAAATAAATCATTTAAAGATAGAGATGAATAATAAATTAGTCCTTTTTCGTTAATTCATCAGCATTATTTTACAAAAAAAAACATAAATCTAAAGACTTTCTTCTCCATCAGCATTAAATTAATGAAGTTTTTAACACCTCTTGTGAAACACTGTACAGTAGCTGTTCTGCCTTTCAATTTCAAATGATCATTCACAAAGTGCCAGTGTAACCAATCAATCAACTTAATTTGTCACATGTCATTTTATAAAGCAGGTACAATTTCAGTGAAATCCACTTCCTTCCATTTGTGCGTTAAAAAGAGTTTAAGTAGAACATGAATATGAATATATGTATGATTTGGGGTGGGGTAAAAGCTCTTCCTGAGCCTCTCAGTGCTCGTCTGGTGTATCTGGTACCTTCTTCCCGACCTCAGCGGAGAGAAAAGGCTGTAATCCGGGTGGTTTGGATCCTTAATCATTTTCCCAGCTTTATTCTTGCAGCGCCTGCTGTAAATATCTTTTAGGCAAAGAAGAGCATCGTATTTTCAGCCCAGCACTATTATCGTCTATAATAAAATGAGTAGACATATTTTGCAGCAGGGTGTCTCATAGCCATACGGTCACAGGTTTACACCCCGGCTACTGTGTACGTGCCATGTGGAAGTGTCCTTGAGGGAGTCACTCACTCCGCACCTGCTCCAAGGGTACAGCTCCTTGCTAACCTGTGCTCACACTGCTAAAATGTTTTTCTCTCTCCACGATCAATGCAGCAATATGTTATCTTGAATTTGTATTTGTGCAGTGCGGAGTACCCTGACCTGCGCAAACACAACAACTGCATGGCCTCTCACCTGACACCGGCCATCTATGCCAAGCTGTGTGATAAGGCCACGCCCAACGGGTACACGCTGGACTTGGCCATTCAGACGGGCGTGGACAACCCTGGGCACCCCTTCATCAAGACCGTGGGCATGGTGGCAGGAGACGAGGAATCCTACGAGGTCAGATATCATTGTATTTTTTCAAACACACAAATGCGAGCTCCTCACTGTTCACAAGAAGGGGTTGGCACATCTCCGTGTGTATCGTACAAGAGTCAAGGCTGACCACAGCCTGCCCAGGCCACCAGCAATACAAGCGCTGCCATCTTGCGCCGGTGGTATGAAGCCAGAGTCTGCGCAGTAGTGATCGGGGGGGTCAATCATGACATCACACCCTTTTTTATAGCATCAAATAACTAATGAAGGCTAAACTTGTCTAAAAAGTCAACACTTGAACATACGTACATCAGCGTGATAAGTACTTCCTAAAATGACAGAAATTGTCTTTATTTGAAAATGTCTTTGACGTGTGCTTTGATTTCTTAGTTTGGCCCATGTTACAAAGAGTTTATGACTCATAGTGCAGCGAGCCAGCACGGGGCTATCAAGGTGTTTTGGCTTCACTTTTGGGGAGCTGTCATGTCGTTCATCTTTATATACAGTCTTTGGTATTGACGTGAGAAATTGTCCAACCCAACTTCCCTTTACTGTTAAAGCAATATCAACATAGGTGAAAACACTTTAATCATCAGAAGTTATTTGGAAATGTGTCTTGCAGTCACCCGTCCTCCCTGTCCTGTTTCAAAGGAAGGAGTATTACAGCGAAGCAGAGGGATAGTTATAGGCTAGGACACCTCTTTTGGGAATTTTTAGTGTCTATCTATAGTAAAGGTCTAACTATATTTCCATTTTCATCTCGTACTTACTTTACAGGCCACACAAATTCTTACCGTAATCAGTGGCCAAATCCCAATGTCCACACTCACAGACTTTGATGGCTGTTCCCACCAAGTCAGCGAGTGCTTAGTGTTGTCCCTCTGTCAAACCATCAGGGGCATGAGGGCTCTCTCACAGACATTTTGAGCCCTTGATGCACACTTTTCGTAAGTTTGCATTCCTGAGACTTTTCCTGAGGGAATAACCCTCAATTCGTAGTGTTTCGGGGGAACTTGGGATTGGGCGAGCATGTTTTTTAATCAGATATTAACTGTGGATCGCGAGTCACCAGTCAGTGGGAGTGTTAGAGTTGCAGATACAGGTCAAAGCTCTGTAAAGTATGTGTTGCAGGTTGCATCACAATCAACATTTTTAATTCAATACTTTGTGACCATGTAAAGAATTCTTTACTGTTTCCATTTTTTTGGTGGTTGTGTTTTGGCTGATTTGTCATTTTTGTGTTGCATGTTAGTCATACAGTATCTCTCAAATGTAATGCAATATATGACTCAACATTACTCCCTGCTTTTTATGTGTGTGGGTGTTTTTTTTTTGGTATTACTGCTGCTGGTAAGTACACAAAAGTGCAGGGAGTGCAGTTTGAAATGTGTAGATTTATAGACTGGACTGTATAGTAACATGGACCTCTACCCGCCTCCATGCTATTCTCATTAACAGTCATAAAGGCAACGTTCATTTAAAGGGAAACAAGGCTCGGGGAAACATACTCTTCCCATGGTATGCATTGAGGAGGGGGAATCCAGATAAAAGTCTTTATCCATTGCTTAATTGTTCTCTACAATCTATCCAATAAACACGATGTAGATGAAGAGAAACAGATTCACAGGTTTTTAAACTTTGATATACTGCATGAGATGTCGCCTGTGTGAAAGCTATAATGTAGCAGTGCCATAACATTTAAATGCCCTGCTGAAATGTCCTTGAGGAAAACATTGAACCAAGTAAAAAGAGAACGCCTCTCCCTGATCAATAGCTTTTCACAAAAAAAAAAGGTAGTGAAGTATTTGATCTGAACTGAGATAGAAGTCACTGTTGGCTTTTCACAGTAGTTTGGTTTGGTGCACAGTCTTAGGGTCCAGAAACACCTTCTGTCTGTGTGGATGTTACATATTAGGCACACACATTAAAGGGGTAGTTCAGATTCACAAGTGTGGTTGTATGAGGTACTTATCCATCGTCAGTGTATGACCTACAGTAGATGATGGAGTACCGACACGGAAGCTAAACAATGCACTGCTGTGGACGACGGGGGCGGCAGCGAAACTTATTCTAGCCACCTAAAAGAAAGACCCACTTAAAGAAAATCTATTTAATTTGAAGTGTACAGTGTTTCCCACGCATTGACTTTACATAGGCAGGCCGCCCAGGTATATTTTGCTCGGTATCGTCGGACTGACAGGCTTCTGGACCTTCACTTGAATCCAAATGAACCCTTAAAAACACCAAACTTTAATGCATTAAAAGTCTTGTATTTTTTGCGTTCTTAAATCCTGGGTCTGTTTCAGGTATTTTCAGACCTGCTGGACCCTGTCATCAGGGAGAGGCACAACGGCTACGACCCGCACACCATGAAGCACCCCACCGACCTGGATGCCAGCAAGGTGATACTCTCGCTGAGCAACACAGAGCTTCTTCTTGTCAGAGAACTCAAATCAGTGATACACAAAATACATGTCGAAATATTTCACCTCCTGTCCTTGTTTCAGATCCACTCGGGCAACTTTGACTCGCGTTACGTGCTGTCGTCCAGGGTGAGAACGGGCCGCAGTATCCGAGGGCTGAGCCTGCCACCCGCCTGCACTCGGGCAGAGCGCAGGGAGGTGGAGAGGGTGGTGGTGGACGCACTCGCCGGCCTGAAGGACGACCTGACCGGGAAGTACTACAGTCTCACCCAGATGACAGACAGCGAGCAGCAACAGCTCATTGATGTGAGTAATGTGGGATGAACATGTTATTGTTAATCATTATTGAGGTACCACTTTTGACTTGCAGTGCTTTTGCAACATTTTTACTTCTTCTCACAAGAGGAATTGTTTGGGGGGGAAAAGGAAGAGTTAGCAGTGTTTTGACACTTTCGTTTTCTTTGATTTCACAAGAATGAATTTCCTGCAGTTTTAATAATGGTAAGACGGAGGTTACCTTTATTAAACGGACTCATAACATGCATACACTGTATATAGTGCGAAAGCAAAAAAACTAATCGGGCTAAAACATGGGTATTTTACCTTCCATAACCGAGAGCTTGGTTTTGGTTTTTGTGGAATCTTTTCACCGAAAGTGTTTGCTTTAAAGTACAAGTTCAATCACATTCAGAACTAAAATTCTAGTGAAATATAACGCCAGAACAGTTTGCTGTTTCATGTCACCAAACTCTATTGCAGAACAATCGTCTAAATTGCACATATCCGTCTTATAATCTGTCGTTTTAATACAGTAGCTGCAGTGGTTTAACGTGTCAGTGGACCCTGTTAGAGCACTTTCAGATCTGAAAATACACATAGCAACAACCTGCAAAGTGATAGTAACACGGATGTGATTCCAAATGATGTCACTAATGTATAAAACATTTACACTCATGCCAAAGATGTTTAGCCTGCTGTGGATGTGCTTACAACTTTCTACGAGTTTTAGCAGAGAAAAACTAAATAAGGAGTAGACAATTTTATCACGTTATCAGAAGTGAATGTGGGTCGAGGCTGCCGTGGAATTTTTCCCTTTCCCACAATGAGAAAGATTGAGCAGATTATTGAGTTCTCAAGTCTCACACTCTTGTTTCTGTCTCCCTGTGACAATACTGTCCAATCGTAGTTAGCCATTGTTGTTGGCACTTTGAGTATAACATGTCTATTATCTGTATTTACAATAGGACCACTTCCTGTTTGACAAGCCTGTGTCCCCCCTCCTGACGTGCGCAGGCATGGCTCGCGATTGGCCCGATGCCCGTGGTATCTGGTAAGTAATACCTCATGATGCAAGGTTCTGGCTGATTGAGCAAACCTCTTTATTCTTCTAAAACTTCGTCAAGATTTAATATTATTTGCATATTTTAGTGCATGGTATTACACTTAAGCACAAAAGGTTTTAGGATTACAGCAATATGTCATGCATGACCTCTCTGTGATGGGTGCATAAACCAGTTTGTGAGAATTAGTTTGAGATGGGAATTCTGTAACTTTGGATTTGAGGTTAATAGCTGCTCTTGTTTTGTTATTTGCCGTTTTATGGTTTAGATCAGCATCCAAAATAACTCTGCGGCTGCTGTCTACTTCACTGTATTTTAGAGATGGTGACTTAAAGTGGAAACAAATGTACTGTCTCTTTTACTGGGTTGGAGATGGAAATACAGTATATGAATAGTAAGATACACATTGAATCTCGAGCGTGTACTAGTTGAAAAGGTCCCAGAATTGACCCTTGTGGAACTCCTCAGAAACGTTCAAATGGAAACTTAGGAGTAAAAACAGTGAAGGACGGAGCCTGACAGACCAAGTGAATCTTTAAATCTTTGAAATACAAAATACAAATGGCTGCTGCTCTGCACTGCGCTCTGGGTATTTCGTCCGGTATTTTTTGCTGCTGTAGGTCTTACAATAAATATTAAAACTGAAAACCTCTGTCTCTCCCAAATCAGGCCAATCTTTCAATGCCTAATTGTTTAGTTTTCATGTTTAACAGAACACAAATGAAATGTTTTAAAATACCCCTCAATCTTTAATTTTACAGACGTTTCCAAATAATTTCTGCGCTGGCATGGTTGCAGCAGCAATGTTCTTTCCCCGTTGCTGAGCTGTGGTGGAGGTGTATTAGCAATGCAGACAATGCTTTCTCAGCCCTGAGTTCCAGCTCGTACCCAGAAATAGCCCAATGCAACGCGTCAGCCAGCCAAAATCAATCACCAGCCTCCCTTCTCTCTCCCTCTGCCAGCACTATTAGCCAACCTCTCCTTAATAATTCACCTTCACTTCATCCCTCTATCATCTCTTCTTTCGGGTCCACTGGCAGCTTCTCTTTCCCTCTCTGGCTCATTCTCCCCCTCTCTCCTTTCATTTTTTCCCTTCCAATATGTCTTGCTCTACTTTCTCTCATTTTTGCTTATCATCCCCAACCTTACTAAAACCTCACGTTCTTTTTGTCATTCAAGTATCTTGTACTACTTCCTTCTTCCTTCTAACTCCTCTCTCTGTCTCTCTCTCTCTCTCTGTCTCTCTCTCTCTCTCTGTCTCTCTCTCTGTCTCTCTCTCTCTGTCTCTCTGTGTCTCTCTCTCTGTCTCTCTCTCTCTCTCTCTC
>CALSBV010012175.1:1870295-1902582 GCA_943590825.1 Bovichtus diacanthus | reverse complement strand
TCTCTCTCTCTCTCTCTGTCTGTCTCTCTCTCTCTCTTTCTCTCTCCCTGTCTTTCTCTGTCTCTCTCTCTCTCTGTCTCTCTCTCTGTGTCTCTCTCTCTCTTTCTCTTCTTGCCCAACCTGCTGTCTCCTTAACCTATCCATTACCTTATTAAATCTCTAACAATATTAAGTAGGTCAGTGTAGACAAAAAGTCTCTGTAGTGGCTGACTGGCTTTGTGCACTTCACAATTTTATGTGTAAAAAGTTGCCAGTTTCCCCTGAGATTGTGGGAAGAAGGAATCATTGGGTCATCAAGATATGATGGATGCTTCCTCTGGGGAGCATGAATGTGTTCAGCAAATGTCATTGTACTTTGCTTTTCATAATTTTATTTTTATGATATTTGCAAGTGTTATACACACGTTTGCCCTACTGTTGCACTTTAGGGAAGGTCAGCGCTTTACTGCATACCATGAATATTTACAGCAACATTTAGAAGTAGGTTCTTTGATTTTGCAGTATCCTGCCTTCTTTGCCTAAATACGTTTATGTGTACTCAGGTCTCCCTTGAAAATTAGATCCTAATTTAAATGGGACCTTTGGACATAAAGATCATATGAGTGTTATATGTGCATTTTACCTACTAAGGGCAACAGATAAAGAGTCAGGGATTTAGGATTTATACTCTGTAGACAATGAAAGTCTATACCATTTAGATAGTTTACCATCAGATAGTTGTTGATGTTTTTCCATCTGGACACTAATGTAGGACTAATGGGTAGACAAACCTATCTATAGATAGGAATGTCAATACAACACTTTCTGCACACTTACTCGTATATTGACTTGTTTAAATTATTTTTAGGAATGTAAATGTCAGAGAAAAGCATGCCTTTCTTGTAAGCTTTTCTCTATTGCTGACAAACTGATCTTCATGAGTTGCGAGGTTTCCATCCCACAAATTTTACTTTGCGTTATGTTTTATGAGATATCTGGATTTTTATAGTATAGTAAGGTAAATTAAATCAATGCCACATTACAAGGCCATGTAAGCACAGTGCAGCCTTGCAGACCACTCTGAGAAACCCAGCAGCAGAAACATTATCCCCAATGACCTTCTATCTACTCACCAATGTCATGGTTCCCTTAGTAGAGAAAACCCATCATCAATCTCTACTTAATAACTTATCCTACACACTTTCTCCCAACATGCTTCCAAAATAGGACTTATGTATTGATTGGAAAAAAAGAAAATATTGATTTATGTATGCCATATATATATATGTATTTGGAATCAGTAAATAGAAGTTGTCCATACACTATAGATAAGAAAGGGATATCAGCTCTGTGTTCAAGTTTACTGGTGACTGCATCAAAATAAATGACCCCTCCCTGGGGGCTGCGCTGTGTCTGTCCAGGGCTCCTTAGGTAGAGGACAAATAACCCTAAACCACAAGGATCAACATTGTATAACTCCATATAACCTCTCTCTGTGCAGGCACAACAATGAGAAGACATTCCTGGTTTGGGTCAATGAGGAGGATCACACCAGGGTCATCTCCATGGAGAAGGGAGGGAACATGAAGAGAGTCTTCGAGAGGTTCTGCAAAGGCCTCAAGGAGGTGAAGCTGCGTTTGTATATGTGTGTGGACTGTTAAAGATGTTGAGATCAGACAGAGACTAAACTGGGACTGAGAAAGAGGAGATGGAACTTTTAATTTTCTTAACATGTGTCACTCTGCTCTGTATGCACTCGTTTTCCAAAGCATCTCAGGATGTCACACATAGCAAGGAGTATATTGAATCACCATCTGTGCACAAAAGCACATACACTTGTGTCAGTTGTGCATGATTTATCCAAGTTATTGGACCATAGCTGAGCATTGTGCACTCGGGCAGAGCATCTTTACGTTGAAAGCTGTGACAAACAAATCTCATCAGGTGGCTGTAGGAATTTAATCAGCCAAAGTTGAAGGCATTATTAATTATAACAATAATTATTACAGTGTAAAAGCATCTAGCCTATGTCATACTAGTGCTTGCCCTGCCGCAAATGTGAAGTCTGTAGACAGACGCACAAAAAACGCACTGTCCAAACATGGCCGTGCAAACATAAATTATTTATCTAAGTGGTCCAAGTTCCCCATTAGAGAAAAAGGACAAGCAGTGCAACAGCTGGTAGTGCACTGTTGCACTGAGGGTATGACCAAATACTTCAGTATAAGTCAATTTAACTCCAACACTATGTCAGTGTCTGTCAGTCCTGCAAGTCAACACCTCTCCAGTCTTTACTTGACAGCTCTGAAGAATAAAAAATGAACAGCCACTAACAACTTTAAACACAAAGGTCAGCGAAACACACTCATTGTGTCGTCCCTGATTTTCTCTCTCTAAGGTTGAGCGTCTCATCCAGGAGAGAGGCTGGGAGTTCATGTGGAACGAGAAGCTCGGTTACATCCTCACCTGCCCCTCCAACCTGGGCACAGGGCTCAGGGCCGGCGTCCACGTCAAACTGCCCCTGCTGAGCAAGGTAACACAATAGTTGCTATAGAAAGAAAAATATTTTGATATTCATACTTCAGTAGATAATGGGGTATCCTCTGTGCCACTATTCTATTTGGTTCACACATTCAAAAACAGTAGTATTAAGTTATAAAAGTTAAGGCCTCAAAAAGCATCAAATTAACTTGTCTTCTCAATCTGTGCTGTTTAGTATTTTCTTAGGAAATAGATTTTTTAAAAATGGGACAAGCAGCGTTAAGAGTTAATTGAGTTTTCTCATGTTTTATTACATTATTTGCATTTTTTTTACCTACATGCATGTCAACTACAAGATTTGTGTTGCGTATGGATGTTACAAAATGCAAAATAAGTCATGACTTATTGTAACATTTTGCAAGAATCTGTATTTTTGGGATTTGGTGCCCCTACAGTTTCAACGTACAAAAGTACAAAGTCAAAGTACAATTCAACGCTGTGGTAAATATGGACAGCTGTACATGTGAATTTGTTCTGATTACATTAACAAAAACTAGCGAATCGACAACTTTGCTAACACAGCCAAACATCAAGCAAGAGCAACAAAACAAGACTTAGCAGTCCGGCTAATTTTACTTAGTGGTCTAAAAGCACGAAGGCCAGCTCGCCGTCTGTCTTGTCCTTTTATTTCTTAAAGCTCTTGCCAAAAACGAGAAAAGCCAATCCAAGATTTACTCTTGTCCGGGTCAAATAATTGCATATTGCGGAACATAGTGATTAAAGTGCTTTGAAACTATATAGAATAACTCCTCTCCCCCCAACCCCAAGGATCCCCGACTCAGTAAGATCCTGGACAACCTGCGTCTGCAGAAGCGAGGGACCGGGGGCGTGGACACCGCTGCTGTGGGCGGCGTGTTCGACATCTCCAACCTGGACCGCCTGGGACTGTCTGAGGTAGGGAAACTCATGGAGGATCTCATGCAGGGTCACCTTGGAGACATTAGTAATGTAGGGTGGTGGTAGTCGAGTCGTCTGGTCGTCAGGCTTTCAAATAGACCGGAAGGTTGTGAGTTCAATGGCTGCCACCATTTGTGCTCCTGAGCAAGGCACTTAGCCCCGAGGTGCTCCAGGGGATTGTCCCTGTAGTTAGCTCGCTCTGGATAAGAGCGTCTGCTAAATGCTAAAAATAAATCTGCTAAAAAAAATTTAAAAAGTAATGCAACTGGACTATTGCAAAGTGAATGTGAATGAGTTGGATTTTTTGGAGCACAAATAGCAACTTAATTATGGCACAATTAATAATTAATTATGGGAAGAGGGTTGTTGTTTTTTCTGACAAAATGGAGCTCCCGTTTTTTTTTGTTTTTTTTTCACAATTGCAAGAGGAGAGGACAGAAAGAAGAAAGGAGAGGAAGAGGAGATAAAAAGGAGGGGAGAGGAAGATGAGAGAAGGATGAGAGGCGTGTTCTTGTGCAGGCTGTACATGTAGTTTGTCTTTGTTATGTCCTTCTTCATGCTGTCATGTCTGACAGAGTCACCGTGTACGATGGGGCTGTGCTCTATTGTTGTGAGCGTGTGGTCACTTATTTTATTCTGATTACATGGAGAGTGGAAATGGTTCTTCTCTGTTTGTGGGAGGAGCGCACTGAACAAATTAGTGCTCAATAACATGGTGCAGATTGACCACTCCTGAGAGGAGCACTCTGAGGGTGGAGTCAACAAAGATAGATGGAGGAATAGACGAAGTAGGGACAGCTGGAGTGTAATGTAAATGTGATGTAAATCTTATTTATAGAAAACTTATAGAAAGTCTTACAAAATGTCTTTTCATGGCGGTTTAACTCTGTATTCACTTTAAATTAAACTACTTATTAAATAATAATAAAAATAATAATAATAATAATAATAATAACCTTTGTTTGTATAACCCTTTTTAAACAGATCAAGACTCAACAAAGTGCATAGGGAGTGATTCATAAAAGCCTCTTTATGAAAGTGTGTTTTTAGAAGGGATTTAACTGAATCCCTGTTGTTTTATCTGAAAAGGATCTAAATCCGGTTGTGAAAAAATCCTTAATTGAAGGCATAAGATTCTTCATCTGTGAGAAAGTACAAACTATCCTGCGTTGTGCCTTCTTTATTCAAACATCTATAGTTTATAAACCTTACAGCTAAAACCCCAGATGCTGCATGTTGTTGTAAATAAGAGCAGCAGGCAAGTGTCTGTTTTGGAGACGGGCTGTACTTTAGTTTAGAGGAGGCATTCCTCGATAAGGTTATTGGCCTCTCGTTGATGCTGTCTCACAGCTCGGTTAGGAGTGCAGAGTACTTGTGTTTATATTTGGTAGTGTCTGTGATGTCCATACTTCAGTAGCCAGGGGTTTGCAGATGTCAGGGCTACAAACTTCTCAGTGTCTGTATTAGGAGGAAGCTCTGCTACCTGTTCCCTTAATTAGGGCTAACATGGTGTTGGAAACCAGATAAAGAAATATGAAAGATAACCCCCAGAAACTGCAAAATAAGACTTTACCCCATTGTAAATAGTAAAACAAAATCGAAAATCAATATGCGGCAGTCAATGTTGAAATTGTGGCGGTCGGCTACAAATAAATCAATGTAGGAAACATAGTAAAGAAAAGATCACTCCCTGATTGTTCATATTTGTCACTTTTTTTAGTTTTACTCTAATTTTACTTTAATTTCTGGTGTTTCTGTGTCCAATAGCTGATCATTTCTTTATGCAAAAATGGATAAAAGCACTAAAATGTGATGCGTCCCTCCCTCAGGTTCAGCTGGTGCAGACAGTGGTAGATGGCGTCAACTACCTAATCGAGTGTGAGAAGAGACTGGAGAAAGGCCAGGACATTAAGGTGCCCGCCCCCCTTAAGCAATTCAAGTAGACACTGATCCCTGACCCCCCCACCCCCACAAACCTCTGGGCACACACACACACACACACACTCCCCGCTCTGTTCCCATAGATATTATAAATATCTATGTAATTCCCTCATTTATTACCACTACTTATCTATACAGCCCTACCTTGCCCACAGTTTCCCTCTCTGTAATATTATCTGCAGATATTATACGCAGCTCTCTGGTTAAACCAAGCCAGAGTCCCAGAAAACTGCATTTGGCTTCAGTGTGTTTCGAATGCATTTGAAGTTTAAAAAAACTAAAATTCAAACCTAGCTCTAAAATGGCAGCAAACATTAACGAGAGATGTACAAACTGTAGGCTGTCGTATAGGAGCAAAGATGGCCGCCAGTTTGTCTGCCTCTGCATGGCCAAACACTATCTACGGCTCTGCTCCCAAAGCACTCCTCCGTCCCTTCCTGCTGCATGTCCTGTATCTCTTCCCCTCATCCCTGTGTGTCGATTGCTCTTCCCTATTATCTGGTGCTTGTATAAGTCCATCCATTTGTGCTCTTACTTTCCATGGTAGATTGTGTTTCTTTTCACCACTTTGAGTGGATTTGAATGTAGATTAACAACGTAAGACTGAAGAGAGTCATGTTCTCCAGAGGATGTGTACGTTTAGTGACACACTGGTGTCAAAATGTAATGTTATAACACACACTGGTCGGGCTGGGTTCTGTACTGTAAGCTACCGAAGCGATATCATTCCAGCTCATCATGAATGTCATACTTTAATGTCTTTTATTAAAGAAATCATCTATTTAACAGTAGCTCCTATCTCTGTCTCTCATTTCTTGTAAGAGCGTTGCTTTTTTTTTTTTTTTTTTTTGGTTTCTACATGAACCAGACGTCATTCTTTGGTATCCAGGAGGATTTCATTACCGTTACATGAAGCCCAAGCTTCAAGTAACCACGGTAAACAAGCACGAGGAGCGTGATTGAGATCAGCGTGGTCGCATAGTGTCATGTGACAATGTTGAGTCAGAGGCATAACTGAACTGTATTATAAAGGAAAGGCTGAGGCTCAGGGGGGGGGCGTTAAATATGCAAGATGACAGATTATCTTGACTTAATTTTACATTTTAGGACCCTCGCTTATACTACACAAGCTGTGTTGTCTAAGCATCAGTTAAAGCCGTGGTTCTCAACCTTTTTTGGGCCAGCGCCCCCCTACCCATTATCCAGGTCCCTTACCGCCCCCCATCAAATAAAATGTAGACTAATTGTCTCCCCTGAATTTTAATGTTGATTATTATTCTGTTTGTATTATTAGGATTATTATTCTTAGTATTTATTATTTATATTACATATTGATTATATTAATTTTGTATTTAAATTATTATATTATCTTTTTTATTATTAGGCTGCTATATTTTGTTATTATAAAAACTCAAATTCTCTGAGATTAAAGTTTCATAATAACATTTCCAAATAATAATAAATATTAATAAAATAATTTTTTATCCTTGTTGTTTTTACCTTCAATTGCCCTAATACTCCATGTACCCAGGGAGCTAAAAAAGCCTAAAAGTAAAAAGGAATGGAAAGGCTTTTCAGCCATTTCTTAAGAAAAGCATTCCAGATTCCAGCTTCTGAAATGTGACAATTTGCTGCTCTTTTTTTCCCATTTATGACAGTAAATACAAACATGACAAGATTATGAAATTAATCAATTATGAAATTAATTGTCAATTATGAAATTAATTGTCAGTTGCAGCCCTAGTAATAATTTTGCCTTAAAAAATAAGAGTTTTTATATGTGACATGTTTTTAAAGATGCATTAAGTAGGAACCAGCCACAGACACACTGGGGAAGTTTAAGAATAACAGTTAGTTTTGTGTCTTTTTATGGGATGTTTTTTGACGACATCAAAAAATAAAGACTATTGCCAGACTGACAGCCAATAATATGCCAAATTAATTGTCTGTTGCTGCTGCCTCGTCTGCACTCGAGGGTGAATAAGAACCTAAATACGTGTCCATCTGTTGTTTAAAGTCAAATGCAAAGATGCCGTGTTTGCTCTCTGCAGTGCGGGGAGTACAGTATGTAACTAGTGCTTTGTCCCATCCTCAATGAATAGATTTTTATTGTCTCCAGTGATGAAACGGGCAACAATTTTTCCAGTGTTTCGGTCTGGACGCTGACGGGACAACAAGGCGTTCAGTGTTCTGACGAAGACGCAGCTGAGACATCAAGTGTTGGTGTTGTGAGGAATCTGTTTCTCTCTTTTCAAGGATTTGGAAGGTTCTGATGTCCTGAATACGTCCTCCCTCCCTCCCTCCCTCCCTCTCGCAGTACTCGGAGCGTGTCACAAGCATTATGCTGCAGACCGTTTTCTCTCCTCCTCCTTGTTCCAGATATGGCTGAGGAGCAAGCGGGTTGCCGTGGCAACCTCCTGAAAGAGGCAATGGGGGCTCAGATTTGAGATTTGAAGGGGCTTTGTGGGGGAACAGAAAACAAATCTCTACAGTGCAGGAGAGAGCTGCAGAGCGCTCAGCCACACACACACAGAACACACAGATTCCTGGGCTGAAATGTGGATTAAATTAACATTTACAGGATTTAGTGTAATGTGAAAAGATGCTATGCTAACTCAGTGACCTTGAAAGAGTACAAATGTTTTACAAAATGCTGTGCAGTTCGCAGCTTCACTAACATTAACAGTCCAGATGAAAAAAAGAAATACCTCAAGCTTATCCTCTAACCTAATTTGATCCCTCAACTATTTTCATCTCATTCCCATCTCAGCTGTAAGTTTACAGTAAACGGTGGCTGGTCCTGAAGAAAGACAGCTCTGCTTTAAAGGATTAGCACAGCTCACTGTCTGTGGAGCTGCACGTCTGAGCCACACAGATGAGGGGGTTTCTGAAAGAAACTTAAGTCTTTTTAGGAAGGAAGATTTATAATAATGAAGAAAAAAGAATGCACACTAACACAGGTTTTTAGATGTATATAATGGAGCTTTATTTGAAAGTCAATCAGTGCATAAATAACCATGTAAACGTTTAACCCAAGCAAGAAACACACTGGAATAAACTAATAAAATAAATAGAATTGGCATATCAATAATAATTTACAAAAAAAAACGAGTGGCATATCAAGATACTATTGCACTTCATCAAAAATATTGCATGTGTAGTTATTGCACGCTCCCTTGTTTAAAACTATTCCAGCTTTAGTCCTGTGGTGGGGGGTGATAATGTTAGTAGGGGGACGTGTGTGTATACTACAGCAGATTGTTGATCTTCAGGTTGAGATAGTAATTGTAATTGTTTTTTTAATATATTTTGAGTACAATACTTGCAGAAAAGGGAATACCTTTAAAGTAAAACTTAAAGTGCCTCTAAAACAATGGGATAGATAGAGATGGATATCAAAAAACAGACCTGACTGTTTAGTATTTGTCCAGAGTCCATTGTGCTGTCAGGGAGCTCCCTCTGCTGGCGGAATAATGTAACTGCAGTCAGACAACCAGCTTATAAAACAACACACATGAGGCCAGACCACCAGTCACAAGACAAACAATTATAGGAGTCATTAAAATAAAAAATGACCAACATGATATTAATGCAACATGTAATTTCTTGCACACGTTTTAAAATTGTACACCTCGAGAAGATGGTCGCATGCCGGCATCTACAGTTTCCTACTGGCAGGTGCCAGTTAAAAGTCATATGCCACTGTCAGACTGTCACACCAGTAACGTACACTAATACACATCTCCCATAAATGTATTTTATTTCTGTTTTAATTGACAATGTTGCTGAACATAGCCCCGTAAATAAGTTTCTCTGGTCTAACATGGACGTTTTTAACCCATAGCCAGTCTGACCGATCAATAACAGAAGTGTAGAGTCAAGTGAATTAATAATACTTACTTTAATTACTACTACTTTACTTTTAGCATGTTTAATAGTCAAATGCAAACACACACACGTGCACACGTACACGCACGCACACGCATGGCATATTCACCATAAATACTTTGAATGAGTATTAGTTGCTATTGTGGCATGAGCCGTTTTCTACCGGTGTAGATATAATAAAAAGGGGAATTTTCTTATTATGATCCATCTTCTGATATGATATCTGTGTATGTATTGATTACACCTGATAACTGGGATCTGTAGAGTTATGCCGGTGTTCAAAACGGCTAATGCCACAATGATAGTAAAAGATACTCATGCAAAGTATTGTGAATATGAATGGTCTTCATTTTAAAGTATCCATTGCGGCTGTAATGAAGGCAGTACACAAGTATTCTTACCTGTTGTGTATAAGTGCTTGACTGTCACAATAATAGGTTGCAGTTGCAAAACAGAAACAACACACTTTGACACAAAGTCCACCGCAGGCTGTCAGTGGATCAGCGAAAACGGACAGATTTACCATGAGACAAAAAAAACTTCAGGTAATGACAAATCATTTCTGAGAAACGTTTGTTACGTCAGTAATGGCTCGAGCACACTAAATCCAGGGTGGCTTAGTGTTTCCACAGTAGATATACGTGGCACAAGAACTGTAGAAACCTGCAGATTAACGTGGTGATCGTGTGTTGGACCTCACCTGACATCCGAGGTTTTAGTGAAGAACACCTGGGATGTATACGTCACAACGTATGACGTCACCAGTAGTGCTGTCAGTCTGCCTGAAATAAGATATATATATATATATATATATAATATGTAATACAGTGAATGAAATCGGACCAATGAAAGCTCTCAAGATTGGGGTTGGTGGAACTCATAATTAGAACTAGTGGTAGCGACTAGAACTGCAACGATAAATCGATTAATCGATTATAACATATAAACTATTTTTGATAAATGATCGATTTTCCTAACAAACATTCTCAAGTTTCAACTTCTCAATTGTGAGAATGTGCTTATATTAGCTTGCTAATTAGAGTAAATCGATTATCTCTGTGTGTTGGGATGTTGATCGGACAAAACAAGGCATTTGTTAAAATGATATATAAAACAAAAGAGGGGAACTAAAAGAAAATATAAAGAAAAAAATGGAGAGGAGTGCTAGGGGTTCTCTATATGTTTTTTTTCAGTGAGAAATAATAACACAGATCCTTGCGAAAATCTAGAAATGCGGTTGTGTTTTCAGGAATCGTTTATTATGTAAAAATATATTTCCAAGAATAATAATTTGGTAAATGTCTAAGTCATGTGTTCCATCTATCATAAATATACCAACAATCACATCCTCTTTTGCTAATTCAGAGAAATTGTCAAATTTAGGAAATAGCCAATAATGCGAAAGGCACAGGAAAATTTACATTCATAAAATAAATGTTCCAAAACAATAATCCCAAAATTAGCAATTGTTATGATCGACATCAAATCGACGTCTTAGAAATGCAAATGACACATTTAGAGTTGTCATCAGTTCATTAAAAAGCCATGATATCAAGCAGTAAACTACTAACAACCACTTCTGTCTGTGGAATTTTGGTTTTGTCGAGTTGTGATTGGTCCTGAGACGACGTATCTGGTTTGCCGGTTTCTGATTGGCTGACTGAGGCAGAGTGACGCGTTGGATGGACCAATGGGAGGCTGCCACACTGTGGTTAGGAGAGGTCCCGCTGGTTGCCTGAACGTCCCTCTCTCTCTTTCTCTATCATAACCGACCACTCTGCTTCATTTGGCCCTGTCCGAGGAGCTCGCAGCCTGGGCTTTCACGTCGCCGAAGAACTGAAGAGGAAGAGGAGGGCTGCCACAGACACAATTTGCATTTTTTAAATTTTGTTGGACAGTTATTAGACGTTTAAGATGTTGAGGGTGCTGTTCTTGGCCGCTCTCACCGGCTTCATCGGGGCCAGTGATGTGCTTGATTACACGGATGATGATTTCGAAAGCAAAATCGGAGTCCATGGACTCGCTGTGGTGGAATTTTTCGCCCCTTGGTGAGTATTTTCCATGTTTAAAATATATTTTTTTCTCCTCACGCTTTATAGAGACCATCTGAGCAATTAAACTGTTTGTAAGCTAACGTTAGTTAACGCCAGTTTAGTGGTGAGCAGTTAAGCTAACTGACGTTCACGTGCAGAACTTGTAACACGTTTAATGTATCTCGAGGGAAATCATTTAAGTAGTTTTATAAATTGCAAACTGCAACTCTAACATTAAAAGAGTCTGCAATCTTCCGTTTGTTGGCTAGTGACCAAACGTTAGCATGGTAGCTAGAAGCGGAAAGGTGTAAAGTCACCTAGCTTAATTCATGTTTCTTTTAAGTGCACCAGTGATTTAATGACCGCTATAATTTGACAGTACATTCAAACATTAACTGTAAATAAAGATAATTAGTCTTGATTTGCATTTTTACCTGCTGTGACTCATTTTCAATGGAAACTGCGTGCTAACTAGGCTAAGAGGAAGTTGGGGGTGTGTCCTTTCCCTGTTGTAACGTCCTGATTGGCTAGGGAAGTTTTGGTGTCCTGCTCTGATTGGTCCAGGAGAACTGTGACGTGGTCCACTGTGCCATACTTGAACATAATTAGAAGTTAATAATAATGATATTTGTTAAAACGTTGCTATTATTATTATAAATTGAACGGGAACAAAAATGTATTAAAGCCAAAATACACGTACAAATTCCATTTTATCTAATGCGAATATTTGATCCATTGAACCAAATATCTTTCGATTTTGGAATATTGCACAGACAAAATAAGCTTTTGCTTTTGCTTTGCTGATATTTTATGGACCAAACAATAAATCAAATGATTAGCAGCTAATTCAGAGTATTAATGGCAACAAACTATTGATTACACTAAATAAATGTACACTATTTACAATCACGTTTTTCTTCTTAACACTTAACAAACTTTTTATTTTATTTTAGAAACTCTTATTTACCTCGGGTGTATCAAATTCCACAGGGTGACATCACTAGATCTCACAAGATTTTCGGCAAGCTGAAACGTACATACAGCTTTATTGTAACTTGTTCTCCTGGCTGATCCATATCCTCTGTGTCCATTAGGTGCGGCCATTGTAAACGACTAGCACCTGAGTATGAGGCAGCCGCCACACGTCTGAAAGGCATCGTCTCGCTGGTCAAGGTATTGCATAATGCAGTTCACTTAACTGTGTCCGTTTTTTTAAGTGTGTCCTTCTGCACTCTGTACTGTAGTACTCTTCAGCAAGTGAATTATTTTCTTTTCCCGTTAGGTTGACTGCACAACCAACAGCAACACATGCAGCAAATACGGTGTCAGTGGCTACCCGACCCTGAAGATCTTTAGAGATGGAGAAGAAACGGGTCCCTATGATGGTCCCAGAACTGCAGGTATTTGCCTCTGATGTGATTTTTTTATTTTATTTTTATTTACGTGTTTTTCTAAAAATGTCTTCAAGGCTCTCCCCCTTGCACTAATACTCCTTATATCTGTCCCCTCAAGGTCATTTAAAATGTTTCTGCCTCTCTTCCATCTGTGTTCTTTCCTCTTGTTCTCTGTAGATGGGATTGTCAGTTTCCTTAAGAAGCAGGCTGGACCAGCTTCTGTGGAGCTCAAGGCTGATGCAGACTTGGCGAAGTTCACTTCAGACCAAGACGCAAGTGTTGTTGGTGAGTTACTATTTGAATTTCAGTCACTGTTGGTGAAATTTGGAAACAATAGGACCATGGTTACTGCATCCCGATCTGAACATGATTCATCTTTCCTTCCCAGGGTTCTTTGCTGATGAAAAGAGCACAGCACAAGCAGAGTTCACGAAGGCAGCCAACGCCTTGAGGGACAACTACCGCTTTGCCCACACCAACTCTGAGGCTCTCCTCCAGAGCCATGGCATCGACGGAGAGTAAGTAGCTTTTTCATCATTCTTGCTTTGAGTCCTTGGGAGCAGATATTTGCAAAAAAAAAAAAAAAACTCCAAGTAACTTTCACATTTGATATCACCCGTGTAGCTGCTGTTGGTGCAGCAACACTACAGTGACATTTCCTGTTTTGTTTACAGGGGAGTCGTGCTTTTCCGCCCACCAAGACTCAACAACAAGTTCGAAGATAGCTCCGTCAAATACAGCGAGGACGTATATACAAGCAACAAAATCAAGAAGTTCATCCAGGACAACATGTGAGTGTTGATTCTGTTGAGGGAAGACTGTTCTCTCAATCCATCATCCAAACACCTGGAGATGATTCCTTTTTTCTCTTTTGCAACGCACACTTACAATGGTTGGTCTTGGCAGTGGTAAAACATGCAATCCTCCTGCATATGAAGCACATATTTACATTCATGGCAGAGTGCCAACAGGACCTTGTGCAGTAGGTGAGGCGTCCACTCCGCAAACACAGTCAGCTCTCACTCAACTCTGGGAAAGGCATACTTTTAAGCTGTATTGAACAATGTTTGGTACTTGTGATGAGCACATACTGGTGCAGTGACATTTTTGAGGTTAAATAACCAACACAGTCTTTGCCGATCATCGTAGCTAGACTGAAACTGTTGAGGGGAAACAAAAGCGATTCAGAGTGATTCTTCCGTTTTCTGGCACTACAATCAAACTCAGTATAATGAACTATTATTATGATCGGATATACGTGGGTTCTTGTAAGTACAACCACCTGGCCTGTTTATCTTTCACAGTTATGCCTGGTCATTTTTGTTGGCTTTTGTCATCCCTAAGTTGATGTTGCCAGACAGGTTTTATTTATTTTTTTCTCTCAGATGTTGTTCACTAGTGATCTTAAAACGCGTGGTTTACTAATGACTGAGTGAACCCCCCCCCCCCACATTGCATTCATGCTGTGTTCAAGGGCCCCTTTAGACTGCACTAAAAAAAACGTATGTGTGATGAGTGACTTTTTACTTTGACTTTTTATTAATTTAAAGGTGCAAAAAAAAAAAATGTTAATCTTTTTTTTAATTTGGATTTAAAGCTCACATATTGATAACACTAACACAAAAGATTACAGTAGTGCGCATGTTTCATCTACATGTGGTTCACCAATGTTCCCGCTAACAGTCATGTGACTATTTTTTTTTTTTTTGTCTGCATGACAAGATACCCCTTTTTACTTTACATTTACTTTCACTTTGCTCGCTCCTCGCCTCTTGTCTGAACACAACTTGCATATCATTGAATATAGAACTCGTGTAACTCAGTTCTGCAGAACATCAGCATTTCACCTAGTCTGCTTTTGCGGAGACTTTCTGAGCGGTGTGATCAGATCTGAACCGTAGAACAAACTAAATGATTGCACTTGTTACTCTAAGCATATAAGCATCTGTATCACTGGATTATCTGGTTCTCCGTAACCGGCTAAAAGGAACATTACGTGCAGGTTTAAATTCCTTTTTGTAAACGGATTCTTTCTCTTCAACTCAGCTTTGGAATCTGCCCCCACATGACAGACGACAACAAAGACCAGCTGAAGGGGAAAGACCTTCTGGTGGCTTATTATGATGTTGATTATGAAAAAAACCCCAAGGGCTCCAACTACTGGAGGAACAGGTATGTGTTACTAAACTCACCCCAGGGCTGTTCTTCCTTAAGATCAAATCACAGCTTTTGCCCTTTTGTTTTTTAAACATAAGTAGACGGTACGTTTCCTCACATTTTAATGAACAATATTCAAATAAAAGCAACACTTGTTTTTTTTTTTCCCCCTTAATTTTCCACAATCTTTTGACTCTTTGCCCCCTGAGAATGCTTAGTTAAACTTGTTTGTCCCTTTTTTTATAGTTAGATTTAGCTTAATGTTTCACCCCTAAATACATTGTTTTTTTAAAGCAGACCAAACTTAACATTTTACAGGGTGATGAAGGTGGCCAAGGTCTTCCTGGATCAGGGCAAGAAGCTGAACTTTGCCGTGGCCAGCAAGAGCGCGTTCAGCCACGATGTGTCTGAGTTCGGTATGGATGGCATCGCAGGAGAACTGCCTGTGGTGGCCATTCGCAGCGGCAAGGGAGACAAATACGTCATGACCGAGGAGTTCTCGTAAGTAAAGTCACTTTTTTTTTTTTTTTCATATCAACTTCTAAAATGTACCACTCAAGGCATGCACATTATAAATCATTAAATACACACACCTTCGTTTTTGGCTAGATGTTTTAAGAATGTTGAAATAATAATTCTATACATGTTACTTGGTTCTACATGAAGTGTCACCGTGTAACTCGGTAAATGCACATTTAACACCGTGAGGAGGTGCTTGTCTATTGTATTAGACCTCCCAAATTAAAGTAATTAAAGTCTGATTTAATGGCTTCCAATCCAAGTGAAAACTTAGATGTGTTGATTCTACGTTCCCAAACATTCCCATTTCACTACCGATTACTTCAACAAGTTCTGTTTTTGTTCCAACAGTCGTGATGGAAAAGCTCTGGAGCGTTTCCTGCAGGATTACTTTGATGGCAAGTTGAAGCGTTACCTTAAATCAGAGCCCATCCCAGAAAACAACGATGGACCCGTGAAGGTGAGATGAAACATCCAGAAAGATTGTTAATGTGTTGTGCAGTGGTGTTTTGTGTTCATTTATTTAAAATAGCAGAGGTTCCCAAACTTTATCGACCATGTACCAAACCAAATTTCACAAGTCCCACACTTTGGATGCCAACAATGAGCTGTATACAGTTCCTCTGGCCCTGGGACGATGAAGCCCAGATTGATGTAAATAGCCTGGTGACGTCTTTTCATTTTGCTAAAAGTGGCCGACTCCGACTCCTCAGCAATTCTTATACTTTTTGCTCCACTACATACATTAAAGTCAGCCCCATCTTTACATTAAACAACACATTAAAGTAATGTTGTTGTTTTTGTACAGTTTTGATTATTGGCCAGGATCACATGCTTTGCTTGTTGAGAGCATGCAGAAATGGATCTGATTGGACATTTATCAAAGTGTTACACTAGTCACCTCGCACATGACTTAACATCTTAAAAAGGTTCTTTAAGTTAAGAAAACGCTTCTAATCAACCCATAATGATTTAACTTGTGACGTCTGTCATTCAGGTTATTGTGGCTGAGAACTTCGACTCCATCGTCAACGACGACAGCAAAGACGTGCTGATCGAGTTTTACGCTCCGTGGTGCGGACACTGCAAGAGCCTGGAGCCCAAATTCAACGAGCTGGGAGAGAAGGTGAGGGAACGGAGATGGTACTCTGAATATAAGAGTGTTGTCATTCATTTCAGTTCTGTCTGTAAAAGAATATTACACATAAATCCCTCTTTGTAGTACTGTTTCACTAACATTAACTCAAAAGTTGAATTATCTGCCTTGCATGGTCCAGACTACATTTAGACTCTAGAAGTAGATTTTATGAACAAGCTTATTAATTGTTTCTCTTCTCTGCTCCTAAAGCTTGCCAATGATCCCAACGTTGTCATTGCCAAGATGGACGCCACAGCAAATGATGTGCCATCTCCATATGAAGTCAGCGGGTGAGTCATAAGTGCTGTCAATGTTTTACTCTGGCTTCCCTTAAACCTGGGGAAGTCCTGAATGTTTGAGTCTTTTTTTTAAATTGAAATAATTTCATGTTTTGTGGATGTGGGAACCCCAGATGAGTCATTTTTTTAACTTTATTACATGTATTTTAAATGAAAGGGTCTGAAGAACAAAATATCTGATGGTACAGTATGATGTGAATTCTTATCAACCGTTTGCTTTTCCAGTTTCCCCACAATGTACTTTGCCCCAGCCGGAAGTAAGATGAGCCCAAAGAAATACGAGGTGAGAATCTGCTTGAAGTGATCATTCAAACAAAGTAAACTCGTGTTTGTATCCACTCTGCTAACGGTCCCGTCTCTCCGGCTATGTTGCAGGGAGGTCGTGAGGTGAGCGACTTCATCGCCTACCTGAAGAGGGAGTCCTCCAACCCCTTGGTGATGGAGGAGGAGACCAAGAAGAAGAAGAAGAAGGACGACGACGATGATGACGACAAGACCGAGCTATAAAAGCTCCAAACAGGAACTCAACATCTCCACCGCAACAGGAGGAGGATTGGGGAAATCCATGCAAAGAAAGAACTAAATTATATTCCACTCTTAGTGAACTACCGAATGCTCTGAGGCCAAGTTGAAAAAGACCCGGCCCTCCCTTTTAGGTCCTCCGCTGCTCTGGGAAAACTGTGGAAGGTGGACAGGGCCTGCCCGATTGTTTAAAAACTAATTCTTAGGGAACAGGGGACAGCTTTTGAAAATTGAGATTTTTATTTCCCCTGGTGTGTCTACTACACCTCAGGCTGATGCACTTTGGTTTGACGCCAGTCTCCAGTCATCTGCCGCATTATTTTTGTTTTTTTGTCACAGGGGATAATGGTAATGGTGAATTCCTTTTTTTTTATTTTATTTTTTTCTCTTTTTGTTTTTGTAATGCGTCTTTTTGTTTTTGTACATTTGGAAGGATTGTGAAATAAAAAGGCCCACAAAACCAAAACAAACTGTATGATCTTCATTCATGAACATGTTTTATCATTCTGCCTAAAGCCTTTCTTGTAATTCCCAAATATGGTATTGGGTCATTGCAATTAGTGATCGAGACACACATAGGGCTGTAACCATCAATTAATCTATTAAGCATTTAGTCTATATGGTAAAAAAAAAAAAAAAAAAAAAAAAAGACTATAAATATCTTCTGTTCAACTAAAAAAAAAAAAAACTAAAGATATTTAATTTATAATATGAAACAAAAGTAGAACTTCCTCACATTTTAGTTGCCATTTGGTATTTCTTTTTTTTTTTTACCCTTCAATTAATTTAAATTAATCAAGAGCAACGCAAATCTTGTCAGAATTTGGCAGAACTATGTCCATCTTGGGGCAAACAGTACTATATTTAACCTGACAACACAGGATTAAAAAAAACTCATCAAAAAGGAGTCGGTGCAAACACTTTTATTGAACTACTTAGTCGCATTATCAACTCTGTACAAGCAATTTCCTCTTCCAACCAAATGTTTCTGGCATAAAATGTATGTTGAAACACAAGGAAGTTCCAGATCCAAGAAATGTGGTTTCACAGGAACCTGATTCCTGCTCCAAACTGGAAGCCATCACATATCCTGCAAGGAACGGAGAAAATCTGGTTAAATCAATATCAAAGCATATCAAGAATCTGATATACTCCCAGTGCATGTTAAAGGAATAGTTCGGACTATTTGAAGTGGAGTTGTATGAGGGACTCATCCATAGTCAGTACGCCCCCACACAGACGCTAAGTAATGTACTGCTGTAGGTGGGGCGTCAACAAAACGTATTTTAGCCACCTAAAAAAAAAAAAATCTATATCCTGTACGCTATATTTACAATATTTTGACCGCTTTATCTTGCCGTCAGACAACCCTCTCTCACAGGGAACTTAGCAGAAAGTGAAATTTGTCTATGCTCTATTCAAAGCCTCCATTGACAAAAGTAAAGATAAGTTTCACTTAAGGTCTGCCTAAATAAAGCGTACACTTAAAGCTAGGGTTGGTAATGTAGTTCAGGAACATCTTGTTATATACACATATCTGACAAAAAAAGACAATCTGGTGTCTGTAATAAGCCTGTCTAATCATTTAATTTGGCCCAAATCATTAACGGTAATAAAAAAGTACCTCATACAGCCCCACTTCATATATTCTGGACTTTCCCTTTAAGGACACTATGCATGGGCAATATTGCTCTTACCATGTGTATGTAATGTTATCATGTGTGTCTACATACTTGTAGCTTGACATTGCACTGTATTTACAGCATTAATTACTGCAGTATTTCCCACATGTAAACAGATGTGTGAGTGACACTGAGTTAAAGAGACCCAGCTGTCCAGGCAGTTTCAATGTGATTGTTTAGTCCTAACCAGCCCTACCTGTCTCCACTCTGGACTCCCATGGGAATGCAGTAATTCAGCTCCAGCCTGGCAATGTTTCCCAAACGCAGGACAATGCCCACTCCATATGACCAACGGATGCATTCTGCAAGTTTCTTCAAATGTGCTTTTGGCCCCTCACCTGAGTAAAAACAGACATATGACCTCAGCCAGACAGAAAAACAAGGGAATCTGCAAAACCCTGCTTTGCTCAAGGTGTGGTCCATAAAACATGAAACTTGCTGCTCCTTCTGTTTCAAACTACTCACCATAGTTGAGGTTACAAAGGTTTCCAGCATTGAGGAAGAAGTGTGTTCTGAAGAGGTCACCGAAGCCGCCCTTGCCTGGTCTGAAGGGTAGAGGAGTGTAGAGGTGGAGGCCTCCAGCCCAGTAGCCCTCTCCTCCAAGGTAGTCGCCTGCCATATCAGTAATTCCAGCACACAATCTTTCAATAAACCATCAAACTCTGTCTAGTTACCAAGAAACTCAGCCAAGTTAATGTCTCACCTTCACTCTGTGGGCCCATACTGTACATACTGAATCCCCTGATGCTGGTGGGGCCACCGAGATAGAACCTGGGAGGTCGACACAGACAATATGTAATACAGTGAATAAAGAAATAACCCTACAATAATTATGTTTGCACAATTGCAGCAACAAGTTGGTTACAAGTCAGAAAATATTGATATTTTATAATTGTAAACTAAAACCCCATCTTTTTAGACTTTTATGTAGTGTTTTATAATTTTATGTTTTTTTTTTATTATTACTTATTTTATTATCATCTTTAATATTTTTTTTCCTGTATTTTGTTAACACTTTAGTGCTGATCATTATGACTTATTTTATTCTTTTATTTTATTAACATTTGACTACTTTTAACATCCTAATATTTGTTAACCGCTTGTAAAGCACTTTGAAGAGCTTTGATTAGTTTGAAAGGGGCTATATAAATAAAGTTTGATGATAGTCATCCACAATACATATATTATTAGATTTGATGTGACTTTCCAAGGACATACTGTATATACTAGTCCATTGCAAATACATAAATCCACATAGAAGTCATAGAAAAAAAGACACTCCCTATAAGTACAGAACCTGCCTGAGAATCATCAGGTCTTTAAGTTTTATTGAATATCAAAGTAATCCAGTGATCGTTGTCTAGACATTGCAAACAGGAACTACTAATAGTTAATTAGGAATAGTTTTAACGGTGCCAATTTGCCCAAAATATAAGCAAAAGAAAACCTCGGCTCAAGTTGTCTCGAGTGTCAAGACTTTAAAAAACCCCGGTGTCGTGGATAATGTTCGTAGCGTGTTGCACTGTATTTCTGTACCTGTCTGCTATGCTTGTTGGCTTGTCACCAATGGGTAGGAGCAAACCGCCCCACAATGAGGCAGAAAGGACCTGGAGGAGAACGGGTTTAATAAAGTGCACAGAAACAACCAACTCAAACTCAGAACTACTCAATATATTACTTAAATTATTTACTAGCACCTTATACCCTGGCCCAGTAAAACTGCATTAAGTGGCTTTAGATGAGATCATTTGTTAAATGGCTGAAATGTAAAGTGTAGAATCTCACAGAGTCCCAGAAGAGTTTTTTGTTGAGCTGGATCTCAAAGTCCTCCTTCAGGAAGCTGGCGTCTCCCCCAGTGTAACCAGCAAGTTCCTAAACATCCACAACACAAAACATCATATCATTTTAAAACTAGAATTACCGCCTCGTGGTTGTATGCTTCCGCCAGCTAGCCAAGTTGCTGCTTACATCCATGTCTGTCCAAAATGTCATTACTTCATACTTTTATCCTCTTACACATTTGTGTGAAATTGGCATAATTGGCATATGAATTCTTGAGTTATGGCCTAATACATCTTTTGTGAGGTCACAGTGACCTTTGACCAATAAGATCTAATTAGTTCCAAGCCAAGTGCCAATGAGCCAAATGTGAAGAAATTCCCTCCAGGCTCCAGGCCTGAGATACTGCATTCATAAGGCTGGTCTGGACGGACACCCTGACAACATAATATCTGATAAATACACATACATCGTGTTAAACAACAAACCTGATGGATCTTCAACAGGGCACCTTTCCTGGGTAGGATGGAGGAGTTTCTGGTGTCGATGGCCATAGAATGCTGAAAAACAAAAGGACACTGTTCACACAACTACTGCTAAATACTGGTTTATTACTACAGAGTATTAATGGATATTTAGTAATTTCCCATTACTCAACATAATTCATATCCCTCACACAGTGTTACTGGAATGTGTTGTGCAAAGAATTTTGAAAACCCTGACTGAAGCACTGGATAACAGCTTTTCCATTAATTCCCTGCCAGCTCACAGTGAAATCTTCAATGTAAAATAAGAGACAAACACCGAAAGTGAGGACTTGAGGGAATGGCCGCTCTCCTCCCGGACGGCAAACGAGGCAGTGCGAGCCAGACAGCCCAGCTCTCTCCACACTCCCTCCCACTTCAGCGTTTGGTTGGTCTTCCACACAGGGAACTGTGAGGGGTAAATTGGTAAAAAAGACAGCAGTTTATCTCCTGTAGTAAATGAGCATATAGCATACATTGTTTGTAACACAGTAACTGTTGAACAACAATGGCTCTGTGAAAGGCTTCTATCGGTCGACCTCTATCATCATCGATCCATCCGTCTCAGGACTTCTTTATGCTTTCTGTCCCAAATGCCCGTATGGAAATTGGAAATAAAGGCATTTGGGTATATTCTGCACCGTCGGCATGGAATATAAAATGATCTCGTTAAATGCTTTTAAATCCAAAATGAAAGAATTAAAAGAAAATTCCTTAAGATGTCAATGTTTTTAAATGTTCCTGGTTACAAAACCGACTCTTTTAAATTTCTCTTTTGAAATGTGCTTGATTTTTGGTTCTTTTTACTTTTTTCTGTCTGTTCGTGTTTTTGTTTTAAGATGCTGCCTGTCTTGGGCCAGGTCTCCCTTGAAAAAGAGATTATTAATCTCAATGGGACCATCCTGGTTAAATAAATAAAGAAAACAAATAGGTAAGATGACAAAGTCCAAACTCCAAAACATCAGCCCAGAAACTGGACTTTATGGTCCCTGACAGAATTGTTTTATGTTTTCTGTTCAGACTCTTTTCAGCTCTTTTGTAAATAGAATTAAAACAACGGTTTTAACATGTCCACATCAATAGAAACAGTATTTACGCTCAGTTCTCCAGAGATGCCTCGATCCGTCTCCCTCAGTGAACTCCATGGAAACTGACCTGTTACTTTGTATACGTTGAGTGAGATACTGGAAAAAAGAAAAGAAGAAATGTCAATAGCCTGCTAGGATTTCTTTGTGATTACAAAATGTAGCTACTACATAGACTGCTCAGGCATTTACCCGAATCTAAATCTCAAGTATCAGGAGAGCCACCTTATCTGGCTTATGTCTGACCTCAACCATGGGGCAGTAATATGAAACTCATAAACTTCTAGAAACAAATGCTGTTCCTCTTTTGGTGTGAGGAAAAAACATCTTGGCCTGAGCAACAGAGTCATTTTAGACTAGATTATCTCATAAGAATGGAACATTTTAAAAATAGGATGAAGGATTATTTGACCACTGAATGTCCTGTTACTCAACAACATTGCTAATTCACTGTTTAAGTCTATTTCTTGTTTTGTTTTTATTTCTCATGTCGTTTTCAACTTTTTGCTCTTTTGTTTGCGCTGTTAGGGCGATTTTAAATGTCACCGGGAATATCCCTGTAAAATAAATATGAACTGCAGACCTTATAGCAACAAATAAGCCTTCCTGCAGATACAGTAGACACACATGCATACCATGTATCAAGTTGGTTAGACATAAAAACTGTGTATTTTAGGAAGCTGTATATATCTTACTTGCGCTCAAAGTTTCCAGGTTGGGGTTTGAAGAAGGACAGGCCGTATGATGTCTCTTTGGTGCCGTAGGAGAACTGGAAGGTCATTTTCTCCGCTCGACCTAATACATTGGGTAACTTCAGGCCCAGTACCTGAAATTAAAACAGATGAGGTCAACATCGGGAAATGATCTTTACAGTGTATTGAAGCCAGCGCAGCTTGACACTATTATTTGGAGTACGTGGCCTCTTCACATAGTAGATGGTGACACAACGGTGACGTTAGCGCTCACCATGCTTCCTTCATTGTTTCCAACCATGGTGTTGTAGCTGCCCGTCATCCGCCTCAGCTCGGTGACTTCAAACGTGACATCGAGGCCGTTCGGGAGAGCATCTTCCCCTGAAGAAAAAGAGAAAACACGCAGAATATCAAAATGATTGTATGTATGTTCAACAGAAAATGCATGATTACAATTTGTACATATATTTGAACGTTTATTTAAGAGCCTATATTGGCAGTACCTCGTGATGTGTCAATAACAACTTCAACTTTTCTGAAGATACCAAGACGCAGCAGCTTCTGCCGGGCTTCATGGGACCTTCGCATCACCTGCGCAACCAATTGAACCATGTTTTGATGCCAGTAACTGCTACTCACAAGCATAAATTGAACAAGCACTGATAAATACAGCTGTATTAACATGCACCCACATCAATCAAGTTCTTGGCCCGGAAGACTTCTGAGATTTCATAAGTCAACAGGTCCTCCTTAGTTCTTCCGAGCCCATCTATGTGCACTCGTTGAACTATAACCTGGAAAACAGAAGAGACAGACACCATTACGAACATTAAGAACACCCAAAACTAAATACAGTATATTCATTTTACAACAAAGAACAAAAACACACCAAATATTATGATGCATTTTCTATACAATTACCACTAAAGCATTTCAAGTTGTGTTTTAGATTTATTGTTTTAATTATATATTTACAGCTTGTAGTACGGCTACGAGGCAGGGAATCCCTTACAGCAGGGGTCCCCAACCACCGGGCCGCGGACCAGTACCGGGCCGTGGATCAATTGGTACCGGGCCACACAGAAAGAATAAAACTTTTTTTTTTGTGTTGGTAATATTTATTGTAAATATTTGTATGTATTATATTATATATATTACAATGTAATAATAATATAAAGTGCATAATATAAAATGGAATAATTACATTTACATTATAGATGTAATAATTCAATTATATGTTTTGCATTTTATTGTGTGTTTTGTTATGCCTGCGGTCTGAAGAAATATTGTCTTGCATGAAACCGGTCCGTGGTGCATAAAAGGTTGGGCACCGCTGCCTTACGGGTCCGGAGAGTCTACCGTAAATACTGCCTGGAACAAAACAAATCTTACGTTCTTGTTTTCAAGAACTTCTTGCTTTGACTCGTGCTCTAACTCCGGAACCTCGATGTCGTCAGGTTGGACTCCGAGCTCTGGCCCTCGCATGGGCAGAGGGTCCAGGCTCTGCAACAACACAAATATGAGGGAAAAACGTGTTTTTAAAAAAGCATGTTGAATGACTTAAAATAAGTTAAATAAGAGTTCTCAGTGGCTGTAGATACACTGAGGTCATGTCCGTTTTCTAGAAATGTGGGGCTCCATAAAGACACAAAGAGTTTACATTCAGTAATTACACACATAATATACATGTTGGGTGTTTTTATGCTGAATCTAATCTGTCTGATAACAGGAATATTAGTATTTAGTATAATTATAGAAAGAATGATCGACATTTTTGCTCAGAAAACGATTGATGAAGTGAAAGTTACTAATTGATGATCAAAATAGTTGCTTATTAATTAAGTTATTGACGAAGCGATTCATTGTTTCAGATCTACTCCATAATGCAGGGAGATAAAACTTACAGAAATATAATTTAACAGTTAAATACTGTAAAATATTTTCATTAAAAAACATTCTGTATTTATGTTAATATGTTTATTTTATGCACTAAACACCAAGGCAAATTCCTTATAAGTGAAATACCAACCAATAAACCTTGAGATGGTCAAATATGTTTTAATACATATTAAATATCTAATATCTTTCCAACACATTTCTCTTGTGTTGTTCTTCCACATAGGATTAAAGGATTCAAGGATAATGTCTTGTCCTCAGGCAACACTATAGGAGTGTACACAATAGGAATATTCTCCATCGTGTAAGGGTCCTTGGCTGAAAAACAATTGGTGTAAACAACACCGAGAGTGTAAGCTGCTTCCAACACTGTGCTGACTGCAGCAAGACTAGTGTGTGTGCACGAGCCACTAGCATCTGTCATGACTGCCAATGGTTTATATCTAAACACACAGCAGACACTGAGTCTTTACGTTTGATTGGGAAGTTAAAAAGTAACCAGCAGCGAATGATCTGTCTCGCCACAGAGCTGAACGCCTTGTTGGACCTCTTAATGTACAGTATGGGCCTGTTTCTTGCAGCACAGTCGCTGTCAGACACCTAGTTGAACACCCGGAGAGGTCAACGCCTCAAGCTAACGCGGTCACCGGACTGTTGCTTACCCTGGCGTGGACGGTGCCCATGCTGAGCTCCGCAGGGCGCTGTCCCGGTGGATGTGAGAGAAACTTTGCGTAGAAAAAGACCTACTAATTTAACCTACAAGAAACCGGAGGAGAAAGGCGAGGAGGCTCGCGAGACGCCGTAAAAGGAGGCGCCTGTGTCATTTCCTGACCACGCCCTCCTGCTGGGGCGCGTTCAACACGTCAACGCTGCAAAATGTTTTTTTTTTTTTAAACTTTAATTATGTAGAAATAAATGTATATTACCCTGGGCCACTATTTCGTACTTAAGTACTATTATTGTTATAATTATTATTATTAAATAATGCTACATTGTTATGGTGGAATAAAGCTGCCATTATAATAAATAAATAGATGACTAAATAAAGTAATAAAGAAAGATAGAAAAGCCAGAAATAAAATAAAAATAAATAAAAATAATAGCCAAAGTTGTCAAATAAATGTGCAGGTTAATTTGAAAATAACATTAACCAGTGGCTGTTAAGTGACACCCTCAAGGCACACCCCATAATTTACATATATGTGAAGAAATACATTAAACAAATTAAAAATATATATATATATTTAAATAGAAAACAACAAATTGGGCAATAAATATGAAAATAAATAAATAAAAAAATCCAGTTTTTAGAAGAAATTCCCCAACAATATACTGATGACTTTAGTGTAAAAACGTTGGTAATGAAAATGAAAACTACTTGAATCAGAATACATATTAGCAGTTTAATAACAAGAATTATAGAAAAGATTATAATTTTACAAGACACAGTTCCACATAAGGCCCAGTCCCACTGACAACACCTAAATGCATATCAACAGTATATCGTGCAATAAACACATCAGCTGAGTGGAAGTAAAAACGTTCACAGTTGTTCATATGTTGCTGAGCATCTTTGAAGGCCTTCACTCCTGTAACAACAAAATTATACAAAAATGACCTTCATAATATGGTGAATTTTGCTGTTTATATTTTATAAGCTGCTCTTACGCTTCTGTTTTGAAGGTCATATGGGATATTCTGTCTTCATTTACACCCTCGGGACATTCATTAATGTCTTTTATGCCCAGTGTGGTCAGAGCTGTGGGGGAAAAGGCTCTGTGAGTATTTGTTTTAATCCACAGTGTCATTTAGCCTGTTTCTGCATGAAGAAATAATTGAGTAAATTAAAAGTACCCAAAGGTGACATAAATAGGCTACTGCATCTTAAATTAAGTACTGTATAATTATTGGTTCTAAAAAGAAAGAGTATAATGAATACCTGAAAAATAAAACGCATTCAATGTGTTTATTATTTTCTCGGTTGACCTCAGAATTATATAGCCAATATAAATAACAATTATGTGTTTAATCATATGGATGTGGATGTATGTGCAGTGCCAGCCTTTCTGCCCATGAGCCGTACAGTGTCCCCGTCCTGTGCTTACCCTGCTTGTATTGGGCAAAAGTTATGAATTTTTGATTAGTTGGGTCCAGTATCCCGCAGACTGCATCCAGGTTGGAGTTGTTGAACAGATCGGGCCCTTTCACACCACTCTGCTGAGAAATCTTCAGTTGCTCCAGCTGCTCGACAAGAAACTCTCTGGGATTCTCTGGTTGAAATAATAAATCACAATGAATCACTTTTTAGTTATTATAGTGCATATAGTGCGTCTCTGGTATTAAGGTTTAGGGAAAGATTGCAGCAACCAACATATTAGGAGTCAGAGCAACAATAGCAACATAATAAAACTGAACAATAAAGAGGGGAATTATATAGCAAAGAAAAACCGATATTTTATTTTAATACACTTATTAGACAATATGTTTAAGAGAAGAACAGTACTACAGAACTCAAACTGTGAGACACATCACAGCAAAAGACCAAATGTGTCATTATTACAGTATATTATCCCTATTTCTATTGTTTACATCTAGCAACAGCAGAGACAGAAGGATACAATCCCAATCCAGCACAAATACAGTTAAAAAAACGCAGATTAGTGACTAAAAAATGAACCAAAGAACTAGCATGTGTGTTGTAATTCGAGTTAGCTAGCTAGCTTTTGCTACAAAAACATAGCGTTTTTCAGCTCAGGGTGTTAAGGTTGTTGAGTCTTTAACAGAAATAAGATCTGACCGGGCCTGTAAAAGAAGAGCATGCTGCTCAGGTTGTCCATGAGCTCCATAATTTTGTGTTTCTTGAGATAATCCGCGGCGTCTTTCTCTCTTTGCGTCGCCATCTTTTCCACTTCACTTTTGTTTTGACTTGTTGCTATGATACGCCAACATCGAACTGTTGATGGGAGCGCGCGCGAATGTTCACCAATTTACATTTTATAATGACAGTTTGTGTTACATGTATTGCCTATAATCGTTTAATAACTTTAAAAAGTGTTATTTTTAAAATGATAATATGGTGCTATACTGTTTAAATCCCTGGATTTATGACCATTGTTTCTTATGAATATGTAATTTGCCAAATATAATAAAGTTATATGATATATACAGCATGTTATTTTCAATTATATCTTTACTCACATATAGCATTAAATCAAACATTCATTTTAAGGTTATTTTCTAGAATGCTGTAGCGTAAGTCTCGAGCTAAAGATGTTTTAATGTTGCTTTCCTTTGTCTGACCAACAGTCCAAAACTCAAAGAATATTTAGAGAAAAAGTTTAAAAGCATAACATCAAAACTCCCCTGTCAAGTTTGTGTGAACTTTTACAGAGGAGCAATAGAAAGCATCCTGACAATTCTAGAAGCTGGAAGTCAATTATCAAAATTGTTGACAATTTATTAGTATTTCCATATACAGCACAAAGTAATGACAAAGGTTTAGTATGATATTTTTATTTCAAAGACATGTTGTCATGCTAGGGGAAAACCAATCATAAGACATACTTTTAAATATAACAGAATAACTTTAGCGGTTACCACATTCATAAAGCGTTCTCCTACATAGTTCATCACTCGGTCTGAAAGTGTAAACACATTGAAAAAAGGATGAATTAACAATTTGCGTATAAACCATCTTGTTCCAGACCATCCAAGAGGATCCTTATCCCGAGGAGCCGGACACCAACAGTGTAGCGTTTTATTCCACTTCTGTTTGCTTTATTAGAAGAAAACCATCAAACACAGAAAATATCCATTTGCAGATGTCCCAGAAATGATTTTACTCCCAGGCACAGATCAATAAATCTGCTTGATTGAGTGTCCATCACACAGAGGATGTGTAATTCCAGATCAGTCCACCTTTTGTTCTGTTTTAAGCTCCTGTAACGCAGCAGCAGCAGCAGCAGCAGCAGCTTCTTCTCTGACTTTGTAGCCCCGCAGTTCTGTCATAAGCTCCCCAGGCTTTGGTGGGATCTCTGGTATAGTCTGAAAGAAAGATAAAAAAAACAGCGAAAACTGTTAAGCATACACAGAAGGATTGAGCCTGTTTGGTTGGGAGGTGTTGTATTTGTAATTCCCATGCATAACTGGTCAACTATTGATATTATAATATTAATATTGAAAAACATTATTGTAGGAAAATACTAACACATATAAGAATACTTCAGCTATATAACAACACATACTATACTATTGGTAATAACATCAGCACTACACAGCAACAGTCAGTTGTATGTATGTACATCACTGGTGCAAGAGTATTTTCCAAACTTTTTAAAAACCGGAAAATTATCATAATAATTTTGATGTATCCCAACACTTTTGCATACTTGTTTACTGATTTGTATTTTACTTGATTTTGTGCATTTTATTGTTTCTTTTTAAATTATTATCATTCAGTGGCTTTTATTTGTTTTTTTTATTATGTTTTATTCTAAAATTATTATTTCATGTGAAGCACTCAGCCGCATGCAACTTCTTTAGTAAACCACTTTAAGCTGCATGTCCTGTTTGAAAGGTGCTACACAAATAAAGTTCATTATTATTATTTAATCTACAGAAAACAGACTGGTCAGATGAGTCCCTCACCAGATCAGGTAGGTAGTACTGGTGGACGACTTGGGCTCCTGCAAACATGGCCAGCATACTGGCCCCCAGCGTCCTCAGGTACTGAGGCCAAGACACACCAGCTGGCATCTTCACAGACTTCTGGACAAAAAGATTTTACAATAGTAAACAAATCAACTCAACAAATCAACTGGCAAACAAACTATATGCCAGAAAGAAGCACCTATATTTGCCTCTCACCCCTTTTCAATTTGGTGTCAAGTCAAATAAGATGTTTTCTTGCCAAGTAAAAAGTGCTATTGTCTGTTAAAAATGGTAAAATAATGCATATTCAGGGAAATCATATAATTAGACAGCCTGTATGGGTATACTTTACCATTAAGATTTTCTTGCTAAGTCGCGTTAACAATTTTAATATCATAGACATGCTTGTAGACATATTATACATGTGCTAACGTTATATATGATATAACCACCTGCACAGTAAACCCAGTGACAGGAAAACTACAGTGAATGTTTGTTAGCCCGGATGTAACAGTTAGCAGGGCTAAAACTTTGAAAAACAATCAATGGTGACAGAGAAATAGACACAAACTGACGCTGACGCTAGTAAGTCCTTACCTTGTTTATGTCACTGTTATTTAAATAAAAAACCGCAATGTGAGGCTAATTTTCACACATGTGAAACCCAGAAGTCTGTCATTGGGACGAGCAGGTCATGATGTTTAGCTAACACGGAGATCATTTAGAAGAACGAAGAGCTCTCACTCTGCCTCTATTTACGGAAACCACAAAGGTTAAGTTTCAATTTCCCCGTCGCCTGTGGGCTCCGCCTTTGTGAACTTATTGGTTGAAGTAGATTGTAATAGCTTTTTAGATTTAAAGAAAAACAAAACAATAAACACTTCCTTTTTATTGCACTATTTTGAGGATGCTTGGTGGTACAGGCTACATTTAACCGTAGGATGTTTTGTTGAATATGCTCGCTTGCCACACAGCGTGCTATAATGTCTTTTAACATTAAATTGTTGTGACAATGTAAGACAGGTGCATTGGTGAAGTTGAAAAAAAAGAGTGAATAATATATGAAGGGTTCAGATATGGAGTTTTTAGCATTTGTGTGTATTTTGAACTGGTCCTCTTTTTACCACGGAGTGATGGGCTTAACGGAAGCTTACTATCTTTGGCTACGGCCTTCCTCTACAGAGTAAATTCGTGCTGGTGCATTCATACATACGGGATCTTCCGCCACCTAGCGGTAGTTTGTACTAACTCCTACAGGCTCGTGTATTATAAAATAATAATAATAATAATAATAATAATAATAATAATAATAATGATAATAAAAAAATAAATAAAAAATAATAATAATAATACATATATTCAAGTGTACAATAATTACTGATGGAAATCACTGGATATCATTCTATTGAGATAAAATCGAATAGAATTTACAAATATTTGCTATCTTGTTTACACTTTTCACATCACAGTCACTATTTTTTTTACAGTCGGGGATATGACAGTTATTAGCAAATACATTTTTTTTAATGCATTTTTATTTATTGTGCAGTGTCAGATAAAAAAAGACATCCCACTTGCTACCTTAGAGGAAAACAATGTCCCCTTCCTAAAACTGCTACAAAAATACTATATTACTATTAATTTCCACTTTCACTGAGTACATTTGTTTCAACATTTTTCTGAGCATATCTACAAAACATTTATTAATTTTCAGAATTTTAACCCTTCAAAGTTTTTTTTATATTCCTCCGGATTTAGAAAAGTAGTGTTTCACATCCCGTCCAGTAGGGGGCGATACTGCGCCTCCAAGCGGGCTCTCCAACCGCCAGTGATTCAAAACAAGCAGAAGGAGAAGTACGAAGCGTACAGGGCAAAGGTAGCATGATTCCAGACAGCTGGAGAGACCTTAAGAATAAGAAAGTGTTTTGTTTTCGCTTTGATCCACATGTGGCTTTATTAATACTTGTTGGTGTTGACGTTGCTGCCGTTACAATTAAGTTAATACAACACTCATGCGTGTTGTAAGAAGTTTCAGTTAGCTTGAAGCTAGCATGCTAGCTGCAGTCTCAGAGTAACTTTAGTTACTTTGCTGACAGACTACATGTCTGTTAGACGGGCTCTGGTGGACTGTGTTGTGTTGTCTCTGCACGATGCCTGCGTGTTTTATCCGTGCTGCAAAGGCTGCTTCTCAAGGATCGATGTTGAACAGCAGGACACGACGAGGTACAAACACAAACAACGAGAAACGTCAGATTTATTTCCGCTCTGAAGGGAAACAGTGGGTCTATGCCTGGTCGTGTTTACAAAACTTGACTATTGGTCTTTAAATTTGACCGAGTTAACTATAATGTACTTAAATATCTCTCATTGATAAGCAGAAGTGTAAATATGTAACTTTATTATTCCACTCTACATCTCAGACACCATTGTACTTTTGACTCCACTACATTTGTCTGACAGATTTAGTTACTAGTTACTTTTTGTCCAGTAAAAAACATGTATCTCTATTTGTGTTGATTATGAATGTTTGTGATAAACTGAAGGATGAAGTGTACCTCTTAAGCTAAATCAATTATAATTTATTTATTTTTTATTCTTGGATCTGCTGGAAAATGCATCTTTACAAAGCTGAAAACAGGGCTGGTGTTTAGAGATGCTTGTGTTTAGAGAT
>CALSBV010012175.1:1828611-1864974 GCA_943590825.1 Bovichtus diacanthus | reverse complement strand
CAGCTGCTGCACCACCTGCAGCTGCTGCACCACCTGCAGCTGCTGCACCACCTGCATCAGGACGATGCACCTTGACTGTCGCCATCGATCCATCTTGTCAGTTGACGCTCAAATTGATTGCGCAGATCATTTATGACATACGATCGTAAAAAGAACCCATATAGCTACGTAGCTATGCTACATATATTCTACAGTCTATACTAGTCATTTTTAAACAGTTTGAGAAACACTTTTAAACTTATAATATATTAATTTAAAATGTGACATTTTACCAATATACTCACGGACCACTAGGGGTCACTCACGAAAGACTGGTCTGTAACATAGTGAAAAACGTCCATCCTAGTTTCTCAAAGTCCAAGGTGATGTCTTTCATGTCTTATTGTGTCAGTCCAAAACCCAAAAGTCAAATTAATTCAGTTCCATATGATCTAAAACAGAAAAAAGCAGGAAATCTCCCTATCTGAAAGGCTGAAAACAGCATTTTCTGCCTTTTTTTTTAATGAAAAATGACTTTAACGAATAATCCATCATGAAAATAGTTAGCGATCTCTTTTCTGTCTAGCCACTAATCGCTGCAGCTCTATCATCAATAATAGTAGTCTGAATCTCCAAAGTAACTAGTTACTAATGTTTTCAAATAAATGTAGTAGAATACAAAGTTCAATAATAGCTTCCAAAATGTAGTGAAGTAGAAGTATAAAGTAGCATAAAATGGAAATACTCAAGCAAAATATAATAACCTAACAATTGTACTGAAGTGTAGTATTTAAGTACATTGGTAATATATATAGTTAATAATGATTTTAGTTTGGCTCGTGCAGTACCCCTCCTGGCCGCGAGGCGGCGGTACGCGTTCGCTGAAGCTGCGCAAAAGGAAATGTTGAGCGTTTAAATGGTCTTTGTTTTGGGAGGATTCCCAGCCCCCCGTCTCCTTATTTGAAAACTAAAGAACAAAATGTATGACAGGTATGTTAGTTTGCTCATATACCTTTATGTTTCGTTAATATAGAGGCTACTTGCGGTTTGAAGACAGCTGTTGGACTCCGTAATGTTGTTAGCTTTGCTGTTAGCTAAAGCTTCCATCTTCCTGTAGCAGCCGTCCATCCGTCTTCTTTGTGCCAGCAGCAATGTACCGTATGTGCTCTAATAATCTCCAAACAGCTCACATCTCCAGTGTGTATTGATGGCAGCAGAATGATTGTGAATTCATTTAAATAAGTCAACAGTTAAAGATGGAAGAAAACCAGTATACATCATTGACGGTTCCCACGGATTATTTTCAGCAGTGGTGAGTTGGTGTCGGAGGTGGCAGGTCATGGGAAACTTCTCATGTTATCTTCATTTTCATGCATGAGATGGAGAAAAATAAACAGCATTTTGACACACGACATCATACATACCTGTATACTTTATATTTAGGCTTGTGGCAAGTGATAGTGTTATTAGTAAGATTAATAACCATGTAATATACTGGTGTAAATTGGTGGCTAATACTTTCAGTCTGAGTTATAATTCAGGTATGTAACAATCAGGTTTGGGTCAGATTACTTGGATTTATAGTCAATTACTGGGAAAAAAAATTACACGGTATTTGGTAATGTCATTTTTTTTATCTAATCTAAATACTTTTATTTACTTCAAAATCAAACCTTGAATATTGCTCCTTTTTACTAAAAACAAACAAAAAAAGGATGGAGCCACAAAAATTAGATTTCCACAAATGTTATTTTTTTCTCTTTAAACATATCAAAACATTTTCAATGCAAATAAAATGCATTTTTTAATTTTCAGTTTTTTTTTTTAAATAGCATTGGTTATCGTGAAAAAAGTTTCATCATTTAAAAAATTTCCAAAAGACAAAAATGTAATAATTTTTTATTGACAATGTAACTATACTATACTATACTTTTTTCTTATTAACATGTAATCCGTTATTTCCCAACCCTGGTAACAATAAATGTTATTAACTGACAAATGTAATGGCCAGTTAATTTTGCAGTCTGATGATATTGTCTTATATGTAATCTGTAGCTAGTTTGACAAATTTTCATGCATATTTCTTAAAGATTTTGACATGTTACTACATTATCCAGCAGTTATTACACCATCACTTGCGACAGTCTTCATAAATACTCCTGCAATGGCTCTTATTACTCTGCCTATTTTTGAACTGAGGAACGGACAAGGCCGTAAACTCTTCTGGAGTTGACTTCATATCAATCACTGTCACAATGTTTTTGCAAGTCTTATCAATTGTTTGTGTATCTTCATTCCATTCTGGTCAGCCTTACCTGAGTGAGCGCACAACAAAGTTGGTGTTGCTGTTTGTGGGGCAATGAGTGAGTGTTTTATGGTTATATGCTCAAAACTAGGGATGGGACGATACACGATTTTATCAGGATCCTCTCACAAGAAATTGATCGTGGTGAATTTCCGTTATTGGCATAATCGAGAATATTCTTACCTGAGTAACTTAAAAATTCGGTCCAGCTCACTATCATGGTAGAGAAGTGAAACACAGAGCCTGAAAAATACAGGAATTATCATGTAAGGAAGGACAGACTCACACAATGTTGGCATTTTATTTATTTATCCTTTATTTATGCAGGGGGGGCTTATGATATTATTACCTTATTTAAGTGTTTGCGTCATTGTTTTGTTTTGTTTTTTACTAAAATGAATGTTAACTTAAAAACATGTGCCTTATCTGTGATGCAAAAACAAAAAGTAAAGTAAAGTTTCCAGTATGTTTTAGTGCCATTTTAAGAGTTTTCGGCATATTTTGATAATTATCGGGATAATATCGTGAATCACAATTATTTGGGCCAGGATAATAGTGACATGACATTTTATATCCTCCCATTCCTGCTCAAAATCAACCAAACAGCCACAATAAAGCGAAGAAAAATACTTTCAGAGCTTGACTTCGACAGTGAATGAAATGCAGAGAATACAAACAGGTGTATATCAGCGCATGTTTGTAAGTATTGTGTCTTGTAAGTTTGCCTCACCCACTTCTTCTTCACGCACCTCATTGAGCACCAGACATAATTTGTCCTTTCTTGCTGTGTCCGGGTCCTGTTTTTGTTTTCTTCCTTTGCTCACCTTCCTTTTCCTTCTCTCTTTAACCTTCCTTCTTCCTCCTCCTCTCTTCTTCTCTCATGCACCCCCCTCTTTTCCAGGTACCAGTCCAGCCAGCAGCACCCGGAGGCGCAGTATGTGATGCCGTATCACAACATGGGCCATTACACAGAGGGTCCCAGAGATGAGCCCGTCATGGCCGAGCTGTCTGTCCACCGGGATCCACCTGTTCACCAGGAACCTTTCTACCAAAACTATAACCCCCCGGCTCAAAATCACTACCACGAGTTGACCTACCAGCCGAACTTCAGGGAGCAGCAGCAGCATCCTGCACACCTGCATCAAGCTCAGCACCAACATACAACACAGCAGCAGGAGCCGAGTGTTCAGCACCAACCTCAGCCTGCTGGTCCACCTCAAGGTAATGGAAGAGTTTATTGTTCAAAGTCATTCTTATTTTTTGACATTTTTCACTATTTCTGACATTTTTATAGATCAAACTATTAATCGAGACTATATTATATTATAATATTGATATTGAAAATAATGGTTAGTTGCAGGACTAGTTCTTTCAAATCAATCTTTTTCCTGTTTGCTGCTGCCTTTTATTAAATCAAATGTATGTTAATTTGTTACACTGCACTGTAACTTTGATTTTTTTCATATTTTGTTCCTGTCTTTTTCTATTTTAGCTTGTTTTTATTTTCTGTTCTCTTGGCTCTTTGACTGTTTTTAATTCTTTAGGATGTCCTGTTTCTGTGTTTCTGTTGCTCTTTGTCTCTTTGCTTCTGATTTTTTTGTGTGTTAATCACTTTGAATTGCCTTGTTGCTGAAATGTGCTGTATAAATAAACTTGCCATGCCTTAAAATACGTTTTTTAGTCATATCCACAACACGTTTCTCCTCTCTGTGCTAGTAGTGACGCCGGTGAAGAAGAAGCGAGGCCGGCCTCCCAAGCAGCAGGCGGAGGACGGCAAGACGCAGGAGGAGGAGAACGAGATTGAGGCAGCCAAAAAAGCCAAGAGGGCTCTCAACCGCTTCAACGGCATGTCAGTGGCTGAGGTTATGGCCAAAACCCTGCCGGACGTTATTACCTACAATCTTGACATATTGATAGTGAGTTATTTACTGGAGATGCCTATTAAGAATATAAATGCTTGTTTATTTGAATAAGTAATGAATTGGTGCCAATTGTACAAGAACAAAGATTTACACGCAGTGTGTCTATGTTGAAAGGTTTCAGACTAACAAAAAAAAAACCCCTGTAATTTTCCGGTCTGTTGCCATGGTAACACCTTCATGTTTCTCCTCAGATTGGAATTAACCCAGGACTTTTGTCTGCCTTCAAAGGACGCCATTACCCAAACCCAGGAAACCATTTCTGTATGTTCAAATTCAATTTCCTTACTGACTACAGGGAATACACGCCATCTTTCACTTTTAACTGCTTCCACCCTGTTTGTTTGTTCAAACTCCTAATTTCAAATGTAAGTGGAGATACCCAAAACATCCGGAGATACAAGAAAGCATCATGCTGAATTACAGAGAAATGTTATAAAATGATGTAACTTTTGCTTTGTGTGCAGCCATGAAAATGGTGTCTTGGGTTTGAATATTTCACTAGTAGATAAATATTGTATTCAGTGATTCACTGCAACAAGCACACTGACACTGTTGTACCATGTTGAAAAGTGTTTAACTTGATAACTTTAAAGTTTTATAAGGGCTCGTTAAAAGGTAATATCAACATTTAAGGGGCCAATAGAAAATGTATGGATACCGTTTTCTTTAATTCCTCATCAATGGAGGTTTTTTTGCCAGACAGGTTTTCTAAAATGAGAGTTTCCTGAAATCAGGGTGCGCAATGACTTTCATAAACTTCTACGTTTCTAAAGTGTTGTGTGCACTGAATTGTTCATTTCTCTAAAGAATCTTTTGCATGTAAAATATCAGTTTTTGATTCCCCTTTTATGTTTTGTGCACCGTTTATTGTGATGCTGGTAAAGCAGCCAAACATATTTGATCCTGCTGCTGGGATTCACTTTACCCACTTTAGCAGGTCCAGGATCAGCAAAGCATATCTTTAAAAAAACAAAAGAAGACATTTAATTATTTATCAGTGCGCTTAATTATGCTTAAAAACTAACCTGCACATTGTCCAGCTGTGTGTGATGATGTGGGCCCGTAGATTCAGTGAAGCTACAATAACTGAAAACGTCTTTAGCCTGAGTGCAGTTTTGGAAAAAATTAATTTTGTCTCGATAGCCACTTTCCTAACTACATTTTCAACTCTTCTTTCATATCCAGGGAAATGTCTGTTTCTTTCTGGTCTAACTGACGAGCAGCTCAACTTCATGCATGACCAGAGCCTGCCGGAGAAATATAGCATCGGCTTCACCAACATGGTAGAGAGGACCACACCCGGCAGCAAGGACCTCTCCAGGTGAATAAAAACTAAAAACACATTGATCTATTAAATTCATGTAGATGCAGGTTCCCTTTTTAAAAAAATTACAAATTAGTCAGTTTAGTTTACGCTTTTATACAGATCGATTCAGAGTTAGTGCAACAGCAGACTGAATTCTAAGATCCCCAACAGTGAGGAACGTTAATCCAGCGTGTCCTCGAAACTAACAAAAATAATATTCTTCTGGTTTTATGTTTTTGTCCCAGTAAGGAGATTCGTGAAGGAGGTCGACAGTTACTTGACAAGCTGAAGAAATACAGACCATTAATAGCAGCTTTTAATGGAAAAGGTACAATTATTAAAACACTTGAAACCTCTTTACTTTAAATGCTTAGATGTCTTATTCATAAAGCCATTGGGTAAATTTAACAGCGTATTCACATTTCTGTTCATTCTTGCAGGTATTTATGAAATCTTCTGCAAAGAAACCTTTGGTGTGAAGGCAAAGAATCTCGACTTTGGTCTACAGCCTTACAAAATCCCAGAAACTGAAACGGTATGTTGAACCAGAATCTGGATTACTCTTTAAATATACTCAACAATAAGAACGACAACCCTCACAGCATCTTTTATATTTCACCTAGGTGTGCTACTTGATGCCGTCATCAAGCCCTCGCTGTGCCCAGTTCCCCCGCGCGCAGGATAAGGTACATTTCTACATCAAGCTGAAGGAACTGCGAGACCAGATGAAGGGCCTGGCACCCAGGCTCGAGGTGGAAGAGACGGAGTACTCGTTCGATCTGCAGCTAGCTAAAGGTAAACGGTACACTTCCCTCAAACATCAGCTGTTCTATATATTCTATTGTAATATATTTTGTGCCTCGTTCGGATACGAAGATATACACGCTTATGCGTTCTGCATGAGTTTACAGACATATTTAGATGAAGATCTAACTCTTTGGTGTTGCATTTGTTCTGCAGAGGATGCAAAGAGGATATCAATCAAAGAAGAGCAGGTGGATCCAGAGTATGAAAGCTGTAGTGGGTTACCTGGTGACGCGAGGCAAAGCAGCAACTCCTCCAACTAAAAGAGACCGAGGAGAGGAGAAAAAACAGGCCTGTCTGCTGTAGCACACAGGTAGTGTAGTTACCATGTAGTTCTAATTATATTTAGTTGGAACTAGATGGAATTGGACTTAGTTTCAGGTACATATACTGTAACTGTAAATAATGACTCCAAACCACTGTGACTGATTACCTATCTAAAGCAATTTAGAAGTCTGATGAGTTTTATAGAACAACGACATGAAGTGAACCAATGACCTCAAACATCCTGGAATTAAAAATGGATTTGTCAGTTCAAAAACATTTTTAGGCACACACTACATTTTGGTGACACTCACTTTTGTTTGTACTAGAAAACTCCACAGGGAAACATCGATGCTTTTCGGCCTGGACACTATTTTCCCATGTTTTTGTGTCAATGTTTTTTTTTTTTGTGCTGCAGCGTCGGAGAAGTCTCGCTCTGAAATCTTGCGTCACATCCACATTGTCGAAATCAGCTAAATGTTCAGCCACAACATTGTAAATCTTTTAGATAACATTAAGCTACACGTTCTGCATTCCAACACAACAATTTCTGACTTGTCTTCCGGCAACAAGTCACATGAGACTATAACAAAAGACCGGATCAAGCGCAAGGTAAAGAAAAACGCTTTATTCCACATTCTGAGCATTTCAGTGGCAAAAACAAGCACTTATGGACATAAATTAATGGTGAAAAATTGCCAGATTTTATTCAATTGTAAACTGTTTAGCGGCTGTCGGCTGCAGTGTTCTCGCTGAATACTGGACCAATTTCCCCAAAAATTGTCACCATTATCACTTAGACACAAAAACATGGGAAAATAGGGTCCAGGTTGAAAAATACCAAAGTTACCCTTTAAGTTTACATGATTTGCAGTAAATGAAAGATAATACATAAAACATTGCCATGGTTACAATATCGTTTGGGTGGTTTCTAGAAATAAAATAAGTTGCTGATCTATTACCAATGTATTGGGTAATAACTTATAAATGCCCTCTGCAAGCAGCACAATCCATCGTTTTGGTTTGTATTGTGGTATCTTGCAGAAATGGACATTGTAGGCCAGTCTGCGGACAACATGACACGGAACCACTGCAGCTGGAGAGGTTCGCTCAACAGATACCAGATAGCAGCTGTACTAGTAGCATGATGCATCAATGAGGGTAAGAAACCCTCTGATGACACCACAAGAAAAGAGGAGTCATACAGTTTCCTGAGGCCTCGCAATGTGACGCACAAGGGAGAAAGTGCCCACACCGGTTACATTTTCTAACTCTCAAACAGACTGTGCATGTTTTGGTGTTATTTTTTATCACTATTTATTGCATTTTGTATGGTATGTGTGTCCAGTGACTTATTTTTGTATTTTTAAAGAATGACATTTTATGATTTATCAGCTGTATAAATAGGTAATTGTACTCTGGAATTTCTAATCTGTAATTACAGAGTTATTAAATCTCTTCTAAAGCTGGCACGCTTATTGTCTCATTGTTTTAAAGAACTAATGTTAGGTTTTAATATGTAACCTATAACGTGAGGGAAGCACACACACAAGCCATCAGAAAGCATGATGAATTCTTCGTTATGTGGAAAATCATATTTTCAAAGCTCCATGACATGAGCAGAAAAGTTTGGGTTATTTTGATGATTCACTTGCTTATTGACTTGTTTTCCTTCGCAACAGCCGTGTATCAAATACACTGCTGCATAGTTTAAATTAAGCATATAGCTGCAGACAAACAAAGCTCACAGTTTAGCACGATATGTCCTCATATTTTCTGCTGTAAAAAAAAAAAAAGGAAAAAACACCAATGATGTTTTATTAAGTTTTAGTGATTTATTTTGCACAATCCTCTGTTTGTTACATGGGTTTGGTTTCCAAAGAGGAAATACAGGTCAATAAAATCGCCCCGTTGGAACTTTTGGGCTGCGTAAGATTATAAAGATTATAAAGAGTTGAAGTCTGAAACCAAAGCCATCAATCGATGTTATAATTTTCATTTAAATGAATCCTTTGGTAAAAAAAACACTGAAACTCTCCTTTAACCTGCTATAGTTTGTATTATAGAAGTAGTATTAATAGTTGTACATGTTGCAATGCTTACACTAAGCACATTTGTGTGGAGCTTTCATTTCTCTAGTATTAATTTCAACAAATTTTTTGTCCCTAACAATTTAAAAGAAAAACATTTACAAAATTGTGCATAATATTTATCCCACCAACAAATTTGTCTCAAGATTTGTGGTTTTCGATAACGTGAATTTTGTTAAAAATTAAAAAGGTACAACTAAACATCGATTTTATTGTGAATGTCAGTAAACATTAAGATTCTAGAAAAATTGGAGAATTACTTTGACAACCAAACCAATTACTAAATTAACTAGAAGCCAAGGATGTAATATTATAATATGAAAACCAGAAAGTTCAGCAAGTTCCCCAAGTTACTGGGGAAATTTCACATCCAGGAAGCCGCATTTTAGAGATTTTGCCGATCGTTTGAACCTTTTAGGATTGTATTTAGAAAGTACTTTAAGTCTACCAAAATTAGAAACAATAAGAAATGTGCTCATATGCTACAGGATTTTTTTTTATTGATTGTATTGCCTACCTTTTTGGTTATGTTATTATTTGCATAATTGTATTTTTTCATTTGTTTCTCTCTATCTCTTCTTTTTATTATTATTATGTTTTATTATTATATTACAGTTACCCTATGTCCAGTGAAGAGTGGAGTAATTTCTGTTATCCTTATTTCATTATGATGTCTAAATATTTTCATTTTTGTTTTAATGTCACATGTTGTAAATGTTGAATTCTAAAATAATGAGAGATTACATTTTTTAAATAAAAGCCTGCACCAAACTGCAAACATAACCCTTTAAACATCGCAGAGTATCAGCCAATAGAAAACAAGACTCGCAGAGTTTAAAAGTCGAGCAGCTCATACCAATGCTAAAATAGGAGTGTACCGGTTTATTTGTTTTCGATTGTGTTATTACAGTTAACAGTACAAACACCATATTTAAACTTGTTTATTGAATAAGAGTTTATACTATTCAATAATGTAAAATATACCCCTTGGAGCTATGTTTCTTGTTGATAGTAAAATATATTTTTCTCTTTGCATACCTACGTCTTAGACTTGAGCTCTTCCGGTGTCAAAGTTGACCGGCAGGGCTGTCATGTCTTTGTTGCTTCTGTTGTGAATAGAAGAGCGGCATATATGGAAAAATAACAGTTATATGTACAGAAGAAACTAATTTAAACCTTACCCACAACAGGTACGTCTACGTTTATAAATACTGGTGAATTGTGTGCAATTTCCTTGCGAGGAATCTCAGTGGAAGCGAAACCATTCAACCATGCTATGTTAGCTGAACAGCTAGCTGTTGGCTAACATTAGCTGCACTTGTGGCACTGCTCCACATTTGCTATTAACAATACAATTAATTGTATCACCCGCAATACAAAACATCTATTATTGAATTGAGATAGCTACAAACTCGTACCAATACCTAATAGCAGTGTACTCCAAAACAGTTTTAAAAAGGATAACAGTTTTTTATTCGGGTTTAGCTTGTTAGTTAGCATAGCTACAGAAGAAGGTGCAGGTGCGGATGTAGTCGCAGAATTTGGTGTTTAGGTTATCTACTGTTGTTATACTTTTCATAAAATAGGGCCTGCATAGGGGTGTTTTAACTTTGTTTTATTGCGTAATGCACCATCTTAGTTATCCTTTTGTTTGTATTGTTTACGTTATGGTTTTTATTTTGTTGCTAACTCCAGTTTGTCTACAATGCTCTGGCACATGCATTCAGTTTCATACACTTCCAGACTCTTAATATGCTAAAGCACATGTACATCACCTAGCTATGTTTCCTCAATGTGCATATTGATTTATTTAATAAAGTCAAACCACCCAAAAGATGGAAGACAAGCTGAATGGATTCCCTGTTGTCTCCCCGGAGTATCTTCAACAGTGGTGAGTCTTCCTCCTCACCACAATGTGGCCATACAGTCAGATTATACCTATAACCTCTGAATGGCAAAGTGTGATGAAAATGAAATGAAAGCATGTGCGTCCCTTTTTTTGAGCTTTATTTGACCATTGTTTTCATAATATGCCATTTGGGTTGTGCACCGTGACTGATGATTTACAGTGCTGTGTATATTGTTTTGTTATATGATGGCATTTTACTTTGATTAAATACAGGGAGAACACAGGGAAACATCTTGTTGGTGTAATGATCTTTTCTCTTTTTAATATGAAGTAAAGCTTTTCTACATTCTCTTTGATTAACTAACTGTTGTTGATTAGGAGCAGTGTGGGTTTTCCATGCGGTGTGAAAATAAGTTGCACGCAAGGCTGCAGAGTGATCTGTATATTCTCCTTTTTTAATCACAGACATGCACACATTACACATCTTCAGAACTAATATGCAGTACAGTACACGTTTATTAGGTCCACCTCGGTCCACCCCTAAAACTCATGCAAACTTTGTGGTCATTTTGAAGTGTTTCTAGTATGTAGTTCACTCTCATTGACATAAAGCTCAACATCTGTCTAAAAGGCCTCCAACTAAACTGGCAACTAAATACAGATTCCAGTTTATTAAATTAACCTTATATTAGCTTCATATAAGTGATGAACAACTCTGATGTAATAATTTAGTTATAATAAAGGAACATATCCTTCATGAGGATTAACTAACTCTTCATCAGAGTTCATCAGAATCCTAGAAGGTTTTCACTTACAAGAAATGTGCTTTGGTGTATTGGTGCGTAACAGCAAACATAGTAAGAGAAAAGTGAAGAAAAATAAATATAAAGTAGAGAAAATTACAATGGAAATATGACAAAATACAAAAGTATTTATTTTCCTTTTTTAAATAAAAGAGCTGAACAATTTTAGTAATAGTAGTGGTGTGCAGAAATGTGCAAAATATTATCCAGCGGATGTGCAAAAGTATATATGTGACATCACTTATGTTTATTAAGTTATCAAACTAAATTAGGTCAAAACTATTTTATTCATATATCTTAATATCACAAATTTGCCTCATGGGGCTTTACAATCTTTACAGCATAAGAGACCTCCTGTCCTTTTCGACTCTCGCCTTGGAAAAGGGAAAAACTCCCCAAACAAAACCCCTTTTAACAGGAACAACTAAATGGAGGAAACTTAAGGAAGAGCCACTGAGGAGGGATCCCTCTCCCAGGAGTGACAGATGTGCAATACAATTATGCATCATCACTGTGTAACTCCATCAAATACTGAAAAAAACAAAACAAAAAAAAGCTCATAGTGTGATTACATGACACACTGGTTTAACTCAGAATTAACCCTGCAGTGCATCCCGCTGCCATTTCACTTGTTGTGTTAATACTTCCCCCTTTTTTCTCTTTTCACAGGGTTCAGTCTGCACAGCAGTTTCAAGCTCTCCAGGCACAATATTCAGGCTTCAACCACAACCATCAGTCTCACTACCCCGAGGGACAGACAGGAGAAACGGCCATGGCTCACATGGCTTATCCAGAACACATGATGGATCAGCAGGAACCGGCCAGCCCTGCAAAACGTACTATGATCTCTTTTGAATAAAAAAACCTCTTTGTAAATAGATCAGCTGCTTCTGGTTCAGGACCCAGATTTTTTTATTTATCATAAAGTGTTGAATCAGTGTTGACAACAATAGTTCTGCACAACAATAAAGAAATAATAAGATCTGAGGAAAGTTTTGTAATTCTGCGTGACATTAGCATCCTTGCTAGTAAGCAGGCTTTTGGAGAAAAGCTTTGTAAGTTAGTGACATCCTTGTATATTTGGCTCTTTTAAATATTTTTGAGTAGTCTTATGGTTTGTATTGAAGTTTGATATGCTTCAGGACACTAAAAATGTAATTAAATGGAGTAATATGGCTCAGTAAGATATAGATGGAGTCTACCTGCAAGGCTTGGTGAAGGTTCAGACCGTTCTTCCTTTTGATGTCACCTCTCTGAACTTTTCTTGTAGCTCCAGCCAAAAAGAGAGGCAGACAAGCTCAACCCAAGGAACCCAAGGCACCCAAACCACCAAAAGTCCCCAAGGCACCAAAGGCACCAAAGGCACCAAAGGCACCAAAGGCCCCAAAGGCCCCAAAGGCCCCAAAGCCACCTAAGGACCCAAATGCACCTAAAGCCAAACCTGGCCCTAAGCCCAAGAAGGCCACTGAGGCTCAGGCAGATGGAAAGCAAGAGAAGATTGATGAGAGCTTCAAGAAGGTGAAGAGGAAAATTGACCGCTTCAAGGGGATGTCAGAAGAGGAAGTCATGACAAAAACTCTACCAGACCTGCTGGAATACAACCTGGACTATGTCATTGTAAGATTCCCTGTTCAACTGTTTAAGAGTGGAGCCAAACACGGTGCTATCAGGAATGAATTCAGGTTTGTAAGCTTTAAAAATGTGCACTGCTTTTTTTTTCCAGATTGGTATTAATCCAGGACTGATGGCAGCTTTCATTGGACGGTGGTTTCCAGGTCCTGGAAATCATTTTTGTAAGTGATCTGATAATGACTTTGACTTGTAAAAAAAGTTCCTGTAGTGGTTTGTAAAGATGATCAGAGCTTTTCTATAGAAATTCTTAAAAGAGTTTGTAAAGGCAAAGTGTGTTTGGGTTTTAGACCTTTTAGAGTGAAGACTTATTGTGTGAATTTAGGTTTTACAAGTTCAAATTTAAAAACATGTCTTGGCTAGAATAGGTTTTTACCTCTCTTCCCATGGTACAAACGAAGATCAAGCAGTATTAACTTCAGTAAAATCCATCTGTTATTGTTAGCTAGAGAGAGATGAATGACTGGGTAACTTTTACATTTCAGGGAAGTGCCTGTTTCTGTCTGGATTTACTGACGAGCAACTCAACCACATGCATGACACCAGCCTGCCTGTCAAATACAAAATGGGCTTCACCAACATGGTGGCCAGGGCGACACCGGGAAGCAAAGACCTCTCAAGGTAGGGTTAGAGACTGTTAGAAAAGACAACATGTAAGACACGGTGGCATCGCTCATAGATGAAAATCTATATTTAGGGCTAATAGCAGGCATCCTGATTTGTGCTGAAGTTGAATGAGCAACCAGTTCAATTTTGCTGTAACTCTGTGTTATAACCATTTTCTCTTGTTTTCATCCCAACAGTAAAGAGTTACGTGAAGGAGGCAAAATTCTTGTAGAGAAGCTGAAGAAATTCAAGCCTCTTATTGCTGTTTTTAATGGAAAATGTAAGCACTCTTCTACTATAGCGGAACAGTTGCAATATATTTATTTAGTTAAAGTGAATTAAAGTGATATTTTTTTCCCTCCCAAGGCATCTATGAAATGTTCTGCAGAGAGATGTTTGGTAAAAAACCAAAGAAACTTGATTTTGGTTTGCAGCCACACAAGATCCCCGACTGTGATGTGGTGAGCACCCGACTGCTTCATTATCCACAAATATTGATAAAAGTTCATTTTCTACGTTTTTGGTTGAGACTAATGGTTCAGGTCTTATCTGTTTAGTAAATTAATGGATCAGCTCAGTGCTTGATACCAGTGAAAAAGTGACAATGGCGCATTTTTTAAACTGTTAATTTCAGGACATCCAAAGTATTTGTTCTACCTAAAAGTTAAAGCAGTTTAATAAATGAAGTCTGTTTACAAAAATGAGAACTTTCAACCACACCACAGCCATTCTTTAAACAGTAAATACCTTTTCAAAGTATTGATCTGTCATTTCCCCTCCACAGGCGCTGTATCTGATGCCTTCATCCAGCGCTCGTTGTGCTCAGTTCCCTCGCGCTCAGGACAAAGTCCACTTCTACATCAAACTGAGGGAACTCAGAGATCAGCTGAATGGTCTTCAAAAAAGCACGGAGATCGAGGAGATTGATTACTCATTTGACCTGAAGTTGGCTAAGGGTAAGCACGGTTGTGGATGAATGGATAAATGAAAGTTATCCAATCTGTATTTAACATCTAAGTTGCATTGCAGTTAAATATTTTTTCCTAAAGTGAAACTACAAAAGCAGCATTTTGACATACAGAAAAAGACAAACTGAATGAAGCTATAACCATTTAAAGAAACATTTTTCCCACTTTAAGTGTAAAAGTAGTAAAATACTATATGAAGAATTAACTTTTTTTGTTTTAAAGCGGCAGCATCATTGGCTTGATACCTTGTGCGTTTCAGTGCATCCTGATAACAAAATCCTGCCTTTTAGTTTGATATCCAGTCGAGATCATGCTTAGCATTTACTCTTCCCCTGTTTCTGCATCAACAGAGGACGCCAAGAAGGCGGCGATAAAGGAGGAGCAGTACGATCCTGGTTATGAAGACGCCTACGGTGGAGTGTATGCAGAGAGAGGACCTGAAGGGGAACCGGCCCAAAGCCAGACCAACGGTCACTGTACATTCTCAACTGCAGAAAACACAGGTAACACACACGTGCAAATGTATTCCACTCACATTTTTATTAAATACATTTTAGGTTGTTGAATTCTACAACCAGGTTTCAGCATGATGTTGTATGTCCAGACACAGACTTTAACCATTTTTTTGTAAATATTCCTGTTTCATGCGCAGCTGTTATTGGAACAGTCTGTATGCTTACATGAATTTAAATAACCGGATTACAGCCGGCTGTTAGCAGTGAGCTGATTTTGTAAACATCATGTGTATTTGAAGTTTTCAGGGTAGGGCATCAGAGGAACCTGATGTCCCTAGCTAGATTCCTCCGGCAGAAACCACATTTCTTAATCATGCAACAGAGATTCTCATCAGCTTTTTAGAAGTACGCAGGTGTAGGACAAGCCTGTCCTTAAAGGAGAATTTCACCCCCAAAATTATAATTTCTATATCTATTTCTCACCCCGTGTTACCTTGAATTTGTGATTAAAACGTTGTTTTTCTGCCGTGCTTCTACATTGAACAAAGAATCCGAAAACTGAGAAAATCCTTGATGAATTGAAGTAAATGGGGCCGGGTTTAACAGCAAAACTATAACCGTACTCGCACATGAGAATGTTTCTGCAAAGTGCTTTTAAATAGTAACGTTTTAATGAAAATGCAAAGTAGTTAGCAGCATAAACTGGATAAATGAGACTTATACTGCCCGAGTTGTGAGTTTGTAAATGGATGTTTGGATATAGTTTGGCCCCCATTTACTTCAGTTGATCAAGGATTTTCTCAGTTTTATTTATTCTTCGCTCATTGTGCAGGGATGCGAGAAAAATTGTGAAGTTTTCTTCACAAATTGAAGGTAATACGGGATGAGTAATTGACATACAAATGATAATATTTGGGGGTGAAGTATTCCTTTTTAAATTTGTACGTAATTCTTCCAAAATAAGGTCAGGGAGAAACCAGATTACTGAGCTGCTGCATGTATTCATACGTGCATTTACAGTAACCAGGTTGTCCAATATCCTGCATAACCAGATTTCTCAGAGTAACCTGGTTTATTGTGTGCATGTAAGCAAACTAATTTAATACATTTAATTTATTGTGAACGACTGATGTAAAGTTAAATGTGTGAACACTTTTCATGTTGGGAATGATTTTTCCTCGTGACGTGTTTCAGTATCTTGAAAATCCTACTGTGTCCTTGCCAGCTCTAGAGGTGCTATTGTGTATCTGCTAAATCTAAACATAATAGACATCAGTTGTGTCACGTTCTCCTCGGCACAAGGCTTCAGTCCGTGTGTTGTCTGTCTTCAGAAGGAGCGCAGGAGGCGACCACGTCACAAATACCAGAGGGCCAGCTGCCAGACGGACAGTGGATGACCCAGTCCTTTGCAGATCAGATCCCAGACATCAGCGGTGCACCAAAGGACGGCAGCGTATAAGGAAAAGACTTATTTTGTCAGGTTTTAGATGATTTTTCTTTTTATTAGTGTCCGAGTGGAATATACACGCATAGATGGACTTTTTTTTTTTTTTTTTTTTTTTTTTCTTTCTTTTTTTTTTTTTTTTTTTAGAGATTTTGCAGAATATCTTTTCTGCACTTTTTATTTTGTTTGTGAACTTGTATTCATGTATGATCATCTTCACGGCAGTCCTTTTTAAATATGTGAAATCAGGGACTTGACAATGATGCTTGACTGCCCTTGGAGAAGGTCATGTAATTAAACGTTTGTTTTGCCTTTGTACTGTACTATACTGCACTGTGATGCAGTAAGTGTAAACATTCACGACTACTGTTTTGACAGTAGATTCAACTCCAGATGGTTATTTTATAAGCTTGATTGATCAGTGTGAGCCTATATAAGCCTCTATGTGAATTGAGGATTTAGCTAGCATTTATGTTTTACATTCATGGTGCTATGAACTGATCATGGAGCAAAGTGATCGCTCGTCACGTGTGTCAGAGATTCTACCGAGGGAGATTCCTGGCAAGCCTTTCAATATAATGTTACAGGTTATATTTTAATCTTTTACCATCACATTTTTTGCTTTTAGGAATTTTAGAATTATGTTTTGTATGTTTATGAAAATGTCATTCACAAGGAGTTTTATGAAACATTTGTCCATTAAAATGTCTTGATGATGCTTTTTCTATATTATTGGGTTACTTTTTAGTCGTTTTAGCGGCAGCAATTAGTCAAATAATCGGCAACTACTTTGATAATCGATTAGTTGTTAAAGACTTCTGTCTTTTAAAGATGGCAGAAATGCAGTTGTCAGCCTCAAATGTGGAGACTTCCTGCTTTTCTCTGTTTTATATACTATTTAACTGAATATCTGGGTTTTGGACCAACAAAACCAGACATTTAAAGACGTCATAGGATTAATATTTTTCACTATTCTATGACATTTTATAGTCCAATTGATTAATCAGTAATGAAAACAACGTAGGTTTAAGTGTTAAACAGCCTTTAGTTTATTGAGGAGGTGTTTTCATTTTGTAGAGAACATATAAGAAAAGTAATGTTTGAGAAAACAGCAGAAAGTGGAGCTCAACATTAAAGAGGTCTGAGGTGTGTGAGATTCTGAAACTGGATTGCACAATAACAAGTGTTTGTGTCCTACTAAACTCATCCTCTGAAAATGTTTCTGTTACTGTGAACTTGTAATATCACATACAACATAGAAAAAAAGCCCTAAATTATTTTTCATGCAGTCTAGATAAAAACCAAATATTAATCTGATCCAGATGCTCAATTCTGTGACCATTCTCTGATGTTTGATGATTGATTTGCTTTCTATGGACCTTTTTATTGCCGCCATCTTGAAAAATTACCTTTTGAACCAGGGCACCTAGAATCATGTATGAAGATTTCATTAAATACCAGCTTTGCTTTTGTTTTCTTGTCAACTCTTCACAAAGTTAAGTCTCTGGAATGATTTTATGTTCAAAATACTGGTCATTCAACAACAAGGTATGCTCATCAACTTTGATTAAGGTCAGGGTGAATTACTTTTTAAAAGTATAACCATTGGGAAAAGTTAGGTTAAAGGGACAGTTAAACCAAAAATCCAAAATACATATTTTGCTTTATACCTGTGGTGCTATTCATCAATCTAGATCGAGTAGATACACGCTTCCTTCTGCGCGGTGATACAGTTGGCGGATGTAGTTTGCTTGAAAGAAAATAGATCCTACATAAAACTGCTCACATAAAAGTCTGGATTATCTTGAGTAACCAGGTCATGATTTCCAGAAAGACACACTGCTGTTGAGTTTCTAAAATGGATTTGACATTTAAAAGCTCTAATATAGGGCAGACATCTCCAACACTCTGCAACTCACACCAAAACAATCTAGACTGATAGATAGCACTACAGGTAAGAGGAGTTTTATTTTATTTTGGGGTTAACTGTCCCTTTAAGCCACATGTGTCAATAACAAGGCCCGCGGGCCAAACATGGCCCTCCGCAATATTGAATCTGGCCCTCCTGCCTGCCTGTCCCGTAATACTGTGGCTAGTCGTGTTGATGAACTGGCCTCCGATGTAGAGAGCCAGCTAAAAACAAAAGCCAAGGACTTTATTTCATATTCACTAGCTGTAGATGAGAGTACAGACAGGACGGACACAGCCCAGCTGTCCATATTCATCCGCGGGGTTGACAGTCAGCTGTCCATATTCATCCGCGGGGTTGACAGTCAGCTGTCCATATTCATCCGCGGGGTTGACAGTCAGCTGTCCGTCACTGAGGAACTTTTAGACGTGAAACCGATTCACGGGACAACAACGGGAAAGGATATTTTCACCCAAGTGGAGCAGAGCGTGAACAAGATGGAGCTACCCTGGAGTAAACTTGTTGGACTGACAACGGATGGTGCACCGGCGATGTGCGGGGAAGTTCGGGGTTTGGTCGGTTTGACCCGAAAGGCGATGGGGGACACAGGAGAAAACTTGGTAGTTTACCACTGCATCATCCACCAAGAAGCCCTCTGCGGTAAGGTGTTGGGCATGGAACATGTCATGACTGTTGTGACTAAAACTGTGAACTTTATTCGTGCACGGGGCTTGAATCATCGGCAGTTTAGGGCTCTTTTAGAGGAGGAGAACTCCGTGCAAGAGGATCTGCCCTATCACACAGAGGTGCGCTGGTTGAGTCGGGGGAAAGTGCTGAGGAGGTTTTACGACACCCGCACTGAGATCGCTCGTTTCATGGAAAGCAAACAGAGGCCCGTCCCCGAGCTTGAGGATGAAAAGTGGCTGGGCGACTTGGCGTTTATGTGTGACATTACTGAGCACCTCAATTCACTGAATGTGAAACTCCAGGGAAGAAAGCAGCTGATCACAGAGATGCGGGACTCCGTGAAGGCATTTGAACTGAAACTGCGTCTGTGGGAGGGGCAGATGCGTAGAGGTAATTTGACCCACTTTCCTACCTGTCAAACAATAAGCGCCACCGTCACCATTCCACTCCCGACCCAAATGTATGCTGACAAACTGAACACACTCAAAGAGGAATTCAGCAGGAGGTTTGCTGATTTTGAATCACAGAAATTCAACATTGACCTGTTCGCAAATCCTTTTGCAATTGATGTCGACACTGCCCCTGAGCACCTGCAATTGGAACTCATTGAACTGCAATGTAACACCGCTCTGAAGACCCAGTACCAGTCAGTCGGGGCTGCTGAGTTTGCACCTCTCCTCCCTGAATCTGTGCCAGAGCTGCGTCTTCATGCTGCACGCATCATGTCCATGTTCGGGAGCACTTACTCATGCGAACAGATGTTCTCTATAATGAACTTGAATAAGACATCCCACAGATCCCGGATCACTGACCAGCATTTGACTGCCTAGAAGTCTAGAATAGATGAGATCATCTGTAAGAAAAGGTGCAGAGTGTCTGGTAAAAGTTAAACTACAATGCATTTCAGATAGGCCTTGTTGCACTGACTATTTTGTGTTATCACAGAAAACATTTGTTGTGTTGAAAGATACAGTAGTAGTCCTAATGGTTTTGTTTAATTGTGAACTATTTTGTTATAAACTGAACCTACTGTAGGCTAGACTGCTAATGTAGTTTGTTTAATTGTGCACTTCTCTTTTTTTCTTTTCTTATTATTATCTTTAAAAACAGCATTGGTTTTGCACTTGATGCTATTGACAGCACTTTCATCTTATTTTGCTGATATAAAGAATTATCCACAAATATGAAGGGGGAACACACTATTTTTATTTTATTTAATCCACCTGCTAGCCTAGTTCTAAACATATTTGTTATGGTCCTGTCATCCATGTGCCCTCTCCTGGCAGGTTCTCGCCAGTCATGTGTTTGGTTTGATTGTGAATAAACACCCCAGTTTGGCTGCATTGACGTTATCTCTGAGTCATGTATATGAGTTGTAACCATAACAAGAATCATTGTAATGAATGTCATGGCCCCTGGTTTTATTCACAACCGTCAGAATGGCCCTCAGTAAGTTTGAATTTGACACCCCTGCTTTAAGCTTTTGTTGAGCTTCACTGAGTTGATACACATGAGACGGACAAAAAACAAGCATTTCTTCTTCTACACAGAAGTGTTAATACATATCAATTTAGCCGCTCTTTCTGAAAAGTGATAAATATATTCCATTCATAAAAGGTTTTACTTTTTTTTTTTTTTTCAGCCTGGTTTATGGTGAAGTGTCCGTTTACTTCTGTGGTTGGAAGTAGCCGTATGCAGGTGTATTGAAGGTGGGGAAGTGGGATGGACTTGAGCAGGTGGAGGTGAGGGGGAAGAGGTCCGGGTACCGCCTTGGTCCCGATGAAGAGTTCTGTTGGAATGTGCGGTGAATGTTGAGGTCCACTGTTTAATGTTTCTTTCTCCTGTCTGGGGTCTGAGGTCTGAGTTAGAGGAGTGTTGCTCTGGAAATACACTAGAATACAAAGATGAGCGTCTTTATAAGTAGGAGGTCTGCAATGAAAGCCTCTATTTATAAAGTATAAAGACATTATGTAAAGAATAACTCATAATTACCTAAATAATATGTAATATATAACATAATAGTAATGTTTTATTGAAGTCGAAGTTATTTGATCATTTGAAACATGAAACTTTGTTGTGTTTTCCTTCAATTTGTCAAAAAATGTTGACGAAACATTATATGTATTTTTTTATATAGCACAATAACATCTGATTTAATGTGATGAAGAAGTGCAATAATCAGTATACTGTACAAACAGTATATAAATATGTAATTTACCACAGCTGTAAGGTGCTGGAAAAGGTTGAAAAGTGATGGAATTTCAACTTTAAATGATATTTTCAAGCGCACACACCTGTTGGGGTCCTTGTCTCCGCTGCTCCATTTCTGCCTGCAGAGATCTGCAGTCGATGTCAACAGTGATAATATCAAGCTGTCACATAAAAGAACAATATAGCAGAAGTGTTCAAACTCAAAGTGAAGCTACTGATTGTTGTTGGTTCATTTCTCTGCAGTAAAGGATGTTAAGTGACCGTGATTCTGAGGCTTCATTCCCTTCTGGTTCAAACCACTTTACCTTTTGCTGAGCAGGACGGTCAACTCAAGGGGCAGCGTGAGGACGGCCAGCACGTACAAAACCACTTTCACTGGAAGAAACTCGGTGAGCTGAGACCACCGAGTGTCACCTCCATGACTGTCCCTGCACGCCTCACACAGCACTGACACACACACACACACACTTATTATTATTATTGATAAAAATGCCTTATCTTCAACCAAAATAAATCCAATAACGAAATGAAAGAAATACATAATCTGTAACTTTTCTATCTATTTTTTTTCATATAAGAGATTTTTATTTTATGCAAGAATGTGCTATTTTATTTCATTTTTCATAGATTTATGATTTGCAAGAAAGTATTATTTTTTCTTTTTTTATTTTAACCTTGAATTTTCCACTTAAAATCTCCAGCAGTGGTCTCCACTGAGGAGCGCCACAGGAGGCAGGCAGGGCATTTGTTTTTCTCTTTTAAAATCCTCTATTTTTGTATCCGGCCGCTGGGTATTTGATACAGGAACAAGTTTGATTCCAATAAACCAAAACCTTACATTTAATCCTACCGCTTTCCCTTTTTCTTTGACTTACCTTTCCTGATGTCAGCCGGCAGGTGCTCTGTGACTCTCAGGCCCAGCCACCAATGACTCTCCTGACGACAGTTTTGTACAGTAAACAGTGTTTTGTCGGACTCTTCTTCTTCAGCCACCTCCTTCATCAGCTCACAACAAGCAGGTTTGACTGCGTCCGTCTCCGCCATCAAACCTGGGGGAAGACACTGTGTGCCAAGCAGATCTAAACCAGACAGTTAAATAACAATAGCACCTTTTAGTTGTTACTACATGGTGTGAACCAGGAAAATCAAAGACTGAGTTGTGAGGAGGATGAAGGTGGACGAGCTCACCTCTTTCTCTCAGGAAATGAAGAGCATCCACGTAGCCGTTGTGGCAGATCTCAGCCAGCTTCTGTCAAGAACAAAAGAAATCACGAAGCTCTACTTTTACATAACAGAGATTCATTTTTTTAATATTTTTATTGAATACATTTTCTTGGTGTGGCAGAGAAGAGAAGAAGAGATTTCTTCTGAAAGCTCTCAGTTAAAAACATATTTAAAAAAGCACCCACCTCGAGTCTGGGAGGGAGGAAGGACGTACAGACCCGGTGCACATTGCCCGTGTTGACCTGGATGCTGACGTTGCCGTAGTGCACATCGAAGAAGTTGAAGGTTCCCTCTCTGGGGCAGATGTCGCTCTCGCCGGAGAACGGGGCCACGGTGATGGTGTTCCTCTGCTCGAACAGAGGCATGTTGTTGCTCAGGGCTCCGTCCATGTAGAGCTGAAGAGAAAGAAAGAGAAACGACTGAATGCGTGTATGCATTGCATGCACTCAAATATTTGTCTTTATATAAGAGGCATGTGCAGTAAAACACAGGAAATGGACTAAAGACAAGTTTGTTCAGAGCATTCAAGGAATTATTTTGACATATAACTAACTTTTTGGTGTGCTTTCCCTTCTACCTGTGTATAATTCAATTACTGATTGACTACATTACCCAGAGTACCTTCTGCTACTATATAGCTATGACTTTAAAGTGTCAGTAGAGAGAAAAATACAACAACAGACTTAAGGCTGTGGAGTGTAAGGAAAACATAACTGTGTTTGTTTAGAAAGATGCTCTTCTGTTATTGTACTTAACAAAGTAAACACACTGTAAACATTAAATGGATACATTTGTTTTTTTTATGCCATTATTGTGTGTATTTAAAGTTGTGTGAGACTTATTGTCAAGAAACCAGTTTTAATAAATGTTCAAGATACGCTTTTTCTCCTTCTCTGTGCACATGTAGTCGGTGAGTGTGTGCAAGAAATGAGTGTGTGAAAGATTTTTTACATTAAAGCCCCTGCTTATAGGGTTTATAGGGGCTTTAATGTAAAGAACACAGTAAAGCCCTTTTGTTTAACAATCCTCTCACAGAAACTTAAAACGAGAAATATCCGCTAAATCTACTCACCACTCCGCGGTATGAAGGGGGGATGAAACCACAGTAAACTGGGAAAAAGCAGCTGCACATGAGAACCTGCGAAGACAGACACACACAGACATCATGAGACGCTCAGCTCCAGGCATTTTGCTGAGATGCAACCAGAACAGATGCAGTGAAATCAGACCAGACTGCGGACCCTTTCACTGTAACCCCCTCAGTTCTCTCTTCTACCTGAATGAGCTCCTTTCTGCTGTCAAACTGTGACACCAGCACGTTGCTCCCGTCAGACAGTCTGGTGAGGGACACGCACAGCTTCCCAGACGCACGGAGGTGAGCGTCTGCGGGCAGCTTCTCCAGCAGGGAGTCCCGGACTGTCCACAGCAGGCCGAAGGTCGGGTGGAACACTCCCAAAGTGTGTTTTCGGGCCTCTTTCGCCACGGTCAAAACATCCACACAAATCTGCTCTGAGGAGGAAAATGTAGGAAAATCAGTCTTTGGAGATGGTGATGAAATACAGCTGCATTTATTATGATGAGCCTCCCTTTGCTCTGAACTCTGTGACCTCTGGAGTTTGCTCTCATTATTGCATTAACTCTGTGTATGTCAGTGAACCTGCCATGCACAATATTTACTCCAAGTCTCAATAACAGCGCTCGCTCTGAGATCATAGATCTGAGTGTCCAGGTATAAGAAAGAAAATAAAAACTTGTAGTAAACGTGTCCGACATACAAAACAATGTATAACAAAACAAACATAATGTTACATTACTAATTTATAATGTTTGATTTTATAAACACACAGCTTTTATTTGTTCTTTAATATGACCATTATCCATTAACTAGATCCATATTACCACACTATCAATGCAGGGCAAGAAATAACTTATTAAGAAATTACTTAAAAGACAAAATGGAATATATTTAAACATAATCATCGTTATCTATTGTTACTTATTTACATATCTTACTGTGTGGAATTGTGGGTGTAAACCTTTAAAATAACTGTAAATTAAATAGTCTCATTAATCAGGCACAAATACATTGTTTATAAAATGCCATGCTATTAAATTGAATGATTTAGTAGGCTATATTAAAAAAATAATGCAAACAATATACAGAGCTAAAACAGTCACTGCCAGACAGTGTACAAAGGTTGTTTTTTTTTAAATACATGAGTGAAAATATTATTTGAGAGCGGTTTGTACGTTTACAGTACAAAAAGCTAAAAAAGGTATTAAAATTATTTTTATTATTATTTATATATTATTATTATAATTATTATTTATTTAGATGATTATTATATTTTCTTAATGTGAAAATGTGTTTTATAGATAAATATTTACAATATACATAGAAATAAAAAATTAAATAATTCAATTTAATAAAATAAATAAATAAAAAGTAAATAAAAGAATAATAATTATTATTAATTCTAAATATTAAATTGATAAGAATGTAAGATAGGCATTTACTGTATAAGCATTATGCTTCTGCCTTTGCCTTTTCAGTCAGACATTTAAATCTCACTCTTAATTACTTTGGTTGTACTGTCTAGATATTTTATACTTATTGTAGATTGTATTTATATATGTGTGATGACTGAATAAAAATACTACTACTTCCACTAAAATGATGTCTGTCTGCTATTTTATTTAGTTGCAAAGTTAGGGTCGCATTTAGTTGATTTTAGACAAATGAAAAGGGGAAAAAACATACTTATTATATAATAGAGTAGTGAAATGGGCAATAAACTGTAACATCAAAGCATTAGTTGTGTATATACACTCATATAGATACCCAATAAAAAAATTACGATTGGAGTCTCCAGTGTACAGTAAGCTCACCGATGGGAATCCCCACAGTCAGAGCTGCAGCCACGAGACAACCAGACGAAGCTCCGCAGATCCTCGAGGCTCCGTGGACCAGCTGAGGGACGCGCTCGAGGATACAGCTCAGAGCTCCCAGGTAGTAAATACTCCTGAATCCACAGCCTGCAAAAGAGATGTTCCACTCCTCGTCCCAATTAAACATCTTGTCTGAGGTTCCCATCAACTCCAAACCACATCACTGTAATCTCTGTAATCTTTTCAATCATCTGTCAGAGTTCAGCTGGTGCTTTTGGATTCAATATTCACTACAATCCAAACATTGTCTAATCTCAAGGACATCAGTTATCTATGCTATAGTATTGCACAATTTACTAGGCTCAAAAGTCACATGTTGCAAAATAGAAAACAGGCGAGAGAGAAACTAAAGTACAGGTTTATTTGTTTGTTTTTTAGGATGATTATGGATGACTTCATGTGATCGCAGATTAACTGAGAGTGGTGCATCATAATTATACATTAAAAATCAATAAATGAAATGTATAACCACATTTGTAACCTCCTGTGACTAATTACAAGTACTATTTCCTCATCTTTCTGGAAAACTGATATGTGTTCCAGTGTTTTTCTGTCTGCACTGTGCTCAATAGTAATATTTTAAATCAAATCTAATCAAATCAAGTTTATTTATATAGCCCAATATCACAAATTATACATTTGTCTCAGTGGGTTTAACAGCCTGCACAGGATACGACCCCCTCTGTCCTTAGACCCTCACATCGCACAAGGAAAAACTCCCTAAAAGATTCCCCACAATTAAAAGGAGGAAATATGGAAGAAACCTCAGGGAGACACTGAGGAGGATCCTCTTATATATTATATATAATATATATAATATATAAGAGAAGAAACCTCAGGGAGAGCAACTGAGGAGGATCCTCTTATATATTATATATAATATATATAATATATCAGAGGATCCTCTCCCAGGACGGACAGATGTGCAATAGGTGATGAGTGTACAGAACAAACAACATAGTTAAAAATACAACATGGACAATCTATCTATAGAAGGTTTAAGACCTCAACATTTTAACAATGTTGTTAGCTGAGGTCAAAACCAACCAGTCCTTTTGTCTTTAACATCGGTAAACTATCAGAGCCTTATAGGCTTTTGAACGCTAAAACAATTTTAGTTTTATCTTTTTAATGTAGCCTACCAACTACCAAATAAGTGTTTTCACTTGAACACGTTATCCTTTAGATCTTTCCTTCTGTATCTGATTATACTCCTTTAGCTTTAAAGCTGCATAAATAGATTTATTTTTGTCAGCGGTACAAAGTGACAACACAACACTGACATATTATCACGTTGTAAAGTTGTTATGATGAAATATTAAACAGCTGTCCATTTATAAATCCAGCAGACTGTCCACGTGACACATGTAAGTCCAGTTTATAGGAAGCCACTGATCTTTTCTTTGACAGTAACCTCACAAACCACAGGATCTTTTTGTATTAATTTATTCAACATTTTGTCTCACTATATGGCTTCACTTGGATGCAGAAAAGGACACTGAATCCTCAGTTTTCTTGAGGTTTGAAGTTGGATCGGATGCAATGTTTCGGATCCACCCCACAGCTCTGCCCAGAGCCCAGCCTCTACCTGGGCTTTCAGCAGAGTCTGTGGCGGCTTCATCAAAGCCAGGGGCGGTGCTGACGGTGGGTGTGAGGGGTGGAGTCAGAGGCATGTGGTCCAACTCCCGATGTGTGATCCAGGGGAGGGTAAGACCGGAGGTGGGAGTGGCTCCTGGGGTCATCGGGAGAGTTTCAGTGTCTTCATTTCTCTGGTTCAGGTTCAGGCCTGATGGCAGGCTTGTACATCTGCGCAGCAACAACTCACTGCAAAAGACAGCGGGGCGATAAGGATTCATATCAAAAAAAGGGAGGAGCGGTAGGTCCCCTTTCCTCCACCAACATTCCCACTTGTGTCACTCACACAATCAAGGAAACATTTATGATTAACAGGAGAAATTGTTATTACAGTGCATACCTGTCACAGTCCTCCGCCTTGTCCTTCCAAGCTTGTTTGTATACGTCTCCCGCCATGCCATAGAGCCAGCTCATGTCCCTGGGGACGTCTGGGAGCAAGTCCACAAGTCTAAAAGGGAGTCAGAGTCTTTGAGAGTCATATAAGCACATATATCTATATATCTACATCTATATATGTCCAGTGATTAATGCCTTTCTGGGCAGAGTTTCACAAAACCTAACACTGATCTGATTTTTTTCACACATTATTTTTAGGAAACCTGTGGACGGCAGAGGAAGTGAATCTGCTTTTGTCCTTTGGGTTATGTTTTGTAATATAAACTGCTGTCCCGCAATTAAGTACATTTAAAAAATCTTCTGGTTTTGAGGATTGTCGTGCTGAATTGAAAATAGAAACAAAAAGGCAGAAGGAAGGAGGGAAGATGCTACGATGCTACAACCACATCAAGATGACAAATGCTAAATAAGAAGCATATTAGAAATCATTCGCACGTGGTAGTGCACCAGGTAGAACGCAGGCTAACACACTGTACCTCTGGACCAGAGAGCAGGCAGACTCCACGGGCACACGGGGGATCTGCAGGTAAGATGTCACCTTCTTTGTCATGTTGGACAACAGACCACCAGCAGTGTGCGTCTCCCTACAGGCCTCACAAAACACTGACACATATACAATAAATAAATAAAAAACATTTTGTTTTACCGCATTAACTGACAGAGGCTTTGTCGGACATCACTGTTTCTTCTACGCCCCGTCCTTACCCCTTTTGACTTTAACTGGGAGGTGTTCTACGAGCTGTGGGTCCAGCCACCAGTGCTCTTCCTCATGTGCATTCGGTCCATTCTGTTCCGTGTTCTCATTGCACTCCGCAGCTTCAGCCGGCTCCCTCACCTTCAGCTCACAACAAGCAGGTTTGGATGCGTCCGTCTCCAAACTCCTCAGGGGACACTCGGTGCTGATCAGACCTGTGATGGGCATTTAAATTGAGACGTTTCTGGGCAATAAGAAGCACTGGATTACTGCTGCTAGTAGAATAAGAATACTTCCTTACCTTCTGTTTTTTTTACATGAATATTCAACAGTGATTATGTCCTTACTGTTCTCTTGTAAGAAGCGGAGCGCATCGATGTACCCATTGTGGCAGATTTCAGCCATTGCCTGTGAAATCCAAGAGGTGCTTGGTGAGGATGCAAGATACATCTGTTTAATCTATACAATACTACAAGCGTGCACGGTCCATTGCTATCAAAATGAATGGAGGGTTTTTTGTGTGCTGTGTGTTTAACGTTGCGATTCACAATTTCTGACGAGCAGAGGACAGAAAGGAGACATCAAAAAAACCCTGAAAACTAGGAAACATGGAGCTTCTGTGTCTCACCTCCGGCTGCGGGGGGAAGAAGGTGCTCTTCACTCTGTACAGGTTCTCTGAATTAACCTGGATGCTGACGTTGTTGAAGCGAATCTCGTGGAAGTTGAGCGCGCTCCCTCGAGGACAGAGATCGCTCTCACCGGCGAACGCAGAGATGGTGATGGTGTTCTTCAGGTGACACTGAGGCAGGTTGTCACTGACGGCTCCGTCCACATAATGCTGAGTGGAGCATAGGAGAATCAAAACACACAGTTTTGTACAAATAATGTGACACTTTGTAATTGTTGACACTATCAAAGAGCTGTTGATTCAACCTAAACATTTTGGAAGCTTTAGTTTGTGGTCTAACATTTTGTAAGTATTATTATTATTGTTATTATTAGGTAGTATTATTGCAGGGGCTTGTGCATTGCATAACATTAATACATGCACAAGTGTAACTTGTTGAAACCTGATTAAATTATTATATGTGTTATATATATATCATACCGCGTCAGTCTGGTAATGTGCGTGTGTAAACTATTTGCCAGAATTTGACTTTTGAGAACATTTTTGAACATTTTGGGTACTCTGGTCGAGGGATATGTGACAATACAGAGACGTTGAGGGTAAGAACTGAATTCACAAATCTGATTAAAATACAGCTAATATCTTGCTTTAATTTAGTTTTCATTTCAGCACAGAGAGGCTCATTCAAATGTCTGTTTCCTGAACTCGGTCTTGAAGCCGTTTCAAGGTAAATTGTTTGCTATAACAAACACTAAACACTAAATCATGCCGAGCTGATCATTCACCGACTGAGTTCACCATGAACGTCCTGGTTTAATGGAAAACTTTGCATATCCAAGGTTGCTGGTTCACTCACCACTCCCCGGTAAGTAGGTGGAATTATACCACAATAGAAAGGGACGAAGCAGCTGCATACGAGGGCCTGGAAAACGCAGACATTACTGCAAATTATTAACAGAAACACAAACGATAATGCTTTTCAAAACAGAACAAAAAAGAAGAGGAAGTGCTGGTTAAATATAGAAGATGAACCTAGTTACATCAGATTGATGGTAAACTTGAAGAAAATCACTCCTACAGTTTTGGTGAATATGCTTACGGCGCCCACACATTCCTCGTACATTTCCTCAATTTAATCCGTCTAGTCAGCCTTTCACAAACTTAAACGTCACCATATTTCCCAACTACTCTTTTTCTTTTGGACACTTTTCATTTTGGCAATTAGGACACTGAACTGTGACCCCAGAAGAGTTTACTCTGGAAGAAAGGGTCATCTTAAAACCCCAATTATAATAAAATATACCTGAATGACCTCCTCTTTACTGTCAAACTCCGACACGAGTACGTTCTTCCCGTCCGACACTCTGGTCAGGGACACAGCGAGCTTCCCAGAGGCTCGAAGATGAGCGTCTTCCGGAAGGCTCGCCTGCAGAGAGTCCCGTACCATCTGCACCAGGTTGAAAGCCGGGTGCAGCGTACCCAGTTTGTGCTTCCTGCCCTCTTTGGCCAGGAACATCAAATGAGCGCAGGATTTTTCTGCACAGAGGACACATTCATTTTCATCATTCATTTTGGAATGAACATCGCAATTATATTTGGCTTTTTACTTATTTATTATATCTTGCTTTTTTATTTTACTCCTGTGACACCGCTGTGGAACTACTAAAGGATTATCTAACTTTATCTTAATTGCAGGAATTTCTACATGTTTAGAAGCTCACACAGCTGAAACAGGTATTTAGCAAAAACCCTGCAGATGCACTTTAAAAATAGAAATACTGATCAATGGTGACATAGATCTTAAAAACAGAAGTGATTGATTATGTCAACTAAGGACTTCAGTTAGAGATTAAAAATGTATCACGCTATCTATTAAAAATTTGCCAAAATAGATGATTATTCGCTTACAGATTCTGATTATTTTAATCTAGACCACACATTGTGGTAAAAAAAAAAAAAAAAAAAAAAAAAAGCTTAGTTTACATACTTGGTTTACCTGTCTGCATAATAATAATAATAATATATATGTTTAAACATAGTTGGATGGTTTGCAAAGTATTTTGGCAGGTACTTCTTTCTATTTTCAACAATGCTTGGGTTTTAATTTAAAAAAAAAAAAAAAAAACACACAATATTCATCCCCCAGGCAATTACATCAATATATAAACTAATAAAATTGTTCTATCTATTGATGTCAGGTCGTGTCTAAAGTTCACCCATGTATAGCTCTGTCCCAATGAGATAGAAGGCCCTATAAAGTCAATAAAAACTCTGATGAAAATCTGATAAGAATATGCACCCACAGCAACAATTCCACAGATCAAAGTGTCAGCAGCTCTGTTTTTTTTTTGTTTTTTTGAGGAGACTAATGTGGTCAGTGTGGGTACAGGGCAGTGATGTCACAATGAATGTGTCATGGAAGAGCCACAGGAATTACCTGGAAATACAATTAGAAAATATCATATAGTAATTAAGGAAAAAACAAATTTAGAATGTGTGTTAAAAGATACTCCACATAGTGCAGACAGTGGCATTGCAATTAGGGATTTATCACAGATCAGAGGTGTTGGGTGCATTGCATCCATGCCGAAGTATATAATAAAATGTAGTTTTTTAAATGACATCTTGAATTTTGTTTCATTTAACCCAGCACGTTTCCTAATGACCAAAAAACGTTAAAACGATGGATTTTTGAATGGACTTTGGTCAGTGGAGATTGCGCTCACCTATGGGGATTCCAATAGCGAGGACAGCAGCCATCAGAGCACCGGCAGAGGCTCCATAGATCTTAGAGGCGCCTTGTATGAGGCGAGGGAAGTGTTCAAGCATACAGCTGCTGGTGCCAACATAATAGATCCCCATGAAACCGCATCCTGCAAAAGAGATGCTCCATTCTTTCTTCAAATCCAGCATCTTCTCACAAACGAGAGTTCAGACTGTAGGCTGCAAATGCACCAGGGAAACTAACAGCTGAGATGTCAACTTGTTTCAAGTTGTACAATTTAGATCGTGGGTGTTGGCCAACGACCACGTCCATACCAGCTGCAAACATCATCCATAGGTGACAAGATATTGAAGATAACAAACTCATTTCATATAATTAAGAGCTATGTTTTTCTATTGGCTGGAAAGGGTCACGTGACAGCGAGGTCGTACCCACTGACTGGAACTTTTTAAACTCGTGGGTTGATCAGTGTGTTGATATGTGCTGAGACTCTGAGGTCCTTTTTCAGATTCACATTTTTGGTTTTTAAAATGAGCATTCCACTGGTGGACTTCGGCGCATGCAGCCTGAGTGAGGAAGATGTCACTGACGAGCACGTGCACAGCTTGAGCAAAGAGTTGGAAACAGCTTTTACACAAGTTGGTTTTGTTTTCCTGAAGAACACTGGGATCACTCAGGAAGAGGTGAAGATGTGTTGCAGTGGTGCACGTGTGTCACTTACTTAAGTAAACGCAGTAGTTAAGTAGTGCAGCACTGTGGAAGCAGCAACATATACTTAACGTATCAAAAGTAAAAGCAGCAAAATGTCAGTGTTTTACTAGTGTGATATAATATTGCTGCTGCATTATTGAGTATGTTGCATGTTACAGCTGTAGATGTTTCGGGTTGTGCATATTTTTAACTACTTTATATACAGTTGGGTAGTTTAATCTACAGCAGTGCATCATATTCTATAAATTAAGCTTTGTGACGATGCATCTTCAAGCTGATCCGAAAGGGTTTTTAAATAGTTTGTGTTCAAGAAGTGGGAGCATTTGGTACATGTTTTGTTTACTGGTCATGAGGTGTATGAAGATGTGTAATCTGCAAAGTAATATACACTGTCAGACAAATGTAGTGGAGTAAAAAGTGCGATATTTGTCCCTGAGATGTAGTAGAGTAGAAGTATCAAGTTCCATAAAATGGAGATACTCAAGTAAAGTACAAGCAGTAGTGGAAGAAGTACTCAGATCTTTTACTTAAGTGAAAGTAGTAATACCAACATGTAAAAATACTCGGTTACAAGTAAAAGGCTTGCATTGAAAATGTTACTTAATAAAAAGTACAAAAGTATTTGCAAAGTATCAAATGCAAAAGTACTTATTATGCAGAATGGCCCATTTCAGAATATGTATATTATATAACTGGATTATAATTATTGATGCATTAATGTGTTCATCACTTTAATGTTGCAGCTGGTGAAGGTGGAGCTCATGTGAACTACTTCATATACTGCTGGGTAGCTTAACCTATAATAATATTTCAGGATTTATGAGTTTGATTATATGTTGTATTAATAATCTGAATCTGCGAAATAATTTAATGATATTGAATGAATGTAGTGGAATATAAAGTACAATGTTTGTCTCTGCGATGTAGTGGGTAGAAGTATAAAGTAGCATAAAATATAAATAATCAAGTAAATTACAAGTTCCTCCAAATTGATACCTTGAGTAAATGTACTTAGTTACTTTCCAGCACTGGGAGCAAGTACCTCAAAGTGCTTAAAGTGGAATGTGTGTTTGGTAGGTGGATCGTGTTATGGCCATATCCAAGACTTTCTTCCTGCAGCCAGATGACGTGAAACAGCCCTTCAGCAGGAAAAGCTTCGCCAACGCTAACCACGGCTGGGTGTCTCTGGGGGTTGAGAGGTAGGACTCAGACGAATGAGCGCAGCACGCTTTCTTCACTGCAGTTTGCTCGTTTTTACAATGAAACAACTGTTTTTCAGGTTGAACCCGCTTCGCCCTGGAGACCTAAAGGAGGCTTTCAACATTACTTCACTTTCCCTTGAGAAAAGTGTACGATCACATAACGGATATCAATCCCACTTTGTGCTGTGTTAGCTTGGAGGTCAAGTTACAAGTTACTGTAAAACTGTTATTTTACCAGAGAAAGTTCTGTTTTATCTGCAGCCAGGTTGATAAATTAATATTATCAGCCGATATTGATTTATCACAGAAACTACATATCAGTATCGCCACTTAGGAAACAGGAACAGAAATGCCATATGTTTGAAGTCAATGAGAAACAGTTTTCCCATTACATGTTCACCATAGAGCAGAATCAAGCCAACGTTATTTATTTAGCCCAATATCACAAACCAGGCTCTTTACAATCTGCGAGGAAAGGAACAACTGCCCAAAAGACTGACAAGTGTGGTGGAAATTCTGTTAACAAAGATGATTTAAAAGATACTAAGTTTGTCTTTGAGTATTTTATTGAGAAAAGGGCTTTCTGCAGAAAGTATGAGAGCACAAAGGTCTGTCAATGGTACTGTGTGAAGAGTCATCTTTATACACCTTAGGTGACCCATAGGCGGTCAACAAAAGGTTAAGGGAAAAGTACATTAGATAACACGTCACTGAAGCAATGCTGTATTTCTCCGTTACGCAAGAGTCTTGCACGGCCCATATTTTTTTCCTTATCAAAACTACTGATTAATAGATTTTTCTGACTTTCAAATATGAATATCAGTGTCGACCTTTTTAATATCTGTTCAATTCAGTTCTCTTCTGCTGTAGAAATGGCCATCAGGTGCTGCCAAAGGCTTCCAGGAGATCCAGACGTCTTTCTTCCATCGTTGTAAAGAGCTGAGTCTGCGGGTGCTGAGGGTGATGGCTCACAGTCTGGGTCTGGACCCCGAGGTGTTCCTGGGTGCTCACCGTTTCATAGGAAGTAAGTACGCTCACGGCTCTCGCTGTGGAGGGTGCTATTGTTGCTGACAAAAAGGCAATGAGCATAGATCAGCTGATATGTGGCAACACTGTGATCCTTTGCTTATCTGCATTGAGAGCCCACACACACACACACACACACACACACACACACGCATGTTTGCATGTTTGCATGTTATGTACATTGTCCCACTCAATATTTAAAAACGCATACATATTAAGGGATCCTTATTTGAAAAGTGTGTTCATATTACAAAATTTATTGGATTATTTTTTTTTTTTGTCGAATACATTTTTGGTTATTAGTATTGTCCTTAGAATATCCTGTAAGTGCGACGGACACTCGCTCCCACTTCTCACACACTGTGTGCAGAGCATGTTGCACTTCATAGTGTGCTCGTGTAGTTGGCATGTTTAAAAATCTGTCCTGCTTATTACTCTGGTTTTCAGAGGGTTTTTTTTGACCCTCTGGTTTTCATATATCATATTTAGCTTGAACCATGACCTCTTTGAAACACATCCTCAGCCAGACGAGCCTTAAAGTACCTTCCCCCTCTTCCACCACACCCATAGTTATACAACTCCCAAGATAGCGCTGAATGTTGGGCCCAATGTAAACTCTTGTGACACTAAAGCACCAGGCGAGTTTTAACAGTGTTGTTGTGTCTTCTCTAGCTGATGGGAATAGCACCACACTGCGGTCTCTGTACTACCCGCCAGTAAACCATGAGAACGTGAAGGAGGGCCAGCTGCGATGTGGAGAACATTCAGACTATGGCAGCATCACCCTGCTGTTCAGCAGCTCTGAGGGTCTACAGGTAACACCGCTGACATACAACCGCTCTGCCACTTTAAAGTCGAGGGTTACCAAACTAGACGTGTGTTACTGTGGGAATACTATGCAGGATTTATCAATTGCTGTTCGTAAACACAGCTTTGAAAGTTGTTCGAGCGAGTTAGAGTGTGAATAAAGACAGTAGCTCTTTATACAGTGTTGGAAAGTAACTAAGTACACTCACTCAAGTACTGGACTTAAGTACAATGTTTGAGCTACTTGTACTTAACTGGTGTTTTCCCATTTTCTGCTACTTTTATACTTCAACTCCACTACAATTCAGGCAATTATTGTAATTTTTACTCCTCTCCATTCATTGGATAATTTTAATTCCCAGTTACTTTGCGTTACATAAATATTTATAATCCAGAGGTATAAAATATATTATCCTTAAACGGGCCATTCTGCATAAGGAGTACTTTTACTTCTGGTACTATAAATATGTTTTGATGCCAATATCTTTTGTACTTTAACTTAAGTTAATAAATAAACATTTGATGCATGACTTTTACTTGTAACAGAGTATTTTACAGTGTTGTATTGCTAGTAGTACAACATCTGAGTACTTTTCCCACCACTGCATTCATGACACAGAGAGTAGAGGACAGAGACAGAGATTTAACCTGGTCACTACTTTTTTATAAAGTCCCGACCTCACCTGCACACTGTTGATTGGGGGGGGGGCTACACACCCACTTCAAACATGCTGACGTCAGCAAAATGATAAGAAACAATCAAATCCAGGCAGAGGGCTGCAGGGTCTCTGCAGATACAGACACTTCCACACACTTCTCGTGGGTCATAAGTGATGATTAAGAGGGATTCTTTTTGTATGAGTCTACATTGTTTTTTTTAGGAAAATCTTTAAAAATAAATAAATAAATAAATCTTCAGGCATGTAATCCACCTGGCACTTGTTAACCTTCAGGTGCGCACACGTTCAGGAGAGTTCATCTGTGCTCCCATCATCCCCGGAGTGGTGCTCGTCAATGCTGCTGACCTGATGCAGCGCTGGACCAGCGACCAGTTCGTCTCTGTGGTGAGTTCAGAGGAAATACTTGCAGATTTCACATATATATCATACATCACATGTATGAAAAAAATATATAC
>CALSBV010012175.1:1785100-1823391 GCA_943590825.1 Bovichtus diacanthus | reverse complement strand
CACACACACACACACACACACACACACACACACACACACACACACACACACACACACACACACACACACACACACACACACACACACACACACACACACACACACACACACACTTTAAGGGTTTCTCCTTCTCCTTTGTACTTGTATTTTTGTGATATGTTTTTTCAAACATGACCATTTACTGTAAATAAAAACTGCTCAACTGACTCCTGTTATTTGCACTCAGCAAATTCCAATATGTTTCCCAAATAATAGTCCCTAAAATTCAACAATTATTCTTACATCTACTTTACAAAATGAGTTACATGAGTAAAAGTCCTGCATTTTAAATGTCACTAAAGTAAAATTTCAGAAGATGCATCAGCAAAGTTCACTTAGAGTATCCATTATGCAGAGTTGCTCCTTTCAAAGTGTTATATGATTATAGAACAATATTATTATTCTATTTAATTTACTAACAAATACATGTAAGAGCCTTTTAATGTTGAAGTTTGTCAATGTGAATTTTAGATACTTGGTCTACTACAAGGGTAGATACGTTATATATATATTACTGCATCATATCATATAAACATGTTTGTCATGTAAAAAAAAAGTTAAAAGTACAATATTTCTCTCTGAAATGGAGCAGAGTAAAACTATAAAATGGCATAAAATGGAAAGTAAAGTACAAGTATGTCAAAATTTGTGCTTAACTACTTGAGTTATTGTACTTAGGTACATTCGACCACTGCCATTAATGAACTTCGTTACAGCCGGAGTCTTACCGGGTGGTTAACTTTTGCATGGTCGGCGTGTTTCTTCCTCAGCTCCTCGTAGTGCTGCTCCTCCTCCTTGCGCTCCTCCTCATTCATGGTCTTCAGACGTTCCCTCCTCTCATGCTCCTTCGTAATCTCATACTTCTTGAACTCATCGTGGCGGTCCTTGTCAAAGTTCTCCAGGTCTTTGGTCGCCTAGAAATGAAAACAAAAAGTTGAGAAGGGGAAATACACATCTGATTGACACATAAAATGTAAAATGCCGGACTGGTAATAGAGCCGACATGTGAGAAACACAGCTCACTGTAAACACCTGTAATTCTCTATAGGTTCATCCATCCTAATTATAGCAATAATATGAGGTAAGGTGTTCTTTACTGTCATTATAGGTATGACTGTGATGCGGTGACATATAAGCAGCAGCACTACAGTATCCAGTGTAGAGGAACATGCTCAGTGTAAGACAAAAAGTCTTATCCGTCCAATAACTTTTCTATGAATGAGGCGCTGCGACTACTGCAGCTGAGGAAAACATTTTCATACAGTAAAAAATGTCACAATATTACAGGAAAGATCTTTTCCATGAACAGTGTTTTATAAATGTATCACTGCCTGTACCGATTGGATAAGGCGGTCCAGGTCTTCCACCTCGAAAGTGTTGGGGTTCTGGTGGCTGAGGTGCTCAAACTGTCTCAGCAGAGCCTGGTGGTCCACTGCCCGGCCTGCAAGGAAGGGAATAATGAAAAGTTCTAATTAACTATAAAAGCAGTTAGATCAAGTGTTTTAGGAACTTAAGATATGAAACAGATCTTTGACTTAGTTTAGGCCGCATTCACCAAAAAAAGAGAGAGTGTGTCATTCAACTCATTTCACAATTGCCTACGAAATACATTGTGTGCTTCAGTAGTTATTCAGCATATAACTGACACACAGCTAGGCAAGCAATGGCTTTGTTTACTCAAGTTTCAGCTCAAATTTACACTGGAAAAGAGTTAAGAAAGGGTAAATAAATGCGTTTCTAAGCATGAGGGCAAGGGATTTCTGTATAAGTATATGGGATGTAACTTCAACCTGTACTTCTGCCGTGTAATCTCATTTTAGCTCACACTGCCCATATAAGTCACACCATTGTGATATATTACACCATGTTCCTGTTTCTAAAGGGCCTATACACAGTGACCCACATGCTGATGTGCACATGTACAGTATTACAACATTTCTTGTGCAACTTTAAGAAGCACCATTTTGTAAGTGACAGATCAGCAAGACATGCAGGCTACTTACCATTCCCCCCCTGGACGTCGTGTTTGACTTTGATGAGCATCCGCAGCCTGTTCATCTCCTCCCTCTTCAGCTCGTCCAGCTTAGTCCGAAAATTGTGATGGACAAAGTTCAGCTCTTTGGAAAGTTTGCCTTGCTGCAAGCAGAAAATCAACACGCCACCGTTCAATACAAAATGTTCATGTCAACAAAGAGCTTGCAAAATAGTGGCATGTTTATTAGGGAGTGTGCAGATGTACCTTGATGTCATCCATGTCGGCATTTTTGAGTTTTTCTTTAAAGTGGGGGTCTTTCTCGAGGTACTCAATGACTTCCCTGAGGTAGCGGTCATAGTGCAGCCCAGTCTCCTGAAGCATAAACCAAAGCACACATCTGTGTTTGTTGATAGAGGACTAACATCTACATTTAACTAGTTAATACTTAACTTGACTTTGGGCCATTAGCTAAATCTCTTGTCACTTAACTCTTCGTAATAAACGGTGGCACCGACCTAATATTGCTTTTGTTTGTTTTGTCCAAATACTGAATGTAATGTTCCAGACAACCTTTTACCCACAAGCAAGTGTGCTTTATATGTGAAACAGCTGAAACTCTGAGAGGGATTTGGTGTAATTAGCTGTAAGACCCAAATTTAAAAGGTCATATTACTTTATACGACACAGCAGCTAGGAATGGGACGTTATAGGACTTTACCGCTGGTCACGATAAAAAAAGACTCACAATAAATTGAGTTCATGGCAGAGAAGTTAAAAATAGAGCCTCATTTAAATTAACATTTAAAAAAGAACAGACTCACCCAGTTTAGCTTTTTTTTTTTTTTTCTCTTAGCCTTTATTTATGCGGAAGGACTTTATTCAAGATTGTTTGTTTTTCACATCAAAAAGATATGTCCTATCTGGGATGCAATACAAATATTTGTTTCTTAAGAAAATGTAAGGTAAAGGGATTCCAGTATGTTTGCGTGCCACTTGAAGAGTTTTAAATGGTAATAGTTTGATGATTATCAGGATAATGTTGTGAATCGCAATTATTTTGGCCAGGAAAATCCTAACGTTAAGATGTTCATATAGTCCCATGCCTACTCACAGCACTCTGTGGTGGCTCCAGTTCCTCCACTGGAGGCTTTGCTTTGGTCTTGTCCACACTGATAGGCACTGACTGGATACACAGCCACAAACTCAGCAGAACCAGCCCACAATGGACCAATGGGTTACCCCTCACCATCTGGGTAGGTAGACAAATAAATAAAAATAGGAGATAATCCTGATGTTACATAAATAAAGTACTTATCTCATAGAGCTTTTTAAATGGTACTGAACATGTTCTGAGGTCTAAGTGTCTAACCAGTCCAGTGTGGGCTTGAGTTTAATCTTTACAAAAGACAACACCCTTAGTTTCTCAAGTTTCTCTGGAGACAACATGGGGTTGTGCAAATTAGCCTTAATCCCAAAAGCAATGAGCACAGGGCTGTGCAACGCACGTGTTTAATGGATAAAGACACAACCTGCTTACTTTAAAACATTTCCTCTACCATAAGTTGAAAGAGCAACTCATATTTCATGCTAAACACACAAGCTAACGGTACCATGTACATGAAACAGCTTGTTTAGGGAAGAAGCATCGCTAGTTAATTCATTATCCCATAGCTGTTGAAAAGCTACAAAACAAGACTCAGTTTATGTAGTACATTGCGATGATAAATCACATGATAAGACACTTACTTCGAGCTCTTCTTTCTTTCTTTTTCTCTTTACCGCGCTTTAAACCGTTCCGTTTTCTTCAAAGTGCCTGAGCTTCACTGGAGCTTGTTTACAGCTGTCATCCACCACCAAGCTTTCCAATGGCTACAACCTACAGGAAAAAAAAAAGGTTGCAATCACCATGGCAACGCCCCGCCTCCAACGCTTCTGATTGGGCAGAAAAAGTACACTTTCTTTGTTAAACAGTCGCGTTGAGAGCTGATTGGGCGATCGACCTGTCAGTCAAAGTGTATCAAAACTGGCAACCCGTGGCTTAAGGTGCGTTGAGCCAAACTGTACGTGGCGCTCAGACAGGGCGGAGTTAATGTTGGATGTAAGGAACATTATTGATATTGTAAAACTGGATTGCACATACTTAATTATATGTTTTTATCTGGTTTCTAGACGACAGCAGAGGTGCAGTGCACATTAGATTAACCGAGTTCATTTCTGTATTACCCGATAAGATTAAAGAAGTACACATCAACATTTTACACAATATATATCCAGCAAATCTATAGTGCTATATTTCTTAGATATAGTAAACAAATGTAATTGTTGCACCAGAACCAGAATCTTTTTATTTATATATGTTTTAATTCATGCAAAGTAATACACATAACAAACACGATGATATGATGACTTGACAATATGACCTCACAAAAAGAGAAAAAAAAAAAAAAATTGTACAAAAAAATAATAATTTGATTGACAGTACCGATACATTTTAAAACTGAAATGTAGGCCTACGTATATTAGGTAGAGTGTATTTAGTGTTTTTCTATATTCCCACTCTTCACTAGAGCATTTTCACATGTCATGTTGTGTTGTGCCACTTTATCATTATTTTTTCAAAATAATTATTTTTTTATTTTTTAAGATTTAGATTTAGATTAGTTCTTTATCGAGTTTTGAATATACATATTTTACCCAACACAATAATTATATTTATTATCTGGTATAATTGTCATCCAGAACCACCAACATAATGTTTAAAGGTTTAAACTTGAAATAAATGTTGAGTGGCCAATTTTGGATATTGGTCCACAAACCAGAACCATTGCTTACTATTTGGACTTGAATTATTATATCAGAATTGAGTGTAAAAAATGTCATTATACATTTTAAACATGATACATATAACATTCAATTGATTGTAAATGTATTGATTGTATGCGGTTAATTTTACATAGGCTACATAAATGTAAAATAGCAAAAGCTACCCATGGGTGTGAGGGTTTTTCAATTTTTATTTTGGAAGTTTAACCTCAGCTCCTATAATGAGTCTATAACAAACTGTGTAGCTAAAAGTCTGGTCTACTTTGAAACCTATCTAAACCACAATCTTTATCCCATTACAGCATAAAATCCTGCATTCTATTATGTCAGCCCATGGGGCAAATACAAGCTATTTTCCTGGTTTCCTGCACAAAAAAAAAAAAGCATCAAATATCAATGTTGTTGCTTATCATTGACATATCCCTGACTGTGAAAATAAATCTAGTATACCGAAAATGATTACATTTTTTTGTGGGGGGGTTCTCATAAAAAAAAATTAATACAAAATCAATAAACAAACTGGCATTGACAGGGTTACAATTCGGAACATTACTGTATATTTGGTTGTTATGATCAGTATCTATACAGTATATTATTGTATAATATTTTATTACAGTTTTATTTGCAAGTAAAACATCTGATTACTTTTTACATCAATGGTGTTGTACTGTTGTAATACTGCATAAAACTATTTGTTATTTGTTTGTTATTAGAATAAAAATATTACTATGTGTTACTGTGCAATACAACCACGTGCAATACGTATGTGCAATATATCTCTTTTATTATTGTTACTACTGGCTGCTAGAGTATTACTCTCACTTGTTCACTTACTGTATTATGTTAACCTGCCACCTACTTACCACGGTTGTTGTGTTTTTTTGCACTTATATTTTGTACTTATCCATTTGTACTTAACCTTTTATCTGCACTGTGCCCTTTGCTGTTGTAGCGCTGTGGGACGAATAAAGGTTTTCTGATTCTGATTCTGATTCTGATTCTGATTCTGAACACATGTAGAATTGATCCTGACCTCTTCTTCTGCGTTTCCCTTCAGAATTCACACTAACAGGTATATTTCCACACTAACTACTTTCGTCCACACGGTGGCGCTGCTTTCCCATTTAATGTTCAGGAAAGAGACCCAGCCAAGCAGAAATCCAACCAAACCTCCATCCAACCACCTCAACAGGAACTGACGTCTCTTCGGTGCAAGTGGATGGAAAAAATGCAGCTGCAGGAAAAATGGCTCCAAACACCGCACCGCTAAAAGGTGAGAAATTGACCTTTTTTACGGTAAATGTACGCGTGTTAAAGTTTGGGCTTTTACTTGCCTGAAATCCGTGGTAAAGACTCCGCAGCATCCGGCCGTTTCCCGTGTGACAAAACCTGCAATTCTTCCTTGTTGTGGGCAGTTGGCACCAAAGCAGTTGCCTGGGTACTTTAAAATTATAAATCTGTGCCCCTCAAAGTACGGAGCAGTAGTCATGTAAGTTATCGTTGCATTTCTGAATTCAGCTTCTGTTTCTGTAAAACGATTTGTCTCTTTTATGCGTAGCGTTTTGTTAGGTTTAGCGGCTAAGTTAGCATCCAACAAAGTCAAAAGTTAAAGTTCCAACCGCTATGAAAACTATCAATAAGTGGCATTTGATCGGGCAAGCCGAGTCAGTTAGCGTGATAACTTTGTTATTATCCGTTGAAAGTCACTGGTATCTCATATTAATAACAATGTAGGTCCTATTTTTACGATGGTCAACGTTAAAATGTGAGAAAAACAAGCGTTCACGATTTATTGACAATTGTCAGCGCATCAGTCGGTGTCAGGTGAGCATCAGCCGACAGGTTAGCTAGCTAGCTACAAGCTTTATACAGCATCTGTGGTTTCAGACAGGTACGTTAGCGATGTACTCTAAAGCCTAAAGAAATGTCCATTCAAGTTAATTGTTCTGTTATAAACTAACGGGTTGTGTTACTAAGACAAACTTATTACATTTCTGTCGGTTGATTTTCTATTGAATATCCTCCACAATGTGATTATACAATACCCCAGTGCTAACACTTGGGATCAGATGAGACAGTTTCTCTAAAGTCCTTCGAGGGAACATTTTACATTTTTCCATAATTAAAATACAGAGACGAACATTATATAATCTGAATAACTCATTTACAAGTCCTCAGATATAGCAATACCACAGTGTAGACATAATTCTGTGTTCAATTAAAGGTCTTGCAGTTCAAAGGGTAGTTTTGAGGTGTTGTTACTTTGCATCTTGTAAAAACAAGTATAGGATATAATAGTTGTCAGAATAAACCACAGCTGGCCAAGTGAACTACATTTGGGATTTCACTCCCCCAGTGGTCCTGTCTGCTTTTGTTTCTTTTTATAGACTTAATGTTCTGCACAGGCGAGTCTCAGCAACGGACAAGCTGACAAAGTTTTAGTGTATTGTTAACTTTCCCAGCAACCGCAGAACATATCTCACAAATCTATAAACTTGATCTAGTTACTTATTTTTCCTAGATATAGATATGTTTTCTGTACTTTGATCTGCTGTACATTGTTTTGCTAACATCTGCACTTTTGCACAGCTACTGGGAGGAAGAACTCCTACTCAGTCCCATTAGGTCAAGATAGGTTCACAATTGTGTAAGTCTGCCTTAAAACCATAGTTATTTAGGTTGTGCTCGCCGTTCAGTAATCGGTCCTCCTTTCATTAACAGATCCCCTCCTAATGCGTTTTCAATGGAAGAGACTGGGACTAAATCCACAGTCCTCATTCTGTGCAAAAATGTTTTCCACCGTTTATCTGAAGCAGTCTTATTAAGGGATACATTTCAAAGTTAGTCTTTTTGGTACAAAAAAAGCACCCTTTGTGTCATTCCTTGAGAGTAACGCAAAGAAGGATGTTTACACAAAAATGTATATATCTTTGGAAGATTGATTTGACTTTGCATTAAATACACTTTGGATTGTATTTTTACACAGAACAAGGCCTGTGAATGTTGTCCCCCATCACTGACAATACGATTGCTTTAAGAACAAATCTCTTCAGGGTTCGTATGAACAGGAGAAATGACTACAGACATCAAAACCTATTGCAATGGTTGTATAACTGTTTTAAAACAGACGTGGCAATAGTGGAACCTATTCCTTAATCTCTTATTCTAGTAAAAAATCTCAAATTTCAGAAGATACCAAATATGTCTGAATTTTCTATGAGATATTTATAGAATTATACTAAACTATTTAGAATTTTTACATTTTATGGAACAAAGGTGCCATAAATCTGGTTTGAGTATTTTCAGGCCTAAACCTCAGTAAGAATATGTGATTCTGTATAACTGTGAAATAAGATGATTTTTTAGTTTTTTAACCTTAAAGCTACCTATAGGGCCAAATTAAGGTAAACTGTATGTTAGATTGGTTATTGTGACCGCCGCATCCTTAAATCTTTTTACGTAGTCAAGCATTTTCACTGGAGGCTCATGGCTTGGGTAGCTGTTGTCTTCTGAATACTTTATAGTAGTTGTGTCATGTTGAATTAATCTCTTCCAGGACCTGGGCTCTGCCATCCTTTGCCATGGTGCAATGCAACTGACTGTGTATTTTTCTTGGCTGCAGTTGGCTTTTCTCCATAAGTGGAGCTTTCCTCTTTTGTATGTCTCCTGTTGCCATATATGGACTTTAACCATATGGCTATCTTGATTCAGGATCGTCTGTGTTTAGCTGTGGTTTTAGTTATCTATAGCTTGAGTCCTGTTGGATCACCTAAAAATATTAAAATGGCATACAACCCATTGTCCTTTTCTCAGCCTTTCTTGAAATGGGACTACATTGACAACGATTAATGAAAAAAAAAAAAAAAAAAAAAAGTAATGTTTATGAACTTTAATCACATTATTCTCAGATTGATCCAGTGTTTACATACAAAATCAGGATGTAGCTGCTGTTAAGTGTCTGGCTCAGTGTGTTAACTGGGCACTTGGCAGTTAAGGAGTTCTGACCTTTTGGTTAAGGAACAGTGACCTTAATTACTAAGCTTCGGCCTGTCAGAGCATGCATTCGAACTGTGGCCAAAATCTATAATATACGGATGATCTACTTTGGGCAGAGCATTTGACATTTCTCCACAGAATTAAGCCATCAGTGGCAGCAGGCGCCGAAAGACAATGACCTTTTCTTTTTATGCATTTTAGTGTCCCAAAGCTGGGTTCTTGGCAAAGTTGGCACCAAGCTCTCCTAGTCAAATGCTTAATGAATGCAGCCACATTGTCACTGCCCGCTGGTGTTAGCACAGCTGATAAGACAATCTTGGGCCATGGTGCTAACATAATGCTAACAGAGTGAGAGAAAGCCAGAGGAAGAGAGAGAGAGACCCGTTGGGCTGCTTAGCATGCCAAATTCCTCAGCTGCACAATAGTGCTAGGCTAGCCTGAGCCCCAGCACAGCCAGCCCTCTCCACCACAATGGGAGGGGAAGCTCAGGAGAGGCCGGTGACGCCTGGGGAGGGAAGAAACTCACTCAACCCTGGGGCTGTGATCGGTCGATGAATGGTTGCTTTGAGAAGGCGCTGTGTCATTTTAGGACCACAAGACACTCTTCACAGCAATGTTTTTCTCATTTTATATACATGGTGGGCTGTTGTAGGCTAACCAAAGTTAGGATTATTAAGAACGGAAGATGCCCTTGTTTGGCATTAACGTTGGGTTTTTGAGGGTTAGTCAGAAAAAAACAAACGCTTTCATGACATCACCTTGAGACGGGGGAAAAAACAATTAATCGATATTGAAATTGAATTGTTATTTGCTGTCCTGCACAGAAGTTTCATGCCAATAAGTGGTGTGAGTCATGTGTCACTTCCTTGTTATAAATCATTTTGTGCAATTGTTTGATTCATTATTTCTTTTGGTATGTAGTCAGTCCGGCTGCTTGGTTAAACAATAACACTGTGCCCCTTGCAAAGTCAAGGTGGACAGCATAGAGGCACACTAATAGAGGAGAGCTTGTTGTGCGTGAGCTGATGAATTTACATGTCATGAACATGCTGTTAATGTAGCTCATGCTGGTTATGTGACCTAATTGATGCCCTTGACTTCAAAACAAGCGCTATTGATTATTGGCTGTGCATATGTGTCAACTAGTAGCAAATCAATAAGCAATCAAAGCCTGGTTACAGGAACAAGGTGAAGGAAAACCTACGATAAAGAACTGCCAATTAACAAATAAAGCTGATATGTCACACACAATAAACAATGTTTATCTATTCTGATCCAGTTAAAAAAGTGTTAGTGTGACTTGAAATTATAATTATTATTATATTGCTGGTCTGATTTGCTAGCATCTTTTTTTCCCCTAAATGATATACAGGCTGTTTTGAATATGTTTGACCACCTTTTCATGTCAGTTAATCCAAATGTTTTTGTTTTTTTTTAGGTTTTTAAAGATTTGCTACGCCACCCTTTGAGCCACACTGACTTAAAATCTATCACACTCATGGCACCTTCCAGTTGACAGAATGGCCCAGATATCAAGTGGTAATGGGTTTAAGGTGGATGTACCCCAGCCAAAGGGGGTTGTGGGTAAAGAGGAAGCCCTCCGCATGGAGGAAGAGGCTTTAGCAAAATTGCAAAGGGATAAGAGACCCACTCTTTCAGCTTCAACATCCTCATCTTCCTCTGCAGCATCCTCATCCTCCTCAAAACCAAAACCATTTAAATCTACCACTACTGCTCCTCGGCCTTTACCCTGTACTAACAGACCTGAAAAGGACCTCATTGTCTTCCCAGAGGCCAAGAAGCAGGCAGAACGGGACACGTTCAGGGATATTGATGTGGACAAGCTGACCAATGAGGAACTTGAAAAGCTCCTTCTGGATGAGAACTTTGGGGTTAACAGCAAAGTGTCCCGCCCCTCATCACTACTGGGGTTTAACCTCAGTGCATCCTACCCTGGAGGCCATTCCTGTAGCTCTTCTCCTTTCCAGAGCAACCAGTGGACACCCGCTCTGTCCACCCCATCTAACTCCAGCGTGTCCACTCCCACCCATCAACCTTCCCCAATGTTCCCCTCTGCTCCATTCCCCAAACCAGGCACATTTCAGAATGGCTTCACTCCAACCATGTCGCCCTTCATGACCCTGACGGCACAGCAGCCATCCTTCATGGCCTTCACTCCCATCCAGCCCGCTGCTGCCATGGTCTTCCCGCAGGCAGCCGTGGACCCAGCGATGGCCAAACTGTTCGACAAGATTGCCAGCACCTCAGAATACTTGAAGAATGGCAAATCGGCCAGCACTGAGATAGATTCCTCACAAGCCGGCACAGCTTCTCTGGCACCCAACCCACCACCCCAGCAGCCAGCAGTGGTGGAATCTTCTAGCATCAGCCGCTTTGACTGGCTGGATTTAGACCCACTTACAAAGCGTAAAGCTGAGAATGAGGAAGCATCGCTGGCATCAGGAGGCACTGCACAGACGGTACCAGGAGTCGCAGGGGATCCTTGGGATGCAGTGCTCGAGACTGAAGGGAACAGTAGCAGCAGCAGCCCCCCTCCGGAGGTGAAAGCATCACTGTCAGTTCGCTCGCAACTCAGGAGAGCATCAACAGGAGCGGCTGTAACAAGAAGTCACTCGCTCAACATCCCAGGGACATCCTCCCCACACAAACCAAACAATCAGGTAGGACTGCAGTAAAATGTTAAAGTCTTTTCTTAACTTTTTAGATTTCAGGGAAAGTCTGCAGAATCCTACATGAACGCACAATTTCCTTTCAAAGCTTTTGAAGTGAACTTTTTGAAATGGGCAGGGCTCAGTTGGAAAAAAGTGACGTCACATTACGTCTGTGTACTACATCAAGATTCAGCAGCCTTTCAATCAAAATGTGTTGTTGTTTGCTGATGTTATCAGACCACTGAAAATCAAATCTGATAAAACCACACCCGCACAGTTCTGATGAAGCAGATTAGCTGAGTTTTTGAGTGTTATTTGTCTTTTGACCTAATTTGTCAAGCTCGGTTCAGTTAGTCTTTTCTCTGATAGCCAGTGTCAGTCATTTGTCTTCCCTAACCATGATTTCCTACCCACACCAGAGATTTTAACATGTTCCTTACCTGCCAGTTCAGTGCCACCCTAAAAAAGTGCATTTACTAACGGCAATATGTCTTTGAACATTATTGACGGCATCATGCTCTGCAGAATAAATGACAAAATAAAACCAAAACTCTTCCAGCATGAGCGAGAGAGGGTAAAGTTAAGTCAGAACAAATGATGGCGGATCGTCTCGTCCACCCAAAACACCCATCTAAGTCTTGCTTACAACTGCATGTATACTCCTCATCCATTCCCTAGCACAAGCAAAACATCCTCTTTACTTATGCTCCCTGTAATTACGTTTTTCGCTGTCTGTAGTGACTAACTGTTTCACCCAACAACTTTCTCTCCACCACATTTTGTCATTAATTTTGCCATGCGAGACATGAGTGATCTAATTTCTTGTGATGAATATTTAGAGCATTCATTTGGGACAGTGCTGTGGGCAAGTGGCTTGGGATATTGTTGCCTCTAAATCTGTTTCCCCCCCTAAATCTAAACAACCATCTGTTATTTGGCTGGCAGCTCCGAGTTGAGATGAGCATCTTGTTCAGCAGTTCAGCCGCACCGAGGCCCACAAGCTCTGTGTCTTCCTCTTTATTCAGTATAAGAGAGTCTGATTAACCAGAAGTTTTAAATCTTCTGCCTGGAGTAAAAGATATTGCGTGCTGTCTCTGACACAAGTGAAAAGTCTGAGGTTATAAGTCTGGCAGAGTACAACATAGAAGCAATACTGAGTCATTAAGCTATTGGTCAAAAAGTAATTTTAGGTCTGGACAGGCTATTCAGTTTTTAGGGGGGAGGTTTTGTGCAGTTTGCAAGACGCCCACTTCCTGCTCATTGTGTTTCTCTGTGTCATGATGCCCGAACAATTGGTCTCTGTGGTATGTTTCTCACACTAGCGTGATCATTAACCTTACAGCGCTGTACAAGGCTCTTATATGGAAAACCAGGACATGTGACACAATTTGAACTGGGTGTTTGGAAAGATTATGTACAGTAGAGTCAAAAAATCTAAAGGAAGTTTGTAGAACGGGTCATAAACACGACCAGCAAGACCAGTTTCAATGTACTGATCCAGTAGATGTTTCAAGTCCATGTGATGGACACGTACGTTGCCACTCATCAAAGGCAACGCGTCCAGTCTGTACACCCAGCGGTGCTTCCAGGGTTGAGGAATGTCTCTTCCCCTGAAAGGAATAGGATGAAACACTGTTTGTTTACACCTTCTCATATGTTATGTCTATGTTCAAGCCTGTGTTTGCTGCTCATACAACCGTGTTGTGTAACTTGAGCCTTTTTAGCTCAGCGTTCTTCACATACGGCCTTTAACATTCTCACTTTTTTTTTTTTTTTTATCTGCATCCAGTATGTGTGCCATCTTTGTACGTGTGGTGGAGATGGTATGTGTGTTTGCTTGTTCCATCTGCTTGCCGGGCATTCAGCGCCTATGCTGTTATCAACGGGAGCAAGCCCATACAGTTCCTCTATGCCCCATAGCAGCAACAGAATGACATAAGAAACCTACCTCATAAGTTGCTGCGCCAACTCTCCTCTCATTTAGACTTAAGGGAGAGAGAGATGCTGTATTTCCATAACGTTTGGATACCTGTGGCATGCCATACTTTGAGCAACTTTGATTAGATCCTGTGATGAGGGCAAATAACACAATACCTGTTTCCCGTAGTTTGTGTGTGGAAAGTTTTTAATATGAATCAGCAGCTTGAAATGTTCCGTTTGTTACCAGTAGCTTAATACAGCAACTATAGCTCCAACAGCACGGCAAAAGAGAACAATCGGATGACAGTGAAGCTGATTAGAGGGGCGTATGAACAGGAACATAGACTTCCAACCACAGAGACTGTAATACCAGAAGGTACCAGGCCACATAATTCTTTTTAGAAATGTGCTTTTTGCCTGTATGGACCACACGTTTCGAGCCAATCAGTTTACAGTGATGGCGGAGCTTTGTTGAGGGCAGAATGTTGAGGTTTGGCTCTATTTCAGTCCTCCGAACATTTTTTTTTTTTTTTTTTCTTGCTTCCCTTAAACGCCCAAACCGATGTTTTACATGGTTTCAGCTTACATATGCATTTACATTGCTGCAAAAACATTTTTCAAAGCATGCAGTTATGTTGTAGATTGTTGTGCGGTTTTCCTACCATTTTAGACAAACCTCTGTTATCAATTAATTTCACTATGGAATTAAATAGCGTGGAAACTTGCTTTTAGCTTGTCAAACCTTGTATTTTAAGTGTTTCCTATTTTATTGTTGTCAATTTTAGTCATTGTTTGGCACTATTGATAAAAGTGTAGACTCAATTGAAAAGTGTATTGATGACTTGTGATGCATCCAGACACTGGTGTTGTGCTACAGGACAGATCCAGACATCAGACACCTCTTAACCCTTGCTCTAAAAGCTTGAATGAAATTCGCTATTTGCATAACTGGAAAGAAAACAAACAACAAAGTTTTTTGTTTGTCTAGTTGAGGAAACAAACGCTGCTTGTTTGCTGGCTGTAACCTTGACCAATGTTGAGAAATTAATTATGGATACAATCTTGTTACGAGTTACATACGTATATTGTCACATGTTAAGCCTTAAACCGATGCCATTTTTAAGAATTGCATGTATTAAAATGAACAAACTTTCTTTTTTCTGCTCAGAAAAGTAGATTTAGAAGTTTTCAACTGAACCCTCATCAGTCAGAATTCACCTGGCACGATACCATTATTTCCAAGATGAGTGTTTGGATGGTAGTAAGTCATCCTAAGATGTGGTAGTGTGAGCATAGGGGCTTGAACTTGTAGACTTTAGTCAGAACTGGACTATTTACTCCACCTTTACTGTCGCATTCTGTTTCTCTCGTTTTAGTCTTTGTTGTCTATTTGTCTCTCATTCCCTGTGTCTCTTACTTTCTTTCAGTTTCCTTTCTTTCTTATTATGTTCTCTTTCTCTCCATCTGTCTTCACAGTCTGAGATGATTTCTTCACCTCTATCACTCCACTGATGTCCGTCCCCTCCATCAACCTTCCTCCTTCCCTGACTGCATGCGGTACCTGGCTACTAAACCCTTGCTTTGGCCTTTTTAAATATTAAGCTGTAGTTTCACGATAATCAGCAGTCAAACAAATAGCTCTATCTGTAGTTCAGCCGTCACGCCTCACAGCGCCGACGCATGTTCAGACCTGGCTCTTACTGTTTGCAAAGCAGCACTAAAAGTGAATGCGTCATTTATCGCACGTCGCCAAGTATTACTTGCCTTCACAATTGTTTCAAGAAGTGTTTATTCCACTTCTGATTCAGTGTTCCTTTGATGCGTGCAGTAGATCATCAAATCCAAAGAAGAAATGGTAAGGATTTTAGTTAGAAGTGAGTGTGCACTGAATCCAACCACAAAGTTATAGAACTATGCAAAGAGATGGAAGGTGTAGGAAAATGTGATGTGATGCAGGGTATTAATCTATTTCATTTAAAAGTACCTGTTTGTCAGTAACTTATTACTGATGATGCGCATTATGGGTGTTTATGGAGATTATGATTATGTAATGAGCCAGATAAAAAAGTTGACTCGATTTACATTTTGAGTAGTAGTGTTAAAACACACTCTGAAGTATTTTGCTTGCCCCTTTATTGCAGATTGAGGGAGCAAGTCTATGCCCGTTTGTTCTTGCACCGTTCCTTCAATATGACCTACGGGCTGATTTTTGTCTGAACTAGACATTTTTTTTATCTGATTCAGGTGCTGTGATTCAAGATCATAGCGTGCATGTGTGAAACTAAAACGTACAGTATGCCAGCATGCAGTGTACATTTTAGCAGTCAAATGTCTCCTTCCCCCGCAGATTTAAAGACCTCCAGCGGCTCTTTTACGTCTCTCACACCTCCATACCATCCCACTCCAGACCCTTTTTCTTTTATTATCGTCTAATTACAGCTTAAGCACAAGTATGAGATTTTCTGTTCCACCAGACAGATTGCAGGGTTAGAAGGTGTTGTAGTGCATTCCAGTTAACTGTGACTCACTGGACAAATGGCTCTGTGTCTCCTACTTGCCGAAAACAGGAGCAATATAGTGGAAGATGGAGTTAGGAAGTACAACCCAGAGACTAATGCACATCATAAAACCTTGCAATAAAGTTTAGAAGGAAGAAGTTGATTTATGCAGTGTTTCAGAGATTACAATCACAAAATAGCAAATTAATCAGTGTATCAGTCTGTCCTTTGAACCACATTTGTTTTTCTGCCAGGGTTTTAAGTTAATTACTGGAAGTGTAAGTTAGGTATTAGTCACTTCATGATCGAAAGAAGAAGTTGATTTGTGTTTTCTGAGCAGCTTGAGCCTCTGATATAAACCAGGGCGCCTCTTACGAGCACTAACTCTCGTCTCCTCTCGGGAAGCTGCATCCAAACAGAAGTGTTTAGAAGACGTTGTTCATGCATGCAGCCAAAAACATTTATGGCTGACAGTTATGGGTTGCTAAGTATTCACAAACCAATAAAATCAATCTTAATGTCTTCAGTAAGTGCTGGATCAGCATGACCGCATCTCTCAGCGTTTCCCACACAAACTTCATTGTAGACTGAAGCCTGGAGAATCTACATTTTGCTTGTGCTGTGTTGACAATTGCAGGTTGTGTGTCAGATAAATGCCTGAATATAGATGCAAATGTTGATACAAGCTACTGATTTAGGCTACTGTTGAAACATTTTTTTTTTTTCTCACAGATTGGAAGTTTGAGCACTAACAAACTCAAATATTTTACAGTCAACTAACCTATCATATTTTGCTATACAGCGTCTCAATTTCTAAAACTTGTAGGCTGGTCAGATATTGACGGCGGCTCGTGAATATTTGAGTGCAGGTTTCCTCTGGACTGTCCGGGGTCATTTTCATGAGGCTGGCACAGAGAGGTACAGAGGTGTCTAATGTCTAGATGTGTAGTAACTCAATACTGATGTTGGGCTTGGAATTACCAGCAGCCACCAGTCCTGGCTGTGGTTGCTTAATCCTTTCAGTTCCACCACTGTAGTCAGTATTCCTGCGTGTCTGTGACAAACCACAAAGTTCCTCAAGCGAACCATGTTCTAACTTGTGCGTCTGTCTGCTGCCTTGTTTGTCAGTATCAAGCCTGAAGGGCCTTTCAAAGATGGATTAAATTCTGATTGTGTACAGTTAAATTTTGCGTGCGTGCATGTGTCAAAACAAACAAAAGAGGAAACCATTCATAACATTGCTCCATTGCAATACCAGTGGTCAAAACACCAGAGGGTACGCCGATGCTTCCTACCACGTCTGAAAGCTAAATTGTTTATACTTGTTCTGAAAAGCCACACTGGAGGGAAGGACGAAGTGCTCTGACACTGACACCTTTTAATCCCTGTCTCCAACACAGCTACAGCCGAAGAGAAGATTTCTAAAATGTTGAATATCCATTTAAGATAAAAAAAATAAAAACTCAAACGTCATCATTCAATATTTTTAAAACGTTTAATCTTCAGTCAACCATGAGGATAAGTTACATCAGAAAAATAGCATGAATAGTTTTACGTCCGTGTCATTTTGTAGAAGCAGGACTCGCATGTTTCATAATTGATTGTCTCTCTCTGGAGCAGAATGGGGCCAACGGGACACCCAGAACAGAAAAACTTCCTCTTTTCCAGACTTCAATCTTGCCAATATAGACATTTGTCAGGATGGTTATATCAGCGCTTTCAGCAGATTTGAAAAGTGTGGGGAAAAAACAACAACTTTTGACGAGATCCATGTCTTCTCAGTCGAATAGTTTGGAAAAATCCATTAAGGAAATCCATCATGAGAAAGTAGGAGGACTGTGAAAAGACTCTGCATCACATATTCATCTCCGTTTAGATTTATATCATTAACCAGCTCAAACTACTGGTCACAGTTCATTCTGCATGGCCAGCCATCATCGGCGTTATAATCTTCCTTGATGTTGTACACAGTATTCCCGGTATTACGGTCAGTATGGGACACATCGCAGTAAAAGCGGAGAACGAATGTAAGATTAGTCAACGTGTGAATCCTATGAAGCCATTCCCATGACTTCAGACACCAGGAGCTCTCTGTCCGGGTCCAACAAAATCGATAGGGCGAAACAAAGACGGGCCTGTCCCACTGTACAGCCTGCTGAGTGTGTTTGTGTGTGTGTGTGTGTGTGTTGTAGTGTGACCAGCTAACACGGCCTGGTTGGATTATCTGCCCGTGTTTGTTTTTGCTGAAGCAATCCTCCAAACATAAACACTGTGCTCGGTTAGTCTCTTTTCTCGTTGGCTTTTCTAATGTTTTTTCTCGGTCTCTCTATCGTCCTTACTTTCTCTCTCCCCTCTTTGACCCTCTTGTTTTTTTTTTGTTTTTTTTTTTATCTCTCACCATCTGTTTTGTTTTCTGTCTTTTTCTGCCCCCCCCAGTCTCTATGTCGCCTCACTCTGTTTATTGATTTCTCTGTTTTGTTTTTTGTTTTTGTTCAAATTCAAATATAGAGCGATTTGCGCAAATAGTCATATTGAACCACTAACAGCGTTGTCAAAATTTGAGATATTGTGCCGGCAGGAACGCGGTCTCCTCTCTCCCTTGCTGGGAGGTGCAGGTGGTTTGGTGTCAGGCTTGGCCTCCTTTCCAAGCTCCACATGCTGACTTAGAGATTTCTATCTCCCGGTGTTATGTCAGGTCAGCATTTTGAACAAAGCTGTCAGCTGCACAGTTATGGTCCATGTAATATCTCGGATTAATCTGATGGATGTTTGGATCTTGGTAATGAGGGTTTCTGTTTTTTAATGATAAGATTATGTTTTGGCATTTTGCCTTATTTGACAGGAAACAAGGGGGAGGTTGAAAGGGGTTCAATGGAATCGAACTGATGTCTTAGTAGATAAATAAATAGTGTTTGCGTCTTAACCACTAGGTCACTAGGTCACTCCTGGGTTGGTTAGTTTATGACTAGCAGGATTATTTGACTGTATTTTGTGTAGACTTAAAATGATCAATAAATCAATCAACCAATTAGCAGAATATTAATTTTCAACTTTTTTAATAAGCAATTAAATGTATTTATTATGAATTTAATTTACATATATTTTTTTTTTTTTTTTTTTTTTACAGAAATGTCAAACCTTCTTTGTTTCTAGCTTTTCCAAAGTGAGGAGTTGCTGTTTTCTTAATTGTCAATAGAAAATGTTTAAGTTTTGAATTGTTGGTCAGACCAAACAACAAATTTGAAGAAGTCATCTCGGGCTCTGGGAAAACTGTGATTGGCTTGACATTCAATACATCAAACAATTCATTAAACGGAACAAGGAACTATAGAAATGAAGTAGACCTGACATTTAAGAAGTTGTGGCAAAGTTTTTCTAGATTCCCAGTTTCATTGTCATTGCACATAAAAAAAATCTGTACATTCCCCTGAACTCGTAAAAAAAAAAATGTGATGTCAGAGTCCCAGATTTTCAAGACATGACATGACACTTTTAGAGACAGCCCAGAAACTGCTGCAGGAAGGGGCGGGGCCCTTTCACTTCTCATTTCCTGTGCCAGAGGAAGCGCATTCCTCAGTCGCTGGCAGTTAAAAGTGTAACCGCGAGTCCCCGGCAACGAGCCAGCCTCCAGGAAAAGTGTGTGTGTGTGTGTGTGTGTGTGTGTGTGTGTGTGTGTGTGTGTGTGTGTGTGTGTGTTAAAATATTTATGCGTAGAAAAATAGATTTTGAGGTAAATATTTTTCCCATGTATTGGTGAGACTTTCTCCAGTATAAGAGAACGCCAGCTCAGCCCCTGGAGTGTATAATGGGTATTTTGCAGAGAGCCTGTTTTAATCTTTGATTTACGCTTAAAAAAAAAAAAAAAAAACCTAAATGTTAATTGTTTTGTTTTTTTTCACAATTTAAGAGACACGGGCATAAAAGAGCTGGAGACCTCTTAGGGTGTGTTTCTTTGTGTCAAGCCTTTGTCCTTGCTGACATGTTTAGTCACTGCAGGACTCATAGCTCTGACGTGTTTTTTCAATTTAACTGCCCCTTACTGTTCAGTCTGTCCTGTCCAACTGATATGACGTCATATGTGTTGGACACACTATAAATGACACACAGCCCACTCACTCACCCACTCACTCCCTCCCTCCCTGGCCTGCTTCTGGTTGACGTAAGCATGTTACTCATATGTATTCTTCTAGTTCCCTGACGCTTGTGTGTGTGTGTCTTACTCTTTTGCTCCTGTAGGACAAGGCAAAGGGAAAAGGTTTGGTGAAGAATGCCGCCCTGGAAGAACCGGATGCTCAAAGCCTGGAGGTTGTTGCCTTCTGTGAAGACGTAGCAACGTAAGATCCTTGCTGTTGGCATTGAAATATATCCCTCTGTTCACTATTCTTGACCTTTTTTGCTTGTTTGACTGATTTGTAACTTTGACATTAAGACTTACATTAACTGCCAACTGTGCCACCTATAGTAAAACAAAGTAATAACGGAGGCCAGATGGTTTGTTTATACCGAACCATCTGAGAATCCGTCATTGGAAACTGTTTGGATACAGGGTAGCACTTTAAAAATATATACTTGGCAGGTAATTGGATGAACCACCTGTCAATCAAACTCTTACCAAAGCCAGTCGGGATAAGAGTGAAAACATCTTTTCAGTGGCGTTCTTTCCTCTTTCATTCAGGAAATCCTCTCCAGTTTGGATATAACTGATGCTATTGCAGCATCTGCCCTAACTTCTTTGCCCATGTCATCTCACACACACCTAAACCACGCCTGTAGCTGCCAGTCGCCCCTCACAGGATGCTGATTGGTCCAGTCGCTGACTGGCCAGACCCATACACATTACTTGGAGCCAACATTGATGCTAACATGGCTAAAAATAGCATTTGTTTCATGTTTGTATGTGAGCTTAAATGCATACTTACGTATTTTCCTGCATATACACATAATTGTATGTTTTGCAACTCGGCTCGTACAGAATCTCTCACTCCAGTAGTTAGTTTGGGTGGAGGGATGATGAAGCTGTGCTCAGGGAATCCGCTTCCATGTCGATAGCAGTCAACGCCGCTGTCTGCCTGCTTGTTGGTCAACGCTCGCTCTACATAGTTTGCAATTACAAGTAACTTAACTTCTCATAAGAGTGTAAATGAAGAAAATGTAGTAAAATAATTCCGTAGCATTTTCATAATCTTTTGCCCTCCCAACTATCCAAGCCAACAGTATAGAGACGACATTAGTTCAGGGTTTTGACATTGTTCATTAAAGCTATTTCAAACAGAAATGGTTTGTTTCAAATTATTTTATATCCCCTTATCAGTGTACATATAAATACCATTTTTATTCAGATTTGCTTTCCCCCCTCCATCCAGTTTTCCTGTTTTACTGCCCAATTCATCCTCCAATATTCTCATCCAAGCAATCTGATCCAATTGCCAGGCTGATGTGTTCTCACTGGCCTCACTAGGCCAAAATAAGGAAAAAATGTTGACTCTTCTCTGTCATTTTGTTTTCTCCTATCAGTCTGCGCTCCAAATTCCCTCATGGCGACATGACCACCAACCCCGGCTACGTCCTGAGCCCCGTCATTACCCAGAGAGACAGCGGAGGTGACAATAGCTGCTCCGTCAAGGTTTCTATTGAAATCTCAGAATCTCAGCAGCCTGTAACCTTCACCTGTGACGGTAAGCATCCAGTTACGAAAATGCGAAATCATACTAACCTTCTTCAAACCAGTTCTTAACAGGATAAAGAGCATATGGCAGGTTTTGCACTTCGTGTAACCAACTGTTGTGACATTAGAACATACTGAGCCCAAATCCGGATGTCCGGATATTCTCCTTTGCTAGAAACTGCAAATTATGGAATTCTCAAAGGGTTTAATTTGAATTAATCCTGAAAATTATACCATTTTAGCAGCCTTCATCCTCCGTATTTTAGAGATGTTTAACAGCAGTTTTTTGTCTAAAATAGACATTTAATTGCAAGGGTAGCACAGTGTTAAGAAGTGCAGAAAATCCTGTATACAGATGACACAGCATCCCATTGAAGTCAGCCAAAAAAGAAACCTTGTACCCCTTTTCCTTTTAAGAGTGAGCAGCTCAGATTGCAGATATGAGAGCTCTGCAGGAGGAAACGACATTCACAGCTGCCAAACTCTTAACCCCCACCCCACCTCGTTTTTTTTCTTCTTGTTCTTTTCATTTTTTTTTTCTGTCATGGGAAGTACACTACGTTCCTTTTCCATACAAATAAAGATTTGTCCCCTCACCATGGAGTAGCCATGTTGGGTAAAAGAGACCGGAGTCTTTTCTTTTTCCTTTTTTTTTTTTTCCAAGGACCCACTGAAATCGTTGGTTTCCCTTCCTGGGTCTTTTGGGGAGCTGTTATTGGCTAACCCTTCGTTATACTTACACAAAACTACAACCACTGTGTTTGACATGTCTTTTGGGATCCGGAGCCAAGCACACTGGAGGTCCACTGTGTATGTGGGTCCCTGAGGATCAGAATTTTATATATAAATTCATATCTACACATATGCAAGCTCTAAGCACTCCCTAGTGTGTTTATGTAACACGCTGTCCCACACCCCTCTGTGTAGCCCAGTTCAACAGCAACAACCTATAGGAAGTATATTTACTGCTTTCCTCGTCCTAATTTTACTTTCCTACCTTCCTGCATTGACTCCTAGATCACCTCGTATTCTTGCCTCTGCTGAGTTCACCTCCTTTAATCCCACTGCCGGGGTCACTTCCTAGATGCGTTTCCTTCTTTCCTTGTGTGATGTCTAGTTTGTTGTTTCCTGGTTGACGTCCTATGTTGTCAGCAGCGTGTTGATCCACTCTGTTGGTGTTTGTATTCATCTTGTTGGTCATTGGTGGAATCTGCTCTTCAGAGCAAAAGGCCTCAGTTCTACTTTTAAAGCTTGGACAGAAGGAGATAGACAGAAAGGTTACTTTTTTTATTCTTCATTTCTTTCTCTCTGTCTTTGGCTTGTCCTCCTGCCCTCTTTCTGTTCCTTTTGATTCCCATTATTTCTCGCCTGCCTTCTCTTGCATTACAATGTTTTCCTCTACCCTTGTTTCCATGCAGCATCTCCTCGTCCCTCATTCTGTCCTCTTCCTCTGCGTCTTGCATTGTTGTCCTCCTAAATCTCTTTAACTTGCCTTCACCTCAGAGACATTAGAGATTAACTTGACAGGAGACATTTATCTTCTCTTCTCTGTCTCTCTTGCCTTCATCTGCTGTCTTCTTCTGTATTTTCCTTCTCTTATTTTCTCATTTACACTTTCTTTTCCCCCTCTATTTTCTCTTATTTTATTCTCTCTAATATATTTTTTTAAATATATTTCCCAACAGTTAAAAAAAGATTGTTCCTGCTAGTGTCATTATGTGGCATCTTTGCCTTTACCCTTTTTCTAGAGCGCAGGCAGAAAGAAAGACAACTTCTTCTTCCAGTGCTTGGCTGTGATGTACTTGGATTCTGGGGATTCCTAACATACTGTGGCTGAATAGGGGAGATGGAACGAGTGAGAGAGGGGAAAAGATTGAAATGCATGAAAAGAAATGCAAAATAGAGAAAGGGAGAAGGGAGAGTAGGAGCCGAGAGAAATACAGAGGGAGGGACGCAGGAGAAAGAATTAGACGAGAGAAAAGAGAAAAGACATGACTTCATACAGACAGACAGAGAAATGTAATGATGATGTATTATAAAATAGATGACAGAGGAAAGAAATGCTGGGAGTTGTGTTCAGTTTACTCTCTGTGGATTAGAGGGTGTAGGAGAGGAGGAAACACCATGATATTCTTCATTTCAGGCATAAAGACGAGAACTTCACTGACTGCATTAAGTTTTTAGCTTGGTGTACCTAATAAACCGGCACCGAGTGTAAGTTAAAGTAACATTTTAAACAGCCAATCTACTGTGATAAACCCTTAAGGACTGATGCATCTTGGTACAGTTAGTCTCAGGATGTTCCTACGTTATTTGTCAAGGACAACATGCTGCTTTGTTTGTTTTTATGTAGCGTGACTGTGACATGCAGGAGATTTCAGCTGTCGGTGAGAGGTTACCAGCAAAAAGATAGGAATACATATCACATATCTCAATACTTGAGATAAGTTCTGAGCGTCATGGAGTCGCTGAAGCTATTTCAGTACGCCTTTTTTAGAATTTGCATCTGTTTCAGCCTTAAACTGTTGCATTTCCTGCTACACTGTTCATGTGTATAACCTTGTGCTATACTTCTTCTTATTGTTTTCCATTTGCCTCTGAATCTGTGTCTGACAGTTGGGCTTGTTACAGTGGCAGAAATCTCTGTTTGCTGTGAGTCATGTAGGAATTAGATCATTCTTCTTTTCCATCTGAAACATGTTGGCCACCTCGCCCCCCCCCCTCCCATGTGGATCCTACAGATTGGACTTTTAACCTGCTCCATGAGTTACCTATTACACTTGTTACTGAAGAATTGTTGTGGTAGTTTTTTTTTAACATACCACTTTACTCCCTAGTCCTTAGACATCTATGTGTTTGTGTCAGTGGTGGAAGTACAAGCACTGTACTTAAGTACTAATTTGAGTAAATGTACTTATTTATGTATTTTCTTTTCACTTTATGGTACTATGTACTTTTACCCCTCTACATTTTGGAGGCAAATATTGTACTTTTTACTCCGTTTCATTTATTTAATAGCTTTAGTTAACTACACTCCAGGTTTAGATTAATACAAAATATAAATCAGCTAATAAATAATAATATATTATTATGGGTTAAGCTACCCAGCAGTATATTATGTAATGTGTTACGTGTATTAAGTGCTACATTGAAGTAATACACATTATTGTATTACTAAGTATTATCCAATAATAAAATATATTATAAAATGGGCCGTTCTGCATTATTTACTTTCTACTTGTGGTACTTTAAGTATATTTTAATGCAAATACTTCAATACTTTTACTTTAGTAAGCTTTTGAATGCAGGACTTATACTTGTAACGGATTATTTTATACTGTAGTATTGCTACTTTTACTCAGTCTCTGAGTACTTCTTCCACCACTGGTTTGTGTTGAGTTGCCATTTTTTTTTTTGACATTCCCCAACCATGTGTGAAGTGGTTAACGGCGTGCAACGAAGAAATTATCTCCTCTTTTTAAGTGGTTCCTTCAAAAATGACCTGCTGGCAATTCCCTTACCACCTCAGAGCGATCACAAAATGAGGCGTAGCCTGCCTAATTGCTTTGTGACAAAACACTCCCAACACATGTATAACCCTGGCGACCACCAGCGCGGCTGCACCGCCGTACAGAACCGTGAAGCTAAAGCTACTGGTCTGAGCGGTAAAAGACGCTCCATTCCTCAGAAGGGTGGAGATCTGTTATTGTCGTAGCCAGGGGTGGTCTCGCTCCCAGTGTGTGTGTGTCTATGTGAATGTCCGTTAAGTAACCTGAGTGTGTGTGTGCTTAGTCCAAAGCCGAGATGTTTCTGTGTGTGAAGTGTCCGTATCCGTCTGCCCTTGTTTGTGTATCGCCAAGGTTAAGAGTGTGCTAAAACCTCTTTAGAAGAAGCTAAACAGCAGAATAATCTGCTGTGTATCATCTTACGCTCTCCGCCCAGTCTTCCCTTCGCCAGACAAATCAGATATCTGAGCATACGAAAACAACTAGAGCTCACCCCAAATCCCCCCCGTTTAATATCCTTCCACCACACACCGCTGTCGTTCCTTTGAGTGGAGAACAGGTGATACATGAGCTGTTCACAACATGGCAGCATGGTTTGCAGCGAGAGAGAAATTCCTTACACACATTTAAAGTCCAGAGTTCTCACAGCAGCAAATGGATGTGTATTTTGAATAAGTGTCTCTTCTGAATTGTTAAACTGTATGATATTGTAGCATGACATGATAAGCACTTGACCTCTGAGCGCTCTAATAAAATGTGTTCATGTGCGGGGAAACGTTGTTTGGGCTGCTCCAAAAATTCCTCAGTTCCTTCACGTGAACCACCACAAAGCCACTTCTTGTTGACGCGCCTTGTATCGTGTTCATACTTGTTTTTAGTTTCCTGTAATTGATGTATAATAATGCTAAATGTAATCAAATAGAACAACACCAGAATTCCAAAGTCATTGAAAGATTATGAAGTGCTGGATAGAAACCAGAGGATCTGCAATCTTTTGTTATGACTAATGTTTGGGAGAAGAGTATCATATTTAGTTTGATCTAAGAGGTGAAGCCAAATGAATTATAGAGAAAGGTATTTGTCAATGTATTATTTCAAACCGCCCATCTATGATTAAATTAATTTTGTTATGACAATTGGATAAGTTAAAGTTATTTGTAATCTCGATGCTGTGTGCCATCCTTTGGTTATTATTGTATATTTTGTTTGGGCTCCATACTATGTGATCACGGTCCTGAGCCACATAAATAAATGAAAACATAAAAACATTTTACCTCATTTTTTTATGTCTTCCCTCTCTTTTTTTTTTTTTTGCTTTCTTCCATCATTCCCTTTCTTCCCGTTGGTTTTCTATTTTCACCCTCCCTCAATGTGGTTCCCTTCCCTCTGTCCCTTCCCCTCTGCCTCCATCACCGTCTTCTCCATCCTCTCCACCTTCCTCAGTGAGTTCTCCCGTGGAGCTGTTGATCAGTCAGACTCTCTGCTGGGTCCACGATGACCTGGACCAGGTCGACTTCTCCAGCTACGTGCTCAAAGTCTGTGGCCAGGAGGAGGTGCTGCAGAAGTGAGTACACGCAAACAGAAAAGTTACGCTGCTGCTGTTTAAAAAGAAAACATGCCTCTCCAAAACCTTAACATTTTAGACATTTGGAGGAAGAACTTTTCCCAGGCTGACTTGGCAGTTTTGTTAATTATGCACAGGGTTTTGAATAGCTTTGTTTTCTTATGCCCTCAACTCTTCCCTCTCGCTATCTTTTTATCTGTCACTCTTGGCATCCTCTTAAAATCTTGTACAAAGGAGACTGGCAGATGTTTCTATATCTTGCCCCGCGCCCTCCTACACCATGGAAATTCTCTTCTCCCTCTAATCTGGGATACATGGGAATGGTTACGCTCATACCAGGACTTAAAGGCCCAGTACACCCAAATGTTCAAAGTTACATAATTAATTTGTCGTGACTATAACTGCTGAACAGATGTCGTGTATGCTGTGTGATCATATATTGTAACTAATCTTTACAACCAGAAATGGCCATAAATCAATTTCTTATTTTATTTTATTTTTTTGTCAATTATTGTGGTAACCGTGGAGACTGTTAGAGATCTCTGTTGCTTTTTGATTTTTCATTCAACGCTTATACATGCCATGAGAGCCATTGTGTGAAGACCCGTCAATCACGATTATTATGGATTATTTGATGCATTTCACTATTACATCATTGCTTCACCTGTAATCATAGTAAAGACAGCTCTCTTGAGATGGAGCCTGAAGCTATGCATCATCTGCTGAATCCCAAATGTAGGTAATTTAGTGAGAGTCACGAGCCCTGCCAGTGATAACTTGTTACCACAGTAGCAGCTGAATACCTTCTCAGAAAGCTTTTGTCTTTTTTTTTCCTCAACATTTTCCCTACAGTAGCCTCTCTGACTCTGATTGGCTAACTTTGCACAGGATTGACTACGCAAAACATCTAAACTTGACTGATTTTGGACAGATAGTATATCTCCAAAGAAGGACGTTTTTTTTTTTATCATTGTGGCTGTTGAGAAATATTCTTGGCACGAAGTGTTTTTGACATGATTGACAGCTTGGCCCTTAAAGGAATAGCAAATGCAATCAGGAAAATAATAAATTAAAATGAAGGGATTCAAATAAATAAATTACATTTTATACAATAAAAAAAATAAAAAAAATAATAATAACAAAAAAAAGTTAAATATACTGAAAATGTGTTATTTATATGCAAAAAAAAAAATATATATATATATTTATATGCAAAAATAAATATATATATATATATATGTGTGTGTGTATATATATATATATACTTATAATGCAATAAGTGTGAAAATAAATGAAAAGGCTTATAATTATTTTATATTTTGTTATTTGTATTTATATTTCCACATTTTTTTATTTTCTTATTCCTTTTACAGATTTATTCCGTTTTATGACACTCCTATTACTCCATAGCCTCAACACGTCAGTGACAAAAATAGTAAACCTAATGATACTAACACAATGTAAATGGTAAGTTCCCCCAAAACGTAGACCAAACAAATATTATTTTACTGGTCTTAGAAGGATAATCCACTCTGGCTTCAGTTATGAGAAGTAACATAGTCCACCTCACTGAAGGAGTTATTAGTCTTTGTGTTGTTGCTTTTTTCAAATAACTGCTCATTATTATCCTTAACACATAGTATGGTTTTCCTAACCTTTCCTCTCTGTTTCCCTGTGCCACAGTAAACACAGCCTAGGCAGCCATGAGTACGTCCAGAACTGCAGGAAGTGGGAGAATGAGATCACATTACAACTCCTCTCTCACTCCACCATGAGAAGAGACTTGGCTCGCAGTGTAAGACACTCAATCAAACAAACTCAGATGAGCTCTCTTAAACTTTACAGGAGATTTTACTGAACTGTGTCCACTGAGATTCATTTAAAACTGTCATCCCCTGCTGGAGACCTCTAGCGTGATGATGTCATCTTGTATGCTTGATCGGTGAATCTTGACTGATTTTGTTTAGGCGGAAGACGACACCTCTCTGGTAGATTTAGAGAAGCACCTGGGCCAAGTGGAGAGGCCATTCAAGGAGAACGTCACCAGGTATGAGGTTCCTGCGCAGGTTGGGGAAATGTTTTCTAGCTAAGAAATGATGTTATAATAGACTCCGTTTTCTTTTCATCCATAGTCTGGTCTTCAAAATGATTACCTCGTTTGAGTTTAATGTGTATGGGGAATTAATTAATAATGACGCTTTTGGAAATTGTCTTTGTAGTTATAATATAATCTGTTTCGTAGTCCTTTACATTACATACACAGTTATTTTGATATAACTGAATCTCAGTCTATGTCCTCATCATTTCTCATTCCTCATATATCTCTCTTTGTGTGAATTCTTGCAGACAAGGCCTGGCTGATTATTTAGAAGGCTATCACAATCAAGTCAACATCTGCCTACAAAATGAGGTACATGTCGTCGCAGTGCGGTCCTGGAAAGTCGAGTAAAAGGATGGAAAATGATTTTGAGGATTTTTGCGGTCTTTGGTTTGGAAAACCTAAAACCAATCTCTTGTATTGTATTGCCTGCCATTGTGTTGTGAACTCTGCGCCTGTCCCACAGTGTTTGTATACTGTTAAGCTAATGACAACATTAACTTAAATGTGTAGACCAGCTCGTTAAATGTGGTTTGTGAAGCCGCCCTGTATATTGAGACGTATTTAGCCTCTGGTCGGTCCTCCACTGAATGGTGTAATGGAAGGCTCCAAACACAGCTTTCAAATCCCCTGAAGTTGTTTTGTGATGTCAAATACTTCAGACATAAATGTGAGTGTACTAGGACATTCCTGGAAGGCAGGCTTTCTAGAAATTCTCACATCTGGTTTTCTGCCAGTGTGGGTTATGGAGTAATTGATTGCAGACTGAAACTACGTCCCACCCTCTACCCGACGTAAACCTGATCATGGCCTCGAGATTTATTTGAGTGCGCCTTGACAAAATCACCACATGCTAAAAGTGAAGACGCAATTACTGTACTTGCTGTTGTTTTGAGCCTTGTTTGTAAAAAACAACTGTGTGTACACAGACAGTTGGCTGGTTTGAGCCTGAAATACTGTTTAGATGAGTCTGTGTGATGAATTGTTGGTGGTTGTCCTCTCACAGAGACCTCCTGGTGTGTCCTTCTAGCTTTAAACAGTGTGTCTTTACTGATTTAAAGACACACTGAAAACAAAAGTACACATCAGGAAGATATCCCTTTCACAACAGGCTGGTATGAGCATGTGGACATCGATGCCGTTATAACACACATGCTATACCAACCTGCTCTGTATCTCTGTATTCAGAGTACCCAGTATAAGACCGTGGACCGGGTGGTGCAGACTATGAAGAACCTCTGCTGTGCTCTGGATGAGGTGGAGACCCAAGGCATTACAGAGGCCATCAAAAGGCTGCGACACTGCATCAACTTACCCAGGACGCGCTCACCCAAGGTGGGCTCTTGACACATACTGCATGCTTCACACATTCGTACACATCATCGTTTAATTGTAGGATGTGTTTCTAAGACCAACATGTTTTGCTTTGTAGATGGGGTCCACATCGTCTGGTCAATCGTCAAATGGTAAGTTTTCTAAACACAGTCACTCCCAACCTCCGCTCATTCAACTGAACTTTGTTTGTTGCTCATCACGGACAACTTGTTAAATACCTGAGAGTTGCAGCATGTGCAGTGTGTATGTCACTGTGGTGGGAACATGTATAGCAGAAAAAAAGAACATTTCCAATAATTACTTTGAATGTTACCAACACGACATGTGGTTCAGCCCTGTTTACATTGCTGGTGTATGCACCTTTAATACCTGTGTTTGATCATTGACTGTGACAGGTCACACCAGTCCTGTGGAGGAGGGCATGGCCTTACTGACGCAGGCCGTCTACGACCTGGCCAAGCTCTACTTGCGCTCCTTCTGCCCCCCATCCGCCTCCTTCAGCTCCTCTCCGTTGCCCCAGGCTGCAGACGGGGTAGGCGTAGAGGGGAGGAGCAGCAAAGAAGCTTCCGGCACCACAGACCACCTTCAGTTCACTCTGTTCGCCTTGCACGGCATCCCGGCCAACTGGGTCAGCAGGTAAAGAGTCAGAGGATGAACATGCTCAGACAAATATCTCAGAAATATTGTTGCTGTACCTCTGTAGCCGATGATGCTGCTTCACAGCAAGAACTCGTTATATAAAGGCATCAGTTGTACGACCACATGAACATGTCGTTGGATGTATTTTGCAAGACTTTTTGTGAAAGCCTTAGTGTTTTAAATTCAAGCTTCTTTGTCCTTTTTGCTGTGGGATAATTAAAGCCTTTATCATGCTTTTGTTCTTGCGTGATCACCCACTTGTTCAGTATTATTAGTTCCACCCACCTAATTGTACTTCTGCAAGATAGATGAAGACAGAAGGCAGAATAAGGATCACCTTGTTTTTCAAGTGCATACAATTAGTGCAGCAGAAGCTTCAATTCACAAGCATCCAACAATAGGACAGTCAAAAAAAACATCTGTTTTTCTCTAGATTAAGTTTTTACGATCACAATTTATTGTTGAGCAGCTTTGAACAAGGAGTATTTTTGTGACAACATCACGGCACAGTAACTTCGCTGTGACTGCACATAGTTTTGTTTTCTTCTACTAAACAAACGGCTCCGGTGTTGCTCCCCTACGTCTTATTTTTCCATGCCAGTGTCCAGTTTCACACCGTCTCCTGCGTGTGTGTGTGTGTGTGTGTGTGTCTGGGCCACAGAGCTGAGCCAAATTTTCCATTCGCAGCTCTGTCATGCATCAGTTGCCCGGGATCAGTACATTTCTAACATCCCCTTCCACAGTTGCATAGGTCTAGAAATGTATGAGAAAGGACTTTGATTATCTTCTTAGGAAAAAAGAGAGTTCAAAGACTTTGAACTATGGGAAAGATTCAGTGCTACTGTCATTTCACCTACTGTCATCAGCTTTAGATTTATAACACGCCAACCAGTCTGGTCAAGAGATCATGGTGGGAATAAAAAATGGAGCAGTTTTTCTAAAGAATATAAAAGGAACTGTAGTCCTGACTGTAAGAACTCCTGCAGTCCCTTCCATCCATGGTAATATCCTGGTCAGCCAGCGAGGCCGTCATAAAGATAGGAGCTGCTTAATACCAGGCCTATTCACACCAGCACAGCCTCTTCCAGCAGCTATTTTAAGCCAGCACTAAACATTGCTGCAGTGACGGTCATTCCAAAGACGCCTCCGGAAATATTCAGCTCCTCACAACCCAAGGCCAGAGGGACACAGCGAGTACAGTATTTTCCAGGCCCGACGAGTAGCTCGGCATGTCTGTTGTGTTGTGGTGTTACTATAATTCTTATTTGGGTCTGAGCGTTTGGTGTTGTTGTGGCTCGCGTGTCATCCATCTGGAGCCTCGGTACATGCCACGGCATTGCCAGCATATTGAGACACTGTGACTAACGTGGAGCTGCCAACACAGATGGCACTGAGCAGTGGATTTATCAGTAATAACAACACAAGTTGTTGCGCAACTACACTAAATGCTGGATGTGACTCGTTTTATTGCATCACATCTCGAAACCTAAAAGCCCTTTTGCCTACACAGCAAAATGTGCATGCAACATTCTCTTTAAATCTAATTATTGGAGGGGTTTTGTTTTTCAATTCATGCAAGCATATAGAGGTAAGGTAATAAATAGCTGTTTTACTGTATAGTTTTAAAGCCTCTACACAGCCATGGTCCACCCACACAGGTGTTTTCAGTTATGGTGCCTGATTAGACCTCTTCGGTCCGTGTGGGAGTGTGCCGACTCCCACACGGACCTGTATGTTGCACTGTTATGATACTTGGACATTTTGACGTATCAAATCACAAGCGCAATTAATGCAAGCATGCGCCAAGTGTCTTGGATTAAAACCAAACTAAATGAGAATTCCACATATCTACACACACATGCATTAATATGGCTCTCGTGCAGCATGTATCACTGTCCTCTACTGTACAAGCTTTTGTTCTAATGCTTTTTGTCAAATCTACTGACTGTATGAATATCAGACTGAGCCTCTGATCAGCCACATACAGTGGTTACTTAAAGGCACGTTATACTTATTATGTTGTTTTGTTGCAGTTATGAGAAGTACTTCCTGATGTGTTCCCTCACCCACAATGGAAAGAACCTGTTTAAACCGGTCCAGTCCAAGAGAGTGGGCACATACAAAAACTTCTTCTTTCACATCAAATGGGACGAACTGTAAGTGGCCTTAGCCTCGTTCCTTTCCTTATCATGTCCTTATCATTCCTTTCTTCTTCTTTCCCTTCTCTTCCTTTCCTTTTCTTTCATATCCTTTCCACTCTTCTCCTCCTTTTTTTCTGTTCCTTCCCTCCTCTCTTCTCCTTCCCTCTCCTCTCTTCTCCTTCCCTCTCCTCTCTTCTCCTTTCCTCTCCTTTCCTTTCCTTTCCTTTCCTCTCCTCTCCTCTCCTCTCCTTTCCTTTCCCTTCCTCTCCCTTCCTCTTTTGATCCTCTCCTTGTTTCTGCTTCGCTCCTCTCTTCTCCTTTTCTTTCCTCTTATTTCCTTTCCTTCTCCCTCCTCTTCTCTCCTTGTTTCCTCTCCTCCCCTCTTGGAAATTCTCTATCAACCACAACATGCCGTTTGCATTGTCCTTTCACGCTGGTCACACTGTCCTTGTCTCTCCCAGGATCAACTTCCCCATAGCAGTAGCTGTTCTCCCACTGGAGTCCACACTGGGCCTGACTCTGTTCGGGGTGCTGAACCAGAATGCCAGCGGCTCCCCAGATTCCAACAAACAGAGAAAAGCGCCAGAGCTGCTGGGCAAAGTCTCGATGCCGCTCTTTGACTTCAGGCGGTGAGGAAAGAGGAACAGTCGGTGGTGGCTGGCCATGTTTTTGCATATTATTTGTGTAGATGTCCCAGTTGTTATGGAATATGAAATATCACTCCATTGTGAAAGATGTATTCGAAGAATAGACAGTGCCCTGCGCACATTGGTCAGTCAGCAGGAATTAAGTATTTGTTAAATACATTCTTGTAATTTAATAAACTTTTTTGTTTGTGCACCTTTTTGTACAAAAAAATGCATCACAAAGTGCTTTACAATAAGGGATAATATACATATAATGCACATAAAAACAGGGATATAATGCTATAATTAATGAAAAATAAGATGGAAAATAAAACATGCACGATAAAGTAACTTAAAAATGAGATGAAATAGATTACATAGGATTCATAGTATATAATGGGAAATGAAACCCACTTAATAATAATATTAAAATCGGTACACATATTTGAAACTGTGCCTAGGTCTCTGAGGCTAAAAAAATAAACGCAACAGAACCTACGGACACAGACTCTCCACCGGTTTTAAATGAGACATTTTCAGTGTGTAAACCTCCAGCAATACAAAGTCATTGATAGCTCATGAAAGTATACATTTTTGCCACAGTATAAAGGATGATGTTAAGAAAGATTTCTTACCCTGGTTGTTTGTTTGTGTTTTTCCTTTTTGTTTATTGCTGACTGTGTTTTGCAGGGTGCTTGCACGGGGCAGCAGGCTGCTGTGTCTGTGGACGTCTGCGCAGGGAGCTGCTGCTGCCGCCGGCTCTGCAGGCAGCCGCAAGAGGGTGCCTGCAGAGAGAATCGTGCTACAGGTTGGTGGTGGTGCTGTAGTAGCATTAGTATTTGTAGTGGTTTCAGTATTGCTCATTTTTAGTATTGTTAGACTTCGTGGTAGCACTGATAGTGATCTTATAATAGTAGCAGACAGTAGCCGACATAGCCGTAGTGGTACAGTGGTGGTATGATCTTTAAATCTTTTGGTTCCAATTTTGGTATTTGTGTTGCTGTCAGGTGGACTTCCCCAACTCAGCATTGGACGTTTTATACGTGGGACCCAAGGAAGAGCCCAGAACTGAGTCCAACACACTGGAAGAGCTGGACCCTGATCTGCGTCGCAAACTGGAGAAAATCTGCAGCCGAGCTTCCAATTTTGGGTAAGAGACTCTCCCCCATGTTTTGACAAATATATAAATATATATATAAATATAAATTACGATCTAAGAGTAGATATCTTTAACATTTAGATTAATTATTGTGTCGGTCTTTTCTGATTTTTTTTTTTCCCGGTCACTTCAGTTAGTAAGGAAAATTTGTTTTGTAGGAATAATTTGAAATAAAAGTAGTGATATCAGTTAATGCCACTGGAGAGGGGGTCGTAATGTTGCTCAGCTTGATGTGCAAAACAGACGTGCTTCGCTTACAAACACATGTAGCTTTAAAAACTGCTGAATGGAGTTTTTTTTTTTTTTTTTTGCAACTTGTAAAGGGCGTATGCGCAAGACAACATGACTAAGTTTGAGCGTTTGTCATGAGATCAACTTTACTTTAGATTGTTCTGTAGTTTAATGTTGGAGTATGCTGTATGTGCTTCTAAATGATAATTGTAGTCCATTGACTTCTGGTTGGGCTTGTTGTTGTGAGTCAAAAACATGCACAGAAACAGTACTGTTGGTTAGATTTATCCCCTTCAGCAGACCGCTCTTTGGCCGTCTCTCAGACCACCCGAGATTCGTTGGACTTAATAGATTTAAGAAGAGATTTTAAAAGATGCCACTGACTTGCCAGCCACAGCTCCCCATAAACGCCTGTATGTTGTCTGCTGCAGTGGGTCTGTTCTCTTCCAGCTGCTCCAGGCCCAGCTAAATGCTCTCTTATGCCTGCTGCCAGCCAAACCTCCTCCACTCTGCCAACATCCATGAGACTCAAACGGCACTTTAGCACAGAGCGCGCTCTCACTGGGCTCTCACCGCCTGCTTTCTGTCCTGCCCATTCATCTCTCCAGCCTCTGTGGGCACAAGACTTGTGGAGCTGCAGTTTCACTCATCTGTCGTGTGTAGTTTCTGTGTGATATTCCATCAATCCCTGTCGGGGAAAAACGGGGAGGTCGGGGTCCAGGTACAGACCAACAACTCTGGCCACTTCAGAAAGGCAAATGCTAGCAGACAGACATATTTAATCTTGTTTTTTGGGGGTTTTTTTTAGCTTAAAGCACCGTTTCAAAAAGGGACAAGGTGTTCTCCAGCGCCCACCAGGTCACACACTAGCAGCATGTAGGGACACGAGCCAAGAAATGTCACTCTTGTGGCACAATGGTGCTAATTACATTTTATTTCCTTGTGTGGTTTGTATAGTCACCAGTGTCATGTGACTCAAGTCAAAGTATATGATTATATTCTTGGACCTTTATTGGCCCAGGAAAGTTAATCTGAACATGTCGGCTCTATTAGTTACAATAAGTTTCACATTTACAATCTCGGAGACACACTCAAGCTAACCTGAATAACTAGTCTACCGCAGAGTTTCCTCTGAAGATGGGGTTATATTTCTTGCTTAAATGTGTTGCAGAGAATGTATTGCTCACTTAGCCACTTTTCTCTTGAGTTCTTGTGTGATTTTATTTAAGTGCTCTTTCTCTTTTGCTGTGTTGTACTTTTAATCCTGCCAAGTAAGCTCATTTCGAGCCGTTGAATATTTTCTGTTCTGTTTCCGTTTCTGTTTTCACAGTGTTCAAACTTAAGAGATTGTTTTCTAGAAATGAAAGACAACATATGACAAATTTGAATTGGTTATGTATGACTGATACATCTCCATTTTAAAAAGATGCATAACTCAAGAATCCAGGTGAAAAAGGCATTTGTGGGTGCAGTTTATTTACGTCTTTATTATTCCCATCCATCTTCCCTCTCCGTCTGTTTTCGCTCTGTCTCCAGTCTGAAGCGGGCAGACCACCAGCTCCTATGGGACCATCGACTCCACTGTCGGAAGGACCACCCCAGCAGCCTCCCCAAGGTCCTGGCCAGTGCGCCCAGCTGGGACTGGGCCAGCATGGCTCACATCCACTCCCTGCTGCACCACTGGCCCCTTCTGCCCCCCGTCACTGCGCTGGAGCTGCTCGACTCAAAGTATGTACTGTGCCCAAGCCCGGGACTTACATTTGGTCTGTGCATGTCCTGAAGAAATTTAAAATGATAAAAATATTTTTAAAAGTTGTGGATCATTTTATTTGAATAATGTGTTCACAGTGCTGTATAATAGTGCAGGGTTAGTGCGTTATTTTTATATTATTTTATTTTTTTTTTTTTTGGTGTCTGCTTTTCTTTAAAAAAACAACATTGATGCTCTCTTTCATCCTTAAAATTATCATTACATTTGAACTTGTGATAAATATGTTGTAAATATTAGTTTTTCTTGGTGAAACCAAACCCAAGTTTGAATGGTGGAAAAATGTTTCTTCTCTGTTTAACTTTGCAGATCTTTATTTGTTGTATGTGCTGTGTCTAAATGCGCGCGTGTGTGTGTGTGTGTCTGTAGGTTTGCAGATACAGAAGTGAGAAATGTGGCCGTTAGTTGGATAGAGAAGAGCAGTGATGATGAGCTGGCTGACTATCTGCCACAGCTCGTACAGGTACAGCTAAATAAAATACACGCACAGATACATACTCGACATTTTTAAAATACTCTCGAGACTCTCTCACATGTTCAACTTTTCTCTCTCGTGTATTTACTTCCTTTCACTCACAATTATTCCATCCCTCATTCTCTCCTCCCAGGCATTAAAGTTTGAGTGCCACCTAAAAAACGCCCTCGTCATGTTCCTGCTGTCCAGAGCACAAGGCAACATCAACATTGCCCACTACCTCTACTGGTGAGTTCCCAGCAGCACTGAAGCAGCAACCAGCTGTCGGAGCTCATTTCAAACAAACTTCTAAAAAAAGACATGTTGCTACAAAAAAAACAAAAAAAAAGTCTGATGGGTGCTGAAAAAAATAAACAGGCTTCCAGAACATCTGAAAAAACATTGCTTATAAAAAGAAAAATAGTGGTAAATTAAGACGCGATGAGCACTTGGTCCCCAAACAATACACATGGTAATGTGTTTACATTGCTGTTTTTAGCATTATTTATCAAACCTATCTTACCACTAGTTTGCCTGATTTCCTGTGTTATTCAGTGGCTTGTGTGAATGGTCACACAGCACATGTTATTTTGCTTCTATTTTGCCATGAACAGGGTCCTTTCAGTTACTTTCAGCTCTGAAATGCATGTGTATGGTGTGTATCGGTATCTAGGATATGCGAAGAATACATTTCAACTCCCTTGTGTTGATTAGCAAATAAAGCGTCCTATTAAAACTAAGAGATGCCTTGTAATTAATGATCTTTCTTAAAGTCTGATCTCAATGCTGAGGCTCTCTGTAGATGATGTAGTAATAGAAGGTTACCTGTTGAAATGGAAATCGGGAACAATGAATAGTTCTTTACAAGATGTTAAACACTTTGATCACATAAAACCAGCTTAAGGGAAAGTATCCAGGATGATGGTGTCCCTTAAAGTTGTCTTTTGTTATGTGTGTAATGGCTGCAGGCTGCTGAAGGACGCTGTGCAGGATCCTGCCTGGGGACGACGCTACGAGCGGGTGCTGGGTGCCCTGCTGTGTCTGTGTGGAGTGAAGCTGAGGGCGGAGCTGGAGAAGCAGACTCACCTGGTCACCCTGCTTGGAGCTGTGGCCGAGAGGGTCCGACAGGCTGGGGGGTCCACACGCCAGGTTAGTGTGTGTGTGTGTGTGTGTGTGTGTGTG
>CALSBV010012175.1:1764133-1784130 GCA_943590825.1 Bovichtus diacanthus | reverse complement strand
TGTGTGTGTGTGTGTGTGTGTGTGTGTGTGTGTGTGTGTGTGTGTGTGTCTGTGTCTGTGTCTGTGTCTGTGTGTGTCTGTGTGTGTGTGTGTAGGCCTGCTCCTTCTTCAACTCCAACGCAGTTCCCCTCAAGCTGGCCCTGGTCAACGCCGACCCACTGGGAGAAGAGATCAATGTTATGTTCAAGGTACTTTACCCACGCACGGTATTTTTAACTGCATGAACAGCCATCACTATACGGTACCTGAGAACTGGTTCTTGTGTATATCTCACACACACTCTACTGGGAGGTTGTCATTGGGTAGATACATTAAAAAAATTATTCTGAACACTGCGCCCCCTGGTGGCTGAAGTGCATGCAACCAATAATAATAAAAGTGCAGTGTGTTGGTGTAACTCGTCTGTCTCGTTCGTCTGTTTGTGTGTCAGGTTGGAGAAGACCTGAGGCAGGACATGTTGGCTCTTCAGATGATCCGCATCATGGACCGCATCTGGCTGCAAGAGGGGCTGGACCTCCGCATCGTCAACTTCAAATGCATCTCCACCGGCAAGGACAAAGGTAACAGTCAAACACATACAGAGGCTCCGTTTGTCTCGTGTCTGGATAGAACTCGGGTGAGATTTAAGACACTTTGATTTACATTTGGTCACATACCGTCAGTTGCCAGTTTAGTGGGTACACCTAGCTAAAACTAATGCAGTCTAATAGAAACAGTCCTGCAGAAAATCCTGTGTTTAGAGAGGTGTTGAATTAACTTTATGACCATTTCTGAGGATGTAGTTTGTGGTGTTGTTGACCTGTATGATGTAGGTGTTTCTGTTATTTAACCTACCCTCATTGATTGTAAATGAAGTACAACAAAAATGGAAACACTTGTCAGTATCAGGAAATACAATTCTACTGCACCACAAACTCTAAAATGATCACACAGTTAATTCAACACCTCTAAAAACAGTTTAACCAGAAACAGAACATTATAACTTTCATGGTTGTAGGTTTTATTGCAGGACTTCTGCTTAAGGGTGAATTAGTTTTAGCTGTGTTGACCTAATAAACTGGCAACTGAGTTTATATGGTTTGGTCCAGAGGGAGGTGGAAATGCACCTGATGCTCTTTGGTAGCTGCCAAAACTGCTAGAAGAAGAATAAATTCTGCACTTTTTACATGTTTATTGCTATTTCAGTAAACAAACGGTAAACACTGCGTCCAAATTATATAAAACGTTACAAACACAGACACTCATAAACAATAGGACACGTACAGTAAGTATACATTTTAAATATTAACCAAAGGTACAAAGCTGCTTTACATGATATTTAACATGAGGTATAACCTAGTCATTGTAGCAAAGAGTACATAACCAATGAAAGGTTATAACTTCTATTACTACAATGCTCAGAAAGAAAACAACCTTTCTCTCTGAAGTTGTAAAACACCATGGCCTCTGGAAGAACGGAAAAGCTCTTTACTGAGGTGGTAATTTATAAGAAGGAATTATTCAGTTTCTCAGCAGAAATCATGAATCATAATCCGACTAATTTCAAACTTCTTCCAACTGATTATGATTCACGAGCGGACATCTATGTAATGGCATCGTTATCACAGCGTAAAGTTATGACTATGGTCATATTCTGATCATACGTGGCAGTACAATGAAAAAAAAAAGAAAAAAAAAAGAGCTGACTGTTGTGTGCTTGACGTGTCATAAAGGCATGGTGGAGCTGGTGCCGTCCTCCGACACCCTGAGAAAGATCCAGGTGGAGTACGGCGTCACCGGATCCTTCAAAGACAAACCGCTGGCGGAGTGGCTCCGCAAATACAACCCTGCTGAGGATGAGTACGAGAAGGTAAAACACATAAAACATGTGTGTGCACACTCGCTTTGAAAGCCAGAAACCTGTGAAACTGTTATTTATTTGACAGAAAGTATGGGTTTCACATATATTATGAATCTCAGTTACACCTCTGAGCTGCTTCTTTATGTCTTATGGTGTAAACTAGTGGGGGGGAAAGGCCTTAAATATTAAAACCATCATTTTACTTTGACACAAGGATTTGGCTCAGTAGGAGTGAAAAACACACAGTTGGTGGACTCTTGGAGTTTATAGCAGTCGTGCAACCTTTGACGCTTATAAATGTGAAACTTTACTCCACACTCACAACCTCTGACCCTAAAAATGTACCGTATTTTCCGGACTATAAGGCGCACTTAAAAGTCTTTAATTTTCTCAAAAAACGACAGTGCGCCTTATAATCCGGAGCGCCTTATATATGGATTAATTCTGGTTGTGTTTACTGACCTCGAAGCGATTTTGTGTGGTACACGGCGCTCCGTCAAAATGTTTTAGTACGACTTTGGTAAACTACAAAGCTGCACCGCTTGCAGCATTACGGCTACCGTGGTCAGGAGCGTCGCGGAGTGATACATACTGTGCTTCACCATAATATTACAGCGTGTGTGTGTATAAGGACCCCAAAATGGCGCCTGTCAAGAGACGCGCTTACGACGCGGACTTCAAACTCAAGGCTATCAGTCACGCAGTAGAACATGGGAATAGAGCAGCTGCAAGTGAGTGTATTGTGTTGTATTTTACGTGTTACAACTGAACAAGGTTGGGAGTTATTGTGAATACGCTAACGTTTGATTTAGCGGTATCAGACTGTTTTTTTTACGTGTTACAACTGAACAAGGTTGGGAGTTATTGTGAATACGCTCATTAACGTTTGAACAATGTTGAGAGTTTTTGTGAACACGTTTAATAAAGTTTGACTTATCTGACTGTTTTGTTTCGCTTAATGCGCCTTATAGTCCGGTGCGCCTTATATATGAAAAAAGATCGAAAATAGACTATTCATTGACAGTGCGCCTTATAATCCAGTGCGCCCTATAGTGCGGAAAATACGGTACTGTACAAGGTTTGACCCTGAACTTCAGCAGGATTATTTTCATTGACTTTTCATTGATCTTTTGGTTATTTTTTCTATTAAACGATTATTTGTTTAGTCTATAAAATGTCAGAAAATGATGAAAATGGTTGTGTTTCCCAAAGATGATGTCCTCAACTCAATGATATTCAGTTTACTATCATAGAGGAGTAAAGAAACCAGAACATAGTCACAATTTTGACTTTATAAAAAAATAAAGAAAAATTGACAATTTACAATGAATGTATTAATCTTTGCAGCTCTAGACATCACATACATGTTTATATGGAGCGCTGATGTTTTTGAGGCGGGTGATACTTTGGAAAGTCTGCAAAACAATTTCATAATTTCTGGGTTTGCTTGAAACATCTGGAAAAGTAGGGAATACATTTAGTCTCTGGTCAGAAACTTCACTTCCTTCTCAAGCATTTGGGTTTTTCCGTCCCTAACAAAATCAGTATCACACTACATCATAGCAGTTCTTGCTAAGTAGCCAGCCAGACAATACCTAAAGCCTGTGCCCCACACTGAGTATTCATATTTGTTCTTCCTTCTGTGTGCCACGCTTTCTCTCTTCTTCCTCTCTTCAGGCATCAGAGAACTTCATCTACTCATGTGCAGGCTGCTGTGTGGCGACCTACGTGCTGGGCATCTGCGATCGCCATAATGACAACATCATGCTGCGGTCCACTGGTCACATGTTCCACATCGACTTTGGCAAGTTCCTGGGCCACGCCCAGATGTTTGGCAGCTTCAAAAGGTGAAAATCAGATATGCTCTTTGTGTATGAATATGTGCACGTGCTTGTCAGATAAAGCTTTGGTGCGCTGTCAGGGTTTAAAGGTCTTTCCATAAGGGTGTTTCTAGATTGGCAGTAAATTGCCTGTTAAGAAATGAATCACTCTTTATACCTGTGCCACATGTTTAATATTGATATGAGTGCAATGTTTGTTAACAGAGCCCGAGATTTTATTAATTGTTTTGATTGTGCGGTTTTAGTTGATTAATGTTTGATTTATTTAGGATATTTTTTCCACATTCCAATTCCAATGTATGAATATTTTTAAGAATTAGAAGTTCATGGCTCAGCTGTACAATTTGCTGTATTTCTATTTAGATGAATGTGTATTTTCATGCTGTGGTTCATAGCTGGCACACTGCACTCAGTTCCAGTTAGTGCGCTGCCCTACAACTACTCTCTTCTATTTTTAGCCGCTGAGCACATCCACTGAAATATTTAGAGGCTTTGTAGTAACTAGCTTAAGGGTTCCCCTGTGGCAGATTTAGTGTTGTGCGTTCTCTCCTTTTTACAGATTTTCCCAAAGATTTAAACTAAAGACCATTAATCCACAAACATTTTTTTTTTTTATATAACTTCTTGACTAACCAGAATTGAAATCTTCTCTTTCTTTCCCATCAGGGACCGCGCTCCTTTCGTTCTGACCTCTGACATGGCGTACGTCATCAACGGAGGCGAGCGTCCCACCAGTCGCTTCCAGCTGTTTGTAGACTTGTGTTGCCAGGCGTACAACCTCATCCGCAAGCACTCTGGGCTTTTCCTCAACCTGTTGTCACTGGTGAGACAGAACACACGCATACTATACAATATACACACATATCGAACATGCAGAGAGTATAGATAAACATCAATGAACAGTACACACATGCATGGCAGACACAGTCTGTCACGTAGGTGTTTGTATTAAGTTGACATTTTGTCATGGTTATTACTTTGGTTGCAGTTAGGGCTGCAACTACTGATTATTTAAATAAACCGATTATTTTAATAATCCACTAAACTGCAGATTATTTTCTTGATTAATCGATGAATTGTTTGGTCTATAAAGTGTCAGGAAATAATGACAAATACCCATCACAATTTCCCAAAGTTGAATGTGACATCTTCAAATGTCTTTTTAAAACCCAAAATGTTCAGTTTATATAAAACGTGGAGAAGCAGCAAATGTATATACATATAAAAAAAATTATTTACAAAAAAAACAACTTAATTTTCCTGCAAAAAGCTTGGATGTCAAAATACTTTAATATTCATGGGAAAAAAATGTATTTAAAAAAAATACTTAATTTTCCTGAAAAAAAGTTTAGATGTGAAAAAAAATGTAATTCTCTTGAAAAAAGCTTGAATGTCAAAATACTTAATTTTCATGGAAAAAAATTGTATTTGACAAAAAAAACTGCTTAATTTTCCTGAAATGAGCTTGGATGTGAAAAAAACTTAATTTTCATAGAAAACAAAATATAAAAAAAAATACTTAATTTTCCTAAAAAAAAAGCTTGGATGTGAAAAAAACTAAATTCTCCTGAAAAAAGCTTGGATGTCAAAATACTTCATTTTCATAGAAAATAAAAAAATATATATTTATATAAAAATATAATAAAATAAATGTGTAAATATGTGAAACTACTTTGGAAATAAATAACCCAGAAAATGTATTTGAACACTCACGCTGTGTCTGTGTTGCAGATGACGTCCTCAGGCCTCCCAGAGCTGACGGGCTCTCAGGATCTGAAGTATGTGTTTGATGCCCTGCAGCCCCACAACACAGACGCTGAGGCCACCATCTTCTTCACCAGGTAAACACATTAACTTCTATTCTCCCAGCGCTGATCCCAACTAATCTGTCTCCACTCTCGTTTCTGTTTAAAAGAAGAAGAAAAAGATTTGGCAGCTTGGGCTAAGTTCTAAATGTAATTTCCCCAACTCTTGGATAACCCCAAAATTGGAAACATATCAGGGAGAAATCTCCATCTTTCGTGAAGTATTCCCATGTGCACAGCTGATATTTTGGCCAGAGATGTTATTTTGAAAAGAGTGAGTTCAAGGACAATTACGTTTTTTTTTCTTTCTTTTTTTGTTGTTGCTACAAACTGAAAATCCAGCAGATGGCAATATAAGCACAGGAAGGAAAAGAATAGCTGTTATCTCACATTACAGCAACAAACACTCCTGACACACGAGACAATATTAGTTTGGCCTTGTTTCTGTAAAAACCAGTCAGGTTAGATTGTTACTAAGTTTGTTGACGACAAATTGTACCTTGTGTAAGACCTTTAGGTCAAAGAGAAAACCGCTTATTGATTGTTTCACCTTCACCTATACATCTCTCTCTCTATTTCCACTCATATTTCTTTCCTTTTCAACCCCCCACCCCCCCTCCCTCCCCACCAGGCTGATAGAGTCCAGTCTGGGCAGCGTGGCCACCAAGTTCAACTTTTTCATCCACAACCTCGCCCAGCTACGATTCTCTGGTTTGCCCGCCAACGATGAGCCCATCCTGTCTTTCTCCCCCAAGACGTACACTATGAAACAGGAGGGCCGCATCCTCCACGCCTCAATCTTCTCCTTCCAGAAGAGATACAACCCCGACAAGCACTATGTGAGTTTCACTGTTCCAGCACTTCTCTGGATGCACATTTGGAAAGGGCACTGACCTGATTACATGGCTGTCTCCCTGCCTGTCCTCTCTGTGCAGACGTATGTGGTGAGGATTCTGAGGGATGGTCAGAATGAGCCCCAGTTTGTCTTCCGCACTTTTGATGAGTTTCAGGAGCTCCACAACAAACTCACCATCCTCTTCCCTCTCTGGAAGCTGCCGAGGTAAGGATTCGCCTCCGCTGTGATCCAAAGCTTCATATGCCGCATTTCCCCGGCATTGTATGGCACGGCTCTACTCCACCCGCTTTGTTTTCCATTTGCAAAAGTTGTTGATACAACCTGGTACTTTTTTTTGGTAGCACCTCAGTCGAGGTTCACAGCGAGCTGAGCTGATACTAGAGGGTGGAGTTGAAACACTGCAGACAACTGATTTGTAAGAGAGAATCATCACAAACCCAAAGCCATTTTTAAATAGTAAAGCTACCGCGAATAGCGATCGCAATGTTTTTATTCACTCAACCTAGATTTTTTTTTTTTTTAAATGGCAGCCCGCAAAACTATGGCGTACAATTGATGAAGTGCAGACGTTCTCACACTGAGGAGGTTCTATCTGCAGTGGAAAACGAGATAGAGAAAAGGACCTGGTGCCAAAAGTGATTCAAGCCGAACCATGCAGTGGAAATGAGGCGTTAATGTCTTAATTACTGATCTGATTTCCTTAATAGGAAACCATGATGAAGTACTTATCTTTATTGACGCATCAGGGCTCAGCACCGGGTGATTGGCAAGTTATTTGGCATGTTTTGGAGAACCTGAAGCCCATTATCGCCCACTTAACTTTCCCTCTATGATCTTGTGAGGTTGCTATGCAGATGCTACGTCAGTGCTATAGCTTAGAGGAGAGTAGACTCTGTGGAATGGTAAATATACCTCGTCTCTCTCCGTATCTCTAGTTTCCCTAACAAGATGGTGCTCGGTCGCACCCACATCAAAGAAGTGGCAGCCAAGAGGAAGCTGGAGCTCAACAACTATGTCCACAACCTGTTGAGGAGCTCCACAGAGGTCACCCAGGTACTCGTATGCACACAAATACTCAGTAATCAGTGAACTCAGTGGGGCTGTATTAATATACTGTAACAGTCGATGAAGTAATCTCATGTTCTGTTTGTAGTGTGACCTGGTCTACACCTTTTATCATCCAATTGCACGGGATGACAAGACAGAAGGTTTAGATGCCACGCCCAAAGCACCAGGTAAATAAAACCTGCGCTTTTCATTCCCTTTCTTAAAGTGTTTGACACACTTATTGTAAGACAAATAAAGTGAATCAATGAATCATTTGAGTTATTTATTGGTTAACAAAGACTGTCTGCCTGAGAGAAAAGGCTATGTTGTTGCCTTCATTTGAAAATGTGTTCTTCTGGTAACAACTTCCTGAATGTGATGAGACTGTCTGACTGTTGCAGAGCCTCCACTGAGTCCCACTTCTGGTCGGGTTGAAGGAGAAGTGAAGCTCTCGATCTCCTACAGGAACAGCAACCTCTTCATCATGGTCATGCACATCAGAGATCTGGTAAAGACGCCGATGATTTAATACAGATGCCCACAAACTGCTTCGACAGACAGTGGAAATGCTGTTTCATTTAAATGTAGTTTTATCTCTGTGTTGTTCTTCTACTAATGCCTCTGCTCGTCTTCAGGTTTCTGAAGATGGAACAGATCCCAATCCATATGTGAAAACCTACCTGCTTCCAGATCCACACAAGACTTCCAAACGCAAGACAAAGATCTCGAGGAAAACCAGGAACCCTACTTTCAATGAGATGGTTAGGAAATACTAATAGAAATAGAGTACTGATGACCCCAGCCCAGGGCCCAGGGGGGCTCTTGCAAAGTTATACGGATCAACTAATTTGTGTTGAAATCGGCGAGGAGAACTGGACAACGTTAGTTGGGCAACACAGTCCGGCTTGGCTCAATAACGGAGCTAACGGCTAACGTTTACGTTAACAGAGGTTACATTGAGTTTCATTATGATGCGTTCAAGCTCTATTTAATAAAAATGCATATTGGGAGAAGGTAAATTATAACATTATCATAATGTGTTCAAATATAATCTTGTAAAGTTTTGTTCTTGCCGAGAAACTTTCAAATAAATACAGTTGTTTTGAAGGAGATGTTTTCACAGCAATATGAATAAAATAAAAAGTATATTGGAGAGGAAATTAGGATGTTTTTTTTTTTTTTTTTTTATAAAAGCAAATGTATATATAAAAAAATTTCAAAGATACAATAATTTATTTCCTAATAACTGTAATTGTGTGTTTGTATGCAAATAACCACTATAGATTACATAAACAAAGTGAAAGGACAACATTTAGAATTTAGAAAGTTTACACTGACTTTGGGACGGTTGAAATAATTTTTTATTATGGTGGTAAAATAAACTAGTCTGCAGCCTTGGATGAGGGCCCAATTCTGAAAATGGTCCCCCTGTCCATTTTTTTGCTAATGTGCAACAGCTGAACCCAAATAAGAACCAAATGTGTATCAGGAAACTTTGTTCACGTTTCCCTTCTCTTGCTCCACAGTTGGTGTACAGTGGCTACAGCAAGGAGACCCTGGGCCTGCGGGAGCTTCAGCTGAGCGTGCTCAGTGCAGAGTCGCTGCGTGAGAACTACTTTCTGGGCGGCATCACGCTCAGACTCAAAGACTTTGACCTCAGCAAGGAGACGGTCAAGTGGTACAAACTGACAGCCGTCCCCTACTTCTGAACCCACCTGCCTCTCCCGAAGTCGGGAACGACTCCAGTGTCTCCAGACAAAAGCTGCATTCACATCATATGGTAAAAGGCGGCAGATGCACTGCAGTTTTCACTTCATATATTTACTACAGAACTTTGGGGTCTGGAGATGGACCCTCCTTTTTTTGCCAGGATTTCTGACATAATCAAATTTGAAGTACAAGCAGTGATATTTTCATTTCAAAACTAACAAACCAAATGGACTCGTTCTTAATACATTGTGGCAGGATACAGCTGCGCTTGTTGCTGAACAACATGCATCACTAAGTACACGTGTGAACAACTGATTAAGAACGACCTGAATCTGCAGAATTTCATCATGGTATCCTTACAGCTTCAAACAAGGTGGAACACCACCGAGTCATTGCTTATAATAATGTTGCTTCAGCAGTTATTCCCATACGACATGAATGCAGACTCCTTCAGACGCACCGTGGAAGGGGCGACCGAACAGACCGATTCACAAACCCTCAGAGGGGAGCCTGCTCTCCTGTCTACACTATTGTTTTTTCATCTTTAACTAATCAAGATTGTTTCTGTGACAAACAATCTCCACTTATTGTGTCTCTCTTTTTCCTAAACTATAACAAAGAGCTGTAATGTTTTGTACATTTTGATATTAGAGGACCAAAACGGCTTACTTTCAGAAGAGTATATATAGATTGACACATTTATTTTTTAAGGAATAGAAAGGGGGCTCATTTTTACATTTTCCTGGTTTATTTTCTACATAGACGGATAGGAGGCATCAGGGTTCCCTGCTTTGCGGCAGACACTTCTGGCTAGAGTAGTCCCAACACACCAGATTACAGGAAATCAACAGTGACCTTACGATTCCCCAAGAATGTGCCAAAAGTAACGAGAAGGATGGCAAATCAAACCACTCTCCCAAGTAGGGAGCTGAACAGGGTGCCTTTGTTTGTGCTCACAATCCCTTTTTAATGCTCAACTTGGCCTTATTGCTATATATATTTTATTTACAATGTGATATGTCCTTATTAAAGAAAACTCTATATTCTTTAAAGCTATATCAGTAGTTTTGCCAGAGCAGGTCTGGTGCTGGACCGGCGCCATAAAGGTTTTTTGTAACAGTGGGCTGCCACTAAATGCACACTACCAGGTCTCTCTCTCATGTTATTACTTGACTATTTTCACACAGCACACCTTAAAGGGGAATTTGTATCATAAGCTTTGGAACATGCTCTTGTCTGCGCTCTGGATGAAGAGATTATGGTTGCCCAATAACGCTGGTCATAAGTCAGTTCTGTGTTTCCTTCAGGTGGTTCAAAACCATATTTTAGACTTTTCAAAATGCATTTTAGGGACCGAGTTAAAACTGGAGACTGGACGTGAGGCTGTTTGAGGCTGCAATACCACACTCACTCCCAGTGGTGTAATGACGCCGTGATGAGTAACATGTTAATATCTTAAAACTGCCATTGAAGTCCAAATCCAGACAGGTTTTATGATATTTAAGTTAAAAAAAAAAAAGAATTTAAAAAACATTCTGAATTTTGAGGAAATGTCGAGCAAACTGAACAGGTCAGCGCTGAAAAGGCAACTTTTGACTTAAAATATCTTCACAAAAAGGGAACAAGATTCTGAGCATTAGCTGCTTTCCTCTCCACTCGCTAACTATAAATCTAAAGTTGTTATTAATGTTTAATAAAGAATAATGTATCTGAAAAGGTTTTTTTTTTTTTTTTTAAAGATGAGCTCTACAAGACGATTATGATCTAAGAGCATCACTCACACTATGAATATTAGTGACTTGATCCACTCTTTTAGTGACTGTACAAAGAAAGCAAGCAGAGTTTGTATTAACATGGCCAGTTATTTATTCTTAATTGGTGACCTGTAACCCGAATGGATCAGTGTGTACTGTAATCCCTCTTTCCTAAAGCAAATTAAATGTTTTTGAAACAAATATGATGTGACCCTTTTCTTTGTTTCTGTTGAATAAAATGTTTTGGGTGAAGTTGAAGTTCATGCATTACAGACGCACAACACGGACCATCTTACATTGTGTTAATTTGGGAATAAATAGATTAAAGAGTCTCAGAGTGTGTGATTAAAACCTCCATCAATGCAGGTGTGAGTTTGACTATTTCGAGGCTACTTGGTTTGTGTTTTATGGAGAATTCACAATCTGCATTTAGCTGGCCGGTTCAAGAATTCAACTCTATGGCACTAAAGTCACGAGACAACTTCTGTGATTTCAGTTACATACTGTTACATTTAGGTCATTAACTTACAAAGTTGTGATTTAAGATTTAGTTTCAAACTGGGACACCTCGAAATACCAATATGCCACTTACATCTATAACATTACTTTCAAGTTACACTTCTGTCCAGAGTTCTTTTTACATTAACAATCTTAAAACCCAGATGCACAATGCAATTTAAGTTAATACTGTACTACACAATATTGAAATACAATAAAATGGTGCAACTCCAAATAAAAACTGCCGCTTTGCTCAGTCAGCATCACATTTCTTTTTTTTTTTAACTGTAGTCAAATATTTACAAAGTTTCATGATAACCTCAAATATGTATGGTTAACCAGAATACTGGTGCATATGCCAAAAATTATGTACATTAAAATTTGTAACAAAACATTAAAAATATTTAACAGAAAATCTGTTAGCATTACTTTCTAATACTTTGATTCACTCCGATGGATCCCTACATGACAAAATGAAATTATCAATTTGATCAAGGTTTGATTTTTTTTTTTTGTTTCTTTTTAAACACACTACGAGGAAACATGTTTGAGTCCATAACTTTTTATTTTATTTTTTTACTAAACAATGCAATAACAAACAACAATAGCCATACAGTATATACCAAGGGTTAAGGCGTAAAAACATCATGAAAAAGAAAGGATTCAGCAGTTCAGATAATTATAACATTTACACATATTAAAAGTATTTAATGCTTTGGGGTTTGTAGAGTGCTGAATAGTGTGTATGTGATGTTGCATATAATTTATAAAAATTAAAAAAAAAAAAAAAAAAAAGGTTTTCTGTTATGAAATGTACCTTTAAGAAAGTAAAATGTTGCTAAAACTAAGTACATGTAATTAAGTACTGTACTTAAGTATAATTTTGAGGTATTGGTACTTTACATGAGTATTTAAATGTTATGCTGCTTTAAATTCTACTCCACTGCATTTTAGAAGCCAACATTGTACCTTTGTAGATTTATCTGACAACTTTATTGAATCGTTTTTTTTTACTTTACAAATTCACATTATTATTAAATATAAATCAACTAATAAATGATGTATTATTTACCAGCTCTAACATTAAAGTGATGAACACATTGATGCATCAATACTAATCCAATAATATAATATATTATTTTGACATGGGCCGCTACGCATAATGAGTTATTTTACTTTTGTGCTTTAAGTATATTTAAATGCTACTATTTAGTATTTATAGTTCATAACAATGTCTACATCTTAAATCCGCTAAGAAGCGTCAATGAAGCGTTTATCTACGTGATTGCGTCACTTCCGGCGCAAGCGCAAAATACCATTTTCTGTCGCGTGTGCGGCCTCTCTTCCTCTACCGCCATCATGGGTCGCATGCACGCTCCCGGGTGAGCTCTCTTTTTATCGTTTAAAGTTAAAATATTGTGTCGACAGATCGGTTTTTGTGGCACGATATAGGTTGTAAACGTGTTATGGATGTCTGAGGACCAAATTGAGCTCTTTAATCCATCGTAGAAACGAGAAAATAACTTAGATTTTTGCAACCTCACATCGACATCCATCTCCGGCTAACCGTTAGCTAGCTAGCCTTAGCTAACAGCACTGGCAGCTAACCACGAGTTTGCTGATTTAGCCTTAAATTACACAGTAAAATATTACACGTTAACATCACAAACGCACTGTTTTACGGCTTGTTGACGGAAGATATGAGTCTCTTGTAACGAAAGCATGTTGAGTTAAAATGTACAATAGTTGAGCAGTGACACGAGTGTGACGCTAGCCTTAGCCCAGCCATCAACCTTCATTAACTGCCCAGGTGTGCAGATAACGACTGGACTTTTATTTCTCTCATTGCTTTTAAACATGCCTGTGATATTTGCCTTCACGTCTAACTAATCGCATGTTTTTCTTTCCCATAGGAAGGGCTTGTCCCAGTCAGCTCTGCCTTACAGGCGCAGTGTTCCCACTGTGAGTATAAAGAAATAATGTTTTGAGTAGCAATGTATTTCTGAACAGATTTGATCAGTTGACAAATCATTTAAACATTTCTTGCAGTGGCTGAAACTCACATCTGATGATGTCAAAGAGCAGATCTTCAAGCTGGCCAAAAAGGGCCTGACCCCCTCTCAGATTGGTAAGTGTTTCTACGAAACCCTAGGTCTAGAAATGTACTAATATACTCTTGTATACTTTTGCAGAACATGACTTAAGTAAGTTTTGCTTGACTTCAGTGTATGAACAACTGTAATGTAACTTGTTATGCAGGATGCAGTCGTACTCAGCCGTTAAATGGTACACATGGTTGTATTAAATCTGATTTCAATGTGTAGGATCAGCTGAGTATGTTGGTAATTACAGAACTAGCATATCTGCAAATATTTGTCTTTACACAAATTGATAATTTAGCAACAGAATTAGTTAAATGATTTTAGTTTATAAACTGCTTGTTGCTATTACCTAACATAAGCAGGGTGTAACCACTGTCAAATTGTCTGACCAATATTCATTTTACATCTCGCAACTGTTAACCTCATCAAATCAACCATCTATCTGTTATAGACTCAGTTTATATCCAAATGGGGCACAATTTGTGAGTTTCACAAATTCAACAATTTGGTTGTACAAAGCTATAATTGATGGCATGAGCTTCACAAACCTTTGTATCTAGCTTGCTTGGATTAAGCCATTTATGAGCTTGCTGTACTAGAATGTTAATTGTACAGCACAGGAGAACAATGTCTGGTCAGCAATCTATTTCAGTACAAAGTGGAATGTTTGGTGTAATATCTCTAGTAATTACAATTACTTGTGGAATAAAACGCACCTTTTTTTCAAATGTTATAACTTTATATAAAATTGCATTGCTCCTAATCAAGAGTGCAGCGAAAGTTGGGAATCTTTCTGACACAAACAAAACAAGTTGTCATTGCTTTTATTTTAAGATATGAGTGACTTTGTCACCATCTGAATACAGTGCAGTACATAAAGGAATTAAATGATTTCTCCTGGTGCCTTGTGCTAAACAAAAATAATGACTGACTGCAACATTCAGTGGAAGTGAAGCATACATTCAGACTACACAAAGTGTAAAAAAAACAAAACAAGGAAACAGACAGGTAGTGCCGTAATAGAAACTTATACTAATGTAAAAATGAATGATCTTCCTGGTAAATATTCTTTTCACTCTGTATTTGAACTTTCATTGGCTGTTTTTAGAGTTACAAACATTTGTATTGTAGCCAGCTTTACATGTTCAACTATAATCAACAGTCCCCCTTCAGAAACTAAATGTGTTAAAGTCCTGCCAGGGCTGTTTACAAACTACAGGATAAGATGACCATTGGTTTTAAGATTTTTGATAAATACACAAATTGTAGTAAACTGACAAACCCTCGTTGTTTCCCTTTTTTGGGTTAGTTTAGACAAAGGAAGTGGGTGATGCTCCAAGTTTAGCTATTGCTTCCATTTATTTTTTCCCATGAGAAATGCATAAAGCAAACAGTTTGAGCAACATACAGTGTCTAAGTTTAAAGTGTGTTTGTCACCTTGTCTAGGTGTGATTCTGAGGGATTCCCATGGTGTGGCCCAAGTACGTTTCGTCACTGGCAACAAGATCCTGAGGATCCTTAAGTCCAAAGGTCTGGCCCCTGATCTGCCCGAGGATCTCTACCACCTTATCAAGAAGGCTGTGGCAGTCAGGAAGCATCTGGAGAGAAACAGAAAGGTATAACAAGACCTAGGTAAAATTATGAGCCTATGGTCATTGAGACCACAGCAGTTTTACAGTGGCATAGGTGTAGTTTGCTGCTGTTACCTTACATCTTGGTATGTCAGCTTTTAATATGTGTGTGTATATATACACTCTGAGTGCTTTGGAGGTATATCAGCATGCTCAGGTTACAAAAAAGTAAGTGTCATCAAAAGTTTTGCACCCTGTAACTTTCATTAGCATGGTGTTTTTAGTTAATTTAAGATTAAGCACACAATGACAATTTTGGTTTTCAGTAATTAGTTTTTTTTTCTTTTTGGGCAAATGTTTTATGAAATTAGGCACTCGTATGTAAAATGCTTAATAAATAAGATGCAAAGGAAACAACAAAAATCTTGATTGTGCTATTGATGTAGGCAGGTGTTTATGTGTGGACACGCATATTAATGTAATAATAAAGTTTGTTGCACTTAATATATAATGTACTTACTTTACTTGCAGGACAAGGATGCCAAGTTCCGCCTGATTCTCGTTGAGAGCAGGATTCACAGGCTGGCCCGTTACTACAAGACCAAGAGAGTACTGGCCCCCAACTGGAAGTAGTACGTATCAGTTCTGCTCTGGGAAGCTTTCCTTGTGTGTTTTGAAAAGTCAATTCCATCTTTTTGTTCTGAAGTTAAACTCAATGATGTCATAGACTTGCTAGTAACTGCTCCTCATGGACTATTTATTCAAGAAAAAATGCACAAATCATTGTCCTGCTCTTCTCTTTATTGAGAGTAGTGATATTTCTGTTGTGCTAGAGAAAACTGGAGGTAAATTAACAGAGTGGCTACTTGTGCCACATCTGCCAGTCCCCTTCAAACAAAGATATTGTACATTTTGTTAGCGTTTTCTCCAAAATTGTATTATATTTGTCATTGGGCTAACTGCCATTCATAACTAAATATATGGATTGTTATTGCTTTATAATAACAGCAAACGGGTAGAAACTAAAAATTAAGAAAATCCCTCAATGTAGACTGCTCATGCATTGTTTCCTTCAGTGGAGAAGTTTTATATTTGCTGTGGTGGTCATTCTGAGAAGTGCTCCCTCTAATGACATGTTTTCTTTCTGTTTACAGCGAGTCCTCTACAGCTTCTGCTCTGGTGGCATAAACGCTTCATATTTTGGATTAATAAAGAGTTAAATTGGAATTGTTCTTTTGTCTTTTGTTAATTACAAAGTGTTTTACAGATGTTGTGTTTAAAATGAATATTGGAATCTTGTGTGCATGTGCTTAATTATAGCAGACATTTTCTGTATCGGAATAAACTGAAAACAAAATGTGAGACAATTAAATTGAAAGCTAAGGGAAATTTTGGCGCCCTCATTTATCAATATCAATCCATTTTCGCTTTCAGACCAGTATTTGTATTAAATAAGTCTGAGGCTATAAACTGGTTTTCCTGATGGCCCAGAATTTACGGGCAGTTTCCATGCGTCACACGTTACGTAACGCGGGGGGTGGGGTTATTACGTGAGGGGCGGTTGGTTTGGCGAGTGACAGCCGCTCTGTCCAATCACAACCTCGCTAGACGTCACGCTCGTTACAATAAAAGGAATGGTGTTGCAATCTGGAGACATTCCCCTCTACTACAACAACGAAGACAACACACAACATGGAGAAAATACATGAGAGTATTTGACGACGGAAATCAAAAAATGGCGCATACTTGCCGGAAAATGAAGCGACAGTACATCGACGCATATCGCTCTCTGACGAATACGCGAAATCTGTTGGTTTTCGACGAGGAATACCAGAATACGTGAGGATTAGTCAACATAAACCGTCATAATCCAAAAAGAAGTAAAATGGCTACGCTTGTTGGTTCCGAGAAGGGTTCTGAACGGACGGCGATGGAGAGGTTCGGTAGCGGAGGGATGGCGCTTCTGCCTTGGACTAAACAGATGCTCACCGTGTTGTGGGAACAGCTTCGACTGCTGGTTCAGGTCATATACTACAGCTTCATGTCGGGTAAGAAAAAAGTCAAGCGAAAAACGTGAATTTGTGTTTTTTTTCCGCCTTTGTTTATTTGCATTAACGCCTCTGTTACTGTGTTTTGACCGTTAACCGTTGGTTCCTCTAACGGTTATTTAAAAGTCCAGCGACCGTTGAGTCGACACTCGTTAGTATCGTTAACGATATAACTTAGTCACAATACAACTTCATAACAAGTAAAAATGCTTTAATATAAGGTCCAGTTATGTATTTGTTGTGTTGTGTTTACGTCCTAATCTTAAATATTGAGTAACTACTTTATTCTTGACGTTGTTGTGTACAGTATAATCTTTCATAGTTTTTAAATTCACTCCGTTTTTACCTTATAATTACTTAGTTATTCTAACGTTATTGTGCATGTTATTGTTGTGTATTATGTGTTCGTTGTAAAACACTTTGTAACGCTAGTTTTGATAAACGCTATACAAATAAACTGTAATATTATAATGTAGCTAAGTCATTGTATTTCACCACACTGCCCATGCTATCACAATAGTTCTTTATAAATGGATATTGTATGTCTATCAAAGATACTGATTACAATTATATTTTGGTGGTTGTATTATGGTAATTTAATCAAAGGACAGTTTGAAAAGGATAAAAACAGTAAACAAAGAAACAAAAGCATTTTTTAAATTTTTAATAGTTGGCGTTTGTGTCGTAGACCTCAAGGAGATCATAATTTAACTGAATGTAACTTTATATATCATTCTCTTTTCAATTTCAATCCACACTTAACATTTTTCTCTTGATTTTTCCAGTTTTCCAGATGTTCAGGTTTGAGCTTCACGTGAGAATCACAGACGAGACGGGTCAACACATCCAGCACATGACCGCGGCAGCAAACCCAACCGAGTCCTTCCTGTTCTCCTCGTTGTTTGACGGAGACAACGGAGTGATGGTTGGAGGTTCGAATCCCCTCTCTAACTTCTGCGCTGACGTGGGCGACTCCTTTGCTGGTAAATCCACCGCCGAGGCCCTGCTGTCCACTCTGCGTGCCGACGACCTGTGCTGCGGACTGGTGGACGATTTTGTGTCCGGCAAAGAAGACGCCATCTTTCTGGGACACCAATCCAGCTGGAAAATGGGCTTCCCTGGCGACTGGAACATCTTTGTATCGAGCAGCGACAGCTCTAGTTCAAACGACGCCTGTCATAAAAGTAAGGAGAAAGTCTTCAAACAGGACACTTCAGAAGAGGAGAGAAGTTTTCACTGGAGTAGCGAAGAAGACCAGAACGTAGTCGAATTTGAAAGTGAGGAAAGTAAGGCGCTTTGGGAGTCTCTGTCAAAATCTAGTGATCCATACAACCCCTTCTTTTTCTCTGCGTGCATTTCAACAAACACAAATATGGGGAGAAGTAAAGGCAAAGCGACGGACAGTGATACTGACCTCATGTCAGTTAGCAAGTCCAGCGAGGAGATGTTGGGGCCTCGAGGCCTGAATATCTGGGTCAGTCGTTCTGACAGCGAGAGCAGTTGGAGCAGCTGGGCCAGTTCGGACGGTTCAAGCCCCGACATTGACGAGGAGAGCGAGAGGCTCTTGGAGTTCTTCAGTAGTCCAGATGACCCCTACAATCCCATGTGCTTCACTGCGTCCACATTCAGCAGCGCGTCGTCTCAAACCAAGGCCGCCTCTAAACAACAGACCTCACTTCCTGCACCGCCTTCCAAGTCGGACACAGACACGGAGGAGAAGGAAAGCAGCTTTCCTCCTTCATCTGAAGATGATGAAGAAGAGCAGCTGTGGAAATCACTTTGCCAAAAGGACGACCCGTACCATCCTCTAAACTTCCAGGCCTGCCTCCAGAGCTCCCCGACAACGACACAGCAGTTTGGAGAAGATCCACTAGATGTTCACCACACAAAAAATCCATCCACGAAGGGAAAGAAATGTGAAAAAGAAGCAAAAACACTCCAAAAATCCAGACCCACCAAGCCCTCCCTGCCAGAGAGACAGTTAAAGCATCACTCCCACCCAGACAAAACCCTGGTGCCCTGGAAAAGACCTGTACAAACACCTTCGTCGTTGCCAGAGGAGAAGAAGGAAAGCAAGGCCAGCACCACCCAGAAAAAGGTAATTATCTAATAACAAGTTACAGTTAAACTGCCAGACAGCTTAAGGCTAGATCCAGCATTAAATGAAACCCCTGGGGGTTTGAAGTAAATACAGTCAACACTAGAGAGCATTGAAATGGGCTTTGAAACATCACGGCAACAAGTTAAATAAACGTAACTATTCCACTTTATTCTGCTGTAGACTGAACAGCTCAAATTGGAAGAACTTGAACAAATGAAAAAAATACATTTAGCCTTTAGACACTGTTTTTCTCCTCAGTTTCATTTGCCCAAGTAGATACAGAAGAGCATGTGAGCGCATACTTTAAAGTAGTACATTAATATGTAAGGAGTGTCTACTGCTGAATTGTGCTACCTCTTGTGGTAAGACAAGGGTTAAGTCCTGCCTCAGCTGACACTGCACAGCACATTCTGTTAAACTGAGCTGTTGTTTGTTGTCGTTTAGCAACGCCACTGGTAGTCATCACTAAGCCAGTCATGTGACTCCAGCGAGTCAGCAGAGAGTTCAACGTCCTTTATTTGACTAAATGTAAAGTTGCTGCAGCGTTGCTAAGTCATTTTTAACACTTTGTCATTAAGCACCATGTTTCATCAGATTAAAATAAATAGAGCCTGAGGCATAACAAACAAGTCAACGAGTTATTCTAATTACTCGCCTGACTAAAACACCATTCAGTGCTGGGAAAGTACATGGTTTATATTGTGCATCTGTGTCATCTGGAGGGGATTTTGATGATGGTTTAACCCACTTACAACTTAGCTAGAGTTGTTTTACCATGTATTTAGTGACTTTTATCTATACCATGTATTTAGTGACTTTTATCT
>CALSBV010012175.1:1745583-1762489 GCA_943590825.1 Bovichtus diacanthus | reverse complement strand
ATGACATCCACCTGTGGTGAGACTAAGGTTACTGCTCTGACCTTTGTTCGTGCTTTATACACATTGTGTTGGTGGAGATGTCTACATTAAAACCTGCTCGATTTGGGATGGCAGAGTTTAGTTAAACATTATTTCAACAGTATTTCAGTGGCTCAGCCTGTAGCTGAGTTAGAGTGGGTTTGATTTATTTATTTTTTTTATTGTCTCCTTTTTTACCTTTCTGCTGTAACCATGTAAATGTCCCCGCTGTGGGACTAATAAAGGATTTATGATTCTGACTCTGATTGGAGCTTGTGTTTGACTGTCTGTGTATTTGCTGTTGCGTGTTATGTATTTTAAAGGTCCATCTAGGGACGGGCATTGCAGATTAGCTTGGCCTATAAATGCTGTGGGGTGAAGCATTGGTTTATGGTGGATACCTGTCGCTACACAAATCAACATTAAATGAAAAAAATAAAGTTAGGAGCCGCTCAATACTGAAATTAAGGCGTTGGTGCTGTTAAACCAACAGTTGTATGTAACCTTGTATGTAGAAATGATTAAAAATTACACATTGGTTTTTGCTTCAACCCATTCCTGACTCTCTCTCTCTCCGCTCCACACACACACACACACACACACACACACACACACAGGAGCTTATAATTTCCCAGAGGGCTGTGAGTCTCCGTGCAGACTAACTGCTGTAAGGCTGTCGTAAGACAAAGGTTAAAAACACCAAGTATGATGAAATGACTTTCCAGAGAGATGAAATCAATTAGCCGTTCTCCGACACCTCTCACACACACACACACACACACACAGAGCATGGTGCAAAGGTGAACAATTGCTGACACTGTTGCTGTGTCGACCCAGCGGTGGGTCTTTTGTTGATGTTGCCCCCCCCCTCCCCCCCTCCACCCACATGTTGTGCATGTAATTGAACTCCTGCTGCTTTTGCACACAGAAAGACGAAGGTTCTTTGTTGAGGTTAGATTATTATTTATTGAATATGTGACAAGAGTAATGTTTGGTTCTGTTTGAACGTAAATGACCGGAAGCATTTTAGACATTTTAGCTTCTAGGAGGCTCTATGTGGAATCATGGAGCATGTCGCTTTAGAAAACTTTCTGTGCTCTGGTGTGAAGCAATGAAACCATTTTCAAGGAACTGCTTTCAACAAATTAAAAGTCTGAATCCTACTTAATTAAACTGGGAATAGCATCAACATCCAAAGGCATTTAACCAGACATTCAACCAACCAATCAACCCCAAATCCAGTCAGAACGATTAAAGGAAATATCACATATTTAACAAATATATATTTTTTATATTTATTGTTAACAACATAAATTGAATTTTTCTAAGGGTCTTATGCTGTACAGTTTGTAAATCCCTCTTAAGTGAATGTATGATTTCCCAGGTCTATAAGCGAGTAAGTGGACATTGAGTTAATGTATTTGTAAGAACCTGAAGACTACTGATGTGTTCAGAGCTTCTTTTTGCATCTTTGGTTATTTGAAGCCACTGAAACATGGACTATCTGTTGCGTAAGCCTGAGGAACCATTTTTCTGAGTGTACATTTCCTAGATTCTGTGCCTTTGTTCCTGAGGCTTTTTCAAGATGAGCTGATGACATTAGCTGTGAGCTGAGACGAGAACAACACACTCTGAAATCTGTTTCTCTGTGTGACGACAACACGATGGATGTGTCTGTACGATCTCTCTCTGTCTGCCATTCATATTTCTGATTTTTGCTATTAGTGAAAACACCACATGCTGCTTTTATCCAGAGTTGGCTGAAGGGCACGACAACAACACTCCGACGTCCATCAGGAGTGACTGAGCCAATGATTACCGGAGGAATACGCCTCTTTCTCCTCCGTTATTGCTCCCTCTTTCCCTTCCCTCCTCCGTCTTGAACCCACTCCTCTCTCTGTATCTTTGTCTCCATCTTTCTCCTCCTCATCCTCTCTCCCGGTATCATTAGCTCTGTGGCCTAGGCGACCTCGTCTCTAGGCAACCGGCAGGAGTGGCGAGGCGTTGAAAGTATTGCAGGTGATTGCAGCAGCGGCAGAATCAGCAGCAGCAGCAGCAGCAGCAGCAGCAGCAGCAGGGGCAGTGGGTTTCAGTTCCACACACACACACACACACACACACACACGTGGTTGCCCCTCTCACTCGCCTGCCAGAGAGGGGGTATCTCCTGGGTCACAATTAGCTGATGATGCAATCCACCGGCAGCTATTGTGTCTGACACCAACTCACAGACAAAAGGCAACAAAGATATCCTTCCTGTTTATTGCACAGTGCACTTTATGGTACAAAAAGCCTGAGACTTCTTCAAAATCTGTCTTTTGAATGGTGTCGCTCTTTTCAGTGACATGTCGTTTATGAATTGCATCAAATGATATCCGATGCATTTAACATTTCACAGGGGATTAATGCTTTCACTTAGATTCACCTGCTGCTCAGTGATTAACAAAGTGGACTTTAAGGTCCCTAGTGGGGCCTTCAAGGAGCTCCACAAGCCCTCAGCAAAATAGGGAATAGCTCACTTTAAGAGAATGAATGAAAACAACAATTTAAAGAATAACACTATCATTATAACCCCGCCCCCCCCCTCCCCCTGTGCAACTAATATAGCAGTCATTATGAATAGACGGTATGAATATTGTGTGACATGCACATACGTGGTAAACATATTCCAAACATATACTCGTGAGGATTAGCGTGTCTGACTGACCAACACCCAGACGGGCTCAACACAGACGCTGCTCAGTGTATTTATGCCAGTGCATGAATTTAAATAGGCGTCATGCTTCATTTGAGCCACTGAGGGACATTGCCTCTCTGCTCTGGTACGTGACACCACACACACACACACACACACAGTCACACACACACACACACAGTCACACACAGTCACACACATGATGGTTACTCAGCGGTGACGGAAAGAAAAGGGTCATGAAGTGCAAAATCGCAGAGTAAGTGATTGTATTAGAGTCAGAATTGTTGTATTATAGTTCAAATTCAAGTAATAGGTGTCACTGACTAACATTTGAAACATTTAATATGTGAAAAAAGAACTTCCTTAACATGTCTTTAGCATTGGTGCAAGAAAGAAATCAGGTATTTTTACTTAAGTAAAAGTATCAACCCTACAGTGTAGAAATACAAGTAAAAGTCCTGCATTCAAAATCTTACTTAAGTACAAAAGTCTTAGCATCAAATTATACTTGTACCAAAAGTACCCATTTCAGAATAATGCTATATTGTATTATTGCATTATCATTCATGATGCATTAATGTGTACATTACTAATGTTGCAGCTGGTAAAGGTGAGGCTTATTTAATGACTTTATATACTGCTGGTAACTTGTTAATCTACCCCTGCAGATCAATGCAATCTTAGCTAAAAGATGATAATACATCCTAATTTATTTGTTGATTATATTTTGAATTATCAATCTGAATTTGCAAAGTAACTAAAGTTGTCTAATAAATGTAATGCAGTAAAAAGTGCATTATAAATAAAGTAACAGAAAAAGGAAACTCAAGTAAAGTAGAGGTGCCGCAGAATAGTACTTAAGTACAGTTGAGTAAATGTACTTAGTTACTTTCCACCACTGACTACAAGTGGTGTCAAAACTACAATTCAGTTGCTTTAGTGAAATGTTCTTCTGTAACTCCACAGTGATAGCAGATGATTCAGAAATATAGAAATAGATTTACTGCCTTTTTGTTGGGACCGCAGTTACTCATGGCTTTGAAAAAAACATTTACTGTAACAGTGTGTGTGAAGTATTCCTTCCACACCCAGAAGGCCATATTTGGACATAATATGTCATACATTTATTTCAGACAAGTAAAAAAATAAAAAAATAAACTGTCTGGCCGCAGAACTGTGTAACTGTGCTGCCCTCATGTGGTCAGACCCACAACTCTTCATTTACTCTTCATCTCTACCTGAAACTCAGACCTTTGCTTCTTCTTTAAGAACTCTATTTATTGCCTTTTAGTAATATTGTAAAGTACATACAAACCTCTTCACATACACACACACACACACACACACACACACACACACACATGCAAAGACAAGGTACAACAACAGCAACCTAAAATATCAAATAATAAATAAATAAATAAACAAACAAATAAATAAACAAACAAACAAACAAACAAATAAATAAATAAACAAACAAATAAATAAATAACCCATTTTTAAAAATCCAATCCAAAAAGCCCATAGTACATGTCCACAAACAATATAAACTGGATCAAAACAAAATGCGACAGTTTTTAAGTCCCAGTGACCTTTCGTGACCTCACCCGTGTTGCCTGTGTGCATGTGTGTGTGTTAAGAGCGCAACACAAATTCTACACATAGAAAAAGTGCAGTGCAAAATCTTAAATTCCGAACTTTTAAAGTAAAATAAAGCGGCTCCAGTGGAAACTTAAAACTCTTCCTGAGTCTGTTCGAGCAGCTAATGAGCAATGAAACAAGAGAACACAGAAAACCCCATAAACATTTCAGAAAATGGACTTTTACAAACAAATTACAAAGGAATGTTCCTATTTTCCCTCAAAACGTTTAATTCAAATTTTTTTTTACAACATGCACAATGGCTTCAACACACACAGATCTCCTGGTGTCGTGATGCGTTTGGAGAAATGTAATTGTTGGATAATATGACAGAAATATTTCTCTCGGCTTCAAAGCGTCCGTCTTCCTCTCTGTGCCTGTGTATGCCACCATTACTGCATTTATATTTAAATAAATAAGGTCCGAAACAGGAGCATCATCTCAGCTGTGCAGACTGACACAGAACAATAATTACACAGTAATCCAGTCCACTAAGCTGCTTGTGGGGATTCCTCGCGCTGATCCGGCTGACTGGTCTTCTTAAGGAGGAACTGAGCTTATGAAAGGACAACAAGGCATGAAACCTTATGTTTCTGCTCAGGGTGCAGGAGTTTATCTAGTGGCTGAGCTGTTAATGCTTAATGCGTGGAACTGCCCATGTGACATCACTGCTATGTTCCCATTGGTCCGTCAGTCCGTGTGAATAAACAGAGGCTGTGCATAACCACTGATGGAAAGTAACTTTTACTCAAGTACTGTGCTCAAGTATGATTATTAGGTTCCTTTTATGCAACTTTACACATCTGCTCCACTACATCTCAGAGGGAAATATTGGACTTTTTCACTTCACTACACTTATTTGACAGCTCTAGTTACCACTTACTTTTTTAATTAAGATTTTACATTAAAAAAAACAAACAAGGGCAACTTATAAAATGCAATTTGTTAAAGATTAAAGAAGCAGCTGGTCTAGTTGAGCCCCATTGTCGTGTGTCAGAGGTCGTCGACTTGTTGATTTTTGTACTTTTCAGATGGTTTCATTTCAAAATAGGTTTGAATCCCAAAGAGATAAAATTATCCATATTTCACTAAAATCAAAGATTAAAGAAAAGTCCAAATTCATAGAAATGTGTGTTTTTTCTTATTTTTCTCTCCTCTAATTATCTCATATTTACTTCCCACTGCACTTCACTATATAAGGTAGATAAAAGTATCTCCACTGACTGCTCCACTGACCAGTATTTTTCACGTTTGATACTTTAAGTACATTTCACGACTATAATACTTCTGTACTTTTACTTAAGCAAGATTTTAAATGACTTTTACCTGTAACGGGGTGTTTATACATCGTGCTATTGGTACTTTATCTTGAGTAAAAGACTAAGCACTTCCTCCATCACTGTCCATGAAGTTAGCTGCATTGGTGTTATTCATGTCCTCATACAGGGAGAGGCACTAAACAGCTGTTCTGTCCTCAGCCTTCACTCAGGGGACTCATCACGTTACATCATGTTTACAACCAGCAGCTGTGAATGAAGCCCCCCATGTTAAGACTCAGTATAGATGTGAAAGGAAAATCCACGAGTGACCTTTAAACCCACATCTTATTTTAGTCAATTTTCCAAATTGTTCGAGTCAGTTTCAAAAGAAAAGTTCACCCGAATGCAAAGTGTGCAACGGAGTTGTGGTGTGATCTGTGGCTCAACGCAGCACAAAGGATCTCAGTGGTGTTTGATGAGTAGCGCTCAATAACGCAGATGCTCACCGGCCTGTGAGCAGACATTGATTTACTTTGTGAGAAGATGGTTCTCAGATAAACTGTGCACCATGTGATCCATGAGTTATCATCAAGAAGTGTGTTATTTGTGTTGCTACGGCTAATATCTTCGAAAACCTCGGAGAATCACAACGAAACCACAACAGTATAATCTTGTTGTTCTAAATTTCTTCCCACAGCCCAAAAACATAGTGATGTGCATGTGTTGTCGCTGTGACCCGGGCACCTGGGGAGTTTTACAGGGAAGTTTAAACAACATTGGAAGAGTCTGCAGGATAATTCAATGTAAATCACACCGACAGCAAAACTGACTTTAAACACTTGGTCACTTTTTGTTCGGTCCATTGCAGTAAATCACGTTCAACTTCCAAAATTCAGTAGGAACTCAGCACTTCCGTGTTAATCAATAATTCATTTATTTCCTGGGTTTTGTTTTGAACAGTTGGACTGAAATCTGATGCAACAAATTTGTTCAAAGAGGAAGAAAAACATTTCTATAATGATTCCCATCGGCAAAGATCCTCAGTGCTTTTTGCCTTTTCATACATCGGTGACGTTTCATTATATTGTACATGAGTATACCACCAGTACTGTATACTATGTCAGCTGGAGGATGGATTTACATCTGGCGTCCACCAGAGGGACACAGAGTAATACAGGAAATGTCCCAGATGTTCTGTAGGCTGTGTTGAGTTTTCTAAAGAGGCTCAACTTTAAGATCTCTGAATATAGAACTACACATGGAAATAAAAGTAAAGAGACTTGTAAGGACAACATTTAAAGAACACTTTAAGAAAGAAAACACTAACTCAAGTCTAACTTTCAAGCTTTTTCCAGAGCTTTTGACCATATGCCATGACCTTCTTCAGTGAAAGGAACTTCCTCAGGTTTCATCCTGTGATCTAAATACGGAAATGTGGCAGAAAGTGAACCTTGACCCTTGTGGTTTCAAGGTCAACAATGAACGCTCTACTTTGACGTGTGTCTCTGTAGTCCCGTTTATTTTCATCCGTATAGCACCAGATTAAAAAGATGAGCTTTATATTTAGTATTCATCCTGTATTTCATGTCCTTGAGTTAGCATGACCACATGTTCAGGTGCTGAGAGTGACGGCAGAGATTGAGCTGATCATCTCAACGTAAATAACTTCAACAATGAAAGTGTTTTTTGCTTCTTTGATTGTTGGTCCCTGAAACTCCCTTGTCTCCCTCAGGCAACACGTTTAGTTTTTACATTCAGGAGCAGGAAGGGTGAAGCTCAGTCAGGCCTGCAGGCTGTTACAAAATCACAAGCTCTGGTATGGAGCCGAGCCATGCATTATTCACCCACATTTACATAAGACACAATGGGGCGAGCACTGCCAGACATGTGTACTGGCTGAGCTGTGTGCACGGTGTGTGAGCATTCCTCTGAATTTCTTTGCCACCTGAGGTTTTTGCTGCGCTGCCAACGGATGTTGACGCAATATGGACGAGGGCAAAGACCCTCAGACTCTTCACTGAATCCCTGAAAGCCTTGGTTACCCATTGCAGCACGAAGGGAGGGAGGGAGAGGGAGGGAGGGAGGGACTGCCAGATAAAGAAAGATATTGTTTCTGTGCACATTTGTCTTTTTGCCTCTCTCCCTCTGTCTGAAGGCTGTGTTTGCGGAGGGCTCGAAGCCAAACCAGGCTTTGTGGCATTGTTAAATAAACACAGGTCGGATTAGCCATGAATTACTTCAGAATTCCTTCGCCATGATGAAATAGCGTTGCGTAATCCGATGCTCCAACAAATAATGACGACAAGATTGATACTGCAATCATTGCTTCCCTTTGTGCTAAATTGAATTTGGATGAAAGGTTTGAACACATGAAATCATTTCAGCGATGTCTCATGAAATGGTAAAGCGCATTTCAGCAACAACAGGAACATTACTCAGCACAGCAGACCTACAACACATGGTGCATGCAAGTAATCATTTCAAATGATTATTGTTTTGTGCTGCTTGCTTCGCCAGATAAGTGTTGAGTGGGTGTGTGTGATAACTTGACAGTACATATGGGTGATAAGTAATTAAAATATGTTGTGGAGTGCAAGTGTAGAGTCATGCATGCAGTTTTTTATTTATTTTCTTTATCTCCAAACTCTGTTTTGATAACAAATAACTGCCAGTTTAAAACACGCACATATATCAGGTTCACACACCCTTCAAGTTTTCTCAGTTTTACTGTTTTGAGGCCTGGAAAAAAGGAAAAATTTATTTGATGGTAAAAGAAATGAGTTGAGACACTGTTGTTAAAACTACAGGGCGAGGTTTCCTCATGAGGGAGCTGTTCAGGGAATGTGACAGCAGATCCTGCAAACCTGCGTGACCAATAAGAAAGCAGCGTAATAGCAGCGGATCAGACCTGCAGGTGTCGCCTCCTGCAGGCAATTACTGTCGAAGCTGCAGTTTTCTTTTCATAAAGCTGGGACCTTTGTGTGAGAGCTAAAGATGTTTCCTGTAACAGTTATTCCCCCTGTTGGCTAGAATAACAATAATTGAGGAATGTGGAACATCCCTGAGCTTGAATCTGTAAAATATTTCTGTAAATAAATTAAACTATTCTACTGAAGAGGCACCGCACACTTAAACCAAGCTGGTGCTAATATTGACATTTCTTACCAAATGTATTCAAATCGGCATTTCACGTTGAAAAAAAGCTCAACACGACATCAACTGAAAGGTTGAGACGCATTGATCTCATGAAATTTGCCAATTTATTTACATTTTTTTTTAACTGATGCAGTGTGTGGAGTTATTCTCAGGCCTGAGGGCGAAATACACTTTAAGGACATGTGTGAATTATTCCAATAAACGTATTTAGCACCACAGAAAGATCTTGATACAACAAAAACTGCAGTCGAAACACCAATTGCCTGTCGGTGGCACGGTTTCTAAATTGAATTGTCGAAATTCTAGTGCATTTCTTGGCCGGAGGTGGCGCAGGCTGGACTGGAAGTGCAGTTCAGAATTGAAGGTCGTAATCTTTTGGTGCTGCAATTGAACAACTGAGTGACATTGGCTGAGGTGCAACATGTGCTGCTGTGTAACCTTGTTTGTATAAAGACAAGCTGTGCTTATCTCTTTCCTTGTTTGCATTGACATCCGATCATTTCTGGGTTTAAAATGGAAAATCTCACTTTATTTTTCCACTCCGCAGCCTCCTGTCAGACCTCATCCACATGCTGTATTCACCATCCTGCCTGTAGGCTAAAGCAGTGTAAAGAGTTGTACAATAACTCATGTCACTAATTCTTCAAGTCAGGTTGACAGACCCCCAAAATGTCCAATGTCCCGTTGATCTGTTTTAAACTCTGTCATCTTTTTGTCGTGAATATTCTCAGGCCAAAACCCTGTTAAAATACAGCAGGGAATTTAAAAAAATGTTTGCGGTCTCTAACAAACACATATATTTCAGTTAGTTCTGTGTAGAAAGAGGCCCCTCAGTGTTTGCAGTGTGTGTGTGTGTGTGTGTGTGTGTGTGGGGGGGTAGATTCTCCATCCTGAATCCTATTGCTCGTCTGTTTCTTGTGTTTGCTTTCTCTTTGTTTCCTCTCGTGTCTCTCAGCAGCTACACACACACACACGCACGCGATGTCCTGCAGTAAAGTTACACAAAATTACAAGAAGACAACGACAAACACAGCTGACATGTCAACAGGGAAATAAAAATGTCAACATGACGCATGAAATGAATGAAACGAAACACGGTTGAGATCGATTTACATCCAGGAACTGAGGTCACAGGTGAAATAAGTGAGGTAATCATTGAGATTCTTTTCGCCAATTTAATAACCTCATAACTTTACAAGGTGATAATATGTCAGTTTTCTATTTACAGCTTGTTTCCGCTGACACCAAGTGGCCACAAAAAAGGTACATTAATGCAGCGTTAAGTGTCTTTTCCTTGTGTTGTAGTTTATGCTTGAAGGCTGCAATCTGTTATTTTCTGAGCAAATAAATCTTTTTCTGTCTGCTTTTCTTTTGTGTTTCCTTTGTGTTGCTGTTGTCCAGCTTTAGTCTTGAATTTAAGGCCTGTCTATCAATTCAGACTCATTGCATATTCCAGTTTTATTCTTGACAACATTGTATATTAAGTATTACAATTAAGAGATGCCCCCCCCCCTTTCTGCGTCCTTACCTTTTTTACAGAACAGCGAGGCAGAGCAGCATCAGTCTCGAGCGTGCTGTGTAAAAAGGGCTTAGAGACGCAGCTCACAACTTAGCACCACGTAGAGAAGTCGCCTCCGCATGTCGTGCATCATCTGAACGGCCTTTATAGAAACCAACGATCAAACGATTTATAATCCGTCGCAGCACCATTTGTGCTCCAGGACTCTGACATCACTGTTTGGTGTCGTTACAGGTGCAACAGAGCACATTTCTGACCACACCCGACTGTTTACTTTTTAAATTTCGATCACAGGGTGTGCCTTCATGACAATTACGTATGCATATTTCTGTGTATATATATATATATATTTTTTTAGATCTGCAACATGTACGCACGCACGCACGCACACACACACACACAGTAGTATTAGCTTTGATTTACTGATCTGTTAGCCGGTGAGATCAGGACTTGGCTGGAAAAGTCTTCATTGTTCTTTCTACTATGTGAGCACTTTATCTTTTCACATAAATACACTCCAAATGTAAGAAAAATACCCCGGGCTTTCCGCGGCGAGGCGGTGTGTGGCGACCTCTACAAGCCCTTCAGCTCTTTCTGCCTTGTCAGGAGTTTCTCATGTTGATGTTGAGGTGCCTCCAAACCATGCGCTGCCAACTGAAACCAAACAAGGTGCAGCGGAGATCAAACACATGCACACAAAAAGCCACCAGATGTGAAGAATATGCTCACCTCCGGTAAACTCAGAGTGTTTTAGACAAATGGCCAAATTGAGCCTGATGACGAGGTTCTCAGGAAATCTGGCCGTCGTGCCTGCTGGGAACAGGGGTCTCGTTAAAAAAATGAGAAATGATTACATAACAAGGAAAGGACAAAAAACTAAAAAAGCCATGAAGTTCAACAAGCTTTAGAGTAAATGCGTGCGTATCTTTCTATTAAAAGCCCGTGCTCCGGGGAGTGGGATATGAAAAACAATCTGATGGAGATCAACATAGTCTTCACACTGTGTTCCACCCTTTTTGGAAATGACTGTTTTTGGCCAGGAAATTGCTGCCGACTGTGAACTTAACGACAACTCAGGTCAGCTGGTTTTGTTCCAAAGAGTGGATTTTCAAAATAACAGGTCTGCATGGTAAACGTGTCAGGATGTTGTCGTAAGCACGCCACCACACGTCTCCTGGATGTGGAGTCACTCAGGAAAACGAAATTCCAATGAGCTCAGACCTCCTGACGAGTGACTCAGAACAAACTGTGTCTGGCAGGCGACGCAGGCTCTTCTTCACCTTGACTGAGGAAAACTAACAAGAACATGTTTGCTGCGTGTAAACATTAAAGCTGTCTGACATGCCAGCAGGCCAATAGTAATGTTTGATATTGGCTTGTCACAGACACATAAGTGTCAGTGTACATGTAGACAGATAAAAAGTTGCAATACCTCAATGTTTTTGTAAAGCTTCATTTCTGTGCAGATCTGTGATTTTCTCCTAATTTCACCTGTTTCGAATGTTATCCGTCCATTAAATGGGCGTTATCAGTTGTTATCACTCCCATAATTATGCTTCATAAGGTTTAAAATGCCCCGGGAAGTTTCCTGGAAAGAACTGTGATTTGGTACTAATTATAGGGAACATACTGAAGAGACAGAGTTCAATTGGGAGACCTCCAATAAACTGATTCCAATGCCTGACGTCATGTAGAGCCGTCAACAGAACAAGCAAATATGCCAAATTTGTCTGCAGGCATGCATGGAGAAGAAAGTTACTAATAATAAATGAATCATGAATAAATAATTAACTGGAAATCAACAACTGCTTAGAATGTCATGTAACTAAATCTTAACTAAAATAACGTTTTCACATCTTCATTTTCTACATAATTACTATCACGTTATATCGAAACTTCTCAGAAAGTATTAGCAAATAACGGACTACTAAAGTGTTACCAATGTTTCATTGTCTGCATTGACCCTTGTTTTAATTACAGTTTTACATTTCAAGTAAATTTGACTTCTTTTTAGTATTTATTGAGGGCATTTCCCCCCTTTTGTTTATTTACTTTTGATAGCAGGTGGCAGTGTATTAGGGGAGTGAGAGGATGACATGCTGCAAAGTTCCCCATCCTCAAATTCAAACATTAAAATCCCATGGCCAGGATCTCAAAGACACCAGAACACCACATTACCATCATCGTCATTGTAATGTGTATTGTGCAACTGTAAAATATCATTACACATGTTTCATGTAACTATTTAATATCAAAATTGAAGAAATTAGTCAGTATTTTATCAGTATCAGCCTCAAAAATACAGTATAGTCAACACTAAAGCCAAATAAAAGTTACAGTAAGTGCTGTAAAATAAGATTTTGCTCCAAAAGAGAGCCATTATTCTGTGTCCTATTAATACACATGGGCTTATTACTAATGGTGCAACTAAATACAGTGTTCAACAGAAAGCAGGCTGGTTGTAGATGAGAATGAATGTGTGTGTGGAGAGTAATTAAAATCTGAGTTATTGGTTAAACTAAGTCTTTCACCTCATAATCAGCCTCTTCCCAGGTAAATCACCTGCAGACTCAGGTGGCACATTCTTTAAAGAGGTCATCACCACATTTTTCATTCTCTCTTGGGGGAAATAAGTGGCAGCCTGCTGCTGTGATGCCTTTAAGTACTGGCAAAAATACCGTTACTATGAACGACTCACATTAATAACCCCTAAAATAGGATGTGACAGGTGGGAGTCTCCACTGGTATCCCAGTTGAGGAGATGTGATGATAAGTTTGTGAAATTAAATATAAAGTGTTACTTCGTTATAAAAAAAAAATCAAGAAAAATATGACAAAATATTGTGCATTTTTTTTTTAAAAGTGCAGAAATGTGCAAAATGGTAAGAGGAATAAGAGGAGGGTTCACAGTAGATTATAATTCGGACATTTTGCTGGAATGTTATTGAGGATTAATACAGTCTGGGATTAAATATCCTTCAACTCAGTCCTGTTTTCAGTTCAGTTGGAGGAGCTCGGATTTACGGGCTTCAGAGGAGTCCCTGAAGGCAGCGCCGGCCCTCGCGGTGATCAGCGCGCTCCCGGGAGACTCCACGGAGAGGGACTGAGATGAAATAGACTTCAGACCGGATCATGGCGGCGCCTCTCGGGCGGGACACCTTACCTGAACACTGGTCTTACGGTGTGTGCGGGGACGGCAGGGTCTTCTTCATCAAGTGAGTGCGGACAACACGCTTTACTGCACCGTCTCTCCCGGTTTAACGGGAGTTGGCGGGGTCTGCTGGTGTTTCCTTCCCGGTGGTGTAACAGGTGTTTTTTTTTCTTCTCCCCCCCTCTGCTCTCTCTCTCTCCCCCGGTGGCAGCGATGAGGCGCGGACCACTACCTGGCTCCATCCCCGCTCCTATGAACCCGTAAACTCCGGACACATGATCCGCTCAGGTAGCTTCCGCTAAAAGCTCGCTCCTCGGGGCTGTTTCCACCTGTGCTCGTGCTCACTTTACTGTTTATCTCCGCTGCTAACTTCGCGGTTCATGTCGGGGCCCAGCAACGAGGGGGAGGAAACTTCCAGGTGTCACACACAAGTCTCTCGTGTGCTTTTATTTCAGACCTTCCTCGGGGATGGGAGGAAGGTTTCACGAACGACGGGGCCAGTTACTTCATAAAGTAAGTGCCTCGTGACTTTGGTCGGTGTCTCCGTTATTGCCACGGTCACCTGCGCATTACTTAAAGTTACCGTGCAGCTTAACTAACATGGCTCCTGCCTAATTACTAGTGGATTTATATGGGGAGTGACTGGGACTTACCTGATGACCCTCTGGTGACCCCACATCCACTATGTGTGTTTTTGTTTCCGTGCAGTCATTTCTGACGTGGATGCAAAGTGTGTGGGTGCTCTATGAGTTTACATGCATGGGGGGGTTTGATCTGTGACACTGAGATGTAGAGTTGAATAAGTACTTTATATATTGTAGCAATACCACAGTGTAGAAAATGGCCTTTTCTACAAAGTAAAAGTCCTGCATTTAACATTTAAGTAAAATAATAAAAAGGTGTTGGCATCAAAGTGCCAAATGTAAAGTTCTCATTGTGTAGAATGGCCCATCTTAAAATGTAATAATAATAATAATATTATTGGATTATAATACGCATTTATGTGTACATCACTCTAATGCACCTCAGCCACTTTTAAAATACATTTTAAATATTTTTTTTCCTTGTGTAGCACTAAATTGGTTGGCTTATTTGATGCTAATGGTTGCATTTTTATTCTATTGTGTCTGTATGTTGCACTTACATTGGCTTGGTTTATTTGAAGCTATTTTCTCCACTTATATGATTTCACCTATTTGAAGCTGATGTCCTTGCACGATTCTTGCTGCTGTGTCCTCGGGATTGTTTGCACTTATTGTAAGTCGCTTTGGACAAAAGCTAAATGAACTGTAATGTAATGTAATGTTGCATCTGTTAAATGTGGCTCTGGTTTTTTTAAATACTTTTTATAGCTTCTGAGTCCCCCCAAATATTTTTGCATTTATCCTCATGAGTCTGATAACATAGGAATATCAGAGAGTTACAACAATCTGATAACTATTTTAATGGCTGATTTATTCTGCACAAACTCATTCTGGTGGACAAACGTTTTAATGGTGGATCTGTTTCTGAGTTTTTTTTAGAAATACTGAGGTCGACTCGTAAGTCAAAGCAGTCCTTCCACCGCCACATAACACTGACCTGAGACCTTTACATAATGTAATAACACATATTTACAAATAACGTACATTAAGACAGTTGTATGTGCCGGAGTTGCATGATGGTCTGAAAACTTTATAAAAAATGTGTTTAAGATTGTTCTCTACTCTGCAGGGGATGTTTTAATTGTTGCATTTATTCATATATTTGTTCATATATTTTTCCTAGAATAGTCAAATCTGGGATTTACTGACCTCTAAAGTCCCAGACATGATATAGTATTAGTATATTAGTATAATATACACTTTATTGTCATTTTGGTGACTGTAGTCTGTGGTGCTAAGGTGTTTTTTTTTTTTTTAACTGTTTCAACAAAAACTAAACATTGATATATTTCACAGGTTTTGTATTAGTTTGCATTAGTTTTGTGAGGTGTAGCTTATGAACTGAGTGCATATAGCTGTCAAACTATCCCAACGAGCAAGTGTGTTTATTATGATGTGAGAATCAGTCTGTTTGCTGCTGTTGAACATGCTGGAATATATTTCTCTGTGAAGAAGTTTCCTTAAGTGAACTCAAAGAATCAAAGAAGCCCTTTTTGTCTTTGACCTTTTTTCCCGTTTTATATCAGTGAAGAAAAGGACGAATCAAAGTCATTATAGCTGCATTGGGAATACAGTGTGAAGGCAGTGTCATGCTTTTAAATGTGTTGGCCTATTGTCTGCTATCATTTGAAGAATAGACCAAACGTACGCATGTTATACAGGGAGGACTCGAGTCGCATATCAAGCAGGAGGGAAGGTTGAGTTAAGCCAATAATGCAGAGCGACAGACAAACAGCAACTTGTTAAGCACTTTAAAAACAACTTTTAGGATTATTTTGATAATGAATTTGTAGTCCTGACTCTGGACTTGACTCTGGACTTCATAGGAAGAACAACCTCTGACATTATGAATGAAAGCTGCACTATCGACTCTCTTTCACTGTTTTTCTTTTAACTGCGTCTACAGTAATGATCATTTGCTACCAGAATCTGAAATGTTTCTTATACTAACTGAACCCCCCCCACCCGTGTCAATATTTAGCTAATATTTACAACCATAGATTATTATGTATCTCTTAAAATACTAGAAAATACTGTTTTCAGACTATACAAAAAAAGACGAAACAACAACAAAAAGATTTCCTGCTTTTCTCTGTTTTGTATCATATGAAACTGAATATCTTTTGGGTTTTGAACTGACAAACCAAGACCATTTAAAAAAAAAAAAAAAAATTAAAAAGACTTTGAGAAACTGGGATGGACATTTTCCACATTCAGCAGATTGATAATGACAATAATGGTTAGTTGCAGCAGAGAGGAAACACAGGTACAGAAACATGTGTTTTTTAGTACGGATTAGGATTACATACCTCCACATACCTTCTTGGCATTCATGTTTTCTCTGTGTGAGTTTGTTTGTTTGTTAGACTCCTTCATGAATAATTGATTTCTCCAGTTGTTGAATATTCATATACAGGCCACACTTCTTCTAAAGCGTCTGTAAGATGGAGTCTAAGCTCGATTTGTCGACTCAGTTGGTCAATAATTTAGCTGTTTTGAGGTCTTTTGTAATCGCCTTTAAAATGCCCTCAGTGGGATTTAGTGTTTATGACTTGTGCTGAGCTGTTCTGCTGACAGAGATTGAAGTGTCTCTGCAGATAACAGTGGGCAAAGGTCATTTATGTTGCTGGTAATTGCAATTGCTTCAGCACAAACAGTCATTTTTTGGTGAAAGCTGTTTTAGATTTTGAGTAAATGCTGTCGGAATTCAGGCTTATTGCAGAATATCTTGTTGTGTTGGACGTTGATTAAAAATAAACATTCATCAGAATCAGTCCTAATGTGCTGTTTTTCAGTAGTGTTTGACAGTAATGTATGAATCACACT
>CALSBV010012175.1:1707870-1718821 GCA_943590825.1 Bovichtus diacanthus | reverse complement strand
ATATTTATGAAAAAAAAAAATATATATATATATATTTATGAAAAAAAAAAAATATATATATATATATATTTATGAAAAAAAAATATATAAATATATATATTTATGAAAAAAAAATAAATAAATATATATATATTTTAATAAATATATATATACACCTAAAAAAAAAGTCAGGTCGTGGCGGTTTTACGTCCGTCAAAGAGAATTGGCTGCAGAGTTAGATTTTAAAGCCAGAAATTTCAAGTTATGACAAAATCAATGGCATTGATCAACAGCTGTTAGTCTGTGCTGTTGGGCAGTTCTTTGCATTACTGAAAGAGAGACAGACAGGGTGCCGGTGAGTGTTGTTTTTAAGGATTTCCAGAAAAAAGCGCTCAGATGTGACCTTGACGGCGGGCAAAGTGAGGCAGAGATTTGTTAGGTGTGTGTGTGTGTGTGTGTGTTTGTGAGCATTTAAAAGCTATAAAAGGGTTTAGGCTGTAAAAGCCTGATAAGCTGAACCACAGGCCAAATCACACTCCTGCCACCTCACCCACTGACAATGATTGAACGCAGCTGTCAACTGTGCTACGTCCATACGTTTCTGTATTTATACGATGTGTGTGTGCGTCTCTCCTCTGCAAATGCATGAATGTGTACACAAATATCTTTTTTATGTGTACTTTACATCTCTGCGGCTGTGCAGAAGATTGTCCGCCTCTCATGTTGGTGCGGGGGTGTATAGGCGAAGCAAAGGTGGAGCCACCTGTCTCTTCAAACAAGGAGAGTAGAGACGGAGACGGAGGATGGAGAAAGGGACCAGCGTCCCCTGTGTTTCCCAACCCTGATTAGATTGTGCTGGAATTAAATTTCCCAACAAAAACAAACAGCGGGGGCGGGCTGGCCCACCTCCTTCCCCCCCACCGCCTCTGTTCTTTTATGCCTCCCTCTCTCTGTCGCTCTCTACTCCGCCGTCCTCTCTCTCCCTCTCTCTCTTTTTGTCTCTTTCTGCGGTCTCACCACAGCGAAGAGCCCTGATGTAACCAGCCAATTAAACGACAGATGATGATGTTCCTTCAGGAAGTGTCAATAAATTCAAGTCTGAAGGATGGTCAGCAGGCAGTGTGTGGCTCCTCACCCCACATGGCTTAAACCCAACCAGGGGCACGAAAATTAATCCATAAATTTAGTTTAAATGCGTAAAAGCAAGATTTTAGAAAAAAAAAACAAACAACATTTCTATTTAATGATAGTAATTTTCACTTAAGAGCCCAAGATGATGTTTTCAAATAGTTATTTCATATTCCTGTTAATCATTGTATGACCTCTAAGTCAGAAGCCACTTCCTGGCTGCTAATTGCTCGTGGCGTTAATAAATTGACGGGTCTGATAAAAGCTCACTCTGCTTTTGTCACTTAAACTTCTGTCTGGTTCGAGTTACTGTGAAATATCTCAAATGAAAGATCCAAACGCACGAGGACCTCCCCAGTCGATCTGTTTTTATTGAATTAAAGGAGTTGAATTCTGCCCGGGGTGGACACTTATCAGAAGTGCAAGATGCTTTTTGATAACAGGGAAAGATGTGTAGTGGGGGATGAATGCTCTGACCAACAGAGACCAAACATTCCCCGGCTGTGTTGGTGTTTTTTCCGTCGCAGATCGGAAGCAGTTTCTTGCGAATGTGAGTGCTACTGGCTTGTGAGACGAGCCCCTTCTCTCATTAGGCTGAAGGGATTTTCACTTCACACGGGACGGGACAGTGATGCAAGATGATAGTAAGAGTCTCACAACGGGGTGTAAGACGTCATAAATGGATTGGTATACATGCTCTAGAGGGAAAAGCCCAACCAGTAAAAACATGTCTGATCTGATAACGCTTCGTGTCACGCTCCCGCGCCAATTATCAACTTTTGTCATCAAATTACCAGGGTTGCAAAAGTGAAAATCCCTTTAGTGATTAGCCAATCGCTAAAGGATCCAGTGGCTACGTGGATTCAGCTTTTCAAGCCACCGCCTCCCTGTGGGAACTCTCTTTTCATATCAGATTACACGTCTGGACTCTGACCCGCCGTGAGTGAAGCTGTCACTTTGCCAGCTTCACGGCTGTGTCACCAGCCGTTCCCCAGGTGCAGCGGAGTCGTCCTTGCAGCGGGGTCACGGCTGTGCTCTGCTTAGTAGGGCATTGGAGTAGTCCACGGCTCCGGGGAGACGGCACATCTTTGTTTAGCTGCACAGAGGTGACCTCTCACCTGCAGGCGTCATGTGCTGATTGGGAGGTCTGAGTCAGACTGTGGGCTGCTGTGAATCACCGGCTGCTCGCTAAAACAGACGGTCTGCGTCTGACTTCAGCTCTTCTGCCTTTTATATTTCTCTTCCTGGCTTCTCATCCCATCAGTGTTTTTTTATTCCTTCTCTCACTTCTTATACTCACAGTCTTATACTCCTTTTTTTTTTTTTTTTTTTTTTGTTGCAAATATTCTTATCAACAGTGCAACCGAGCCATTTGCTTTTAGCGCTGGACAATATCAATATCATGATGTTTTAGGAAACGGCAAAAATGTTTGCAAAATTGCTTTATAAGAATGATCTACATATACAATAATTAATATATAAAAGCAAAGATGCAGAGCGTTATTCAGCTCCAGACTCTTACAGCTACCGAAATGAATGTTTTTGAATTTGCGTGGTGAGATTAAGAATTTGATTTAATTATTATTTAAGTATTTATTTCCTTACTGTCAGTAAATGAGCTTATTAAGCTAGAGAGACAATATCAGACCCTAACCTGCACACATTGCTCATACAGTGCCTGAAGAAATGCAATTAAGGCGTATATATATATATATATATATATATATATATATATATATATACATACATATTCTTCTACCTCTGCAAACTTCTCTTCGTACAACAGTTGCCTGGCACAGCCTGGTGTTTACAGTCATTTAAGATCTGAATGTGAGCCTGACAGAGTCCATGTAATCAGCGTCGCGGTCTCTCCCTCTTTCCTCACTTTTTCTCTCTTCCGTCGTCTCGCTCTTTCTCTCACTCACACACACACACACACACACACACACACACACACACACACACTCACACACACACACACACTGTCCCTCTCTCTCTCTCTGGTCCTCTCAGTGGTGTGTATCCTGCCAGATGAGCATGAGGCGGGAAAGGGAATGCAGCTCTGCTCTGTTTACCTCTTCCTCATTTTCTTGCTCTCTCACTCCTGACACATTCACTCTCTCTCTCCGGCACCTCCCTCTTCCCTCTCTCTCTCTCTTTCCTCTCTCTCTCTCTCTCTCCTCTCTCTCTCTCTCTCTCTATCTATGAGTATGCTCAGTCATTCAGCGCTGTGCACCGCCGTTGTTTTGTGAGGGTGGGAAGCCTGTGATTGGGGAAATAAGCGCCTGTGCCGGAGCCGGCTGCCTCAGAGACGAACTAGACACAGCGGAGGGACGCAGGCGCTGTGGATTTTAACCTGCTTATGTCAAGAAGAGATGGATTTAGGGCGCATGTGAACTTTGGAGAGAATGTACTGCACGTGCAAAAGAGATAAACAGATCGTGTTGGGCATGAGGGATGGCTGGAGAAACGGAGGTCTTTGAAATCTTATCTTGAACACTGTCTGACGTGGATCTGCACCTGAGAGTCGGAAACCCTGGAAGTGCGAGTTTAATCACTGTGATGTGAGGTGGAGACGCAGAAGATACAGCTCAGCAAGGTTAACCTCAAAGACATCTGTTATACCTGATTACACCTGAGACGGGAGGGGAAATGGCTGGCTCCAGGCGGAATTAAAGGAGTAACCTGTGATGTCAGACTTCACCTGGGGCAGTAGTCTGAGACTCTGCTGAGTAGTTGCGGCATTGTCGAGGGGGAGGCGGGGGGGGGCGGCAGCAGCAGACTTAATTTCCAGGTGTTAAAACCACTCCAGACTTGACTCACCTGACATCATCCCTCCTCTGTTAGAGCTCAGCCCCTCAGCTCATCTTCTCAGTGATCCCCGATCTGAAACCCACCTTCACCTCTGGTTTCCTCCCCATGGAGCCACTCCAGAGGAGAGACGCTGATTAATGTGACTCCCGGCTCCTCGTGTCCGATTCCACAGCACAAGAAATAAAACGCCAAAAAATTAAAAATAAAGAAAGAAAAGGCGCCGGCACTTGTGAACTGTCATCGTGTGGAACAGAAAGAGGCACCATGTGGAATCAATCTGGATACTGCACTCACATACCTCACCATGGATATCCCTTCTACCATGCACCCTGCAGGTACGCTATCAAAACCTTTACGTGGTCCCAAACTCTGCTTCTGCTTTCCGTGCAGTTACATCTCCCTGTCACTTGTTGAAGTCGCTTCTTGCTTTGAGGTCTTGTTGCATTAAGTTGTTGTTGTTTTATTCTGTGTATCTGTGATGTGATTCTGCTCACTTTAATCGTTGGTGTCCCTCAGGGTTCAATGCTTGTGCTGCTGGCTTTTTATCTGTGATTTAATGCATCCTGGTTCATTGTAATGTAATTCGAGTTGTTCAAGGTTTTAATCTTTCCCAAGGAAGAGGATGTGGCCAAACTGGTTTGTCAGGAATGTTTCTTCAACAGAACCAGGAAACTGGTTTGGCCTGGGCAGCAGTCATTCTTAATAATGATGAGATATATGATATAATATAGTTTTCTTGTCTTGTCTTGTTCTGTCTAGTCTATATGACATAACCACATGGTAAAGCCTATTTTTGTGAATGAAATACTTGACAAATAAAATAAAAACATTCAATTAAGAACTTAATTAAGAAAAATCAACACAAGTTTTGAGTAAAATTACAGAGAAGAAATGATACACTATATATACTATACACTGCCTATGTTTTGTAAACACAATAAAGACAAAATAATTGTGTATCACAATACCTCTGATTTCATCAGGATATGTACGATAAATAATCATATTGAATAATTGCCCTACATTAAATACTGCATTAAAGCAGGTTACATAACATTTTACTGGTCCTCTTCCATTATGTCTCTGGTCTCGGGCTGCACAATATATCGTTTTTTTTAATAGTCACAATCTGAACTTGTATGATAAACACATTCTGAAAGACCTTTTGAGTTTCTTTGAGTATCAGTACAAAACTGCAATTTTTAAAAAAAATTTATTTGTACCTTTTTTTTTTTATTCAGTTCAATTAGTTGAACAAAATAAGGCTCAATCCAACAAGACTGTTGCATTTAAGACTTATACTGAAAGCAGCCGGAAGGCAGAACTGAGTACACTTTAATATCTGTTTATTTATTGCAGGTAATGACAGCGTTATGGCATATTGTCCCTTGTACCGTGCAGCCCTACTGTGGTCCCCCCTACCTCACAACAGTAATGACATCATTACATTTATCACAAGGTTTCAGATGTGACCTACTCTCAAATGAGCGCCATCAATCCTCATCCCCTGAGGGGAGAACAGAGCCCTGCCTACGCCTCTTTTTCTGTCAGATACTGTAATAGTTTCTAACCTCTAAAGACTGCTGGAGCTCAACCAACAGAAAACTGATGCACCATTACTAGTTCTTTATGAAACCTCTGTGTGGTTGAGCATAATGAAGGTGTATATTTTAATAATGAATCAAATGATAAACATATATTCATGGTAACTATGCTTCTTGTGTGAATGATGGCAAGCGCATGAATTATGAAAGCTTAGTAGCTGTGTATGTTCTGTCTTTATCTATCCATGTTATCCATGGGAATTTGCTCATGTTGGTGCACTTGCAGCAGAAAACCAGAGCGGTATGGGGTGGTCTGCACCGGGGGGCAGAGGGGTTTAGCTGATGAGTGAGTCATACCTCAGACCACTGGGCAGGTCAATGACCTGTCAGATCAGCCAGCTCATGAGAGGGAGAGAGGGAGAGAGAGAGAGAGAGAGAGAGCGAGAGAGAAGGAATCCAGGAAATAGCCCTGAGCTCCAAAACAAACTATCCATCGCTATTCACTCCCACTCTAGTCTCTTATGGTGAAGTACTCTGACTCACACTATGAATATTCCACCTGTAGCCCAATCACCACATGTACTCGAGTCAATTCTGACATTTTGCTGCATAAATGCAATGTTCGGCATGCGTAAGACGCAGAAGAAACGCTGGATAGCTGCAGGGGATTTACTCAGTTTTTTTATTTTTTTTATCTTCTTTGCCTGTGCTTATTTTTGTTAACAAATTGGCATCTTCCTTGTCGCTTCAATGTCATTTGTGCCCCGTTCCCCATCTTCTCATCTGGATTTGTAATCCTCTTTTTGGATTTACAGTCCTCCGGAGGGATTTTCTGTTTCACCTGAACATGCCTCAGCATATTGGAAGAGTAAAGTAATAAAGTGAACATCTCGCTGATGTAAAGACGGGAAATGCTTTTTGTTTTTTGTTTGCGGTTAAGGTGTTAAGGGAACATTTTGTAGGGTGCAAGGAAGTGGACAGCACTGAAGTCATGTTTTTCCTTGGAGGAGAAAAGTCACTCCAATAAAATAATAAAGTGCTCCGACCGTTTTATTTATGAGCCTCCTCCTGATCTGTCAAATAAAATAATAAAGGCTAAAAATTAACAACACAATGAAATGAACAAGGAAATAACGCATCACATTAGAGAGACATTGTCAGTTTAACGTCACTCAGTTCATAGTTCATTGATCCCTTACAGAGTTAATGATTCCCTCACCTGTCAACAATGCCAAGCCCCGCCCCCATTCCTCTGCTTAATCCGGTGTGTGGTGTGTGGTGTGTGTGTGTGTGTGTGCGTGTTAAATGGATTTGCGCTGGTGGCTCAGCGGGGGGTGAATGAAGCAGATTGTCTGGAAGCCTTTGCCTCCTCCATGCGCACACACACACACACACACACACACACACACACACACACACACACACACACACAAGTTTCTAAACTATACACAGTCATTTTATAATTCCACTTCCAACTCACGATTGACCACATTTTAACGTACGAGCTTTCTTAACCTTTCTCAAGTGTTTGTTTGGCAAATCGTGTTTGACCGCCCGCTAATCTCGAAACGTGGACTGAATAATGTGTGTGACCAATGAAACCCTGCAAGAAAATGTCTTACAGTGGCGCTATCCTTCATCTTTACTTTAGGTAATTAAATCATTTGTGTAAAAGGATTCCTTGCTGGAGAAGGAATAAAGATGAGCTTTTAGTGTTTAACTCTATCTGAAGCCAAAGCAGAGCTAACTGAGGAGAGTGTGATGGGTAATAACTGTAGGACACTGTAAAGGTATAAGAGGCTTTTAAATGAGGGACTAAAACCTACTGTAAATGACACTTTGGAGGAAGATACCCCTAACCCCTCTTAAAATGTCTCGTGAAATAGAAATTGAAGGCTCCTGATCATTTGGAGAACTCTTTCTCACATTTCAGCCTCTTCACATTCTACCAAATGCAACTCCTCGTTATTACAGGCCAATGGAGGGGAGCGTTCGGCTGAGATGTTCTTGTTCGGGGCATCGTTTTTAATAAGAAAACATCGGAAATACATAGCCTGAAGCGGAATAAATGTTGGCACCATTCAGCCTGGCATTAGAGCGTGTGCCAACCTCACATTACCAGCCGGCAGACGCTGAAATAAGACAATAGAGGGTTGGAGAATAGATTATTTTGGGACACAGAAAGGGGAATGACTCTGCATACAGCTTCCAGTACCGGTAGAGAGAAAATAAACCAAAAACCACAAATGAAATGTGACTTAAAGTTGATTATGCACCCTGGTACACACACACACACACACACAATTGAATGCCTCTTGTATTTCTTCACATTAAAACAGAGAGCACAGTACAGTTCAAGCTTCTGACCAAGCTTCTTATCTCGGGCTCCTCCAGAAGAAGCTGTCACTCGGTCTCTGCAGCGTTTCCTCTCCTCCTGCTGAGGGCTGACACTCGGCTGCGGCTGGATGTCTGATAGTTCTGACACTTTGACAAAATGAATTCCCCCTCGTCACTCTCGGGGAGGGTGCCCTCATGTCACAAAGTGCCGCGCTGTCACGGCGGCAGACTGGGATGAGAATTGCACTCGCTCTGGAGAGAGCTGTCATGGCTGTGGGTTCTTCGACATCGGGGCTTGTTCGTGGCGGTGGTGATGTGGTGGAACGACGGAGGGTTAACTGTTGCTGTCAGAGTCAGAAACCACAGGAAAGCAAAAGTTGACAAACCAGCTCCAGAAACACAATATGAGAAGACCCCACATACTGTGCAGGCAAAAGGCAGCAATTCATTATTGTTTTGTCTTTTATTGGCTTCATAACAGGAGGATATGATCATACTTTACATACTGCTGATAAAATAAGTAACATCTTGATATTAATTCCAACCACATTGCCAATGCATTCAATGTAAAGAATCAGGAGATTTTGATCAGTTTATTATCAGATTGTTCATTTTACACATTGGATATTTATATTAGATTCACAATGTTTATAAATCAGCATCCTCTCTGTAGAAATAAAGGCTGTTTTGGGAAATTTTCATTTTCACATCCTCAGAAAGGCGTTAAAGTTTCGTGCTATCATGTTGTTGTTGTTGTTGTTGTTGGATGAAAAGCTTGCATCGCCAGACTCAACATTTCAGTGACAGAATTTGTTTTTTATATAAGTCAAAGGGCAATAAAACTCTCTAGCGCAGAAGTCTTCAACAGGGGGTCTGCGACCCCTAGGGGTCTGTGGAGGTACTGCAGGGGGTTGCAAATGTTTTTGGTTGATTAGACAATTTTTTATATTTTAAAAAAAAATTTTTTTCAAACCAATTTTTTTTCCACAAATTTACATGAATATATGAACCTGTGTATTAATTGTAATACTAATAGCTTAGTATTGAATGCACAATAACAGGGTAGCTATATTTATACATGGCACTAGGCCCAGTTTAATATAAACACCATATGGGGTCCTTGGCCTGAAAAATGTTGAAGACTCGAAAAAATTATGTTAATTAAAAAAACATTTTTTTTTTAAATTTACCTAAAGTTTAAAAAAAATTCTTCAACTTTCAAGTAAATGTTTGATTTTCAAAAAATTACCACAATTTTCAAAAAAACTTCAATATTGAAGAAATTCCTTTAAGTTTTATGAAAAAAAATTTGATTTTGAAAAATGACCATAACTTTCAAAAAATCCATAAATTTTGAAGAAATGACCCTCCATTTTCAAAAAAAACTTTCCATTATCGAAAAGTGGCTTAAATTAAAAAAAAAAACTTTTTGAAAAAAATCTTCAACTTTGAATAAAATGTTTGATTTTCAAAAAATGACCACCGTTTTCAAAAAGACCAATGATCTTTGAAAAAATCTCTGATTTTGAAAAATGAACCCAATTATATACAATATATATAGTAGGGGGTCCCTACTGACCCTGCTCTAGAGGAACAATGCACATTTAAGAATACAAGACATTGTTTCTAATGTCAACAATTTCCCTGTGCTCATTAGCCGGATTAACTGAATTCATCGACCGTATATTCTGCTCGGCCAGGATGGTACATTAGTAGGATGTCCAACCCTAGAAGCTCATTTCCAATTCTTATTTGGGACTCGGTTTCCAAATGTCACCCTTCTTATAATTCTAGATGTGTCTGAACCTGCCTAATTCATGAGAGCTGGGAGTAAATGAAAACAAGCAAGTTGCTTTCTCTCTGTAGCCGGGGCACGAAGAGTTCACCAAAGGTTTGGTGGCTAAATCCAGCCCAGAAAGCTGTTGGTGGAGAGTGTAATCTGTGTTTTTTTTTTTTTTTAAACGTTGGTTCCATCAAATATAGTGTGAGTGCTGTGGGATCAGGGATGAGAGGCAGCTGTGAACCAGAGCAGTTTAAATTACAGCGGGATGAGAAGACATCTCTACCATCCCGTAACATCGCTCGTAAAATGCTGCTGGAGATGGGTTCATTAGAGTCCAGCGGTGCAGAGAGCGGACGGTAGCCTGGAGCACCGCTCCACTTCTAAGGCTCCATGTCCGCTGGTTTTGGCTGAATTGGAGACGAGATGCTGAGCACTTGTTGGGAGACTGTGGGTTTCTGTACGGGCCTCGGCAGGTAGGAGAGAATCACAGCCACCGAGCAACATGTGTGCTACAGGGTGTTGTCTCTGTCTCTGTCTCTGTCTTTGTCTTTGTCTTTGTCTCTGTCTCTGTCTCTGTCTCTGTGTATGTGTATGTGTATGTGTATGTGTATGTGTATGTGTATGTGTATGTGTATGTGATGTGTTATAAACACACATACTGTCGTCTGAGTACGGGACAGACTGCATTCACTGCCAGAGATGAGCAAATGTTTCCCTTTATGGCACAAAAGTGTCTAAAAGAAAAGCTGCTACTACTAATATTATACTACTAATATTATACTACTAATATTATACTAATACTCCTAATATTATACTACTAATATTATACTAATACTACTAATATTATGCTATTACTGTACTACTACTATTTTAGTACTACTAATATTATACTATTACTGTACTACTACTATTTTAATACTACTAATATTATACTGCTACTAATATTATACTAATACTACTAATATTATACTACTACTAATATTATACTAATACTACTAATATTATACTGCTACTAATATTATACTAATACTACTAATATTATACTAATACTACTAATATACTAATACTACTAATATTATACTAATACTACTAATATTATACTAATACTACTAATATTATACTGCTACTAATATTATACTACCACTGTACTTCTACTATACTAATACTACTAATATTATACTAATATTACTACTATACTAATACTACTAATATAATACTACCACTGTACTACTACTAATATAATATTATACTAATATAATACTACCACTGTACTACTACTAATATAATATTATACTAATATAATACTACCACTGTACTACTACTAATATAATATTATACTAATATAATATTATACTAATATAATATT
>CALSBV010012175.1:1683796-1695021 GCA_943590825.1 Bovichtus diacanthus | reverse complement strand
TCTCTCTCAGAGCCTAATACTGTACAAACACACACAACATGCACACTCACATACTTTGTTAAACATATACAGTGTGCCCTGAATGGCAATGACCTCGCTGTGTCCCCGTACTGCTCCACTCCTCCCCGCGCTCCCTCGCTGCACTTCAAACACATTTCATCTGAAAAAAAACCCCTTTAAATAGACGAGACCTTTGACTGACAGAACACCCACTCTCCAAATCATTTAAAAACACACCGTCTGCTACACATCTGTTAAAACACAGGCCGGGTGTGAGGTGGAAGACGTACAAAGTCAAATTCCTGCTTTTCATCTGAGATAAGAGTTGGGGACAGAAACATCAGTCACATGAAGGTGCGGCTTATCTGTGACGGTGACACATTGATCAGTCCGGCATCGATGAAAAGAAATGTCAAAGTGCCATTTGTAGCGTTTGAGCAGCGGTAAATAATTACCACATTAACTTAAGCACAGACAGACTCATTGGTTAATAACTTGCCAAGAGCTGAATGAATCCAAGTGTCTGATTGTGTCAAACAGCAACAAAGTTTCATTTGATTATTGACTCATTTCAACTTCTAATGGATTATTGAATTCGTTGAAGGGTGTTTTCGTTGAGTGCTTTTTCTTTATTTTGTAGCAAAAGCTCACTCAAAGTTTTTTGAGAATGCGGCAGGTAATGTGATATTTTTCAATCTGTGTAAACGTTTGTTAGATCACTGTGTGCATTTTGTATGAATTCCTGTGTTGGAAGAAACGCTTCTCTAATGAGATGCCACGAACAAGAGCTGGACGAAAAGGTAAAAACCACATCACAAAAGTGGACTAAACATCATTTCAAATCAGGTCTTATTTGTTTCTTCCTCCTCCAAACATCATTATTTTTCTCATTTAAGCAATCAGGTTATCAATAGGCAATCTCAAAGATCACGGTCAGCCAATCAGGACTCAGTGTGACCTAGCAACAGTGACAGTTGGATGTCGGACTATAAAGGCTTTTATAAGCGAGAACTCAAAGTGGAAGAAAGACCCTCAGAGCTGCAAGTGATGATTATTTTTGGTATTGATTAATCTGTTGTTGATTTTTCTGAGTAGCTGTAAATGGTTTTAGTGTATAAAATGTCCGAAAATCCTGGAAATGTCCGTCACGATTGCTGACTGACTTGGCAACAAGGGAAAACGAGAGTAAAGTAACTGGAGTTCCTTGAGCGACACGGTGACACCCAAGCCATGTGACCCAGCAGGTGCAGCGTGTGACAGACATCATGTGTGTTTGCACGAGAGGTGGGGATGTGTAGTGCAGGGCTGTTATAGACGGCGCTGTGTTTACCTAACCCCGGAGGTTTACCACCCGTCCTTCATAAATGTCATGAGGATATCGACAGGGGCAACAAAAGTCAAACGCAGAGGCGCAGAGCTTCCCAGCTGACTGCAGTTCAGTGGTCAAGATTGTCTCGTAAGAGGAAGGTTCAGTTTATTTCCCTCGTGTCGTGCCTGCCTTTGAGTGGGAAACAGCGTCCGCTTCAGATGCGGGGCAGCTAGTGTGATAACTGGAGATCGATGGAAGACGAACAAATCGCACAGTTAAACTGTCTTGGAAGGCGGAGTGCTGTTTGTTTTATCTCCCGATGACAAAGCAATGAGCTGTTTTGTCTGAACAGATTTTTTTGGGTCTCTGCGTCTGGTTACGAATTGCATGAAAAGCACTAGTGGTATATCTTCTTTTAGATCTTCCTGTCTCGTTGCACAAAACCTTTAAATGAATGTCTCAGACTGGATTCTGGTGCGAAAGGGAGATATGTCATTGCTGTTTTTCTCGGAGAGCAGCAAAGTGATGAGTCTCCTTATCTGAACCGTTTGTCTGGATTCTTTGTGCTTTATTTTTATAAAACAAGCTGTGGAAACACATTTTCAGTCTGTATCTCAGAAGAAACTGTGATTAATTTGACAGAGGCATACTTTCCCTGCTGGGATCCGTGCTGAAACGGGAGCCAGAATCACCAACAAAAAAAAAAATAAATCCATGTAATGTATACAGCGTGTCTGAGCTCAGCTGATTGGTGCAATCCATCTTGTGTTGGTTGCGTCTGAGAAGCAGATGGAGCTGAATGTGTCCTTACACATTTGGCTTCAAATGTGAGAATTCAAACTGACACTAATGGTGAGAGGAAGGACTCGACAAGTTTGATTCATTTTTGTTGGATTGATTTGTTGCAGACTCTGAGGAAATGACTACGCTTGACATCTTTTTTATGAATCACCGTTAGTGAAATGTTGCATGTAAATCACATTTAGGCTACATGCTTTTTCTTTTTGTGTTTGGGATGCGCTCTGCTCATGGGTAAATGTATCTGGCACACGGCACATTGTCATGGCTGTGATGTCATCCTTCCATGCACCAAAGTGTCCCATCACCCAGTCCTGCAGGTGCAGACACTGAAAAAGTTCCCAAAAAAGTTGCATCAGCAATTCTTTCTTTCTGGTGTCATGATTTGTGATGAATGATTGTGGTCAACCTCGCTGTCAAACACATTTCACTTCCTGTGGCTGCTTCGCAATAAAACCCACGTTGTGTTTTGCCAGTTGAGTGAAACAGCTGCAGTCTGTGGGAAATATCTTCTCCTCCTCCTCCTCCTCCTCCTCCTCCTCCTCCTCCTCCTCCCATAAGCAGTAAGGGCTCTGACATGGCTGCAGAGAGTGAAGCGTAAACAGTATAGGGCTGTACCGAAGAGTTCGAAGGTCTCGATCCTCAGTCCACAAGTCAAAATGTTCTGTGAAAAGACGGATGTAATCATTAAAATCGTAAAAACCAACGTTCTCAAAAACTGCACTCGCCTGTATTAACCAGGCAGGCAATCTAACAGCACAATAAATTACATTTATATAAACAATAACACACAATCATATTATTTCCCTTAGTGTGACGACGTTATAAAATATGATAACAGACATACAAAGCATACTGTACTTCGACAACATTAAAAAAAACCTTTGGTTATATTACATGCTGCATGGTTTTGTGGTTTTATATGCAGAGGTGATAAAAAATGCTGTTTACTCTTAACATTTGAGGACATTTTTTTGGGCTTTATCCAGAGGTAGCTCTGTTAATGATATGGCTGTTATGTAAGTCTCTCATGGCTGGAGAGGAGTGCCTTGGTTGTTCCTGCAGATTAAAGTTTATGGGAGCACAGAATTGTTTGGACGAGTGGAATCCGTTTTCACTGCAGCACTGTACACGCTCTGAGCTGATGCCGTGCTTCAGGTGCACTTACCTCTTAGCCACAGTGAGCTACAGTAAAGCAACGCGGGATGTAATGCGTGAACACAATGAAAGGCTGAGCAGAAGCTTTGAATTGAAAGCCTTCTAATATCCTCATCTGACCAACATGGGCTACATTTTGAGAGAAGAAGTTCATACAAAACCTCTCTTCCTCTTATCTCACACGAGAGGACACCTCGGAACAAACGCGCTAACACGGAAACGTTTGGCATACAAACGAGCGAAACTTTCTGCTAACTTTACGAGTCGGCATAAAACTGGCAGCTCGGCGTGGTGAAACTTAACCCTTCCTACATCAGCTTCATGTAGTAACTTTCATATTATTTAAAACTCAGATAAAGTTTGTATTACCTAAATTGAAGAACGGCAAATCATTTTATCTTGATGAAATGTGGCAGCTTGTTGATAAGTGCCTATTGTAGAAGCTTGATAATATACTTAATCCCTTCCATTCAGCACCAATGCAATCCATTTGTTTCTATGTAATAACAATCAGTTGTTACTGCTCAGCTAAAATCACACGTTTGACATATTGAGGCCTTGATATGGTTACTGTGCAACAATAACAAAGTGTTTTTCAGAGCTTGTTTTTCCAAAATCAGCTCCCTGCTGTAGCTGTTCTGAACCAGAACAATACATTTCAGACCATAACACGAGATAGACACAAACATGCGTCGTGGAGCTCAGAGACAACGGCTGATAATCCTCTCTTGGTTCATGCCGCCCCTTCACATCTCATAGTTATTTGATCCGAGGATATAGAATAGTGCAGCCACCTCCTTTCTCTGTATTCTAGTTAGCCACCGATTCCCAGTGAAGAGCAATGAACGTGCCCCATTTAACATACAGTCACACGTATATATCTGCAGATATTAGAAGCGTGCGTGACGATCCCTCTCGGACATGCCTTGTGTCCGGAGTGCGTCCGGATCTTGAGATGTTACTTTCTGTCTCGGTTCCTGAAGCCGCGTTATTCTCGCCGCGATGATGAGAACAATACACAATGGACTGAAAGATGTGAGGCACATTGCGAGCACGTCTTTTATCACCTGTGTTAAAGGCCATTGTTAAAAGGCTGCTTTATAAAGCTTTTAGTGCTACTTTGCAACATGTTTTTCCTTCACAGCCGGGGTGTTCGTTAGCTCCGCTGAAATGACACCATCATGTCTATTATATCTCGCGCTATTTTGAACCTCGCTGCAGAGGATGATAAACAACCTCTCAGGACACTGACACGTTATTCCCATTCATATTCTGTGAGCGATCGGACATGGATTTATCAGTTCCCCAGGAGGAGCGCTTCACATATCAGCTGAGAAATAAACAAGGCTTTGTGTGAATGCGCGCGATCGATATCTATATTTACTGCTGGGCCCACAGAGAGGATTTAAGGGCGTCCTCAGCGCTCGTAAATACCTTTTTTACCATTGAATAGTTTGGCAAGGAGATCAGAGTTAATAGGTTTAACATATTGCATCTAATTTCATAAGCTCTCTATGAATTCTGCATGCATCTATTAGTTCTTACACATTTGTGTGAATGAGAGATGGTTTTGGGGGTTGTCATCATGGCATAATTAACATTATTTCTTAACTCGTGTTTATCGTTTACTTGATTTGTATTTTAAATATTAATTGAGACAAAGGTGTTTGAGCATGAGCGTGCTGCACACATTCACACTGGAAAGTTGTAGATTATCGCTGGTTAAAGACGTGCTGATTAACAATGTTTTAGTGGAATGGATTCACATTAACACATTTAACCATAAATCTAATAATGATTGTGTGTTAATTATTTTGTTTCCTACTAATGTAGTTTAAGTCCCCATTTATGGCATTTTCCTGCCAATGTAATTCTAATTTTTTTTTAATGTAATCCATTTACAAGATCCTTCCGTACATAATCATGTCTTTTTAAAATGTATCACCGTCGGCAGATAATATAGATGGATGGATATTAAATTCCTTTGTTTTCTTATTCGATTTTGAAAGCCCAAAAAAAAAATCTATTTTTGAATAAAGATTTAAAAAGAAATGGTGGGGCATTTTTGATGCAGTGTGAACTGTGTGTTTTGAATTCAGTGCTTTACCTCTTCACGACTTCCTCCACGTCTGCAACACACACGGTGTCGCCTGCATTGACCCCGGTGGCCGCTCATCGGTGAAACAGCGCTGACCCGCTGCAGCCGCCGTTTAGCATCGTCTGTTGAGTTTGTGGAAGAAAGTGTCCCCGGTCATAACTCACGGCTCAGAGGCCTGTCGGGACTATCTGTTTTCCTTTTCATGCTACAGCTGATCGATTATAATTCCATCTTATTCAGACAATCATTAATTCTCAAAGTGCCTCGGAGGCTGCAGGGCTCCTTGTTATGTTGGAACAGTGAGCGTGTCCTCCTGAGGGATGCTACTATCTGGAGCACTGAGTGTTTCGTGTCCTGTAACACACACTCTGGCAGCATGACGAACACCATCTCTCGTGCTGTGCCGCTCTCCTCCCTTGTGGATTGGGAGCAGAGGTTCTCCGTGCTCACGAACACCCGGTTTTGTTTTTTTGTGTTTTTTTTTTTTGCATTTCGCTCACATTCTCGTGTGAAAGTGAGCGGAGTCCCCTGCGGGCCACTGTAGGTGATTCATCAGGGCTTATGAAAAGTATAAATGATGATTTTTTGCATTGTGCTCTGGCTGTTCTTGTTTTGCTTGGTACCTGACAGCCACACAGCCACACAGCCTGCAGTGGTGCAGAATGTTGACGCTACGCAGCCAAGAGAAAAGGCCAAACTCCTCCAAGCCGCAGAAACTAAAATAAATGTATAAATGAATACGACCCGTACACGGCACAGTTGGTGAATCACTTCTGTAATTATTGAGACATTTTTTTTTATGTTGCGTTAATTTGAAGCTGGTTTTCTGCTGTTTTTCTGATTGGTGTTCGGTATGTCTTTTCTATGATATCGATGCAGCGAAACATCATGACTTTGGATTTTGATTCCAGAGCAGAAGTGTTGAGCTGCAGGTTCTCTTCTGGAAACAATCTCAATCCCAACTCGCCAAATATGACAGCTTGGGGGGGGATTTATCCCTTTAGCGTCATTTGGATGTGCACATGTCTCAGTTTTAAATTTTCAGATTTTTCTTTTCAAAATTCCCTATTGGCTAAACATGATTAAAAGTCAAAATGTCCCAAAATGGGGGTTTGTTTCGGTTTGTGATTGACTATGTATGTCGGTCGATTCACACCCACATCAGCTCCTTCTGGGCTTCACAAGCCCCAAAGTCCAAGTTTTGAAAAACTCGAGTCAAAAATATACCATATTTAGTAAATGACAGACATGATGTCTTTCTATGGCCTCTGTGAGCATCACTGTTATTATTCATAGTAATACTCGCGGTAGACGTGGCTACGCTGACAGCAGGGAACCGTGTATCGGACGTCGGTATGAGCGCATTTAGATGTAAAACACTTCCATGTGACAAGTTGAGTCGAGGTCTCGTGCGTCGTGCTAATAACGGCGTTGTAAGTCCCTCTCACGGACGCCCCTGCTGTCATGTCACCGGGTCTTCGGAAGCCTTGTACCTGTAGGGTTTGATCTTCTGCTTCACCAGGCAGGAATCTGTGCAGCGTGAAGTGATGTGAGCCGCTGCCCACTGGAGAACAAGCGCTGCTTTGCATTGATTGTCGTTGGAGACGGAGGGAAAGGTTCTGAACCTTCACACACACTTTGTTTGCTGAGTGTGCACGGTGCTCCTCATCAACGCTGTGCTTCTGGAGGAGACTGCTAAGCAGCTCGACTGGAGCACTTCAGCTGCAAGAACTTTCTTTCTTTCCAGAGTTGTGTGTCACTAGTGTTTCTGCTGCACTGATGCTATTCCTATATGTGTGTGAGGCCCTGTTGTCCCTGCTAATATCTAAAGGGTGTTTATTTATTGAATTGGCAGGAGAAGTGCGATTAACGTACCTGGCATATTTCAGTAACCAAACCTTATTCATATGATCCTATATTTTAGCACCAAACTGCAGTTTACTTTCACTACTATTTATTTTTCTGAGGAATCGATTACTTTTGAAGTCTGTAGTCGTGTTGTCAATAATAACTGAATATTTCAAACCGTTTCAATCTATAAAATACTAAGCTGCACTTTCTACTCTTTCTTCTCCCTGAGTTGAAACACACACAGCGCCATTAATGTTTTAAAATCTATAATCTGAAGCCCTCAATGTTGTGTCAACTTTCCCCGGAGATATTGAAAATATTATTAAGTATTTCCAGTATTTACAGTATCGTGACACAGAACTAGTCTGTACAGGAAATAGTAAAAAATCACAATTCCTCCGGGGGACATCTTCAGATTGCCTGTTGTGTTTAAACAGTCCCAAACTCAAATATATGCAATTTACAATGATTTCAAATAAAGAAACTCATCCAAAAGGTTGATGCATCGTTTCAGCACTATTATATCCATAAACTAGCTCGGAATAAAGTTTCCAAAATCTATTTTGAAAAAATGTCATGTTGTCAGACAAGGACAAACAGCACATGTCCTTTAAAACGTTCTTTTTTTTTTTTGTGTGTTAACTGTCTGCTGTCACATTTTGTCGCAGTGTTCCTTTATTTGAGAGGAACAACTAAGTTAGTCCAGTAACCGCTTTGTTCATCGACTTCAAAGCTGTGGAAACTTCAGCATAAACATCAAAATACCACAGCAGTCATTGTCAACTCTGCTGTGAGGCATTCGTGCTCCTGTTGAATTTGAGCACGCAACACACACACACACACACACACGCTCACACTGTGACCCTCCACGCCACCCCGTGTTGTTTACCCTGTCAAATGCTTTTACACTGTGGTTGAGGGCTTAGAATGACTGACTGAGTGTATAACTGATGGAGGCCCCGGCCTGCACTGTGCAGCATTTTGTGCTGAGCCCGACAGTTTGGCTCACACAGGCCGGGATGGTTTGGGTGGGGTGGGCGTCCCGCAGCCACTCCTCACATTCTACACAGGGCTGGGAAAGTCAGGGACGAAAGGTCCATCAGGGTGGAGAGGGTGGACAGAGCTTCTGAGCCCGCTACTCCTCTGGGGAATGATCGGCTTGTGTCCACTATACTTGTGCACGCAGTGGGGGTGAAGGTCCGGGGAGATACCCTCAGTGTTGGCGGTGCAGCCGAGGTTGTTAATTTTGTCTCCTCTCTCTCTCCCCCCCCTCTGTCACTTCAGTCATAACCAGAGGACCACGGCGTTTCGACATCCTGTGAGCGGACAGATTTCTGCAGAGAACATGGATTTTATCCTGCAAGAACAGTGAGTGATGGTTTGTTACTTCTCTGCTGCCCCATACATACAAACAACTTGAGAAAAAACACAACACTATGTTATACATTGACTTTCTCCAGCTGTTTCGACATATACAGTATCAACACTAAAATTGACTAAAAATGTTTTAGTATTTTCATCTGTGAGTTGAATGCCACGCTGGTTATCTTATCACCTTCTTTAGAGCGATGAAATTATGCTGCACATGAGGCAAATCTGAAAGTATTTAAAGAAAATACTTGTTTGCTCTTGTATTTGACTGTTTCACGGTTTGTTATCGTGTCGTTTGTAGTTCCCTGACCTTCTGTTCAACAGTGACTTTTTGAAAACATCTTACCCATGCCTTAAAGTTAGCATTTATATATTGTTTTCTCAAGTTTCGCAGGTTCTACTTCTTTGTTTTTAGAGTATAAAGCAGGTTTCAAGAGAGGAAGAAGTTGTTCTAAGTGTTTCCAAAGCAGTGAAATGACAGGCCCACATCTTCATCAGAGATGTCTTAGGAGAAAATGTTTGTGGATTTGCCAAGGGCATCAGAATCAGAATCAGAATCAGAAATGCTTGCAGTGCTGTCGGAGTGTTCTCAATGTCTGGTGCTGTGAAAGCGCGGCTCAGGAAAGTGTTGCTCTCTCTTCCTGTTTGAACCATTAGCGTTGGAAAGTGCAGCTACTTTGACTTTTAGTTGCATCTGATTTTCTTTGTCACTTTCTTGCTGAAAGTTAGATGAGAAGATTGATACCGCTCACATATTTATCAGTTAAATATGAAGCCTCCGCCACCAATTGGTTAGCTTAGCTTAGCATAATGAATGCAAGAAGTGGGGGAAAAAAATGTCAAGACACCTTAGCCCCTGAAAAAACATGTCTCTCTTACACTTTTGTAAATGGACTAAACAAACAAGATGTATAACCTGTTTAATTAACGGGCTTTATAAATGCTGCTCGATGTATTTACCTTTGAGAGCCAGGCTAGCTATTTCCACCCGTTTCCAGTTCTTATGCTAAGCTAAGCTCATCGGCTGCTGCAGAAGCTCCACGATGAGTAAAAGCAGAGCAGCGATTTCCCGTGCAACTTCTTCTTCTTCCAAGGTGCACGGAGAAGGGAACACGTCTGAAGCGGACAATCTATGTCCGTGAAAGTAGCAATATTAAGTATTTTAAGCAGAATGTTTTACTGAGTCCAACTCAAAAGAGCACACACATTTGTCCTCGTACTATTTTCATGAGTGCAGGTCTCTCTGAAATAAACAGGTCAGAGTGCCGACACAACCCAACACCAGACTTTCACCACAATAGAGTCGATCGACAGATGCTTTGTGATGGAGCTCCAGACGGATTAATTTTTCATAGAAGAAAAACATCTCTTCTACAATCGAAAAACAAACAGGAAAAACATTATTTTTTTGGTTTTGAGTGGGTGCTTTTTGTCGATCCTCTGAAGGAAAACAACTCCACATCTCGCTCCTGGCGCTGAACACCAGGTCTGGGAGGAATATAGCAGTTATCATATCGCAGTTCGACCGCGTTCCCGTGTTTTCAGTACTGCGGTTCGCTTTCTAGAAACGGACTCTGTCTATTCCAGCCCTTCTTCCATTTCTTTCAGCTATTCACACCTACCTCCCTTTACCCTCGGGACGGGAATTTGAATGTCAGCTTGCAGAGAATACATTTGGCGAGAGCATAAAACTCTCAAAAAAAACACAATTGAATTCATTGCTTTGCAGCAGACATGGTGCTGCTGAACGTTTTGACTTTCATTGCTGCAGGAATGTAAGGGTCAAAGTGCTGCGAGAATGTGTCCATCATACAAAACATAACAATGGCAGCAAACTGGTGCATTTAGCTGTGACCTCACATTTGGGTCTTAAAGCTGCATATTGTTGTAAAAGTTTATTTTTTTTAGGTTATATTTTTTAGGCTGTTGATGACACCACCAATCACGGCATTTTGTTCGATACGTTGCTTTTAATACTTGTTTACACCTTATAAAAAAAATTTAAATAAAAAATCCTATCTTTGATATTAAATCAAGCCCCCAAATGTTGACAAAGGGGGTCACAAAAGGATCAATTTTAGGAATCTCTTTTTTTGTCCTATGCATGAATATTATTTATTTTCCAACTAAGCTCCAACATGGTAATTTTTTCTGTTGACGATACGATCTTGTGTACCACTGGTTTGTTTTAATTCTGCCGTAAAACAACGTGCACACAACACACTATTTCACACTATTTCACACTATTTCACACCAAGAAAACACAAACTAAAGCACACACAGATTCAAACCAACGTAAAGCATGGACACACATAAACACAAGCATGGACACACATGTACACACATAAACACAAGCATGGACACACATGGACACACGTGGACACACATGTACACACATAAACACAAGCATGGACACACATGTACACAAGCATGGACACACAAACACATAAACACACAAACACAAGCATGGACACACATGGACACACATAAACACACAAGCATGGACACACAAACACAAGCGTGGACACACATAAACACAAGCGTGGACACACATAAACACAAGCATGGACACACATGGACACACATGGACACACATGGACACACATGGACACAAGCATGGACACACAAGCGTGGACACAC
>CALSBV010012175.1:1636967-1654516 GCA_943590825.1 Bovichtus diacanthus | reverse complement strand
TCCTCTTTATCACAACATGAATCTTTGTATTTGGCTTATCTGGTGCGGGGCTTATCGTTCATCCATGTGCTGCTCTCGCTGTCCCCTCCATCTGTCACGTCTACTGTACCAGCATGATGTTTTCTGACGACGTGGAGGTAAAACTTCACAACTCGGGTCACTTCATGCTACTTTTCAAGAAATGAAGAGCGGGAAAATAATGCACTGCAGGAGATCTCTCATCTCTCTTATGTAGATGCAGGTTATGTAACCCCACAGTCACTAAAATGTTTACTTTTCCAAAGCAGCTTCTGCTTAAGGGAACTTTAAAGTAGATAAACCTATTATACTCTAGCTTTTTTACAACAGAGAATAGAAACACTGAATGTTTTTCTAAAAGCGGGCATGATTTAAAACCGAGACACCCACAAGCAATTGATGTCTCCGTTTGGATGTTTTTCAGTGTAAATTAAATTTCTACAGTTTCAAGTTTAGAAGAACGTACCTTATCAGGAGCTTTGTGCCACTCTGGCTGCTGAGGCTTATCTTTATGAGCACAATGACTCTTTAAATAGCGCACTGACAAAGAGTGTGTGTTGTGTGTGTGTGTGTGTGTGTGTGTGTGTGTCCGACACTGTTGTAAGCCCTTCTAAGTGCAAGTAGGGAGCGATATTTTTCAGTTTGTTTTAAAAAAAGAGAGGCTGAAGGAGTGAGAACACAGAGAAGGAAGGAAGTGATTTAGGGCTGGAGAATAAAAAGGCAAATAAAGAGAGGAAGCGATAGCTGGAAATAGTCATGGTGAAATAGAGGGCAGAGACGTGGCTAAAGGGACTTTTCAGTTCATATTTTTCCACAAAGCATCGTTAAACAATATAGTGGAGAAAACAAATATCAGGAACCCCCTTAAAACTCCCACACAGACGCCAACAACAAAGAGGAAAAGCGGCTTAGCTGTGTATGAATTCAGTGTGTAGGTGTATCGGTCACGCACTCGGAGCCAAATGACCCACTCAGCATTCCTGCTAAAGAGAGGCAGCGTCTCTGTGTTATTTTAGACTGCTGCTGGTGTGCGTTGGATTTTGTTGCTGTTGTGTGCTCTGATGTTTTTGCTAAAATATGGAAAAATCAAGGCTGGTGTGTTGTTGGTGTGTACTTGTGGCATTTGTCGTTTTTGGCCCAAACCACCATGTGCATAGGGTTTGTTAAGATTAGAGGTAGGTTTAGTCTTTGGTTGAAGTTTTCTGTGATTCAGTTTCTCCGACATATTGCAGCGCGAGGTTTTTGTCCGTGTACTGCGCGTGGGTTCACGGCACATGCATGCCAATACCTCTGCACGTACCGAAACATCTGACTAGCGGCGCAGTCTCTCATCAAGAAGCCTGTCCCATTGTAGCTCTAAGAGGCCGTCTGTCAGAGGGTTGATGTTGAGCGAGCAGGCGTGTTTTGACAGCTGCTTCCTGAGGACACAGTTATTCCTTTCGTCGAGATTTTTTAGGGTGTTTTTTTGGATACATCCACCGTTGGCTTTTGAGATGACTGTTTGCTAACCAGGTTCCCCGCCTGTTTCCTGTCATCTTAACACGTCTTCCCGCCCCGACAGTGACGAGCTGACGGAGCCCCGTGTGTTGGTCCACGCCGGTTGTTTTCCTCTGGGCAGTGTTGTGGTCAAAGAGTCTGCAGGTTGTAGCCAAACATTACTGCACTGATCAGAAATCCTTCAGGGAGACAGGGTCAGGATTGGCAGTGAGAGTAATTACACAAACACTGTTGACACTGCTCATGATGTATGCCTGCAGGTGAGCTCCCCCCCCCTCCCGTGTCTTTTTTCTTTGACTTTCAACTTTCCTCTGAATGCCGAGTTTCTTTTTTACCCGGAGCATCCACTCCAGAAACTTAGGACGCTTCTTAGGATGTGCCATACTCCGAGCTGCTGCGTCACTGTGCAGCCATTTAAAAGCACTAAATGTAACATCATACCATCAATCATCACATTAGAAGAACCGTAGACGATACAGAACTTTCTGAGGACATTATCAGTCAGTGTGAGTTAGTCAGCGCAGGCACGCACACTCCTCGCCACTACCCGTCCACTTAAGCAATCAACTCCCAGACCTTAAAATATGTACCAGGATACTCAAGCATGGTGAGCAAGGAAATGATAGTTTAAGTCCTTTTATTAGTGCACTGCCGCAGCTAATGAAGTGAGCTTGTTTCAGCAGCCAGGCAGGTGCTTCAGAGGACAGGCAACTTATAAAGCTGTTAGGGAAGCTGGAAGAGACGTCGGAGTGGGGAGCGTTTATATTTGTTTGTGCACGTCTGCATCTGTGTGCTGGGGTTTAAACTAACAAGAGATGGAACAGCAGGGGTGACAGTCTGTGTTTGCATTATTCATTAACTTGTTTAGTGTGTACATTGAACTGTGGGTGTGGTGTCGTGCGTGTTTTGTTTTCATCACGCTGAACACGAGAAGCCGCCGTGGGATCGCATCTCGTCTTTATCACAATGTAAACCAAGTATAGAAATCACAGTGGAATTATTGCAGCCGCTGCACCGTAGATCCCGCCGCCACATCCTCACACACTTATTATCCTGCATTCATTATTCAGTGGATGAATTAGGGTAGGGAAGGTTTGGCGTTTAATTACTTTTCATTTGCATGCATCTGTTGTTGAGTGGGTTCTCTCATTTGTCTTCCAATCCCAACCACCGACACACTGAAGAAAGGAAGGAAGGAAGGAAAGGGAAAAGTAGGACATTTATAGATCCGTGCTGTGCTCTGTGGAGTGCAACTCACTTTAAAAGGGCCTCTAATAACCCCACTTTCCCAGCAAGGACATCTTTATCAAAGCGAAAACACTTAGACGCTAACAATTAAACAGCTGTTAGAGATGTACTGTTCCTTGAATCTCGTGGCCGTGTCTGTTGTTTGATGGTGGGCTTTCTTATCCCCGAGGATCGCTGGCCAATTATAATATCAGTGACATCACGTCGAGATATTTTTAGCACGGCTAAAAACGAGTTCAGTCGCAGGAAGATTTTCTGTCTGTATGAATTATCAAAGAGTGAACGTCTTGGTGTCGGCCTCTCAAGGACGTCTGTCTGAACATAAACTAAAGGCAGAAATCCATCGTTGTAGGAGAATCTGAGACCAACGTCTCTACTGATGGTGGACCAAAGTGCAGTGCGGCCAGAAACGGCTTCTTTTTTTAGAAAGAAGCAACTCTCATTTTTCTTCGGCTGCAAAGCTAGTTTTACTTCCCTCCACCTACATGAACAGAATAATATGTAGAATATGACTTCTGATGTGTTCCCTGGGACGCAGAGAAAGACACTCTGGTAGATGAAGGACCTGTCGAGAGAAAGTAGGTATTAAAAATGATCAGTTAATGCTGCAGTCAGATTTTATTTTATTTTTTGGTCACTTGGGGGCAGCAGAACAAGGCGTAACTACAACATTGAAATATTAATACCTTATCTCGTGGTATAGTGTTCGCAAAGAGTTGCCTTTTTACACATTAACATTCATTTAAAGACAATTCTCTGGCCACCTGATGGAGATCACTCCAGTATTTCCTCTTTTTTTAGCTCTGTTATGGTCTGAACAGCTGGTGAAATGCGGCGGTTTGATACGTGACAGGTCGTGTGCGCTGGGTTAGTCTGAGCTCTTTTGCTAATAAATCTGCAGCAGCTGGAGACGAGAGCGATGAGCGTTTGAAACCAAAACAGTGAGCTGGCGTTAAAACAGACTTTAAAGGTTGCAGAGTCGTGGGGGTGAGTCTCTGTTGCTTTGTCGCACTTTGAACATGTTTATGCATTGTTAACGTGGAAAAAAAAATAAACCAAATAAAAGTTGGGGCGCACTGAACATGGATTCAAACATAGATTATGTATAATCATATCAAGAGTGTATTAAATGATGGACTAATAGCCATTTTTACTGTGCATACGAAGAGTTTGAATATGCCCGTCATGAGCGCAGCACTTAAATCACACTACAATTACCTCGTCATGGCGTCTAATCAGGCTCGCGTTTCACACTGCGTCTCTCCAGAGCTTCTCTTTCACGCCAGACCTCTGTGATTTCTGTTACTTCCTTATTTTGTGAGGCATACTATTAAGAAATATAGCAATCATACGTGAACAGGTTGTTGTTATTTGACCTTTTTATATGTTCTGAGTAGGTTTCTAAGCTGTTATAGCAGGAGGGGGGGGGGGGGGACACTTTAAGGTTCTTTTTTCTGACACTCACATTTTCTATTCTCCATTGTACCGAAGAATCTTCCCTCTCATTGGGCACCAGTTGTGGCTGTTGGTCGTAGCTGGCTGGCATCTCTGTCTCTGTTTCTCTATCGTGTGGTTTCCTTCATTGCCTCTCTCTGTATTGGTCGATGCGTTTGTGGCCCTTGATGTTGTTTCTCTTGTTGGACAGCATGACATCTGCCTGTCTCTGTGAGCGAAGCTGCCGCTCCCAGCTGATGTCTCTGCCCCTCTGACCCCGACACTGACCTCGCCTCTCCTCTCTTCCTATAGGCCAGCCACACTGGTATGCGCTCGTACATTTACAAGCAGAGCTCTGTGATTGGCTCGCAGGCGGAGCACACTGGGATGCGGACGTATTACTTCAGCGCTGACACCCAGGAGGACATGAGCACCTGGCTGAGGGCCATGAACCAGGCCACACTGATGCAGAGCAACAGCAACACGCTCATCAGGTACACACACACACACACACACACACACATCCGACACCTTACCTGCCTTGCCCCCTAAACCAGGCAGTTCCAGATCTTCCTTCCTCCTCCTCACGCCATGAGCTCCCCCTTGTGTTTGTTGCCAGTATTTTTGATTCCTACGTTGCCTAAAATGAAAACTTTTGTCATCTTTTGTATTTAAAGAAAATTTGAGATATTAGGGATCACTGCTGTACTGAACAGGCCGAACTGAAAACACACATATGCACAAAGTTACACATACTCCGTTATTTAGTCGGTATAGTACTAACACACACATTACCACCTTAAAATGTTCATCTCCCATCAGTCCGTCTTCGGTGCCAAGCGTATTCAACATCACCTGTTAATCTAGCAGGAGGCCCTTTTTCTTTTACACCTTCGTCCTGTGTTTAACTCGCATTCAGGCATTTTCAGATAAATACATTTATTTTGTGTTGCTCAGTGACGCAACATTATTGATTCAGTAACTATCCAGTTCATAAACCTTCTAATTTAATGTAAAATGTTCATGAATTTAATTTTTTTACGTATCTTGCCGTTCTTGGGACATTTAATTGAATTTATTTGTTGTCTTGCTTGATTTATTCGTATTTATTTGCACATTTCTTTTCACTATTAATCCTGTATAAACCCACCGAAAGTGCTCCTCTCAGTCTAGTTTTCTTTCAATCTAAATACTCTACACTACGTTGTTCATAAATACTTGCAACACAATCCATTAAACATCATCACGCGCTTAGTAACTGTGAAATGACAGCATTTCTTAATGTGCTAAATACGCTAGCGACAGTTGTTATAACCTATAAATTCATACTTCATAGAAAGTGTTGAAAGTTTGTCTCTTTTGTCACTATAGAGGATTTCTTAAAAAACATCCCCGTTCTGCTGTTTTCACCGCTGCAGCATGAGTGTAGTGTGTTTAAGTTTCTTTTCAAAGAGTACATTCTGATGTTGTGAAATGCTGTTTTTGAACAAGCAGCCGCTTTCTCCATGTTTTATTCATGTGTTGACGGGGGGGGGGGTCCCCTCACTCACTGACAGTCACACGCAGCTCGTGCCGCTTTGTTTTTCCCACAAATCCCACAAAACTACATTAGTTGTTATTGCATGGCGCTAAGGGAAACCTAACTACAGACAGCTACTACTTTCACCCCATATTTTCTAACCAACTAACAGTAGTGTTACTATTTGCGGGCATGTTGCACTTCTTTTTCAAGAGTTTGGTTATTTTTACAATATGCAAATCCATTTTATTAATCCATTTTTCATACATGGAATGCATAGCGAGGAACACATTACTCTTAAACTAAAAGAAAACTCCTGCTCGTCCCCATTCAACACAATCTAATAGGGGCAACACAGTCGTCATAATGCTAATTTGTACTAAACATCTTCACATATTCTGTCAGGGAGTTCCTGTTTGATTCATTTGTGGGACAGTTCCTCTCGCTTCCTATCGCAGGGTTTAATTATTGAGTTTAAAATGTCGCTCTGCTTGTCGTCTGCTTTACAGTCGTCTGTGTGGCGTATTTAGCCATGTCCTCAAAGTTTGGAACGAGGCGAAAAGTTTCTCTTTTATGTGACACTCATTTAGTTCAAATTCAGTTCAGCACAACAGAACAAAGGCTAAGGCTGAAATGGTGGAACGCATCGTCCATAAGATATCAGGGAAGAGATCCGATGAAACGGATTCATCGAGTAAAAGCCAGAGGAAGAAAAAAAATCAGCTGTCAGCCGTATTAATTATCATCCGATTATCTCGTGTAGCAGTTTCCAAATACTCAGCGTTGTGTGCCAGACAGGAGAATAATATTACTCCTACCTCCACTTTCTCTTCTCCTCCCTGCTGCTTTTGTTAGTCCCCCCCCCCCTTCCCCAGCTCACACTGATTAATCTCCTCACCTTCCTTCCCTGTCACTCTCAGGAACGAAACTCTCACAGTGAGAGCGTTGCAAAAAAGTGTAAAAGGCGAAAATTCATCCAGGTTTTTCACGTGATCTCTCCTCTCCGCAGAACGTCTGACAAGTTGGAGACGTTCAACATGACGAACCACGTAAACCACCACCAGACTGACTCCGACACCGTCAGGCCGATCGTCCACGAGGTTCTGCTGGAGCCCATACATCGTGTGTCGGACGAGCGCTGCAGCTTCCACAAAGGTTCCCCCGCCACCACCATGATGGAGCACCCCACAGGAAGCGCAGCCCTGGAAATGGACACACACACGTCCCTCCCCTCCAACCCCGCACCCTCTGCCCTCCCACCGTTAGACCACATGTCGGCCTCAGCGCCCGTGTCCAGGGTTCCCTCCCGGGCACCGTCACGAGCCGCCTCCACCCTGCCCTCCAGCGTTTGCACGAGGAACGGCCTCGTCTCCACGCCCAGCCCCATCTTGGAGCCCAACGGGATCGCAGCGGGGACGTACCAGAGGGCCCCAGTGCAGCCCCCTGCCGACACACACCACCAGGTGCACAGGAGAAGCACTCTGGAGCAAGTGGAGCAGTGGGTCAAAGTGCAGAAGGCGGAGCACAAAGGGTCGGTCACCGTCATGTGTCTTGTTTGTGTGTTTATTGTATATAATTGACATGATTACAAACATGATTTATGTTTATTATGCAGTGCAGTATTTAGCTAGTTCCATGTTTTCCATGTGATTCTCTCCTCCTACATTCAAGGTTTTAATTAATTGGCTTATTTTCTTATTTAATCATAACATAATTCAAAGTAATATTATTATATTATACACAGATATTTAGTTCTTTGTGTGCTGCTGTTCCTCGTCAACAGCCCCCCATCCAGAGAGAACACCCTCCCTCGACGCACACCACCAACCCAGCACAAGTTCACCACCATCGATGCGTATCAGACCCTGCCAAAGACTCCTCGCCAGAGCCCCACGCCCGCCCGACTTGGCGAGTACAAGTACGCCCAGGACCGCCTCAGCCACTTCCGCCTCACGCCTGACCCAGGGCCCAACACCGTCTGGCAGCTGTACGAGTGGCAGCAGCGCCACCAGTACCGTCACGGCAGCCCCACAGCGCCGCTCTACACCCCGGCCCCGGACTACCCGTTCGGCCCCCGGCCCCCATCCACTGTACTTCCCTCCTCCTCAGCACCCAGGTCCGAAGGGCCGCCCCGCTGTGTGTCGGTACCACCTTCATCCGCCGACATCCCTCCGCCCGGGCCTCCACCCGGCTCCTACAGAACGCTGTCGCCCACACGGAGGCCGCACACGCCAGCTGATCGCGTGACGGTCAGGCCTCCGGGAGACAGGTCGGTGGTGGTGGACGTCCCCTTCGGTGTTTCCCCCCGCAGGACCAAATCTCAGATGCTCAAGGTAAAATGTTGCCTGACAGAAGCAAAACAGCACAAGATGAAACTAACGGAGAGAAACTCGTCTGTATTTTAATCTGTAATGTGATGTCAGTAAAAAACACCCTCCACATGATCTGTGATGCTCCATCCCTAAGGGACAAGGACTTAAAGAAAATCTAATATCAACAATCACTGGACGCAGTGATTGTGTGTTGTACTTACTGTAAGCTGAGAAGAGTCCAGATCCAAAATGAAGACGTCATTCATTGAGATTAAACTGCCGTCACACTCTTATCCAACTTAAAACGGCAGTAAACCCAAATTCCTAGCTCCACAGTGAACCATCAACTGATAATTATTCAAGTGTCCCCAGAGTATATAAGCAAGTAATTATACAAGAAAAGAGAAAAAGAGAAGTGTGAAGGTGTAAGCTCTGTAGTGGCAGCATGTGTAGATATTGTTGATTAGACATATGAGATAATACCGTATGGACTTATTTTCTGTTGTCGCTGCCGTCTATTGCATGAAATCAATAGAAATGAAATGAAATCCCCTCGTGCTGTTGTTTGTGGTCTTCCAGAGGTTGGACCATTAAGGCCCTTTTCCTCCACTGTCAAGGGCAAAATGTCAAATAGAATATTTTCTCATCCAGAACAGTGTCAGTCTTTCTGACAGTGTGGGGTGGATGTTGGAACTGTGCTCCACTGAACATAATAATTGTTTCAGTGCATTGGGGAACAATGGCAGACATCCTTAAGGCTTTCAGTCTGTCAGATCACCTCAACTGTATCAGCACTCAGTCCAAAAGTCTAAAAACTACTTAACTGTAACGATATACAATACGTTTTTTATTTAATATATAACATACTATATTAAATATACAGTATATATATATATATATATATATATAAACATTTGCAATTCCATTAGCGTTTGCATATCACATTTCAGAAAAAACACACAAATGCAAATTTCCGCCCACTCTCACACAACCACAAGCGGCTTCAGTTTGCCGAGAGATAATAAAGAATACAGTGTTATGATATCAAGGTCACGCGAAACATTGCATCTTCTAAAAGAAGAATTCTAGCCTTTGGGGATGTGGAACTTTTATATGTTTTGATACCAGATTCCTCACTAGTCAGACTGTTTTCTGTGGTAATTGGTAGAGCACACTTTGTCTGTAATTGTCCGTAATGTAAGTGTCTAAACTCCCGTGTGTGTGTGTGTGTGTGTGTGTGTGTAAACTGTGTTGTCTATGTGTTGTCAGGCTGCTACTATCGAGAGACGGTCAATGCCTCCATCTGGCTACATCACACACACAGTCAGTGCACCCAGCCTTCATGGCAAAACGGTACGTCTTGCAAATAGAAACATAGAAATATACTTCGCTGTATAGCAAATATTACTATTAACAAACATTACATAAGGCACCAATTTCATTTCCCACTATTTGGAGGTGGAAGCGGAAACATAACACTTGAAAGCTTAAGAGGCCTGTACTGTATAATTGTATACAGTGTATAATTCCCTCTGGCAGAGTCCAGTAATATGTGTTCATACTGCCAGACGCTCAAGAAATCCGTCACCAGAAGAGCGTTCATTCCACGCTACAACACAAATGTTAACAGATATTGACTAAAACTTCATTAGCCTTTTGTCGGCACGGGCCAGTTGGCTGCAGCCGAACATTTGGAAGACTTTGCCTGACATCTACAGTGTGTCGCTGTGAGTTAACACCATTAATCCTCCTGAATTCTGCTGCTGTTCTGCTTCTTCTGCTTGTTCTATTTGGCCACCAGCCAGTCGCAGCACAAAGTGGCTGCTGGTGCTGTGAATGCAAGGTTACTTTGTAAACAATAGATGTTTCTCTGAGGTTTGGTGTGGTCAGTGTTTGACGGCACATTTGAATGTCTTGTGGTGCCCGACAGCCCGAGGAGCTCACCCTGCTCCTCATTCAGCTGCGCCGGCATCAGGCCAAGATGGCCTCCGCACGTCAGCACGCGTTTACCCAGCTCCAGCGGCTCAACGGCCCCAAAGAGGCCTACCACCTCAACCACTTCCTCACTACTACCACCACTAGCACCAGCCCCCTGCTCAGCTCCAGCCCCTCTCCTGTGTCCCACCTCGGACATGTGAGCCTCTCCGCTCCCCTGGGCCCGTGCAACACCCAGGTGGGGGCAACCTGCGGCATGCCTGCCCCTCATTTAACAAAGGGCTAGTAGAGGTTGCCACTAAACATATTGCAGGGCTGCGTTCCACCTAAATCTACCACAGATCTACCTGTTTATTTCACATGTAGAACGCATCATTTGAACTTGAAATATAATCATTTTTGTCCATTATTCATGGCTCTTTGTTAGTCAATGTGTCTGTCCGTCAACCTTTGGTCCAGGGCGAAATACCTCAGAAACTATTTTGATGGCTTTCCATGAAACGAGTTCTGATCATTTCGAGCGTACCCTCGCAATTTAAATTACTCCAACACAGAGATTTTTTAAGTATTTTGTGGAAAGCAATTTCTGGATTTACATAAAATTCGCTGTGGGTAATGTTCGTCCTCAAAACATTGAATCCTAAAGACGTTTAACCTCACGGTGTTTCCTTTAGTGCCCCTGTCAGGTTGTCAAGTTCTTAATATATTAAGTTACATTTAAAGTCCTCTACTGTACATCCACATGTGTTGTCGACCCCAATCATGCAGCACCTAGACTCTGAGTGCTGGATTATTGGGAACTCAAATTAAAAACATCAAAATTCCTTCACACAATTAGCAACTTTTCGCTGCCTAATACAACATAACAGGACATTACAACCTTTGAATTAAAAACTGATCCTGACATGCCTGTGCTTTGTGTAGAATTACAAACTTTCTGTCTTGTTTTTCTGCAAAGACAATGTCATAGATGCTCTAATCACATAAGGATTTCCTTCTTTATTGTAATATTTCCTATTAAGCTGATTTACCAAACAAAGGTTTCATATCACACCTGTAGCTCCCAGTGCATCCTGTACCTGATGGTTCCCGACTGTAAATACATGTCTGAATGTAAAATAATTTATCAATTTATTTTAAGGTGGTGCCGAGAGGCTACAGCGCATTCCTGACCGCAGCAACGCGGGTTCGATTCCAGCCTTGGGACCTTTTATCGCATGTCATACCTCACACCATTTATACACCGTCCTCTGTCAAATAAAAGCGAAAATGCCAAGCAAAAGAAAGAAAAATAGCCTGTCCCAGGATAGAGAAAGACTAACCAAAAGAAAACAACAGCAGCATCAATAGCAAAGTATCTGAGTGGCAACCTCTACCCAAACGCTCCAGTGCTTCAGTGTCGTGACATCGGGCATGGTTAATCTGCGTGCTGGCTTTTCCGCCCGCCATAGAACCATCCGCCTCTTTTTTCTCCATGTGCTGTTCTTGGCTGGCCCGTTTCCATATCGTGATACTGTCCATGAGCATGTTGTGCTGCTAACTTCCTGACGTCTGGCTCACCGGCTGCCTGTGGATGTTGTCGGCCAGTTTGGTCTTCGTGAATCCTTCATTTGCGGCAGTTTGTGTCTTTTGATGTGAGCTGCATTGAAGCTGAATTATGTTTCAGTGTCTGCAGCTGCTGCTTGCAATGGATCCGGTTTGTGCTGGTGTTTCTTTGTTTATTGCAGTAGGGGAACCTGAGCATCTCCGAGAACACACGTGAATCACTTGTTTTTACTGTATGTGTGTAAGCAGGTGTGTTGGTTGTGATGCATGTTGGCACGGCAGCAGAACACACTTCATACTCAACACACACACGTCACCACATCCTACTAGAGGAATAGTCTTTATATTCAGATGACTCGGATATTTAATTCCTCTGGAGACAAATCAGTAATTCCCCCTCGCATGTTTGTCGCCCTGTAGACTGATGACACCTATATGCAGCTGAAGAAGGACTTGGAGTATCTGGACCTAAAGGTGAGATTTGGAGACGGACAGAGTTCATCCCCTCGATCTATTTTAACTTGTGTTCAAAGTGTCGTGTGTCTGCTGTGCTTCTTACTGATTTGAAATGTCTCTAGCTCAGACTAACTGCACTTCTTACCGACGACCACTTGTAACGCTCTCGCCACGAGAAAGAGCTGTTAAGGCATCTGTGTGAGACCGAATATCCCCGCTAGACTTTTAACTCTTCTCACGAAAGCAGCCGCCATTTTGTGACTGGGGCTCTGTGTCTTTTGTGATTTTGACTCCCAGATCAGAGCTCTAGAGCCCCTGATCCTCGCAGTTCACAGTTTACTACTGCACTACACTGCTGGGCCTCTCAGGCCTCTAATGAACGTAAGCTGTATGTGTGTGTGTGTGTGTGTGTGTCTGTATCCAGTATATGTACCGTACACACAGATACAATGTTGTATGTAGTGCGTCTGTGACTGTGAGTGTGTGTGCGCATTTATGCTTGTGCATGTTTCTCCAGTGTTCAGAGTAGGGACACATGTGTCTAGTGTGTGTGTGTCTGTGTGTCTGTGTGTGTGTGTTCACGTGTTAGAGCGTCTTTGTCCTAGAAAGACCATCCCATTGCTTACAGCACCGCATTCACGGCTTGAATGGCATCAAATGTCTGATCTCCACGTGATCTTTGTCCCCCCCCCCCCCCTCGTTTCCCATGTGGTGATGTTGACGATGCTGTTGAACAGTGGGCATGGGATGGCTCGGCAGTGCATGTGTTGTGGCTGTGGCCCGGTGGTTGAAAAGCCAGCTGCTTCTACCATCGTCTCTGAAACGCTGCACCTCCTTTGACAACAAACAGAGGGCTCTGCCGTGTCGTGCCTCTACCTTCCGAAAGGGAGCACGTGTAGTCCAAAAGCAATCATTTGCAAGCACAAGAGAGCCGCTATCGGTGAACGTTAGGCCTTTTCTCATTGTTTAATCTGCACATGGTTATTCAGTCAGTAACCCCGACTCAAAGTGAGCTCCTGAACTCAGGCAGTGTTGCTAAAACAAATCCTTTCCTGTTCACAAACCTTTTTAGCATGAAAGGGGACATAATGTACGGTACAGAGGTTGGATGGATAAGTCAATTTGTGCAGGGCTTCAAAGTGTTCCATAGCCTTTGTGTTCTTCATGGCAGCAGCTGATTTGTGTGCCAAAACCCACTCATACTGTCATACACGAGGCACAGAGAATGTGTCGCAGATGGTCTGTCTCAGCCTCGTGATTCTCTAGTTTGTAGCTGGTCTCTGTTCTGTAGCTCCTGTGTTTCAGCACCGTTGCACCACGGTTCAGATGCTTTCTTTTTTCGCCGTACAACTAACATCTGGAAAATGCTTATTTTGCGATTTCTAGGTAGCTGGAGGTCAGAAGGAGTCGGGGAAACCTGTCAAGGTTGCAGAAAGTGACGTGGACGTAAGTACAGGCTTAATACCTTTAAATGTTTCTCTGCATGAATACAGAGCACTTCCCTTTCTGACGCTGTCGAGGAGGTCATGCATACGTTGCTGCTCGTTCGTCTGATAGTAAGAAGGAGATGTTAAGAATATTAACACAATTGAATTAGATATTTTGGCCTGGAGATTGTCGAACATTTGAAATGTTTGGCACTGTATGTAGTTTGATGCAATATTCCGATGCAGTTCTTTACATTTGCTCTCATTAAAATGTTAGTTTGTTCAGTGGAGTGGACGGGAGAGAAGTGAGGGTAATTAAGGCAAAGAAAATACGGATGTTGTGGAAAAAGTGTGGGAGGACATGATAAAGTTTTACTCTTGGCTTCAAGGGGCAAACAGCATGCATAGAGTGGTAATAGGGGATCGCTATAACTCCTTCAGTTTGATAATCCCAGCAATTCCCTGCGGTTTTTCAAACAGTCTTAATTTCTCCTGTGAAAGTATTTCTCCGCGTAAGCTTCACACGCAGCTGGTTAAACAATTTATGAGGGCGGTGTCTGCGATGAATATTTGATCGGATCCAACAACAACATCACCGTGGAGACAACAACAGGATTAATAATTGATTTGATGGAATATGGAAACTAAATATGTATACTGGATGAGCACCGTGTTCACATCCAGCTGCTCAGTCACAACCTCACAACGGGAATGTTGTGGTGTTGTTTTACCGCAGGATGACGGAGCGATCCAGCCTCTGCCTGGAAGTTTGCTCAGTTTAATCTGGGTTTAATTAACAAGACTCGGAGCCTCCCTGACACTGTAATTAAAAGTGTCAGCTGGGTCGCACCCACTTTGTGTAATGAGCTCAATCACAGTAATTACACCCGAACGTGACCAGGGCAGCGGCGGGACCGTGCATATTAAGCTCCACAAATGTGCACGCTTGCAGCCAAACATTGAAAAGCAGATGTGCACAAACACACAGCGAGACGCGCGTTGATCTACAGCTGCAGGGACGAGGGGAAGTTGTAATTAAGTAAATGAGCCACTTTGTTACCAGAGGTCGACACGCAGACGCACGTACTCGAGTGTACGGATGAAGCGCTGCACACACAAAGTGCCCACTCAGCTCTGTCTCCTCCTGCAGGTGAAGTTGAGCCGGTTGTGTGAGCAGGACAAGATCCTGAAGGATCTGGAGGCGAGGATCAGCTCCCTGAAGGACGACAAGGTGCGCATCCCTTTAAATCCCTTCTTAACTTCCATTTTTATAGACTTGTTTTATGTGTCTTTTTATTGCTTTTATTCTTTGACTATTTCCTTATAATTCATTTTGTCTTCATTTCGTTAAACCTTACTCTAATATTAGTTGATGTCGCGTTCAAGGACAGAGCTGCTAACAGTTGAGCTCCAGTGGAGTTTGTTAACAGGGTGATTGAGCTATAAAAGAGTACAGAGCAGTATACATCTGTTAGTCTCTCACAATCAAAGTTGTTTCCTTTATTTCTGGATTCAATATTCACAGTCGTAGAGGAAATTGTATTGAAGGAGAGGCGGGGATATTGATTTCTCAGACTCCGACTCTCGGCTTCTTTCACCACTATGAACTATGAAACGCATGAAAAAACAAAGTGATGATTGACTGTAGAAACTTGCTGCCCTCTGGAGGCACTTTTGAATAATTGTCATCTGCTCAATAGTCTAAAAGTGCTCATTTTGAGATGGGAGGGAAGCGGGTCTTAGTTGCTTTGACCTCATGCTGCATGACCTCACCCCTCCAGGACAAGCTGGAGAGTGTTCTGGATGTGTCCCACCAGCAGATGGAGATGTACCACGAGCAGCCGGCCCACGCCCAAAAGATCGCCTACCAGCAGAGGCTGCTGCAGGAAGACCTCGTGTCCATCCGGGCACAAATATCACGCCTCTCCACGGTATGTATACCAGTGCAGCTTGTAAAATCATGTGCTATCTTCTAGCCACTTGCATATTTTAACAGCATTTGCTGGGTAAATGGGGCTAATTTGTGTGTGTTTCTTTTTTTTTTTTTTTTCTGTCTGTAGGAATAAGGTAGAAATCTATGACAATATTTCAAAGGATATTTCTCTGAAATCACAGATATATGCAATGTATATTTCACACAATGGCAAAAGTGTGTTTATGTCTCTGGGCACGCATGTGTGTTCTAATGCATACAGTGTGTTGTGTGTAATGTGTGTTTGAGAGAGAGAGAGTGTGTGTGTGTGTGTGTGTGTGTGTGTGTCTGCACTAGGGCTGGTCGTAGTTTAAAAAATGTATGTACCAGTACCCTTACTTATAGCGATACCAACAGAGTACTTCATTTTATACCTTTTTGTCCTACTTAATTCGACACCCATCGTGTGAATGGAAGCATTCAGTTGCGTTAAATGCCACCTCCACTCCTCCCACTCCAAATCATTACACACAAATACATTTTATTTTAAATTATTGCTTGATGAGGAGCTTTATCATGTAACTCGCACTTCCAGTTTTTCCTGAAACAATACGTCCACATTCTATTCTATGTTTTGGTGGCATCTCCACATGCTGAACTGCCAACTCTGTGAAATATACCTCGACTTCACCAAAGAGTGGTGAAGCTGCTGCGGTCGTAGCTGCTGCGGTCGTGGGCCTACGAGGACTCATCAACTTCTACATATGCGTCTTACAAACTGTGGACATTAGGACTCTACTGTACATTGACCTGAGACTGTGTGTGTCTGTGTGGCGCAGGAGATGGCACACGCCTGGGAGGAGTACAGCATGTTGGAGAGTTCAGTGGAGCAGTTGAGGACGGCACTGCAGGCACACATGAACCACAGCGCCACCCCTCAGGTGAGGCCCGGTACTGCAGCTCACAGCAGGTTCACCAGCTCTAGTTTTTCTCATGGTATCTAAAGTATATGTGGCTCTTCTATCTATCTTCCACATCCTTTTTTTTTTTTTTCCTAATAATGTCTGACAATTCTATCCTCAATTCTTAAATCACAAGTTCATTGACAGGACATTTATTTGTCAAAACCGGAAGGGAAAGCTGCAAATAACATATGAAAGGCGTCAAATGTGTATGTGAGTTTTGCATCCGTGTGTCAAACTGTAGCAAGAGAAAGGTGAGATGAAGCGCGAGCTGTGGAGGATCGAGGACGTGATGGGGGGGCTGAGTGCCAGCAAAGCCAACTACAAGATCACCATTGACTCTGTCCAAAACCCAGGTTGGTAACCGCAGCCACACAGCAGTTATCACTAAAACACATTGTTTTTACGATGAAATACAGCTCGTCACAATTCACTGAGTGTGTCGGCTGCAAGACATTCTCAAGATGTTTGGTGATGTGACGTATTCTTAAGAAATCTGCATCTAATAGCAGGTGATTGTGTAACTTGTGGCTACACTCATTGAAATCTGTGTCTGTTATATGTCTGTTTTTCTGCTGTTCTCGGTGTAAATGACTATAAATCCATTTCCAAACTGCTTACATTTAAAAGCTAAAATCAGATTTCCCGTTGTGTTCACACCAGAGAGGAAATTAGTGCCTTCGGTGTCGGACTTGGCAGTGCCTTCTCTCAGCACAGAGGTCCAGCCCCCTCCTCGCAGCATCCGCTCCCATACTTTGCCTCACAGCACCGTGCCAAAGTGGGTGAGTGTCACACCTGCTTAGAAATACAGCAGAGCAGAGTTAACTTCATGTTAAGTTTTACGGAATTACTGCTGGCTTAGTCTGATGGTGTTTAAGACACTGACTCCTTGTCTGCCTGGTTGCTGTCCAGGCAGAAGACACCGCCCCACCCAGGCCACCACTGCCTCACCTCTACGACTACGAGGAGACGCCCCCTGTGGTGCCGCCTCTGCCTAAAGAGGCCTCGGTCATCCGCCACATGTCGGTGCGTGGGCTGAAACGCCAATCAGATGAGAGGAAGAGGGACAGGGAGAGCGGGCAGTATGTGGTCAACGGAGACTGTAAGGTATGTTGTCCTTTTAGTTCCTTAAAAGAAACACATGTCCCCACTATTGTCTTTGTTGGAATGGAGTTTGAGGGATTTTAATGTTTAATTTCAAACGTAGACGTTACGTTCTAATAGCCCCCGGTCTCCACTCTGTCTCCGCTCTGTCTCCGCTCTGTCTCCGCTCTGTCTCCGCTC
>CALSBV010012175.1:1625372-1636957 GCA_943590825.1 Bovichtus diacanthus | reverse complement strand
TCCGCTCTGTCTCCGCTCTGTCTCCGCTCTGTCTCCGCTCTGTCTCCACTCTGTCTCCACTCTGTCTCCACTCTGTCTCCAGCCTGACTTGCGGTCCTACCTGAGTGAACCAGAGCTGCCAGGGCTGAGCCACCAGAGCGCCGGGTCTGACGTCGACTACCAGTATTTCCAGAGCAAAGGTACCTGAAAAGTAAAAATGTAAAAATACAGACCTGTATCAGACTATTTCTTATGGCTAGTGATTTCCCAGGATAGTATGCGTACCAATTATCATTCATAATGAGTTTTTTTACAGTAAAATAACATGTTATTTCTTTAATATTTCTTGGTTTTGTTGCAAAGGATAGAAGTATGAGAATAAAATGTGCTTAGCAAGCTTTAAATAAATTGATTAAAAATGGCACATATTTTCATTAGAAGTCTCTCTCTTCAGACTGGAAGATTCATCAGTTAAAACATGCTAAATGTAGTGTTTACTGATCCCCAGTAGAAGAATGTGTCACCACAAGAGGAGCCTCGTGTTTTAAAGACAGCGTCCTCTCGCTCGTTAATAACATTCTTCTGAATCTTGAGAAAAATATTAACATTTTGTCAATATTTTTTAATGTTTATTAAGTTGAGGAATTTACTTTACCAGTGTTGATACATTGCATAATACGTTCTTTTGTTTCACCTTAAGTTGAAAAGGAGGTTATGTTTGTGGTTCGGTCTGTCAGCAGGATTACAGAAGAACTCCTGGATGATTTTCATGAAACTTGTTGGAAGGTGTAGCACGGGGAGGAAGCCCGTACACCTGGGAGTGGATTCACTAATTATTTTTCACTTTCATTGCGAGAAAGGGCGTTTGTCCTTGGCGAAGGCTTACTTCTAGTTCAGTCTTTCTCAAAGAGCGGTCTGCGGACCACTGGTGGTCCATGAGCGACCCCTAGTGGTCCGTGAGTATATTGGTAAAAAAACATAAAAGTGTTTGTCAAACTGTTTAAAATGACTAGTATAGGGTGTAGCATAGATGTAGCATAGCTACGTAGCTACATGGGTTCGTTTTATGATCTTATGTCATAAATGATGGATCAATGGCTCAAGACCGGGTCAGGTAAAAGAAAATTAAATGAAAAATCTGACACGACAGTCAAGGTGCATCGTCCTGATGCAGGTGGTGCAGCAGCTGCAGGTGGTGCAGCAGCTGCAGGTGGTGCAGCAGCTGCAGGTGGTGCAGCAGCTGCAGCGACAAGTCATTTTGTGTGCGATTGAAAACCCCTGATGTAAAAAGCTTGGATGTAAAAAACAACTTAATTTTCATGGGAAAAAAATTGAATTAAAAAGAAATAACTTAATTTTCATGAAAAAAGCTTGGATGTGAAAAAAAACTTGATTTTCACAAGTAAGTTGAGGCTCTGTTCGCTCGGACATAAACTCAGTAATAAATGTCGTCTACGTTTCATATGATTTGTAAAATCTATCAGAATTTATTGTTTAGATCACATATGAATGAAATGCTTGTAGAATCCTTGTTGTATTTGTATTGTTGATTTAATGTAGAGAAGGTCACATAAAGCTCAATATTAATGTGTAATATACTGTTGGAGTCAGCAGGACTGTTGTTTTTTTATATTTGGGAGTCAGGTGGTCCGTGAGTGTTTTATTGGTTAAGTCTTTGTAGAACTACTGTTCTAGTTGCATATTTTTCACTTTATGGAGATTTTTATCTTTGCATTCTGTCACTGTGTCTTCATTGTTTCATTTGATTCTTGGCTGGTTGTTACTAACTAGGTCTGTCTGGACCCTCATCTCGACTGAACCAGTCCACCTCCATCGCGCCCTACGTGACCCTGAGGAGAGGCCCCGGGAGCTCTGCAGCCAGGGTGAGTCGAGAGGGCGTCTGCAGACCTGCCACGTGCACGTGTTCGTAGAAGCCTGCTCTTGTTGGGAAGTTTGATTTAAAAGTTTTAAGATTTCAAATGTATACCCCATTAACTGTCCGTGCCCTCTCTCGTTTCCATCCTTGTTCCAATCCTCCCTGTATCTTCGGTCCTTCCCTGTCCCACCAGGAGAGACCCAAGAGTGCCTTGGAGCGCCTGTCATCGCCCACAGAAGCCCTGCAGCTGGCGAGCAGCCAGCCTCGAGGGCGAATGACCGCGGAGGAGCAGCTGGAGCGAATGAAGCGCCACCAGAAGGCGCTGGTTCGCGAGCGCAAGAGGAACCTCAGCCAGGGCGAACGCTCCTCCTCCTCCTCCAGGCTGCCCTCCAGCACCTCCGATCCTCCGCCCTCCGTACGTTACCCCCCGCCCCCGCGCAGCAGCAGCAGACACAGGGAGCACCACCTTCACCACCACCACTGCTGCTATGCCACCCTCCAGCCCCCAGCCACATAATAACCTTGCAGGATGGCTAACACACTAGCGCTCTCTGCCTCATGTAACCAGTGGTTGTTGACGTGAGCACTAACAAGCTACAGGGCAGGACTGCGGCTGGTAGTTAGCTTGGTTAATGCTTTACGAACTATGGGAGACTAAAGAGCACAGGGGTTTGAGGGGAATACTTGGCTAGTTTTTGGACTGGGACAGTTTGCTCCCTGTTTATTTTTTTAAAAGGTTCAGGGGTTAAAGTCTGTCTCGCTGTCCTAAAGGTGGGACCTCACTGACACAATTCTGAATGTAAATCCACTGAGTAAAGGAGGGAATGGAAGGCCCCACCCTGCCTTCCTTTCTCTGTTTTCATCACCAGAACGTAGAGAGAAGAGCCCATTTATGTACATCTACATACCGTGTACTTGTACACTTTTATTTATTTACTGAGGGATATTTTCAGTATACAGTTGTACAGTTATATTTTGTAGAGATTTGGTATATAGAGCATATAGAGGAGTGGGGGAAATGTTGGAAAAAGAAAAAAATAAAGTATTCAGGTTGTTGAAATGAAGAAAGAGGCGATGCTAGTGGCACAAATCATGATCACACCTCCCTGCTTTCTTTTCTTCAGATGAACTCCAAGTGCCTTGTTTTGCTGACGATGTTTTTTGCCTTTGTCCCAAATTGACCTCCATAATCAACATTTTAATTAATCGTGGTTTATTTAAAGCACGCGTCTCCACGCCAGAATCATATAAAGAAAGGATGCTAGCGCTAGCTTTAACGTTGCTTGTCTGTGTAACAGCAGAGTTCAGTCAGGACGATGTGGGGACACTGCTGCTTTTAACCCCGAGAGGAATACTTTGACATTTAAACTAAATCTAGTTCACTGCTTGGTGCCCCTTGGTTTCAGTATGGAATGCTAACAATGCTAACAATACCCGGGTGAGAAAGTGATAGTAAGTCATTTAAAAATGTCAAAGTCTTCCATTGAGATAACATGTCACATGACCACTACCAGATTGGTATTATAATTACACACTAACACACTTGGAAACCAGACTGCTGTGACGTCTGCCTGTAATCAGACTACATTTCCCATGAACCCTGGAATTCAAATGTCCCTGTAACAGTGAGCAACACATAGTCTGTCCTCTGCTGCTCCTTCTCACCTCTTTTCACTGCATATAACCATAACTGCCAGAGCATCATTTATTTTCTCTACTCCACCAGCATACAACATGTTTACACCATTTTATAGTTGAACTGTCGTCGTCATTAATGCAGCCTTTTCTTGTACAGATTACAAGGTTATTTTTATCGTTTGACAGTGGTTGATGAGTACATTGCCACGATTAAAGTTGAGAAAATCTGTACTCATACCTGAGCACTTTTAAGTGGCCTATGCTGTGCTGTTTTATGCATCATAAATATACAGGACAGGTTCAAGCAACCGGGCTGAAACGCAATAAGAAAAGATGAGAAATATGAACGAGGAGTGGACAACTTTGTCACGGGGAGTGTGTGTTGAAAGTCGGAGTACAGTGCAGTGGTCAAAGTAGTGTTTTAGGGTGATCGTTTTCTTCATCAATGAGTCATTTTTTTGATTGATCTGGAAAAAAAAATAATGGTGTAAAAATAAGTATTTCCCAGATACCACAGTGAATGAGCGGTTTCATCAGAGCAACGTCTCAAGTTTCATGTCATTGTCGTACAGTTTCGTTTCTCCGCGGCTCTGCTGTCCACTCCTTGTTTTTCTGACCAGGATTAATCTTGAAAGCTTTTCTGCCACATTGCTTTTACCCTTCCACAACTACGTACACTATATCAGATCAAAGAGGAAAAATAGTTCCAGGAGGGTTGAAGAGTAGAAATCTAGTAGAGAACTTAGAGAAGTGAACTGCTAATCACCTAATTCTGTGTTATTGAGAAGCAACAACTCTTCCCTTTTCTATCATGTAGAGATTTGCACTCGACAATAAAGAGTTTCTTGCTTCTGAACCTCTTGGCTGTGTTCTTCCTAATCTGTCGGGGGTTTTGATGAATCTGTGCCTGCATGGTGTTTTTTTTTTTTTTTTTTTTTTTTTTCCTTTCTCTCTTTTTGTGTGTGATTGATTCTCCTGAGCACAGCACGGCATGGGATGCTGTGTTTCTCAAAGCATGTGAACACACCAGCAGATCAGACCGCGCTGCAGGCGACTGGAGTGGGAAGGATGCATGGCTTTGATGCTCCTTGGATGATTACTCACAAGTACCTCTCACCACACACACACACACAAATATATGTGGATATATAAGTACTTGTAAGTCAATATGGGTCCGAATATTTTCGTAGATGCAAAAGTGTCTGTGTACAAAGGAGAGAAGGTATGTGTGTGATTACAGCTTCAAGAAACTGACTAATCTTCTGCCCGGTTTTCTCTTGGTAATAATACTAAACATGATCTTTTTTTTAATCCCTGGGTGAACTTCTTGCTAGAATTATTCCTGGTTGCACAGAATTGTTGAATTGATATTTTGTTTCCTACCAGTGCAGAAACATTACAGATGTACATGACATTATAGAAATGATTGATAAACCTCTGCTCTTCCTGACTCTGCTCCCTGTGGGTTTGTTTTTCTTTCACTTTATTCAAGAGTACAAACCTGTTGCAGGTCATTTTTTATTAACCTCTGCAACTATCGGGATTTTTCTTATTTTTTTTAATCATTGGTTTGTATTCAGGTTATTTTTCTAAATGAATCTTTTGCTCTGAGAAAAGAAGAAATCTTCTTCAAATAGTTTTGGTGTGAACAGTCCAACAACTCAAAGATATATATATATATATATATATATATATAGATAGATCTTACTCTCAGAAGACAGGAAATTATTTAAATTTAAGAACTGAAGTAAATTCTTAGCATTTTTGCTGACGAAATTAATCAATCATCCAAAATGTTGCAATTAATAACCTTATTATGAACTAATAATTCACGCTCCGTAGTGCAGAACTTTAAAGATATGCAGATCTAATGTTGGCCCTTAGTGTTATATCATAATAAAGTAGATATACAGGGAAATCTGTGTAAAATATTTAACACTGGTAATGGGGATATTGTCTATATAAAAATCTGGTTAATGTAATTTGTTAAAAAAACAAAATAAATGTTAATATTAAACATGATTCATTGATATTCATTTTAACGTCACTTAAAGATATAAATGATAGCAGTGACCAGACCAGCTGTGTAATCCTGACTCTGCTGTTTCTAGGTGTTCGACTGGCAAGAGGAGCGACTCGCTGCGGAGGGTCAGAGCGACGAAGGGTGGCATCACGTGAAGGAGCGAGGGAGGATCCAATCGGATGAGTGGGTGACGGCCACGGCCACGCGCATACGAGAGGTGGATGTGGAGCCTCTGGACTATGACCTGGACATCAGCCGAGAGGTGCGACCACAGTCGTTACATCAATGTCATCCCTGCATCATTTTATTCTATTACACACGTGTCGGTAATTGTCATAATTAGCATATGACAGGTTTATATTCTTTGAATAGTTTGGTATCACTTCCTTCCACTTAAGACTTTTTTTTAAGATTTTACCTTCAGATCAGCTCCTCACAGTTAATGTAGCATTAACACCCGAGAGGGAATTATTTACCGTCGTTATGGAAAAGGAAGGTACCACAAGAGAATTACTCAATAACTCGTGTATATACAGTATAAAACTGGAGAAAATCATTGACTGTGATCCATAAATTATGGGATTTAAAGACCGACTTCCTGTCTATCCAACACGCAGTTATCCAAACCGCGGAAAGTTCCCATCCCAGAGCGCTACGTAGAGTCTGACCCCGACGAGCCTCTGAGTCCAGAGGAGCTGGAGGAACGCTCCCGCCGGGCCGAGCGCATCAAGAACCTCCTCGCCAAATCCAGGTAGACACCACTCAAACGATGACACTGGAGTGGAGTGGATTAAGTTCTGTTTTTGGTGTTTTACTTGAACACGGTGTGAGTGTGCAAAGGAAAGATGTGTGCTGCTAATTATCTTAGAGAAATGCATTGATACACATACAGTAAGTTCAAGACGTCTGCCCTGGGTGTAAATCCTAAATGATAATCCATACTAGTCAGTGTGCTATTAATGAATCCACCGGTTTATGTCCTTTCAACAGCTATGGGAACATACAGCAGTCTGCACCGCTGGACTTCGGTGAGCTGGACTCGGCTCTCCAGCAGCAGGAGAGGATCATGAACGTGTCCCACGCTCTGGCCTCCGAGGCCTCGCGCAAGAGCAAACTGGTGGCAGGTTAGTGCATCACACTTTAAGTTGATGCATCACAGCTTTCTCTAAGCCCTTATACTCCCAATGTTAACGCTAACCTTTATCCTAAAAGCAAGTCAGCCGCCATGAATAAATAAAGACCAACTAATATGTCTTGACTTTGTAGAACTTTTCCTGTAAACCTTAAATCCCTTCTCACGAAAGATAAAGTACAAAAACACAGGAGTCTGCTCACATGTCATCTCAGACAGCCAACGTGTGATTTGTCCCTGGTGTGCAGGGACTGAGTGGCTGCAGAGTCGGTGAGCATGTCTGCTCCAGGTACCCGCCGGTTCAGGTGTGGATTCATTGTGGTGTAGATGCAGTTTGGGTTTGGTCAGGATTGTGCACAGATCTGTGTTAAAAGACTCTTTAAATCTGCAAACGATGACATTTGTGTCCAGAGTGAACCTGGACACATCTGGTTAACACGCAACTTTCTGCATTTTTACTTTTGGTCACGTGTACATACTGCGGTTAGAACGGTAAAAATTAATCTGAGAACTGGAAAAAAAAAAAAAAAAAAGAAGCAGATAACCTTCTGTACAGAACATCCTTTACCTTTGGTTGTCTCTCAAACAAATCTGTGTGCAGTCCTGGCTTCTTTGTTTTGGGTGATATTCTAGACAAAGCTTCAGGTTTCCTAAAGAGCTGCGTGAGTGAGATGTGGTGGCCTTGTATTTGCAAGTGGTGTTTTGGTGCGTGTGTGTTTTCTATGTAAATGAAATAAAATAAACTTGATCGAAATCTTGACTAATGACATTCACACTACTCGTGCAGTGGTTTACGCTCCTGTATTTCTCAGATACAATGTCTAGATCACACGGGTCAAACACTTGTGGATGAATTACGTTGTATTTGACCCGCTCTCTCGCTCTCAGAATTGCCACACAGAACTTGTTACAAGGGACATTTTGTCCTGGAGAGCAGTTTGTCCTTGTGAAATCTTCTGGAAACCTATTAAAGGTTTTGCAAAATAAACATTTGCAAAAGCACCTCTGACACAAATTAAAGCTGTTTGCACCTGTGACGTCCTGACAGCAAGAGCACTAATGTCTTCACGGTGTTTCCTCCACAGCTAAAGCGGCTGCAGAGCATTGAGCCGCAGGACCCGCAGATTCTCTCGGAGGGAGATGGATCCAACCAGTTTGCAGCAGTCGCCAACTAACTGATTTACTTCTAACAAATCTTTTTTCACAAGTGTAAAGACATTTCTTTTTTTTTTTATAGAATTAATTCTTGCTTCTGGACAATTAAGAAACTATAACACGAGTGAATTGCTTTTTTTTTTTTTTATATCTGCAATAAGCGATTTTGTAGTTTGGTCTGTATTTGTACGAGTGAATAAAAGTGAAAAGAAAGGCCGTGCCAACATGCTCAGACTACAGTAGGAACGTCTCGACATGAATCCTTTATTTATTACATTTGGCTTAACATGTTTGTTCAACTTCTGTATATTTTCAATATAACAATGATCACAGTCCTGTCAAATCAACCACAGTACATTAGAATATAATATGATTAACAATTAAAACTGATGTCATGACAGTAAATAAATAATAAAACAAGTTCTTTGGTGTGCATTTCCTTGAAAGTCAATTGTTTCAAATTCTATACACTCGTTTCTCAGTAACAAATAAAAAACGTGTTTGTTTCATAAGCTAAATAAACTCAAACATACATTTACAGGATAATCTAATGCCATTTATTTTAAAAGGCGTAGTTGCATTTGATGTCACCCATTGGTTTGTGAACTACGGTTTTGAAGCCTCCAACTTGCTCTTTGACAGTCGCCATCTTTTTTTTTTGTAACCAGAAGTGACAGGCGAGGGTGAAGCAAAGTGCAACCCAACGCTCAAGACTTTTTTTAGGCAACCAACATTTTACAATTAACTTTCATGAACTGAAGACGCCAAAAAGGGTTAAAGTTGTTAGACGAAAACATGGCGAGCACCCAGACCGCACAACACCGTGGTAGCGACCCGTCAATACTACTACTTTGTCCATTTTACTCTAAATAGGACCATAGTTTACAAAATGTGCATCATGCTGTAACGAAGACTCGAAACTTGCAATAGAAAATGGACAACCAGACTTCTCTTTGAAACCAGGAGTCGCCCCCTGCTGGTCAATAGAGAGAATGCAAAATGCAGAGGTTTTTTTAGAAATTAGAAAACTAATGATAGGAACACTTAGTTGATATAGATGAACAGCATGTTAGAAACAAGGCCATTTGAAATCCCTTTCATTCTCCCCATCATGTTTGCATAAATAGTATTCTGTGTTTCAGCCTTTATTCCATGCACATGTTTTAGCAACACATTCATTGGATAATTAGAGATATTCTGGCCGGCACAGAGTTAATGAAGAACCTGGAAACCCCAGTCTGAAGCCTGGATACAGTGGCTCGGAGAATTCAGCGTGGAACGTGTGCATGTGCATCATGGCGTTTGGTGATACAGCGTAGAAGGACAGAGTGCCAGCTGACCAGTCCAAGAACACGCCAAGTCTTTTGAAGTCAAAGTAGGGGACCGGTATGTACGAGTCACTCTTGTTGTACCAGGCGGTGTATTTGCCGCGACAGTAGCGCAGACTCCAGGACTGATCGTTGTAGCCAATGACACATTCGTTACCTTTTGCTTTCCTGCTGATTCCTTTATAAGCCACTCCTATACCGGTCCATTCCCCAGTCCAGTCCAGTTCCCAGTAGCAACGAGCAGACAGACTCTCTTTACTAAGAACTTGGCCCCAATCTGTGAATCTCTCTGGGCTGTCGGGGTACGGCTGAGCCGCTTCCAGTCGCGTCATTTCTTTGTTGTTTTCAGACAAAGACAAGTGTGAATGGGCAGTATTCAGATCCAGAGTGAGCTCGCATGCATCTGATGAAACACAAAACGGGAAACATTACCATAAATATTTTTCCATGACAGTCTCACACACACAGTCACACACACACACACACACACAGAGCTTGAGTGCCCATGTTAAAATTCATCTGATGCATTTGTTAAAAAAAATGAAACAAAAAACCTTACATTTCTTCAGAGCTGATTTTAAGTAGCACTCTGCATTGCCATTCAAGCTAGGGAAAAAAATAAAATCAAAGAGATGATATTCAATATGTAAAACATGCCAAATTAGTTTACAGGAAAAAACAAAACCATTAGTGACATACTGTATAATTCAGTTATACCTGACAGTGAGGTGTTCAAGGTCCTTCTGTAAACGGGACAGCATCTCCTTCCCTGGTTGTCCTGGATGATTGTAACTCAGATCCAGTTCCTTCAGGTGGGTGGGGTTGGTCTTCAGAGCTCTGGCCAAAAAACCACAGCCAATCTCTGTGATTCCACAGAACGGCAGCCTGAAATTGAAGAGTAAGGCTAATTCATTGTAATTCACAGAATGCAATACAAAACAGTATTCACCAAAAATGGATTAGAACTGGCCATGTCTTTTTAAATTGACCGTCATAGATGGCCTGCTCCAGCACTTCACAAACCTCAGTTTTTCCAGCTGACATGTTGGACTTGCCAGTCCAGCAGACAGCAGTTCGACTCCTGCATCTTGCAGGTCATTGTCACTCAGGTCCAACTCTTTCAGACATGAAGTGCTTAGAAGGTCTCCAAGCACTTGGCAGCATTTCTCTGTGAGGTTGCATTCTTTAAGTCTTCAAAATGAAAAACAATTTAACATTAAACATCATTTTCTAAATGTTTAATTTGATAAACTATAAAAGAAATATATATATTTTTTTGAGACAATCCACAAGATCTGCAGCCTCCACACTATTTGTACATTGCATTTCCCTGGTTCAAACACTAATCTGCAAGACCGCTTTACAGCACAAAACCTCAAGCGCTAAAGCTTTGAGTGTCTCTGGAGAAAATGTAAAAAACATGCATGATGCACTGGTCTACAGGAAGTTGGAGAAAGCTCTGAAGCAAACAGCAAATGTCTTACATGTGAAAGAAAACTAGCTAAAATAATTCCGAACAAATTGGGATGCTACACATAGCATTTGTTTCACTAGAATATAAACTCCGATCTGAAATCATTAAAGTCACCTGCTAGTTTATCAATTTTTAAATAAGGATATTATTCTTTACTCACAGGACTACTCTGGATTCTTTGATCACTGGTAACAGCCTCCGAAGACCTTCCTCTGATCTTGAATATTTCCTCAAGTCAAACTCATCCAACTCTTTCTTTGAGGTGAGCAACACAAAGACCAGAGCAGACCACTGTGAAGGAGACAGTCTGGTGTCTGACACAGAACCCGAGTTCAGGTAGTTCTGGATTTCCTCCAAAAGAGATTTGTCATTCAGCTCACTGAGGCAGTAGAAGAGATTGATGCATCTCTCTGGGGCCGGATGCTGCCTGATCTTCTCCTTGATGTGCTCGACAATTTCCTCGTTTCTCTGTGAACTGCTCCCTATCGTGGTCAGAACGGTCTTCAACAACGTCCGATTGGATGTCTGCGAGAGGCCGAGAAGGAAACGCAGAAAAAGATCCAGGTGTCCGTTCTCGCTCCGCAAAGCCTTGTCCACTGCACTCTTGAGAAGCTTGGTTGCGTCAATGGGAGCCTCCTGGACAATGGTGGTTTCCTGTTCCAGCAAGTTCTGATTGAAGCAGACGGATGCGTGAAAAACGTACAGAGCGGCGAAAAACTCTTGAATGCTGAGATGCACAAAGCAGTAGACCCTCTCCAGATGAAATCCAAAGCCGTGCTGAGAGATCTGTGTGAACACGCCTGAATATATTGCAGCATCAGCAACGTTGATGTTGTACTCAGTCAGTTCATTCGCATAGAAGATCATGTTGCCTTTCATCAGGTGCTCAAAGGCCAGTTTTCCAAGCTTCAAGAGCATTTCTTCATTCATCGTCTCCTGGGCCTGTGTTTCAGATGCCATCGTCTCCTGGGCCTGTGTTT
>CALSBV010012175.1:1611035-1625362 GCA_943590825.1 Bovichtus diacanthus | reverse complement strand
CTCCTGGGCCTGTGTTTCAGATGCCATCGTCTCCTGGGCCTGTGTTTTCTCTGGCCCTGCTGAATACTTTTGAGTTCTGATCAAGGAGTTGTACACCAGAAAGTTGGTGTACATTTGAGTCAGAGTTTTAGGCATTTCTCCTAAGACCCCGTCCTCCTCTATTCGCTTCCTTTCCGTTTCTTGTAAAATTGTCTGCAGAACGGTGGCGGCTATCCAGCTGAAGATTGGTATGTGACACATGATATGGAGGCTCCTGGTCGACTTGACGTGAGACACAACTCTATCGGCCATGTTTTGATCAGTGATTCTTTTCCTGAAGTACTCTTCCTTCTGGGGGTCGTTGAAGCCTCTGATCTCTGTCACACGGTCAACGAGATCAACTGGAATGAGATTTGTAGCTGCGGGCCTGGAGGTAATCCAGATGTGTGCCGAGGGCAGCAGGTTGCCCTGGATGAGATTTGTCAGAAGTTCATCCACTGAAGCCGGCTCCGAGGCACTGCGGCAGGGCTCGTTGTGGTCAAAGTTCAGCGGAAGCCGGCACTCATCCAACCCATCACATATCAGCAGGAGTTTGTATTTGCTAAAGTTTGAAACTCCTGATTCTTTTGCCTCTGGGAGAAAATGATAAAGAAGCTGCGTCAGTGTGAGGCGTTTCTCCATCATCAGATTCAGCTCCCGAAACGGAAGATTAATTAGGAGTTGGATATCCTGGTTAACTCTTTCCTCTGCCCATTCCAGATTAAACTTCTGCACGGAGATAGTTTTTCCAATGCCAGCGATTCCTTTAGTCAGAACGGTTCTGATGAACGCGTGCTGTCCGAGCAGAGGCTGAAAGATGTCTTCACACTTGATCGGCACGTCTTCGGTTTCTCGTCTCCTGCTTAGAGCCTCGATCTGCCGGACCTCATGTTCATTATTAACAGTCCCACCGACTCCCTCTGTGATGTAGAGCTCAGTGTACACCTTGTTGAGAAGTGTCCGGGTCCCGTGCTGTGCCACTCCCTCAATAATGTATTCAAACCTTTTCAACTTATGTCGGAGTTTGCGCTGGCAGACATCAAGCTCACCATAAATGTCTGATTGTATAAAAGAAACCAAGAATACAATGTTGGTGCATTTCATTTCAGGGCTGAAACCTCAATGTGTTGCCTCAGAAGGGACAGCAAAGAGTTGCATATAGTTTAAATTTCTTCCCTCAACAAAATCGGCATTATCAAAAGTATATTGCAACAACTGCACTTGTTCCTAATATTGGTACTTACGTTTCTCCAGGTTGTTAGCGAGTTCCATTCGGCCCATTTCCTTTAGGACGTGCAACGTGAGCTTCAGAACAGCCTCACTGGCACAGTTTGTATCTTCAGCCTGCATGTCGCTCTCAGGACATTGTGATGGATGTGGAAAGAGCATCTTTTTATACCTTTTAAGCTCGCTCAGCAAAATGCTCATGCTGTGTACTTCCACCAACTGCGATTGAGAAAGTAAATGAGTAAAGTGTTTAAAGAGTTTGTTCACATCCAACATACTTTAACAAACTTTCTGAAAAACAAATTCAAAGTTGTACAGACAGCCTACCTTAAATATGGCATTTCCATCCATCAATTCAGGACAGTCATGTTGGTCCCTTAGAGATAAATATTTAGGATTGTAATTTAAAAATTTTTAATAAATAGTAGGTAGCAATTTGTAAACGCATTCAAAGTTGACAAAGAAAAGTGAATGAAGAGACGGAGCGAGAACAAAAGTAGTGAATCAGGAAGAGAGCTATTAGAGTGTGTGTGTGTGTGTGTGTGTGCTGAGATGGAAACATTTCTTCTACCCGAAGTTGAAGTTGAGGGAGGGTGAAAAAGTCTTGATTTACATGTGATGACTGGGGGAATTTTTATACATTGTTTTTCCAGGAACACCTTTTAAGATGAAAACCATCATAAGTTTTTAGAATTGATCTTGAAGTTACAAGTTGTTGAGACACCAATTCACCAAAGTAGACCGGCTCTAAAACAGAATGTTTCAGACGGAGGGAGTTTTGAAGCTTAAAGTACATGTGAACAAGTTTGAGTACAAACCCAAAATTAAGATGAATTAAACGGCAAGGAAAAAGGAAATTACAATGAAATGACAGCAGAGTCGTTGGGATTCATTCTCTCTGAACCGTCGTCTGAATCCATTTACAATTTTTTCAGTCAACATTTTACCGACTTTTACCACATTTCAGTCTCTAGAGCTAAAATGTCTACCTTCGAGTCATGCAACTAAAAATAAATGACAAAACAAAAAAAACCTACCTCTCAGCATCATTCTTGGTCAAGTTGTGAGGAATGGACATACAAGATGAGGCAGGCAAGTTTGAGTCTGAAGACCCAGAGCAGACCATGTACCTATCAGCATCTTTACTGAAGTCATGACGAATGTTCATGGAGGCGTCGCTCTTCATGGACATGCAGGACGACGCAGCATCTTTACTGAAGTCATGACGAATGTTCATGGAGGCGTCACTCTTCATGGACATGCAGGACGATGCAGCATCTTTACTGAAGTCATGACGAATGTTCATGGAGGCGTCGCTCTTCATGGACATGCAGGACGACGCAGGCAACTGTGGCCCATCAGCCAACTTTTCAGTCTTCTCAGCAGCGTCCATTTTCAAAAGGTAATACCTATTGTGTTCCTTTGGAGACATTTGGTACAATGATTAAATTCAGTTCGGTTTAAACTTTACATTTGTGTTCCCTTTAACACAATACTTGCATAATCATTAGGGCTGGTTTAGAAGTCCAAAACATTTCAAATGTTTCCAAATTGACCATGTAAAATTCAACTCACTCATCCACAAAACCTGGACCATCAAGTTGTATATCTAGAAGGGGGGATGGATGCCTACAGGATAAAAAAGGGTTTTTGATTCAGAATGAAGACAGAGAGAGAGACAGAGCTAAACTGTTGTCCTGCCCACATCATTTCCTGCCCACATCATTTCCTGCATGTTTCCATGATTGACCGCATTTGAAAGCAAAACGTTGCATAGCAGATTTCACAACAAAATGCAAATAGACTCTCATATTTTACAGTCAACTGGCTGTGTTATTCAGTAAATTCACACCCAACAACATGTACTACAAATGTTAACTTGACACATTTTTTCAGTCAAAATAAGAATCCCTTCTTAGCAGATCTGTCACAAAGTTGGACCCGTGATAGTTTCTTTGAGTTTTAAATTCTCATCAATGTGCACATAAATGTAATCCCACGTGCTGCTGCTCTGAGGAGGCTGCACTTGATTCAAACAACATTTCACCTCTAGGTTCCCGGATGTCTTTGGGAAATGACCGCTTTTATTGATCCCGGCAAACTAGAGTCAAAACTAAAATCACGTCAAGATGAATTAATGATTAAAATTATATTTCTTTAAGCAAAAACATGAACAAATGTATGAAACAAAAGGGAGCCTTACCTGCTGCGTCACGACGACTTTTGTTTTTGTTTGTTTTGTTTTGTAATCTTGGGCGGACCAGGCGGTGAAAAAAAAGTTTGTAAAACAATCTGTTTCTTCAGCTTTAAAAATGGAGGCCTACATATTATTATGCATTGGCTTCAGATAAGTTTATCTCCAAACTGTTGTACAATCCTCGTCGAAAATTCTCATTAGAAATTAAATCCTGCAGCAAATCCACTTCACCGTGTGCGTAAACAACCTGATTCACAGGTTTCAATATTCAATGTTTTTTTTATTTTTATAAATGCAAAATGTAAAGTGCATTGAGACCCCGTCACTTACCTCCGTGTCCAGTGTGTGTTTCTGTTTGTTGCACGCTCGCGCTGTGGAGAGGCTTGCATCCGGCCTCTACCAACATCCCTGCAGGCGTCTCCCAGCGACACGTCTCTGCAGGCACTTCCTTACACTTGGTTTCTGCTCTGATGTGAATTGGTACAATTAAATATCCCGCTACTTTGATGAATTGCATTTCCCAACATGCATGTGAATAACCACATGAACGACCTCATGGTATCCAAAGGAAGCTTCAATGCATTTTGAATCATTTTTTAATTTACCTCATTTCATTTCAAAGTATTCTGGGCAGTTTACATTGCCTCTGCTGGACACAATTAACCTCTGTACAGATTTACTATTTTCTATGAGACAAAAGCTCTGATTGATTAAATCAATTATCTTGCGATTTTTAACTAGTATATATACAAGCTGACTTCTAATGTTGTAAAGGTTTGAATACTTTTGTTTCCTGGGTCGGAGAGCTTTCCTGCACAAAACATCACATAGTGAATTTATTTCTGCATCTACAAGAATTCATTATGCACAATGAAAAACCAGTCTTGCATAAAAACAACCTCCTTTGCCTGAGGGCGACTGTAGTCCTACTGTGAAGAACAGTGAATGTTAAACTGACACTTTCTTTTTTATTGGTTTTCAAAAAAGAAAATCACAAAATGTAAAATGTGCATACTGACTCTGATGAATGGCAAGCAATCCCATTTCATCAAACACAATTTATGGAAAAAATGAAGTGACTGTTGAAATGTTCAAACTAAATAAAAGTGGGACTATTTGCCATCTTAATTTGATATACCGCCACTCAACCGAAAGCTGACGTTTCAGCCTGCAGACTTGATTCTTTGACAACATGCGCTCCAGGATGTCGCTCCAGGGTGTCGCCCGATGATGCTTGTTTGTTTAGAGAACCCGTTTCTACACAGTGAAACAGACCAAACTGATGCGTGGTCGTCTACAGTTAAACAAAAAATGTCAAAATGTACAAATTTGAGATTACAAAAACTAATTTCTCCCTACGCTGACTTCCCAAAGGCCTTTGTGCAACCGTGTTTCCGCTCTTCGTCACTGCTGTCCGAGCTGGACTCGGACTGATCTGAGGTTTGTTCCTTCGAGTTGGAATCGCTGCCGTCGTCCTGGGCGTCTGTGGGTTCCTCTTCACTGGTGGACTTCTCTGGCTCTGTTGATTTTGTCTGACTGTCTGCTGGCGGGGAGGGCAACAACTCTGGCTCAGGCTGTGGGTGAGAACAAAAAGATGTTTTTTGTTTTTTACTTCAGTCTGTCTGATAACTTGAAGTTTTAAAAACCTGGAGCGTAAACACGCGTCCCTGGATTATGGTGAATATTTCAGCCTTGGACTAAAAGACAACATATTACATTTTGGTAGACTTCCTGATGGATTTGACGATCATCTTTTCATTGAGGAACAACTATGAAATTAAAAAGAGAGAATAACGTCATGTCACCTTGGAAAATGTGCCTTTTTGTTTGAGTATTACTTGCATTTGAAACAATGACAGTATAGGTTTGCTGCTTGCGAGCCACACCCTGCTCTGCACACAGTTTATACAAGAAACAAAAGGAAAAACCTTAAACCTTATTTATGAGTAATAATAAAAATGTATAGGTGAGACACAAAGAAGTAATTCTTTGGCTACGTCCCTCATTCCTGTTACTGTTTTTAACTTTTTATTTTTAAAATGGTTTCTATTCTTTGGGCTTCTTGCATCATATTATTTATTAGAATTCTACTTAGTGATTGCCAGTAATGCAATATAGCAACGGCTAACAATATGTTGGTTCTTGTGAATAGTAATGAGGTGCATGTTATCATATGGGAAGTTGGTTAAATAATAATAAATAAAAACATTTAGTACAATATTTCCAAAAGTGTATAAGAGAAGGAAAGTACTGAAGAGCAAGAGGTGCTGGTGACTGCAAGAATGAACGTATAGTATGTAAGAAACTACAAGTCCCTACAGTCAAACACTGGTCATCCATCAGGGATGATGGCATGTGATGAAAGGAAAGAGATGGAGATCTAAGGAAGATGGATGGAAATTGTTTCACTCAAAAACTACAACAAAAGCAAGTCAGTTAAGAAATCAACACTCCTCACTATTAAAAAGGTTTTGTTTTTTTTGTCCTGCAAGATAAATTACAGATCTGATTTCAAAAGCATTTAAAAAAAATCTCCCTGTCCCCTCCTCTCTCTCTGGGTGACCTCTCACCTCACTGAAACCCAGACCACAGTGTCTCCGGTTCCGGCCGGACAGCTTCCCGTCCATGCTCTGCTGATACTGCATCTCTAGCTGCTCGTTCATCCTCCTATCTTCCTGCCCTGCAGAGGAGACACCAGTCACAGCAGGCACAACCAGCCATTACAGGCCTATCCATGCACGGATAGATCTGTGGGGCGGATGTGTAGTGGGGAAGCCAGGTTAATTGCATTGGGCATAAGGATGAGGCAGCATCGGTAAGCGGCACAGGGACAGTAGTTTGGACATGTCTTACATTAGAAGAATAAATGCAGCATTTTACAAAAGCTAAACAAAAGAAGCTTACCACTGCGGAAGTGGGACGTCGACTTGTGGTCACCAATGACGAGGCGTCCAGTGTGTTCCCTCTGGAAAACAGAAACAATCCTATTTTAAATGAATTGTCAGATCTAATTTAAGGGTATACAGTGCCAATGACAAGCTCAACAAAGCTGTTGGGTTCATCTTTTTTTTATGCTAAGTCAACTGAAAGCATAGTGATCTACAATACACAAAACTAACCTTGCCAGCGCCCATCAAACGTAAAAACTTCTGCTTCCTTTCACTGCTTCCCAGATCAGCTGATGACCACTGGGTAGACCCATCCTGCCGAGGCAAAACATTGTCATCATGTGGACTCATAAGCTCAACAAGAGCAAACTTCCACCAAACACATAATGCTCAGGCCATCAGATCATTCACACCATGACCCTTTCCCCTCTGAAGCCAGAAGGATCCATGATTTGTCGATTGAAGGTTTGATATTTAATTTGAGAATTCTCTGTTGGGATTTTGTTGGTCTACTCTAAGCGTACAAGTGAGCATTTTGTATAAGTAAGTATAGCATAGTCTGACATACAAGGTTGTAAAATGAAAAGTTCATGAAATAAAAGATAACCTAAATCGCAAAGATGATCTCACACATTTGTGGAAGTGTCAAAGAAGTGACAGATGCGACGACACGTTCTGTGATTTATTGGGGTTATGTCGCTGTGTCCTTACTGAGAGAGAACACGTAAGCAGCTTTTGTTTTATTAAAAAAAAAAAAAAGGAAAAAAAAGGAACTGTGCACAAAGCCTCAAATACTGGCATAATGTCACATAAAGGGAAATGTACCCAAACCACAACACTTACAAAAAATGAATCAACAAGTACAGTTTTAAAACTTAGCAAAGAAGCTGCAGGTAGAAGATGTAGGTGGGAATAAATAGGGGAAATAGCACCAGGTGTTTGCAGAATTAAAAATGTATAATTAGATATTTCCAACACAATAAAAGCAGTTTAAAGAAAGAGAGGGAGGTTTACTATTCAGGAGAGGTTAAGGGACCCATTTACCAAAACATTAAGGATCGGTTGGGCACAAAATACTCCTAATATATGTTATTCTACCTGAAAAATGTAATCAACAAAAACACTCTCTTTACACTGACAGAAATGTTCTTAACTTAACAGGATAGTAAATGTTGTCTTATATGTGACTGAGTCATTTAGGAATGAGCACGATGCAGGTCTAAAACCGAACGTGTCCACCTCGCTCCACTAGAACCAGAACCGTAATGATCCTTGGTGTCTCTGAAGCATTAAGACTCACCAGAGCCCAACAACAATTCATCTCTAGTTATGTCATGGAAAGAATCAACGGTTCCTACATCTAAAAAGGTTGCTACGTGATCTAACCAGTACATTACATTTAGAAAGGATAATATGTCCTAAAGGGCAGACTCCCCCTTATATCACATCTTGCACATAGAAATGACTGAGATGTAGCCAATACTTTTTCATTTTTATTCAATTACTTAATAGGTGAGAGTATAGGGGACAGGGAAACAGGAGAGGTTCAGGAAGATCAGGAACACTAAGGGGAAGATAAAGATAGAAATCAATTCCCTAGTCTGCCTTATCTGACTAATGTCCCTATTCTTAGATTTAGATTGTTGTGTCTTTCGTTTATTATTTAGATAATGTTTCCTTTCTTCTTTTTTTTTTTTTTTTTAAATGTGTGATACTGTTCCAATCTCAAAATACAATCCTATACCTTTTATGGCATCTGTTTTATATCTGTGAAAGCACATGAATATAAGTGTATAATTCTTTCATATAAATGAAAGGGGGCATTGACATAACAATAATCTTATTTGGCTAAATAGAAAAACACATTAGTGCAGCTCCACCACATTTGTTTTAATGCCATTTATTGAACATTTTAAACAGATAAGGTTCGTGGTGAGTTAATGGGAAGAGGTTTTGTTTGACTCCCAGTCAGTGGGTAAAGCACCTCCAGTAAAAGACCCTGTATTTTCAACCAAACATTCTCAAACGTGCTATAAGTTTACCCGAGCCCATGTATTTTAATTCTATTTGAGACAATACAGCACAAAGTATAATATGTTTTCTGCAATAAAGTTTTGAGTCAACATAAAAAGGCGACTAAACTGTATCCGGGCTGCAAACAAAAACGTGTTCAGATTTCACGATAAAGCTCTTGAAGAATAGCGTTAGCAAACAGGCTAACGTATTGCTAACCTTATCTTGGTGTGTAATAGCTTTCATCTACGGGTTATATTCAAGTTTAATTATTTTTACTCACGTCATCAGGAGATGCTGGTCGTTTTGTTCCATGCCTGTCGTCTAGAGAACTCATTATGACCCAAAACCTTAGTGAAAACGTCAATGAAATATCATGCCACCTAGCAAATGCTAGCTGGATTTGTCAACAATCCTCCGTTTCGCCACTTCCGGTTTCACCTTCTTCTTCGTTTGTGTATTAGTCGCTTATATAAACACTCTGCTGCCACCCACCGGTGGATTGTGTTACATCACCATTAAAACAAATTAATCAAATTCGCTGAGAGACAATATTTAGAAATCATTTAGAAACACTGCCACTAATATAATTATAAAGCGTATTAAAGGAGAGGGAGGGTGCATTGAACTGGCAGAGAACTCCTCACAAGTATCACAACTCTTCTATTCTAGAAAACCACAAACAAGAGGTTATTTTTAAATATATTTTTTAATTGATTTTTTAGATTTTTTATTAATAGATCATGTGTAATTACATAGACGTATTATTGTGTCGTTCAGCAAGTGGTTTATATTTAATAAAATAGCTAATTAGCCAAATGGAATTCTTTATTTTGATAATGTTTGACTGTCCTTGTAAACGTCAAGAGGCAATTTAAAAAAGAGGGGGGCTGAATGGAATTTAATCATCTGTAATTTAAAACACAAGGACATCCTCTGAAGCAGATTTTTCTTTTAAACAGGCTAGATTCAGCCTGGTCTTAGATAAATGTTCATTCTTGCATCGAAATAGTAATAATCATAATCAATTGAGCATCAGGATGTTTTGAAGAAATCTCGGCTAATTAATTATAATCAGTAAGGAAAGGCAAGTTTATCTATAAAGCACATTTTATACACAGAGGAAGCTAAGTTTGCTGTACAATGTGACGTTCAAAAAAAAAAAGAGACACAGTTAGGAAGAATATAAGAGTTTAAAATAAACCAAAATATATTTTTTAAATGAAGTAATGAAATTATAATAATTACAAAAAATAATATCATGCAAATCAAACAAAATGCAATTTCAGTTAAAAGGCAGTCATGGACATACAAGTCTTAAGCCTGTTATACTTACAGTTTATATCTGACAGTGGACGTTATAATAACTCAACGCAGCTTCGCAATGTTTTCTTCTGACTCTGGAAACATTTCTCTGCCCGGTGACCAGTGGTCATCCAATCCTGGAATTTGGAGACTATATATATGTCAGTGGAGGATTCAGTAGCGTGGCGCCATCATTTCAATTTGGAGCAAAATGAAATGAGATCTTAAATCTGAATGTTTTACTTTTGAACATGCTATTCTGATTCAATTGCATGTGTTTCCCAAAGCCGTCACTTTGCGGGGTCGTGGACACGTACAGAGGAGAACGAACCCTCTGGATGACCTGCAGTCAAACCGCCAAAAGGTGGCGTAAGAGTAAATGTAATAAAGAAGCAGCTCAGAAGCGCTCAGACCTCTGACAGGACTAAAACTCAACGTGTGCAACACAGTCATCGAGATATTAAACGAAAACAAAGTGTCGGCGCGTGCAGTCCCGTTTACTACGAGTAACGTTATGTATAATTAATCAAGGTGAGCACAGGCAGCTTACTTTAATATTTTTAATAAACTGCATTTTTTTTTTTTTCTCGAGCAAAAGGAAGAATAATCAAACTTCTCAAGACTTTGCAATATCAGTGATGCTTCAGAGGAGATCTATTTTAATCACAGACTTGATCTCAAATTATATTCCCAATTAGACTATACATTTTTTTTATAACATTTATAATTACCAATGCAAAACCTTAGCTCGAAGAAAACTTGTTTTATATGTATTTGTTGAACACACACACGCTAGTTTCCTATTTAACATAAACAAACATATTCCTACTTATTTGTGTTTTTCCGTTTGCAGTGACATTCTAAAACAGACAATGGCTGCAAGAAAAGTGTGGCCGCAGTCAAATCAAATCAATAAGAGCAATAATTGAATCAAGTTGTATTTAAAGTGGTCGTAGAGAGCAGGTGACCAGCACGCGCACGGACGCACGCGCGCATATGGGCAACACGCACACATAGAGAGAAAAAGGGCGACAGAAATGAGCGGAAAACTTCAAATGAGTAATGGGGGGAGAAGAAGAAAATGTGAACTGTTTTATATTCTAATGAACAATACACATACAGAAAGTGAGACAGACGGACAGAGAGAGAGAGAGAGAGAGAGAGAGAGAGAGCAAGAGAGTGAGAGAGAGAGAGAGAGGAGGGGTTATCCTGCCTCTGCCTCTTTACCCGACACTGCCCCGCACTCTCACTTAACCTCCACATAGTGCCGGACGGGAAATAACTTAAAATACTTTTTATTTTTAAAGATCCTCCGAATGACAGCTCCCCAGGCTCAGTATCGCTTCTGACGACGACGCCGATGTGTTTTTATTCTACTTTCAGATCCTCTGCGGAGCGCAAACAGAGGAGTTTACCAAAGTCCCAGACACGCTCCAGCGATGGTGACTTTACGCACGGGATTTGAAGGCTGTTTGAACTGACTGCTCTTGTTTGGGTGTCAACGCCGAAGCTCTTTATTGTCGTCCAGAACACTCTTCAAGTTTGCCAGGAACACGCAGCGGATGCCGAATAAGTGAATCCAGGTAAGAGAAGTCCTGTTGCATCAGTGTGGACACAGCGTCCCCCGCGCGTCCTGCGGGCTGCTTGTTTTTAAAGTCGGTGCGCACTCCGGTTATCTCTGTCCACAACAAACAGCGATGACAGCAGCAGATTCAGGGTGCTTCATCTTTAAGCCTGAAGTTGGACCGTGATTAAACTCGACCCTACATGAACTGCAAAAACTAACTCATAGAATACGTTTCTTTTTTTAAATTTTTTTTAAATTTTTTTTTTTTAGAAAAGTTCTGTATTAAGGTGTTCTGGGGAGAAACAAAACCCTAAAATATTCTATAGTAATTTATGGATGTTATAACTGACTCAAAATGAGACCACTTCTAAAAATAAAAAAACTCAGTAAAGTAACTAAATTAGTGATAAAACAATAACCTATATTAATTACCACTATCACGAGTTAATTGTCATTTATTTTTGTTTACGTATTAGTTGGACTGCATGACACACGTGCACACTTTTTTAGAAACATTGGTTATTTCCCCTTATATTATCCACAACCGCGTGCTTGTGAGATAGTTTTGATTTTGTCCCACTTTCATCCACTGAGACTCAACTTAAAGCTGGCGATGAGGTGCTGAAAGAAATAAAAATGGTAACATTAAATCTGTGCTCCTACAACCCGCACAGACAGGAGCAGCACTCTGACTCCAGAAAGAGTTTGCCGAATTAACGCTTTTCTATTTTCTCCAAGTTTAAGCTGTTATTCCAAATTAAATATGCAGGGTTCATTTGCCATAAAAAGATGCAACTGTACTTTGCAGAGAAAAGCAGTTTAACTTCAGTTTATCTGCGTTCACCCTCAACTCCATCCCTGTCATGCAGTATTAACAGAAATGCTTCAGCGCTTCTGTTGCACCGGACAATTGTTCTATAGGCTCAGAAGCCATTAAGAAAAAAACTGAAAGAGTCTCTGAGGCACCTTGAGCAAAAAAACTTTGAATAAAATCGCTAGCAAATGAAAGACTTATTAAAGACAAATTAAAGAACCACTGGGCTTTAATTTTAAAGCATCTTTTTAGAATGTAGTTTCATGAAACCGGAGGACTTCTAAAGTCATCCCATTCAGACCCAGTGGAGTCTGTAGGATGATACTTTCAGTAGTTTCCGCTTCGGCCACACAGCGGTAGCCTTCTGTCCATAATCGTGAACGCTCTGCCGGACAGGCTGTGCGCGTCCCCGGCTCCGCTGCACCCCTACAGACGCACATTTCAGCCTTGTGGTGCCTTGTGATCCCCGCACATGTACTGGAATATAATAGCGATACATAGACTTTGGGGTGGCGGGGGGAAGACAAAGTGGGGCGTCTTTAGGGCCAAAGTTAACTTTCTCTCCGGAGGTCACGGCGCCTGACCCTGTAAGAATGCGTGAGTCATAAATTAAAATAGACTCGGAGCCCTAACACGGATCCATTGGGAGACAATACCGAGAGGAAAAACAAGACAGTGTCCCAGCACTGCCAGAGAGTTGAGACATTAATCTGTAAGTTTATTTTTATTTTTTTCACTCCTAGTTTTCCAGCGCGATCAACTGCCTTTCTTTACGTTAGATCGTTAAAAATGTGGCCCGTGCGTCTTAACTTTCAGGGTGCTAAACAGTGTCAATTTCACATGTCAGTTCCGCAGCCTGATAGAGTGTCAGCGCTGGTTATGTGTGGAGTTAATTGTGGGTGTGTGAACTTGAACCATGCATGCAGGGGAATGTTCTTCTCCGGAGTCAAGAGTCTGACGCTCGGGTCTGTCTCCTCTCCTGCGCTGCCCCGAGTTCACGGTGAGGATGTGACAGGGGGTACGGGAGGACAAGGCGCACGACAACGGCCTGGAACAGTCTGATAGAGTCACTTCAGGGTGTTTCCCATATTTGCTGCCACACTACACCTCTCAGATAAGCCGCTGTTCGCCTGCAGATAAGGAGCTTTTAGAGACACAGAGCGAGACAGACAGAGAGAGAGAGAGAGATCACGCATGCTGGACAAAAATGAGTGTGAAAACCGCTAAAGAGGAAACGCACAATTGTTCCTCTGATTTGTGAAACCATTTCAATTTCAACAACTTACAGCTGTTATCTCTTAATCATTTATATATTTGGAGTTTTGCGCAATTCCCCAGCATCAGCCTTAATTGTTTTACGCATGCACACTTTTTGTTTGCACATCAAATCCCTCCTCTATTCAGAGGAATAATTGCCCGGCTTGACAGATCCTCCAGTTGCCAGTTTGGACCTGCTCACACCGGCCTCCGCAGTAAATAACAATTTCCAACAAGTTGTTTAATTGTTTGGACTCTGGCAGAACAATTTATAGACCACCAGTACACCCCCCCCCCCTCTCTCTTGTAAGTGAGAGTGTCTGTCTGAAAAACAATCCGAGCAAGGGGGGTCGTCGAAGTTGATCTCCTATGGCATTTTGTTTTGAGCAGGTGCTGCGGGTTGAAGTTCCCTCATAAGGTAAAGTGGCATTAGAGTGTCCAAATGGCAGACTTATATATAGGCTGCCAATTCAGCACATTGTCCCGGGCTGCATGGTTGCGCTCTCTCTGAGGGAGACCTGCAGCTTTTTTCTTTTTTTCTTCTTCTTCTTCTTCTTCTTCGTCTTCTTCTTCTTCTTCTGTGGCGATCCGCGCTGACAACAGGCGGACCAGCCTGAATACAGCGGCAGGCTGGACACTGTGTGGGCCATTAGGATCCTGTCAGCAGCATGAAACACTCTTATGACGCGTGCGTAAAATGCTCCTCATTTCTGTGGCAACTTGGAATGAATGTCCTGAAAAATTATTTAAAAAATGACTTTTTTTTTTTTTTTTTCTCTTGGTAAAACAATTTTGATTCCTCAGGTTACATTTTTTTTATTAAAAAAAAAAAATGTAATCTTTATTTTCAAGTTAATTAAAAATAAAATGCATCCGACTTTTATCTTTTATTCGGGCCTGTAGCCTCACAGATAATGATTTTATTACGTTTTCAGATTCAATATAGGCAGCAAAAGTATCTCATTATTACACCCCCCTCTCTTTATCTTTCACACACACACACACACACACACACACACACACACACACACACACACACAC
>CALSBV010012175.1:1591924-1611025 GCA_943590825.1 Bovichtus diacanthus | reverse complement strand
CACACACACACACACACACACACACACACACACACACACACACACACTATACTTTTCCATCATCAACACACAAGTTAAGCTGTCATTAAAAATCACTATAAAACATTTATTAAAAATTCCACTCTGCAAAATATCAATTTATTTTTCTTTGCCTCCAATGTCAAACCCTAAAAAATGCACGCGCTGCTGTTAATGCAATGCAAGGCCAACCTCAGGATCTAATTCTCATAGTTAGGAATCTATCCATCCCTCACACGTTATTCTAATAAGACACGTATATTTCATGGACTCTCAGAGGCCTTTTCCTCTGGTGTGGCCCAGAGGGACTCTTAAGTGGCAGCGAGACGGTTCAAGCAGTTAGAGAGATTTAAGATTAAGAGATTTGACGGCTGAGAGAAAGAGAGAGTGAGATGAAGCGGGAGATTGAACAGGGGAGGTGGAGGAAGGCTCTGAATTTTGAGATTGTGACTGCGAGTTTGCCATTTATCAGACATCCACTACACCCTGATGCACAAGGAACCGTATCTAATTACAGCTTTAGGAAGATGTTTAACCCCTCTGGCAAAACTGTTATCTTATTTACCCTGTCGACGGAGCTCAAGGCCTATCTTCCATCTGACCACAGTGTTGCACATTTAAGTCATTCCGCGTGTTGTTTTCTTTTTCTTTTTTTTTCCAAAGATGTCATTCACCTTCATCGCAAAACCATCGCTCCACCATTTTAAACCTGTGGCCGATCCAGATAGTCCTAATTATTTGTTGTCGGGCTCTTTGAAAAAGACACCAGCCCCCAAATTGGACATGTGTTGTACAAACACAAATTAAACATTTAGCCCTAAGTATTTCTCCCTGGGTCCTAAGTGCATATTAGTCAGCCTATACTTATCTCTGGCCCAACGGCACACCCAAATTGCAGTGTTGCTGCTGAAAAAGAAAGGTTGAGGCCCCGGAGAATGAGCACTTGAAGCGCGCTGGCAGATGCCCATAAGTTTCTCAACCACAACGCAAGATTAGGTGTGTGTGTACATGCAGTATGTGTGTGTGTGTGTGTGTGTGGTTGTATTTATGTGAGCGTGTTTATGGATTTTTGTATCTTTAGTGTTTGTGATTGTCGATGTAAACCTGTGCCTGTGTAGGTGTGTTATAAGTGTATGTGCATACCTGCATGCACCGTCTGCAGGTATGCACATTAAGTGTGTGTAACACAAAAGCATTTCTCTTTGTGTGTGATGAGTCCTTGTCACATGTGTCTACACTGGGCGGCCTTTCTGCCTGCATGTATGTATGTTCTTGACTCTGTGTGTGTGTGTGTGTGTGTGTGTGTGTGTGCCCTGCTGGGTGGGCGTACTTCTCTGTGGATCTCTCCTCTTTTCTCCAGCACCACATAACCTTGGAAACAGCTTCCTCATTTTTCCCCAGAGCGGAGAATAACGAGGGGCCGCTTTCATTCTCCTCTCTCTTCTCTCTCAATGGCCGGGGTAACCTTTCCTTTCTGCCGCTTATCCTCCAGCACCTGCTCCCCACCATCCAATTTCAAAAAAACTCAGACTAAGAGCTTACCTGACACACCAGCTCCTAATGAGAACAGCCTTCCTCTCCACACACACACACACACACACACACACACACTCCTTCCTCTCCATTTCACATCTTGACATACAGTATTTAGGCGACATCTTTGTTCGTGTCCTCGTCGGCTCATATTTGTTGGGGGTCCCGACGCAGAGAGCAGCTCAAGTTCCTTCAGTTCATCCTCTTCTTCGTCTCTTTTCTCTCCCTGACGCATATTTCTTTAGACATCAGGGTGTGTGTCACTGTCGTCCGACAACAACTATGGCTATTATTTACCTGCAAAGGATTGAGTAAGATTTATAAATGTAAAGTTTACACAAGAGTCTTTGACAAATGACTACTGCAGTGTTAACACAGTCACACACACACCTGGCGTCCTGCCTGGAGAGAAAATAACAAGGGGCGGCTTAAATCCACTAAAGTGAAGCCACTTTAACTCTTTCCTCAGATTGTGATTATCGGTGACGAATGTTGCTTTGTTTTTTCTTTCTGTTTTCCTGCTTGCTTTGTGATTTGTGAACATCTTGGAAAGACAAACCGCAGCATCGTTCTCTCCACGCTCTCACTTTTTCTCAAGTGGAAAAACTCACCATGACACACTCCAGCAGCACATCACACAGCGCTGCCGTGTCTCCGGGATGTTGAAAGTCTTAGTAATACTCAGAAATAGAAGTAACATGAAATAAATTCTGGAATACACGAAAACAAATCCCACTCATCGTACAGGTACATACAAGGTAATGCAGGGAAGACGTTTTTCTTTAATGCTGAAGTCCTTTTAGGAATCCAGGCCAAAGTTTGTTCTTGCATCCTGACAGGAAGTCATTTTGAATCAGCTGTGAAGAAAAACTAAATGACAATGTGGTCACATTAACTGCGATTGACGGCGAATATTACTGAGGAGAGAATCATTAGGTAAAAAGACGTTTCTGTAGTATGAATACCCTGCAAATACATCCATCCATTACAAGACAGGCTGAAAGAAAGACAGAGAGAGAAGTGGACATGCAGACATGTGATTTCCCTTTTCTGTAAAATCCACACTAACCTGTCCTGAAAAAGCTCCTGTTTCAGAATAGCACACGAAAAAGTAGGAGAATCATATGGATTTTAACTAGTTCCCAAAATCATATTCTAAAAAAGATATTTCCTTGCATTGGCTTGTAGTGGAATAAAGAGTTAAGATGCTTCGTGAAACTGAACCCAGTTACGTAGAGATCAGAAAGTGCAAAAACCAAAGAGCAGAAAAAGCCAAACAAAGAGCCACTTTATGAAGTTTTCCAGACAGACCACAGTTGCCGAGTATTAAATTTCCCAAACATCCACCCCATGAAAAATATGGCACCCAGTTTAATTGATATGTAGAACAGTCAAATGAAAGTTCTGTGTTTAACATGATAGAAAGTACTTGGTTAACAAAATGTTGACGCTCTCGCTCTGAACGTTGACTTCTGTCTAATTATTTCCCCCCAGAGAAGCAAAACTCTGTAGATCCTCTGATGTTGGTTGTGAAAATAGATTAGCGTCACGGTTTATTATTCATTGCTGCTTGGTCATGGAAATCCCATCATTGTGACGTTATTGATTTACTTTATTGTCAAAAGACATCATACAGACGGGTTTGTTCTCTGTTGCACTTGACGAGGTCTAAACTTCGCCAGGAGCTGCAGCCAAAAGTAAAGAAACGTAAAAAAAAAAAAAGTCCCAGAAGAACGTCCACCGCAGTTGATTCTTTGCTAATTTGTGGATTTAAATTGCAATATTAAAGTTTTCAATCATACTGCAGACTTTGAGTAGACTGTGGGGCGACCAGGTGACTGACACTGCTGCTCCACTGGCTCTCTATCTGTCGCTCTTGGATTGCAGCAGCAGCAGATGCTTTGGCACTTACACTGCTCCTGAGGATTTTACAGAAAAGGGAAATGACATGTCTGCATGTCCAGGAGTTTCAGTCTTCCACTTCTCTCTCTGCTTTTCTTCCTGCCTGTCTTATAATGGAGATGTATTTAGAGGGAATTTATACTACAGAAACGTCTTTTTACCAAATGATTCTCTCCTCAGTAAATATTCAATGTAAATGCCCAAAGATGGCTCCTAATTTCAATAACATCCTTCATTGTGCTTAACATAATACAGAGACTCAATATGGGACAGTGGATGTCATCAGCAAATATCTCTTGGTTTGTTTTATCCTGCTTCAGAACCAGATGGGTGGGGTTGGATCTAAAAGACAATACAAATGCCTGAGAGTTTTGACAGCTGAATGAAAGTGTATGAAGATACATTTACTCATCCTTTGTGTAAATGACAGCCAAGCTGACTCCTTCCGAATTGACATGACACATTAACTCCACCCCTCTGGCACTCCCTGCAGGTTAAAACAAACAAAACAAAGACACTATTTGCGTTGCCTTTCGATGAAAGTCTCTTGGTAATGCTGCACGAATCACAAGTGTTATGCTTGTGAATTTTCTCACTTTATCTGCTGTTGGTAAAGACTTTTTCATTCAAGTTGTTTCCAGAGCACTGTAGTACAACACTGCTTTCTTTTCTGAACTTCCACCATACATGTGTCTGTTCAAGGATGGAAAAGGAAAAAGAAATGTTCTGAAATGTTTGTGGCGAGGACATGGCCTCCTGTGCTGTTCCCATGCATACTAAACACAAACACACACTTGTGTTTTCTAAGACATACAACACATTTCATGACACATAGAAACCCGAGCCGACAGTACAGTCGCACGTAGCCTTTTTTTTCTTAGCTCCAAATTCACAAAAGTGGAATTTTCTGGGCTCAGGAGGTGGAGCGGTCGCCCACCGGTCAGAGGGTCGGTGGTTCAATCCCCAGTCTCTGCAGTCAGCATGTCAAAGTGTCTTTGGGCAAGATACGGAACCACAAACTCTTCCGTGTGTGAGAATGGTTATCACCTTGACTCTGTGTGACTCTGTGTAAATGGGTGAATGCTGATGTGTTGTAAAGTGCTTCGAGTGATCGCAAAGATTGGATATAAATGCAGAACATTTACCCTTTGCTTTCTATTGTACACGACTCATTTTAGAAAAAAGAGGGTGTGTAACTTTCACAATGCCAATTGTCTGAAAGACAAGTATCGTGTTTTGTTTAGTGTAAGAATGCAAGCATAAAAAAACTAGCCCAAGTACAATTTAAAGGGGCACTCCAGCAATTTAGTGTCGCACTGCCGGACATTTTGGGGTCTTGCGAGGGAAAGATTACAAAATAAATTGTCCAAATCGAAGCAGCCGAAGCTCAGGAGGCCTCGCACTCCTAACGCTGAGTTCCTTAGTTCAAACTCCAAAAATGCACAAACCTAAATTACCCACAATGCAACTCAATAGTGTTTCTTCATTTTCTTGCATGCAGTTTGTAACACAGGCCTTTTTTTAAAGCTTATAGTCTCCCAGTCTGATAACATCACAGCATCACTATGAGCACATCAGAGTTATTTTCTACAAATTGACAAAGCTTCTACTCCACATAAAGTTAGTGGAGCGTTTTTTTCCCTTTGTTCAAGTCATTTATGACGTACTTAAGGAATTCCTGACTAGTGCCATTTACATGGTCAGGAGTTATTCAATCTGATGTGTGAAGACACTTTTTCTCCAGTCATGATCAGTTCATTTCTGCTGTGATCAACTTCTGTTCAAACCAGTTCAGAACAGAGCTCACGAGTGACTATTAAGTTTTTACTCTTAACAAAATCCTCTGCAAATTTCTTGGACTTGCCTTTTTGAGGAATCTTTGGTTATTTGTTGCAGAACCAAGTTCAGGCTAATATTCTCAACCCGCAAAAAAACAAAGTGAAATACATTAAATATTGCTTTAGAGCAAAAAAAAAGAAAAAAAAAACTGCAAACAGGCCTGGCCTTGTACTCTGAGCTCATGTTTACATTGTTTTTACAGTTTGATTCTGCTCCTCCCACCTATAGAAGCGTCACTCCTCTAAAAGCAGGCCGGCCAACCTTCCCTTTACCACTCGTAGTGGTTTGGAGTAATGGGGCGTGGCAGCAGGGTTTCAGTGTGCGAGGCCTCCGAAATGTCCCTGTGGTAAAGCAGCGAGGGCCAAGATGGCGTGGTCCCACCCACCGAAGCCCAAATCCAATTGCTCGTCGTCCAGCTTGTCTACGCAGGGCGTTGCTATGGTTTCCAGTCCGTAAAGAAGTCTTTAATCGAGCCGTTGTCATCATGAGATGGTGGTGAGTGTTTTTGGCTCGCAGTGGAGAGATAGAGGCAAAAGTGAAGAAAAAAAAAGAGAGAGAGAGAGAGCTGGAGATCTGCTGTGGGGCTCAAAATAGAAATATGCCGCTTGACGGACAGCTCTGAAAGCAGCAAGTCTTCGTGAGATACACACATCAGGTTCATTCCTTGTGTCATGAAGTTCCCAGGGCTATATAGTGCCTGGGAACGTATTCATAAATGACATGCTTCCGACACGCTCCTGGGCCTTGGCTCATGTCTATTTGTATATGGTATGCTATGTTCGGTACACGCAGTTGAATTAGCAGAAGTGTGGAGGGTGGTGTTCAGTGATGACGGGGTGTGCAGAGGAGTGGCGCTGGCTCGGGTATCGAGCTGACTGGGCTCAGACCTCAGGTTTCCGCCACGTAATCCAACCCACTTTGGATGGTATTATGGACGGCAGCATCGTGGCCGGCTGACATTTGTGCCGGAAGGTTTTCACACACAAGAGTAAGGCAGGAAACACGTAAAGGCTCGCAGCGCCGTGCTCTTGTGGGAGCCATCTGAAGAGATTTGCAGGCTCCTCGTGGGGCCCACCTGTTGGGCTTCTTCGCGTGTCTAATGTTACCCGTATGTCTCGGGAGCAAACTTTCAGTCCGAGATGAGACCAAATTGGAAAACAACCAATCAGGTCAAGCGCACTACTGTATTGTTAGAGGTAGTTAATTTGTCTTGGCTCGCAGTCGGTGTGTAACCGAATGAAATGGCCATTTGCCACAGTCCCTCAAGTCGACGGTTTCCTTTAGGAGGGCCTGCTGTTGCAGGAGGGAAAACTGCTGCCTCAGCAAGCTGTTTAGTCTCATTCTCAAGGAGCTTACACTGTGTCTCCCTGTTTAATATGGGAAACATACGTAGGCTGGCCTGTGATGTCAATTGTTATTGCTGGAGGCCTGCTGTAGGAAAAATCTCATTTGCCTTTGTAAAGCACTGTAGTGAAAAGAAGCTTATGTCATAAAGACGCTATTGTGGCTGCTACGGGGCCCGCCGTGTATGCGTGTGTGTGTGTGTGTGTGTGTGTGTGTGTGTCTTTAAGTGTTACTACTCGCACATTGTGGATTTCACGTGTGTTCTCCTCACATTCGCGCAGGTTTCAATGGACAATGGTTTATGTGCCTGTTTGTTCTCGCTGCACAAAGGGAGTCAAGCAGCGGGCTTTTGTGCAAGACATTTATGAATGAGAGCTGCTATTGTAGCTGCCATAAATGATTACATATTTCTCCTGCCTTGCTTCTCTTTGATTTTATGAGCTCTTTGTCATTGTGCAGCTCCATGACTTGTGGCTGGTGGAGGATAAGTTACCAGATAATAATGGAGATGATGGAGCTGATGGTGTGTATCAGCTTGAAGAGAACAAAACATCCGTGCAATTTGACGTAACTGAAACGCATGCATTTGAAAGGAATGATGTCTAAAGAGATTTGTTTGACTTATACAAATCAAGTCACTCAGTACTCACCCGATTATTAGTTGTAAGACTTTCTTGTCACTGCTTCATTCGACTAAATAAAGTCTGCCCAGTTCCACCCATGAAGTTGTTTCTGTGGCTCACTGGGTTGTACTGGTACATTTCCAGCTGCAAATGTGTGTAAACGTGTCAGTGTTGCTTGAGATATTATACACACTCCATCAACTTTCCCTGGATTATCAAAGCGTAAAGATAATGACCTTTCATGATAAACCGCTCCAAATTGAGATGAGACACAGAGTGTGTGTGTGTGTGTGGCATCATAAAATGACAAAGACTGAAAAATGCAGCGTAGTGGATATGAGATCAATAAGTGTTGGCCGTGTAATCACTCACAGACCGTGTCTCATTGACCTCGAGCAGGCGAGAAGTCTGCTTCAGCCGGAGCAGCAAAAAAAATATATTTAAAAAACAAAAATGCAGAACATTTGAGTAAAGGAAAAAGTCTTCATCCTCAATAAACACTTGCATCATGTCAGGCAGATCAGAGAAAGCGTAGGTTGGATTTCTCATATGAATACAAATTGTAGACGCATGTGGGAGGAGAAGGTTGAAACAAAACATTTGATATTTATTGCCACCACTGTTTTTTCTGTTCATTTTTGTTAACCCTTCCTGACGACCACCTCCTCCATCTCAGCGAGCCTCCCCTCACATTCGGCCTCTCTGTGTTTTACGGAGCAGCAGATTTGTGCGCTGTCCTCTAAATCATTTCCCTCTCTCGCAGATTGCTCCCTGCTGGAATATTGGCCTGACAGCCGTTTTTTTTTTTTTTCTCCCTCCGCTTCCCCAGTGGACTCATTTACATTTATGCACGCAGCAATTAATTACAGGCTGGCGCTGGCCTTGTAAATTAGAGGGAGCCGAGGTCGCCCTCATTATGGCCCCTGACAGTTAAAGCCTTGTTTGGGTCGTGACAAGGTTGACTTCAGGCTGGGACAGTGCATGGCTGGTCTTCATACATCTGATATCACTTTGCAGCAAATGAAGAACATTTTATTTCTTGATGAATTTCGTTTTTTAAAAAAAATGTTTTTTTTACTACCGTTCTTTAAAAAAAATTTTTTTGCAGTTATTTGTTTGTTCTATATTTCCAGAATTTTTTTCCCTCCTTGCAGCCATAGGTCATCATTCCAGGCCTTGTGTTTTATCTTTAGCGCAATGCCTTCTGTGTGTTTTGGGGGTCTTTCATCCAAATACTTGTGGAGGGGTTTTTCTATAGACCTCGGAGTCAGGCAGGCGACTTCTCACGGTATTGGCCTTTTCATGCGAAGACGCTCCAACTTTTTCCGGCTCCTTCCCTCACAAGGCCCTCCTTTCTTCTCTGTCACGCAGCGATGTGTTTGTGCATACCTTACCAGCTTGACAAAAGAAGGGAGAGATCCTATTCACTTCTGCCTTTGACATTCACCTCTTGTTTTTACAATCTTTCCAAGGCGCGCTGTTTGCACAGTGGAACAGGCTTTGTCTTGAAGAACTGGGACAATGGAGAGCGCCATAATGTAATCTCCTAAGGGTAGTGAGCAGAGGGGCGAGGTTTAGATGTATGTGCTGGCGCTTGCCCCTACCAACCCTTTCCCTCCCTTCTGCCCTTTACTTTAGCAATATTTCATGTTAACAGCGTCTTGGGAGAGAATACATGTTGTCACTTAAGCCTCTCTAATGTTCACCTAGGTCTTTTGTGAAGGGAACACAAAGGCTTTTCACTCATGCAAACATCCCCTTCCCTCATTCCACTTATTAAAGGTGTTCTGAGGAGCAGTTTGCCCACCCACATGCATATCTGCAACCCTGTCCTTTTTTTTAGCAACATAACCACAAAGCATTCATATTGAAATGTTATATTTCCCCCACTTTAAGCAAGTCTTATCAGCCTTAGCCCAACCACAAATGGGATCAACGTTCTGTGGTGTGTACACCCAACCAATTACGCACCCTTTGGCCTGAATGAAGGGGCCACTATGCCTCGTCTCCCAGAATGCTCGCTGGGTTGTCAAACAGTGTCCGAAACCCCCCCCCTCCTTCCAGCACCTCTCCGACATCAGAACTATCTGACAGTCACGCCCACTTCACACTAGGTTGACCAGGTGTGTGGAGGTGAGAAACTTCTATCTCTTGCTCTGTTCTTTCATTCTTCACACGACTATTTCTGTCCCTGGAGTGCAGCACCATGAAGGACTTTGTGAAAGACTGTCTGAAAGAGTTGCCTTCAAACGTGGTCGGGAAAACTATCGTATTAACTAGATTGTTTGAAACGTACGCTGGCCTTTTGGGTGTCACGCAGTAGAGATAGAGGAGAACACATGGCCTTGACAAAGCGAAAAAGTATCAAATAAAGATGTTTTGTAGGAAATTGATTGCTATCCACCAACTCTGATCAAAGTGGAAGCTTTGGGCAAAAACATTATATATACAGTCGTGGGAAACCTCACAATTCTCAAACGTGATTGTGTGAAATGCAGTAAAATAATAGCTCAGTGAAAATAGGAGGATCAGTTGCTTGCTTGCAGCTCTCGAGAGAAAACACAGACCAATAACAACAAAAACATTACGAGGCCTGTGCAACATGGCCAGCGGTCCTCCGAGAGTCAACGTGTGCTATAAGCTCATCGTTTATGGGTCAAGTGAACCTCATTCTGGTTTAATTGCCCATATGATTAGTTGGAACCGTACTCGGTTTCCTATGGTGCAGACATGGAAGTGGCAGCACAGAGCCTCATGTGGTGCTAAGCTCATTGAGAGAGCTTCTGTCTCATAGAGTTCCATTGTTCTTACTCCAGTGTGTCCCGGTCCGCACAAGTGGCATTGACAGCTGCAAAAAGACAACATTTGGGACTGTGCATATTTTGTTGCGTGAATGCGTGCATTCATTGTGCAGGTGCAGGCATCAGTTTCAGTGTAATAAATTGTATCTCCTTGTCGTGCAACATATCTCTTGCCTCTCGATGTCGCGGCTTTGCTTCAGCCAAAAGCAAGAGCATGTGTCATCCTAAAGCAGTTGGACAGTGGGCCAAAAAGGTAGCCGTTACTTCCTGCAGTTGTCAGGAGGAGGATCGAACGGCTTCCTGTCAGCTCCCTCGCCTCCTCTTCCAAGACTCTGAGGCCTCAGTTTTGAAAAGAAAAGTTTTCTTAACCTCACATGTATGGATGTTGTTAACACGCACATGTAGAAGCTTGACAATCTACTGGGGCAGGTATTGAAATGTATATTGATGAACTCCTCTGCCACATCCTCAGTGACCGCAGTATAGTAAAACTCCTGCACACAGTTAGTTAAAAATATCTTATTATTTAAGATTGTTAGTTTCATCTTCCCTGCACCTTAATTATACATAATAACAAAGTGGAAGGTCATCTTTAAATATAGTAGTGTATATGTACAGTATTCATATGTACATGTCAGTGTATGCAGGAACACGCGTGCAGTTTTGTGCAGAATTCATGTATGTGAGTGTAAATGCGAGTGGACACACAAGGCTGTTGCTGAATGTGTGTGTGTGTGTGTGTGTGAGAGAGAGAGAGCATATGTGTTTTGCGGCAGCTCTCCTCTGCTGGGCAGCCAGCTGTCTCTCTGATTACCCAGCATCCTCCAGGTGTCAGATCTGCCATCTGCAGATGAGTGGCAGGGCGTGTGGAGCGGAGGAATGGAGGGAAGAGAGGGGGGTAAAACCAAAAAAAAAGGAGAGAAAAAGAATAACTGGTTCTGCAGACATCCAGAACGTGTTCAGGCGGGTCAGCGAGAGCCGCAGAGTGTGAACGGCGCTCGATTGAAAAGATGGCTTTTAGAGTCCCGGGCTTTTCAACATTTATTGGGTAATAGTGCTTTTTCTCCCCAAAAAGAAATGAAAGAAAGAAGTTGCATCCAACAAAAGTGTTTACAGGGGTGTTTCTCACAAGTGTGTTTTTGCCGACAATTTGTTATCATTATTATTATCATAAGAAATTCTTAGTGTACAAGCCTTTGAGTTGTTCTAGTCAGAATTGCCCTTAATTGTGCCCTGAGAGGAAAAAGAGAGATCCAAGAGAGAATCATTTTGTTGATTAAAGACGTGAATAAAATATCATACGAGCCCAGTGTTTGCTTTTTTTTCTTCATTGTTCTCAATTAGCCTCAAATTGTGGAATCAAAGGCGTGTTTGTGTTGCGCTCTCTGTACAACTTAGATGCTGCGTTAGGCGCCGTCATGATGCGCAGTGCCAGAGAAACGCTGCGGTGGCGTGTTTCGCTGCATGTCCGTTTGAACCCAGCCTCTCTCTTTAAGTCTCTCCTTATCCAGTTCATTTTTTTCTTAAATTATCAGCCTCCCACTCTCAATCAAGACTAGCTCCCACCCTCTTTCAATTTGGGGCCCGCTCGGGGCGGTGCCATCCTGCACAGGGCACCTTCAAAGTGCTCCGCCGGCAGTTTGACCTCTTTGATGTTATTATTTGTTTTCTATGACCCCGGGTTTAGCGAATGCCTGTTTGCAGTATGTGCTCGTTTGCGTGTGAGGCTATAATAAGGCTGACCTCAGGTTAACTCTCACAGTCAGAGTGGTCTGTGTAAGCCAGGCAGCCCAGGAATGATTAACTATCCATTTGATGGGAGGGATTTTTTTTTTTTTTCCCCCCGCTCACATTGGAATCAATTTTAGAAACAAAATATCAAGCATCTCTAACTGTGTTAGGACAGATTGCGGCCAATTTTTGTCCGACTTCAAAGCTCGGTACAAGAATCGCGCTGTTTGTCGTTTGTTCGACTTTGCGTGGCTGTGTGTGTGCCGTTGTTTGTGCAGGGAAAGTGCTGTGTGAGAAGTACACTGATCCTCTGTTGGCTCTGCTGTGGACTCCACACAGGACCTCTGTTCTGTGTTGAACATCCACTACAGAGGGACCTCAGGTGGGTCGAGAGGGCATTCACCGGGCTCCAAAAACACTTTCCAATCCAAATGTTCATACTGACAAACCTCAATTTGTTGGCGGGACGTGAATAATTTGGTTTGTATTCATTAAAAGGTATCCTGATACTAATGGCAACACACCCGTCCTTTAAAGGGTTGTTTCACCCAACATGACACGTACATATTCTCACTTACCTCTTGGCGTGCCGTGCACATGGGTTTGGTTTCAGTTGCCCTCAGAGACAGGTATCTGTTTCTGAGTTTTCCGCCCCAAAGGAGTTAAATGTCTGGTGCTCACTGCAACAGCAACATCTCTTTCTAGAAATAAAACCTGTTATTTCTCTGGTAAAAGGTAGTTACAGTGAAAAGTGTGGCCACAAAATAAAATACCTCCGTGGTATTGGGTTAGAGGAAGAATTTCAATGAAAATAAAATCTGTATGAGATACCATTAGACGTAAGTGGCAAAACATTCATCTTTGGTTGAAATGTCCCTTTAATTGATGTTGATGATGATAACCCTACTACACAAAAGTCCTTTTCAAAGATGCATGCTAACAATCATCTTCTTCTGATTTCCTCTTTTCCAGGTGACGTTCATGAATTTTAAAGTCATCCACCAGTGAGAAGAGGGTGCTGGAGTCCAAGTCCCTTGTTTCTGTAAGTTTCTCTAATTGATTTATACAAATGATATTTATTTAACGCTGCCAGCTTGTGCATGCTTTTGTGCCACTGTTTGCCACTTTGGATGATTGCGTCCACCAAATGGCAGATAATAAGCTTTCATAGAGAGCACATGATTGTTTCCTCAAAGCAGAACGGAGCTGGCTGGTGCTTGAACGCATCACGTTTTGCACCAGTGGTTGTGTTAGCAGAGCAGCACGCAAAGTGTGTGTGTGTGTGTGTGTGTTAGAAAAACTGTAGCTGACTCTATGCATGTCCACTGCCTCTCTCCCCTCCATCGGCACATACAGAACGCTTTTGATTTGTTTCACAGCAAATGCAGACCTCCACCCCGGTTAGTATTCTGCCCTCAATAGCTGCTTTCACTTGAGTGAAGAAAGGGGTCTTTTAAAGACTCTCACAGGCATCACTCCAGGAACCTTTCAGCGCCGGGACCTACAGTATGCCTTTTAATGGACTTTCTCTCTGTGAGCAATAAAGATTATATCTGGCGTCAAATAGTGCTGTAGGTAACACTAGCCCAAATTAAGCTGGTGAGGCTGCAGTGGCTGATCTTGATGGCTTCAGCAGAGGCAGGACACGGACAGTATGAAATGTACAGATGGGAGAGGTTGGAGAAAAGAGTGATCTGACCATCTGGCTAATCCCCCTGTTTAAGAATACTGATTAAGGCCCTCTCTAGTGGCTCTTGAGCCGTGTCACTGCTAGGTCAACAAGTGGCCTCGCTGCAAGTTGCTCGCACAGTGGACAGACAAGCTTCAGTGTTCTGTTGTGGGTGATAATCTGCGTCCTGCTGGTTGGACGAGGAGTTCAGTTTCAAAGGCTTGATTTATGGCTTTGTGTAAATCGGGTTGTATCACAATGACCAGTGAGTTATGGTTCCCACCCCGGGGGTCGAGACCCTATAGAGTGATCACTTTGATGCAACCTGTGACAAGATGTTGCGAGTAGACACGGCTTCATTTTTAAGGGTTTTACGAGCCAAAAACGCTGAGAACCCCTGATCTGTGGAAGACGATATTTTACGACTGAACAACAATGAAAGAATACAAACATCACAGTAATTAATACTGGCCTCATGCATTTATTTCTTCTGCCTAATTGCGTTTGAAGAAAGGAATTGTGTCGTTATTGGGGAAAACCGGACCACTTAGGCCATATTTAATTCCATCAAACCCCCTTAATGTCATCACTTCATCTGGAAACTTGAAATTGCATTATTGTGTCTTTTAACATGCAATTGCTTTTCCAATTTGATTACATGGCGGTAAGATGAGAAGTGGACCCTCCTAACAAAATTACAGTCTTTACAGAGTGCCGATCGTGTCGTGACAGGATCAATTTGTTGTACCTTTGTTTTATAAGACTTGGGAAGGAAGCGGGCGCTGTATGTCGGAGGACTTGCAAAGTCGAAGCCTTGACATCCACTGTACATACTGTGTCTAATGGCTTTGATCAGAAGAGCTGGGGTGTGTCTATGTCTAATGTTTTAAATTTCACAAATTCTGTCTTGAAACAGGTTTATATTGGTTACACTGTGTTTATCTTAAGAGCGTGGAGAACTAGATCCAGATTTGTGTTTGTGCATTCTAGTGTGCGTTACTCCAGCATGGCATTTCTAGATTATATTATATAATATTATACTTTAGAGATTTTTTTTGCTCTGAGATAGTACAGGTTGAACCTGCGATGTCATAGACTTAAACAGGGCCGTAAGTGGCGGCGAGAAAGACTTTGAGAAAAGATTTCAGCCACTTCATGCATCAGGACTATTTGCGGACCTCTGTTGTTACGCATGGTTGCTGTAATGGTAGTCATTTGCAAATAGTTAGAAAAGTGACCATCACAGCAGGCAGCTGTTGGGCTGATTTGTGGTAAGCGAATGAGCTAATGAACTAATGAACACACTGAGGTTACCTGTTTGGCTTCTCCAAAGACAATGTCCTTCTCTGCATTTTCACTTCAGCTTTTTCTGTGAACTTCACTGCGTTACAGGCGAATCAGCGCCGCTAATGCGCAGCGTCTAACAACATTTTGTGAGATTTCTCAGTACTTAACCTTATGTTAACAGTCAGCTATTATGTCCTCTTGAGCTTGGACATTTAGTTAATTGATCTGATTTGTCCATACATATGTAATGTCCACTTAGGTCTCGAGTGGACAGAATGCCTTGCAAGTTTGCGCTTAGGATCCTCATTTAACGGTGGGAAACGAGAACTGAACTTCAGCCATCCGCCACGGCCACGCTTCGAGTCAACACATTCGTTCATGCGTGCCAGCTCACCAGCACATGTGTGACAAGTACATATGTTTGTGTGTTATGTATTTAGTTGTTTTCCAGGCTGTGTCTGTATCAATTTATTTGTATTTGTGCTTGCATGCATGTTTGTGTTTTGCACACTCATGCCTCATCAACATCCCGTCTGAGGCCCATCTGGTTTGCTTTGAAGAGGCTCGTGGAGCGGCAGCGGCCAGAGCTTTAAGGCAGGGCCGGGCCAGCAGTGGTTCCTCCCCACTTACACATAAATCCACGGTGCGAGGCCCTCTGCCAGAAAAGACCGACCCTCGTGGCTACTTCCCAAACCACCCAAGCTCATACCCCACTTTCTCTCTTCTATTGCCCTTGAAATGGGGCCTGCTCTAAATATTATCTCCCCCTGTGCTTTATCCCTCCGTTTATCCCTAAGTCGGCAGAGAGAAGAAAGGAGCCGTGGGGCTGACTCACTTTTTCCCCTCTCTCCTCCTCTCTCGAAAACCGCAGGCAGCGGCAGCGGCTTCCTGGAGATGAGCGCTTTTGTCTGTTGTGTGACCGCTGCGGCTTTAGGCAGATCCTCCTCTGATGAGGTAATGCACAGGCTAGATGAGGAGGCAGAGTGAGAAAGGGTGGCGAGGGAGGAGAGCTGCCTCTGGATCTATATTTCAAACTTTTGATTTATCCGGGGAAAGGGTACGTTATGGGGACGCATGCTCCTTTTCAGCAACACCCTGCTTCACATGGAGGCCGCTGCGCACATTCACACCTACTTGGAGATGGCCAGTGCAACTTCCATCAACTGGTGCCTGCTGGTCTCCTCCACTGCAGCATCTGTGTGTGCCCTGATGAGTCAACAGTGGAAGGAGGAGAAATCATTATTCCTTTGTGCAAAGATTTTTTTTTCTCCAACCGGCAACAATTTAATGAAAAAATCATTTATATCGTTTTTGGAAAGTATGGTCATGTACTCATTTACTTTGAGAGTGAAATATGGGATGTGATGGCGTGGAGCGCGTGGGCAGGTGGGAAGACAGGAAGGAGCAACATCCCTGTTTCTGTTGCTTTTAGTGATCAGTGGAGGTGCCTGATAAGATACAAAATATTACACTCCGGTGGTGTAAATACTAAAGTTTGATTCCTTCTACCTTATGAGAGGTACGACAGTAGTTTAAGCATGGACAAATGTAATACGCCAGAGTATTAAAATGACTGGGACATGCTGAGGGCAGCGTGTCTTCATCAGTTTCCCTCCTCTGCCTGTCAAGAGAGTATTCCCTGAACGCGACATGAAAGCAACTTGTCACACGACAAGTTTCTGCTGAAACCTTAACCTTCTGATGAAAAGAACCGGCTGCTGACTTCAGCGCTGGTACCGATGCTTCAGAAAAAGCACATGACACGCACACAGCTCAGGCCAGGCGGAGGAGTTGGCAGTGGAGTGAAGTGTAGTACACGGAGAATTGGCAGGACTTAAATTGGAGGCGAGCGGGGAAAATGTTAAAGTGAAGAGAGAGTAAATGAGTTTTTGAATTCTTTCTTCCAGTGACACTGGAACGGGAAAGTTTATTAAGTGTAACCTTCTCTGATGAATGACTATAAACAGTTGAAATAAATAAGACCGCTTTTTTTTTTTTTAATGCACCTCCATTTTAATCTTTCTGAATGCCAAACTTCACATCGACAGAAACAGTTAGAAAAAGTGTCGAGAATGTACATTTGTTGTTTAAACAACATTTCAAAATTTCCGGATCTTGTCCTACACTGAGATGAAGATACTTTATATTCCCTCAGATAGTGTAAAAGCTTTTATATGATTCTAAGCCAAGTTTTCACTCAGCTTTTACAATTGGTGATAAAAAAGTTGGACAGAAACCCAGCGTGCGTGTATCTGCATGTGTGTGTGTGTGTGTAGCGTGTGTATCTGCATGTGTGTGTGTGTGTGTACCGTGTGTGTCTGCATGTGTGCTCACACTGAGTGTGTATTCACCGACACCCACAGTGTCTCCACATGCATGTGCTCTACTGTTATCTGCTCACACGTCTATTCTCCTGATGAGGAATGCCAACAGACTCGCTGACATTAAGTGTAATTACTTCCTGTTTTAACTGTCATGGTTCGTGGAGGTCAGAGGTCAAGGTCAATCTCAGCTGTTCTGGGCTACAGGGGACGTTACCTTGTCCTTAAATCATGGGGACACAGGACATTATTCTCTCCAAACAGTGCGCTTCTACACCTTCTTACATTCTTCAACATGCCATAGCTGGAAAAACATTTTCTTTTCAGCTGTTTAGCGTCTTTCAACACTTCATTTGAAAACAGAGGGTTTTAAATAGCTTGTGTTTGAATGCAGTGTTGCCTGTGAAGGCAGAAAGAAGGAAGGTTGCGGTACAAAGCAGCACCTCTGCAACAGCGTTTCTGCAGCTATGCTAACACCTGTTTCTGAGAGACTTGCGGCAGCTTTTCCTTTTGTCTACGCTATTTTCCTGACCCTGAATTCAGCTTACGACCAAACACCAACACCCTCATTATAACAGTATTCTCATTACAGTAAAAATCCTGCATCTCATTTTAAAGCTGCCGTCAGCCAAAATTAACTGGCCTTAATGGCTGCTGATTGCATTCCTGCAGTGGCCAACCCTCTCCTCCTTTTTAGTGATCTGATCGTTTAAGTACATGCTAGCATAATTGAGGTCTCTTCCTTGATTAGATTTCCACCAGCTTTTAACAAAGCCTGCTCGAACTAAATCCAATGAGCTCCATTGTAGGGCGAGCGGAGGGATGACATCGCTCCTGGTTAGCTTCAAAATCAACCGAGCCGTCGAGCAATTAGAGGCTACGCTGATAAAGAGGCTGGACAACTAAAACTAATGACACAATGTTTCCCGAAGCTCACGAGATAACAAGTGGACAATTGAGCAGCAATTCATACCATGAATTGCCTTTTTACTTTGTCGAGACATTAGGCCTTTCAGAAAAGGCTTAAAATGAAAATTGTGTCCATGAATACGAGATCAAAGCTTTTAATTAGCAACAAAGCGATGACCTCTTTGTACTAAATAGAATAAAGGCAATGAACCATGGGGCCTGCTCTGACTGGAGTAGTCACACCCAAAGAGTTCATGTCACTTCTACACTAAAGCTGCGCCGCGGTGCTCCGTCTCTTATGCTTTTGTCTGTTCGGCAAATCCACCTGAATTAGTCCTGATGACGCTGGTGGTGACGCGTGTCAGCGTTTTAAAATTGTACACAGTTATACAAACATCGTGCACTCAGCAGACCAGAGCCACTGGGACTGGCACGAGTAGCCCAGCAGGGTGTGTAGAGGTGTCGGCTTTGGCTGCGTCCTCCAGTGACACCTGTCTGTCCATAATCACAGTTAGAGACTAAATCTCTTTCTGACCTGTGGCTATCTGTCACACTCTCAATACCCTAATCTTCTCCTTTGTTCTGTCACCGCCAATTAGTCACATACCAGAAGTCAGCCAGAGGAAAGTGTGTGTGTGTGTGTGTGTGTGGATGCATGCCTGTGCTTGAAAACTACTTCATACATTTATGTGCCTCAGAAGTTGGTTGCTATTATTTGAATTACAGCTGAAATTGTAAGTCGATCCACAGAAAATGAACATGCAGCTATATAAATATTTACTGGTTTTGTTAGTTCTCTATGATACTTACATTGAATATCTTCAGGTTTTGAACTGTTGGACAAAACAAGCAATTCATGGACCTTTTTTCACTACTTTCTATAAACCAAATGATTAACGTATCGATCATGAACATGATTGTTGGGTACGGTCCTAAAATCCAAGACCCTCTGCAGAAAACAAATATAAAAAATAAAAATATCAGAGAGAGAGAAAATATCACAACTGTAACTTCAACTTTTTTCGTTTATGTATATGCAACTAGACTTGGTCTAATTGATCCTCTGACCAGATCAGTGTCTAGATTAAGAACAGGAAGGAAGACAAGACTCTCTCTCTCTGTCT